>CM053622.1:89661110-89924614 GCA_028646595.1 Phalanger gymnotis
CCCAATTTTTCCTCTACTTCTCTAACTTGCTTTTCCAAATCCTTTTTGAGCTCTTCCATGGCCTGAGACCAGTTCATGTTTTTCTTGGAGGCTTTTGTTGGAGGCTGTTTGACTTTGTTGACTTCTTCTGGCTGTATGTTTTGGTCTTCTTTGTCATCAAAGAAGGATTCCAGAGTCTGAGACTGAATCTGGGTGCATTTTTGCTGCCTGGCCATGTTCCCAGCCAACTCACTTGACCCTTGAGTTTTTCAGCAGGGTATGACTGCTTGTAGACTAAAGAGTTCTATGTTCCAAGCCTGGGGCATGCGCCAGCTCTGCCACACCAGCACTCCTCCTTCCCCAAGAACCCCCAACCTGGACTGGACTTAGATCTTCAGCACGCTCTTTACTCTTGCTCTGATCTGCCACTTAATTCCTCCCACCAGGTAGGCTGGGGGCCAGAAGCAACTGCAGCTGTAGTTCTGTAGCTGCCCCACCTCTGCTGCCCCGGGGGCAGTGGCCAAACTGCAAACTCTATCCCAGTCCCCAGCTGCTTCTCCTACCAACCTACTCTGTTGTCCTTGGTGTTCGTGGGTTGAGAAGTCTGGCAACCGTCGCAACTCACTGATTCAGGGTGCTAGGGCACATTCTGCCTGGCTCCTGGTCTGGTCGGTCAGTACCGCCCACGCTGGGCTCTGCTCCACTCAGCTCTGCTCCCCTCTGCTCTCAGCTCTGTGCAGGATAGACCTTACCCAGAGACCATCCAGGCTGTCCTGGGCTAGACCCCTGCTTCCCTATGCTATTTTGTGCGTTCTGCAGTTCTAGAATTGGTTCAGAGCCATTTTTAATAGGTTTTTGGAGGGACTTGGTGGGGAACTCATGCTAGTCCCTGCTTTCCAGCTGCCATCTTGGCTCTGCCCCCCAGTACTTCGTAAAATTATAAAGTATCACAGAATTGCAAGCTATGAGTATTACTTTTGTTCATTTGTTTCATTCAGGTCTGGCTCTTTGTGACCCTGCTTGGGGTTTTCTTGGCAAAGACATTGGAACGGTTTGCCATTTCCTTCTCCAGCTCATTTTACAAATGAGGAAACTGATGCAATCAGGATTAAGTGACTTGCCCAAGGTCACACAGTTAGTAAGTGTCTGAGGCCATATTTGAACTCAGGTCTTTCTGAGGACTGGTACTCTATCCATTGTGCTACCTAACTGCCCCATAAGTAATACTACTTAAACAAACTACTTAAACTACTTAAAACAAGAGGTGATTTCATGTAATCATAGGTATAGAGCTGGAAGGGATCTTAAAGACCATCAAGTCCAATTCCCCCATTTTACAGATGAGGAAACTGAGACTGAGATAGGTCAAGTGACCTGCCTGAGGTAACACTGCTAGTAAATAGCTTAGGTGGAGTTTAAACCCAGGCTAATTTGAACACTAAAACTAGAACTCTATCCACTTGTGTCACCTGTAATAGAACTAATATTTAAAAAAAATAAAAGTTTTAAGACTGAGCACTGCTTTTGAACAAGAATTAAAGTGTGTCATCTCCGTATACCAAGGGTAATTCTAGTTCATCCATTCAATCATTGGTTAATTGATTCACTTTCAGACTGAAGATTGTAACACCCCTGGGTGTCTCTAGCAGATTGTCAAAACCATCTAAAAACAGTTCTTCCTCCATTGGTAAGTGGAGCAATCACAGCCTGGACCTGACCTGGCTGAAGAGAGGAACAAAAGGGGAACTATGAGCTTCCCGAAAGTGGAAAAGAAGTTACTGGATGTTGAATCAATCATAACCGAATTCTTCCCCTTCTGATCAGAGAACAGGGTGAGTCATGGTAGGAGAGAAAGTAACGGGGTGGTGGGGCAGGGGAGAGGAAGGGGAAGAGGATGGAAAAAGCAAAAGGAAATCTAAGTCTTCTTATCTAGATATGGCAGGAGAGGGTAGAGATCTGAAAGGAAGGAACCTTTGGGCACTCACTCCCTGAACAGCTTCTTGAAACAGAAGAATTTACTCTTGCAAGGAGAGAGGAGATACATGATGGTTCCTAAGGGACAAATACATTCAGTGGAATTTCAGTTAAATGGAACTATAGGGACAATAAGGGTTTAGTTCTATGTGTGTAGGAATTTTTCAAAGAAATGAAACAATGCTTTCAAAATTTAACTTTTGACCATATGGGATGGAAACTGAGAGAAATGATTATTAATTAACCAAGTATTGGGGAGATCTAGGATTTCTTCCCTTCATTTGGAGATTAAGTCAAAGCACAGTTCTCTGAGACACAGGGTAGATAATGAGATGAAATCTTGGAATTGTTGACCCACCCAATCAGAGAACTTTACAAAGAATTTAATCTAAGGTGAGTTCCAGCTATTGCTATCCACTGAGCAGAAGTGGACCCCCTTTTGTCTAGATTGCCCTAGGTGGGGTAGTCTGAATAAGAGCTAAGTCTCTTCGTCCAAGACTGAGTGACCAGTCATGTCTCCCACCCCTCATTAGAATAAACCCACCTCTCATTACAATATTCATTCTTCTCATTAATTCTTAACCCATTTGAGTCAATTGTCACCCTCAGGAACACCCATTCTTCCAAGGGCGCATAAACGTTGAATAGATTCCATGAGGGGTCTTTGGCATTCGAGAATGCCACTGATCTCTTTTATTAATTACATACTAGCATGATTAATAAAGTGACAAGCTATCTCTCGAACTTTTTATACATCACAGAACTTTCTAAACTGTAGACCATACTTCCCTACTTCCAATAGAGAATGGAGGTTATAGTGTTTAATCTTCCACTGATAACCGGTGTAGAGGGAAAAGTGTTGAATTTCAAGTTAGAGGACCTGAATGCAAATCCAGGCTCTTCTACTGACTACCTGTGCCAAGGTGCATGAGTCACCTAAACTCTTTGGGCCTCATTTTCCTTCTCTGTAAAATTAGGAGGTTG
This sequence comes from Phalanger gymnotis, assembly GCA_028646595.1. Lineage (NCBI taxonomy): Eukaryota > Metazoa > Chordata > Mammalia > Diprotodontia > Phalangeridae > Phalanger > Phalanger gymnotis. The sequence continues at coordinate 89,664,048 of CM053622.1, forward strand.
GACTCAATCAGGGGCTATCGACCTTTCTTTATGTCACAAACCCTTTTGGTAATCTGACAAAACCTATAGCTGTTTTCTTTGAATAATGTTTTTAAGTAATTGAAGGAAATGCTAAGCAGAGGTCCAGTTTGTTATTTTATATATATATGTATATATATTACATATACACATATATGTATATATGATATATGTCTATTTCTATATGTACATGTTTTCTAGAGTTCAAATTAGCCTGGGTTCAAATTCCACTTAAGATTCTTACTAGCTATGTTACCTTAGGCAGGTCACTTAACCTATCTCAGCCTCAGTTTCCTCATCTGTGAAATGAAGGAGTTGGATTTGATGGCCTCTAAGATCCCTTCCAGCTCTATTCCTGTGATTATATGAAATCACCTTTTATTTTAACTAGTAATACTTATGGGGCAGCTAGGTGGCACAGTGGATAAAGTGCTGGGCCCGGAGTCAGGAAGACTTGAGTTCGAATATGGCCTCAGACACTTTCTAGACACATAGATGACAAAAAGGACAGAAAGTTAGAATGTAAGCTCGCTCCTTAAGGGCAGGCAATGTTTCATTTTTGTCTCTGTATTTTCAGAACTTAGCAAGGTGTCTGGCTGAATAAATACTTGTTCATTCATTGTATAACAATCCTTCAAATACTTTAAACTATCTTGTCCCGGCCCTCTTCTCTTAATTCTCTTCTCTAGGCTGAATAGCTCAGTTCCTTTAACCTAGCTCTTCTAACCAACCATGTGAACCTGAGCCAGTCAATTTAACTCTCTAGTCCTTCTCATCTCTTCTGTGAAATGCAGGTTGGGCTAAAAGATCATGCAGGGCCCTTCCAGCCTTAATATTCTATGACTTTACCATTCCAGCTGTATCCTGCTACACAACCGACTACTATTTCTGATATAATGGGGATTTGCCAAACAATGAATAACCATAAGGAAAGCCAAAACATGAGTAAAAAGCCAAGGACCTTCCTGTTTCATGATGACCACAACCAAACCATGATCAATAAAAACGTATTTCCTCCTATTTCTTACCGGGTAGCATTTTCCAGTGCCCTGGAGAATGATGAGTAATCTTCGGTGGAATGCTCAAGGGAATAATACCATGTCGCTGCTGCTCTGATGCTGGCATCTGAGTTCTCTCCACCCAGGGAATTCTGAAGAGCTTGGTAAAAGGCTGTCTTGCTACTGGTTCTGCCTTGACTTTCTTCAAATTTCTTAAAAAAAATAATTTTTTGAAAAAGGACAAAATGATGACATATTTGAATTGAAATAGTCTAATCCAAAAGCTCCCAAACCCTGCGTCAGCTGACTAAATTTATAGGCCCCTGGTCTGATTAGTTTTTCTAATCTTGCAAATCCTCTCAGTAAGGGTTTAAATGGGACAGAATCTTAGCTCAAGGAATTTTATTAGGCGAGTGGAAGACTGGAATCATAGGGAGGTGACAGTCCTACCACCCTCTGCATCTCACAGGGCATCTGGATGGAGAACTCTTCACTTCTGGATACTACAATTTAAGATGTTCATTAAAAAGCCAGAACAATTCCAGAGTAGGGACATAGGATTACTGAATCAAAGATTTAGACCTAGGAAGGATTTCAGGTGCTGTCTGGTTCCCCACACACCCTCTTTCCTTCCACATAGTCCACTTAGGCAGCTAGGTGTCCCAGAGGATAGGGCTCTGAGCCTGGTGTTCAGGAAGACCTGAGTTCAAATACAGCCACAGATACTTACTAGCTGTCTGGCCCTGGGCAAATCACTTAATAGCTCTCTGCCTCAGTCTCCTCATCTAATAATAGCACCTACATCCTGGGTCATCATGAAAATCAAACGAGATGAGCGAAGTGCTTTGAAAATCTTTTGTTCGTCATTGCTCAGTCATTTTCAGTGGTGTCCAACTCCTTGTGACCCCATTTGGGGCCTTCCTGGCAAAAATGCCAGAGTGGTTTGCCATTTCCTTCTCCAGCTCATTTTACAGGTGAGATAACCGAGGTAAGCAGGGTTAAGCGATTCGCCAGGGTCACACAGCTAGTAAATGTCTGAGGCTAGATTAGAACTCAGGAAGAGGAATCTTCCTGACTCCAGTCCGGGTCTCTTTCCACTGGGACACCAAGCTAACTCTTTGAAAATCTTGCTATTATCATATGATATGATACATAAGTATACAGATAGATAGATATGCACCTACATCCAGGATATACATACACGCAGATATGTATGAATAGAGATGCATCTAGGTACATAAAATGAATCTAACAAAGCCCGTATGCTCCAAGGAGATGGCACACATGCATAACCTTGAAGATGTCATGGGTGGATCAATCTGGCTAACCATTTTAGGTGCTGTCATTAATCATCAGGGACATGGTAGAGTAGAAACAAGGACTGAACTAACCATTGAGTAAAGGAAGGGAGGAGGGAAACAAGCGTTTATTAAGTATTTGTTCTGTGCCAGGCATAGTGTTAAGTGCTTAACAAATTATTATCTCATTTGGTCCTTACAACAACCCTGGGAAGTAGATGTTATTATTAACTCTATTTTTACAGTTGGAGAACCTGAGGAAGGCAGAGGTTAAATGACTTGCCCAGAATCGCACAGGTAGTAAGTGTCTGAAGCCAAATTTGAACTCAGGTCTTCCTAATTCCCAGCCTAGTGCCCTATCCACTGTGCCACCGAGCTACCTCAATCAAATCTCTGCTGCTAGTTAGCAGGATGACTTTGGGCGATTCCCAAGGTTTCTTGGGAGAAAGACTTAGTCTCTCATCCTTAAAATGAGGGTTGTGGATTCAACTCCAAAGTCCTTCTACTTCTAATGTTCAACTGGTCTATGATCCTAAGCATACTTTCAGAAGGCTGAGTCCCATGCACAGAGCACAAGCTTGCCATTGGAAGATGTGTCTTCATCCCAATCAAAGGTCTGCGCTGAAAATACTCTTTGAGATGGAATTGACACACTAATCCCCAAGCTGGTGCCAGGAACAAGTCAACAGAGAAATGAATCTCTCCTTATATAGAGGAGGAATTACCAGGCGGTGAGTCTAATATTTCTGGATTTTAGATAAGACAAGTGAAAACAAAACTGTCAGCTGCTTAGGTCATCCCCTCTCAGGTTACTCTCCATCTATTCTCTATGTATCATGTAAGTAGCTATGTATACACATTATGTCTCTCCCATTAGAATATAAACTCCTTGAGGGCAGGGACTGTTTTTGCTGTTTTCTTTGTGTCCTCTATGGCTTAGCCCGGTGCCTAGCCCTTAATAAAATGCTTATTGATTAGGAAAATATTCTTGATTTTGTTTGCCTCTCGCATCTACTTATCTCTATAAGGACACTCTTAAGGTCTTTCTGGAGAACTTTGGAACTGATTGTGAGACATGGGAGACTGGTACAGGACCACCCAGCATGGCATGCCCACATTAGAGAAGGTGCGGTGCTCTATCAATGAGCAAATCAAAATTTCAGTAGAACAAAAGAAATTTGAGATGTTCAAATTTAGAGACATCTCCACTCCAAACGTTCATATGGACTATTTGTGTCCAACCTGTGGTAGAGCCTTCTGAGCTCGATCAACCATCGTCAGACACATTAATACCTTGACCCCAACATAGTGATGTCATTTTGGTCCTCTTTGAGAATGAAGGACAACAACCTCTCTCTCTCTCTCCCTCTCTCTCTCTCTCTCGACCAGATCTGTATTTTCATTGGTGTAAAGAGTCCTTGGTGAAGAACTCCATCTACCAGTTCAGATAAGGACGGTCTTCACAACTTATAGAAAATTACTTAGGGCACTGAGAGGTTAAATGACTTGCCCAGGGTCACTCAGCCAGCTTCTCTCAGAGATGGGACTTGAAACCCAGTCTTACTGACTCTGAGGCCATCTCTCCAGCCTCTTGGCCACCATGATTCCTCATCTCTTGCGTATCATTCTTAATTTCTGGGTGATAGTTCCCCAAGACTCTAGGATTATGACAAAGGGGATGGAACGGGTTAGACCTAAGGAGCTCATAATTCCCAGAGATGTTTGCTGTCACTAAATACAACTGACTCTATAAGGTGCCACATCTGGAGCCTGGGCAAAAATTGTAATATTTTTTCCTCTTTATGCGTTTTAAAATTATACTTCGAATATGACAGAACGATTTTAAAACAAAATGAACAGTACCTAGGTAATCCAGATCATCACCCCCAGCTCCTACTCCCATGAGGTTCTGGAAGTTCCCATAAGGGCTTCAGGGCCTTAAAAGTCATCTTGACATGATATCAAGAAGGTGAGACATAGGTCATAGCCTTGACTTTACCACTAAGTATTTAGGTGCATTTAGCCAGAGCCCTAATAAGATGCCCCAGTATGTGAACCAAATTCATTTTGGTGAAAGAGGCAGAAGGTGGGGAGTGGCAACTGTAGAGATGGGCCCTGGGAAAGATAGTTTGACCATTGGTCGCAGTCATATTGGGAAGGGCAGCAATTCCCCCCTCTCCCCTTTCCCAACATTTACTAGCTCTCTTATCCTCTCTCAGAATCCACCTTCTTCCCTAAACCTGAAACAGGTGTGGGTGAAAAGAAGAATTCAAGACACAGTGATGAAACACTACCTCTCCACATGTGTGCCTAAGATAGAGCCTAGCCACCTTAAATCTTGCTATGACACTGAATTTAGGCAGCATTTTGTCCCTTTGATTGGAGAAGGCTTCATTGAGGAGATGTGATTTGTACTGGGCCCTCCCTGCCTATCTGCTAGCCTGTGATGGAGCCAAGGAAACCATCTGATCTCAGGTCTGGCCAACACCTGTTACTGCCTCCCTTGCTCTAGCCAAAGGAGGAAACCAGTTCTTGACCCCAATCTGTCAGGAGAATCTCAGCAGGAAAATCCACATCTGAGCTTCTTATCTCAGCTTGCCAAGAGAGCTCATCTGAAGAACAGGGATGCTCTGGATGTGGGCCAAGGTCCGTGCTCCCATGATTCACACTGGCCTACATGGGACCTAAGCTTTTCAGCTAGTGCTTGATCTTTTCAGACTCATCCTATGCTCTTCCATGGAATCACACACGTCTAGGCGTGCACCTAAAATTGTGCATCTATGTCTAATGTAGGTCATCTACATACATGCCAAAAAGCCTCACTTTGTGTTTCCTTGAGAGATTATATCAGAACAAAATAACACCACAGCCATCTGATATTTATACTGTGGTTTAGAGTCCCAAAGCCCATTCTAGGGGGGACAAGATGATAGCTTCCCTCCCTAACCCCCCAAAATATATAAAGATTGCCAGTCTCAGAGCAAGGATTTGTTAAAAGCAGTTCTTAATCTAGGGTTAAGATAAATTTCAAGGGACTGGTCCAGAGACTTAGATGGGAGAAAAAAGAAAACATTTTAATTTTAATACAATTACTTTCCTTTCTGTGTATTTTATTTTATGCAATAATAAACACTTTTCTGAGAAGTTGTCCTTACTGATATGGAAAAATAGGTGGAGTCAAAGTATGTGGTTTTAAATTCTTCCTATTTGTGTGACCTTGGACAAGTAATTTAAACTCTGTGGGCCTTACATTCTTCATGGGAGGGGGCAGGTCGGACTAGTTGATAATAATAATAATAACCATGTATGAAAGTGTTTTAATGTTTGTAAAATGCTTTATAGATATTATCTCATTTTATCCTCATAATAATTGTGGAAGGTAGATGCTATTACTCTCCCCATTTTACAGATGAAGAAACTAAGGCTTGTTAAGTGACTTGTCTAGGTTACATAACCGGGAAGTATCTGAGGCCACATTGAACTCAGTACTTCCTGACTCCAGGTCCAACATTCTGTTCACTATACCACCTCTCTGACTTCTAAGATCCCTTCTGAATCTAAAGATTTAATCCTGTGATTGGTTAACCACTTCCCCACATGTTGCACCTACATTTCCCTTCTTGTAATGTCCACCCACTGTTTCTTGTTCTGCCCTCTGGGGCCAAGCTGAATAAGTTTAATTCTTCATGACATGACTTCCTGTACCTGAAGACAGCTCTCATGTACCTTTAAGTCTTCTCTTAAATTCAATAAATGTATTTAATGTATAGACAGCTGTTCAGATGAAATAAACCATGATTCTTGCCTTCAGAGAGCTTACACACTATAAAAAAACATGGTACCTCTTAAAGGTTGAAAATGCAAAACTAAAGCTTGGGGAGATATATAGATGGCATAAAACGCTATTCATGCACCAGCAATCCCATTGGCAAAGACAGTACCTATTTTTTTTTTTTTTGCTTTCAGTTTAGTTCAATTCGAAGGGCAGAAGTCAGGCCAAAGGGTAGGAGTTACAGGAAGTCAGACAATTTTTGGCTCAACACGTAGAAGTTCCTCACAATTAGACCTGACACAAAGTGGAATGAGCTACCTTAGCAATTAATGAGATATTTGCCAATGAGTTAGTCAATAGGCATTTATTGAATGCCTACTATTTGCCAGGCACTGCAGATACAAAACAAAGAGTGAAAGTCCCATGAAGATATATAACCAATTTGTGAGAGGACATTCCTAGATCATATAGCAGGAAGGGCTTGGACTCAATTACTTTGGAGGAACCTTCTACCTCTGAGATTCTATATATGATGGATTTCTTAGGAAACACAATAAATACACAGTGCCTGGCATATAATAGGCACTTAAAAATACTTGTTGAATTGAAAAGAATGTAATTTTTTTTGTCCCCTCTAAAATCTTATTTCATTGCATTATTTTGATGTTGAGGTGACCTTGTATTCTGGAAGGTATTCTAGTAGACCATAAACCTTGGCAGGTTCTCTAATGCTGGAGATACTTGAACAAGCCTGGTAGGAGACTCATCTGCCATCTGAGGACCAATCTAGCTAACAGTGAGGCTCATTACCAGAAGGGTAACTACCACATGATGGATCTTTATTCATTCATTCATTCATTTATTCATTCATTCATTCATCTATTTATTAATTTATTCATTCATTTATCTATTTATTCGTGTATTTATTTATTTATTTAGGGCCACAGAAACTCACAAAATTGTCTAGAATGGTGTGGAGGAATTGGCATTTAGGTTTGTCGTAAGGCATATCTAAATGAGCAAAATTACGGAAGCGTAGATTAAGAGTTGGAAGGCTCCTACGAGTCACCTTGTTCAACTCCTTCATTTTTAGAAATCCAGAGACACAAAGTGACTTTCCCTGGGTGACTCCAAACCCAGTAATCTTTCCCATTGCACTGCGCTGTCTCAAAGCACTGAAGTCTAAGTTTTATTATTATTATAATGATTCTCCCAAAGAATGGCCTCCCCAGAGCCCTGCTTAGAGATCCCTAGCAGCTAAGGCTCACTCTAGGAGTGGGTTTCTATGAAGCTGGGCATTTACTCCGCAAGCAAAGAGTTGGGAAGGAGCTAACCCCAGCCTGTTGTAATGGAGGGGCATATGGGAAAATTTGGGGGTGGCACAGATTCAGTAGCAAGAGAAATCCAGCTAGCCTGACTGACGGATGCCTGGCAACAAGAAGGGGCACAGATGCCATTGCTGGCTTAATTAGACAGTCAGCGGGCCCTTCCTCAGGATCCCCACGTGACTCCATGCTATGACTTTTGCAAGCTGTAATCATGAGGAATATCTGCATTAGGCAGGGGTTTTGTTTTAGACTGTGGTTTATAAAAGGATCATTAAGATACTGGCACATCCTCTGTGTGAGCGTGAGAATGTTTAAGTCCTGCTATTAATAGGACCCAAAGAGAAATCAAAATCATTGGGAAACATCAAGAAAATGCCAAGCGGCAAACAGATGTCTGCCAATCAGCAGCCTCATAGATAACGAGTCCTCAAGGAATAGCATCAGTCAGACCCCTAAGGAGAAAAGCAGCTCCTGCTAACTCTGGACCAGAGCAAAGCTGCTCTCGGCTTTGTTCGAGGGGCTTGATTAGAAAGCTCTTTGCTCTACCAGTGATTTTATCTTTAATTAATTCTGAGAACAATAATGTTCCCTTTGACAAGCTTTCCGGGTATGAACTCATTGGGACGGATTGTTCACCCCCACCAAGAGGAACTGAGCCATTAATTAGCAACATAATAAGCTGAAAGGGACCTTGGAGGTGTTCTAGACCAATTCTTTCATTTGACAGAAGAAACTGAGGTTCAAAGAGGGGCAGCAACATGTCCAAGGCCACACAGTTTGCTAGTATCAGATGAGATAACACATGTAAAGCAATTTGCAAACCTTAAAGCTCCATATAAATGCTAGATGATATCATTCTTTACGGTCTTATTCTAATTCTTCTTATTGGCACATCTGCAGGTAGGACTCTTCCTGATTATCAGGCTAGATTGACAAAATGCATAGTGTTGGACTTGAAGCCAGGAAGTTCGAACTTGAGTTCGAATGTGGCTTTGAACATTTACTAGCCATGTGACCTTAGCGAGTCACTTAACTTTTTTCAGTCTGTAAAATGAGGATAATATTAGCCCCTACCCCCCAGAGTTGTTGTGAGGATCAGATGCTTTGCAAACCTTAAAACACTATAAAAATGCTAGCTATTATTTCCCTTATCTAGCAGACCTTTCAAATTGGAGGCAGAAGGATAAGGACAAGGGGAAAGCTTCCTCCACCTCAACTCTCTTAGCCCCTGTGACATTGCATGGAGATTGCCAGCCTTGGAGCAGAGGCTTGCTAAAGGGCTTGTGATCTCTTGAGGAAAAGGCTCGAATTGAGAAGACTTGGCATGTTGGTAATGACACCCCTGTAGTGTACTGGCCTTATGATCTGTCTGCAGAGGCCCTTACCTAAAAATGTTTTCTTGTTTATAAAATATTTCAACAGCTGGAATGGCATTTGATCCTGGCAACAGTCCCATAAGAGGATGCAGAGAAGGGAATATTATCACTATCCTCACTTTACAAATGAGGAAACTGAGGCCAAGAGAACTAACACGATTTTTTCCCTCATGTCTCAGTGGCAGATGGGGTACTACCCTGGGTCCCAAATCCCAAGTCTTTCCAAGAGACCATGTTGTACTCTCAGAGGGTTGGTGGATACCCTGAGTTGGCAGTATCCATCCAGACAGGCTGTCAGTAACCAACAGTGGAAAAATTTTCTGCCCTAGCCAAGCAGAAATTTGGATTAAGTGAAGAAAGTGGGAGTGAGGTGAGGGGAAAGTTGCTCCCATCTGAATCTACAGGACCATGTTGCCAATACTTCCCTCACTCCATAAGGAAATGAGTAAGTTTTACTTTTGTTAATGAAATGGGGTAGGCAAGATGTTAGGATCTTCTAACAATGGGTGTCAGGAACAAAGATTTCAAATACCTGACAGTCTGATGAGCCAAGATCTTAAAGGGTTATATTACCGGGAAATGGAAAGCATTAATGAGATGCAAAGGCACTAGAAGAGACACAAATAAGAAGCTGAGTGCATTGTTATGCATGGAGAGTCAGAGGAGTGTGGTTCTACCATTTATGACCTGAGGGATCCTGGGCAAGTCATATCGACACTCTGACCCTTAGTTTCTTCATCTGTAAAATACAACTTAGATATCTTCCCTGCCAATCTCACAGGGATGTTGTGAGGATCAGATGGGATAATGTATGAAAGTCTTTTCTAAGCAATGTCCTACATAACATACCTATCCCTCTCTCTTTTTCCAATGTTCCACTGGGAATTCCATTCTTTCCTATGTTCTGTACTCTCAGAGTCCTGTTTTTTACCCTCCCATGGTGGTAACTAGATGTCTAGTAAACTAATCTATCATGAAGTGTTACTGAATGATAATGAGTATTTGGATTCCAAGAGAAGCAAGATTTTAACCCAAAGGAATGACTCTCTAATGGTGCAGTCTTATGTACTCTGTCAGGGTCAGTAGAAGAGAGATTCAGGTGTTGGAGACTTACTGGCACCCTTCAAATCACGGTATATGGGTGGTCTCCTATTCTGCCTACAATTAAGGGTTGACTAGGAACACAAAGTGTACATGCATGCAGAGGCTCATGTACATGGCTCATACATATAAGTTGCTCAGTAAATGTGAAAGTAAAGTCCTCCGTGTTTCAGGCCAGTAGCAATTCATACATTAGGAGACAATCTTTGCAAATTTCTATGGCCCAAAAAAGTTACCTTGGCAGATGACTTTCTGGACATGAGCCACTTCATGCTTAGCTAGGTTGGTTCTCAGACAGCAGCCCGTTTCTGGGCCCATATTAAAAGTCTGTGTTTGGAATGACATATTAGAAGCTATGTTCCATAGACATAGTCACTGAGAACTTCCACAATACATCAAAGCAACATAGGAAGACTTTTGTGAAAGAAGACTCATGACCACAAGCCCCGCCCCACAAAATTAAGGACAAAACCAATTTATGCCATAGGGGAGGCCCATTTCCGAGTAATCTATCATCTTTATGTCCCCATGTATTAAGCGAGGCAGAGAAGGACTAATGAGCAAAAAGATGGGCAATGAGGTTGGAAAACAAGTCTTCTAACACAGGCCTGGGCACACAGCAAGTGATGACTAAATATTGATTAAATAGAATTGAAAACATAATGATGTCAGGACCTTTTGGTCTAGAGAAGCAAAAGCCATGGGCTGATTTGTTGTTATCTTCCAGTGTGAGCTGGTGGGGGGTGCTGACTGGCTGTTCTCCACCTCCACAGATGGCAGAAGAGAGGAAATGGGCTTTAGATCAAATCAAAGGAGTTAATGTGTGTAAAGTATCTAGAAGCCTTAAAGTCCTATATACATGTCAGCTATTGTTATTATCCTTATTTAAACAACACTGAAAGGGTCTGATTAGACATAATGAAGGACCTGAGAGGGTGTCAAAGCTGCAACTGCCTGCCAAGAGCTGCTAGGAATCTCCTTCCCTAGAGATCTATAAAAACAGGGTAACCCAGATCTGCTCGAGGAAGGGGGGAGGGGCATGTACTCAAGGGCTTGTGAAGGCCCTTTCTAGACTGGTATTTATTTCATTCTTGGGGAAGTAGAGAGCAAAGGTGTCACCTTCAGCGGGAGGTGACCTGGATAAACTTTGGCACTGTACTAGATAATGTTCAAACTCATTAGCTGGGCACTCAAGGCCCTTTGTAATCTGTCTCCAGCCTACCTTTCCAATCTTACCTTCCTCTATACTACCATGTAGGGATATTCTACTCTAGTAAGAATGACTTCCTTCGTAGACACCTCCTTCAACACCCCCAGGAATACCTTAGGCTTCACTGCGTCCACTTACTGTGTCCACGCCTTTGTTCACCCTTTAAAGTGATTTTAAAATGTGACTTCTTTCTTGAGACCTTCTGTACACCCTGGTCCACATTGCTGTCTCTCTTCTCTGCACATCTTCAATACTTAATACTTAATCATGAGATAGGCTCATTCTATTTGGCCTCAGAAGGCAAAATGAGAGACAAAAGATATAACAAACATAAAAAACCAGAAACTTTGTAACTATCACAATTATCCAAAAGTGTAATGGACTGCCTTAGGGATTAGAGAGGGTCCCCTCACTGCAAGCAGAGGCCACCTGTTCTCTATGTTGCATAGCACATTTTTGTTCAGGTATGAGTTGGAACAGATGCTTTTTGAGGTCTTTCCCAATTCTGAGAATCTATGCTCTATGAAAAATATCACTGGGTGAGCTGGAAAGTGTCACTAGGTGAGCTGGAAAGTGTCACTAGATGTGCTGGAAAGTGTCACCAGGTGAGCTGGAAAGTGTCACTAGATGTGCTGGAAAGTGTCACTTGATGAGCCTTTGCTATTTTGTATAGCTAGTTACTTTTCTGCGGGCAAATGTCTCATTTCCTCCTGCTAGACTGTCAGTTTCTTGAAGGCAAGGACTTTATCTTGCACATCTTTGTATTCCATCTGACTGCTCCCTCCCCCCATGACACTTAGCACAGGGTCTTATACACAGGAAACATTTGAGTTCTCATTGACTGTTTTTCAGGATTGATATATGTAGATGAAAACTTTACTTTGATGATAATAGAAAAGAAGGGAGCTTATAAAGCAAAGTCCACCTAACCTATTAAGAACTCGTGAGCAGGAGAGGTAGAGTGTGCTGGCATCACTTCCCCCATTTTACAGATAAGCAGACTGAGGATCTTAGAGATTAGTGCCCCTGCTCCGAAACTTTGGAATCTTGTAATAGCTCTGTAAGTGTATACAAAACCACTCCCTCTCATAACTTTGGTATACTGAGGATCCCCAAATTGGCTTGGGGGGCAGAGGTGAGGAGTATGCCTTTGTCTCAGTCTCTTTCGCCTTCTCCTGGATGTACCCAAATCCTCACCCAAATCCCTGAGGTAGCCCTAGGAGTCCCGGACCTATCTCTGGGTCCTGGGGACAAGATGTTGATTTTCTCTCCTGGGTTTCTTTAAGAAGGGATGGCCACCTGTCAAAATGGTAAGGTGCCAGCCCACCCTGGAGATATCTGGCAGGTAAGGCTGTTCTTACATTAAATATACCTGCTGCCCCTCCACAGCCCCCATCATGGCAACACCCCTGACAGAGGCTGCTGCTGGTGGAGCAGCTCAGGACCCATTGGGCACCAGGTACGAGTCAGAGGCATCCCTTCACTTTGCTTGCATTTGCTTCCAAGAATTGCCTTCATGCTATGCTAACTTTGCGAGCTCTCTCTCCTTGCCTCAGAGCAGGCATCCAAAAGCTGTTCTCCAACGGCTTTTACGGGGCTAAAGCTTGTTTCTGGTGAGGCGACAAGAAGAGCGAGCCCCAAAGCTCTGCATGCATGCCAGGTGCCGTTTCCCAAACCCCAGCAGCTCCAACTTGCTCCCCGAACTCCCTCCTCAGTCCCATACCCCTCCTTGCCTGGGCTAGGATCAGGTCCACTCCATGGCTAAGCCCGAGGGGTAAGAGGGATCTGTTTTGGATTTTCCCAGATCTATGCACTTGGAGGGAAAAGGTAGCGCATTCCCTTTTGGAAGAAAGCTGCTTTCCATCATGTAAATGAATGTAGGCAGACTGTCAATTTCACAGGCAAGCAAGAGAGAGAGAGAGAAAGGGAGAGAGAGAGAGGGAGAGAGAGAGAGGGAGAGAGAGAGGAAGAGAGAGAGAGAGAGAGAGAGAGAGAGAGAGAGAGAGAGAGGAGCGAGAGAGAGAGAATGAAAGAGGAGGGGGGAAGCAGAGAGAAGATGGGGAGAGAAAGAAGGGAGAGAGAATGAGAAGATAGAGAAAAAGAGAGAAGAGAAAGAGAGGAGATAGAAAAAAAGAGAGAGGAGAAAGAAAGAGGAGAGAGGGAGCCCAGCCACACAGACAACAGCTGATCAAGAATTCCAATAGGAAGCTGTTATTTCAGATAAAAAGACCCCTCCAAGGAAAGTGAGCCCTTCAAGGCAAATCAGGCAGCCCTGATGCTCAGCAGGTAGGTAATTAACTTTTCTCTGTGTCGCCAGGATTCATTAGGCATCAGCTCCCTGTGAAGTGATGCTCGCTGGCCTGTGGGTCTTCACACAGGCTTTAAGCACCCCCTCCCTCTCCTTAGCCCCGGTCTGGTGGAAAGCTGCTCAGTGCAGGCATGCACTCTGATGGTTTCTGTCTGTTTATGCAAAAGTGGGATCATTGTGGGCCTTACTACACTTCTCTCTCTTTGAACAGGGCAAAGTGGCTAGAGCTTGGGTACTAGGAGTTTGGGTTCTAGGTTTTAGTTCTAGGCTAAAGGCATGGGTGGCACCTTCTCAAAGTTGGCAGAAGAATGAAGTTGGTAGGGAGTGAAGGAAGGCAGACGGGAAGGCGCAGGACGGGATTGGACTTTGGTTCAGAAATTGGTCTTAGGATGGTCACAGCATCTCTGTAATTGTCCCTTCTCCGATTTGCCTTTCTTGGAATAATGCATCACAGCAGGGGAAGATTGTTTGGCTCCAGTATGGATTAAGTAAAATCTACTTGGGCTTCTCCAATCCCGAAGACCTGAAAGTCTCCCTGCTCCAAGCCAAGAACATCTGCTCCATTGCTTTCTTTCCTTGAGGCTATCAAAGCCCCAGGTGGCTGTCTGGGACCTGTGGGCAAAGGCTCCCTCACCAACGTGATCTCCAGTCACCCATTGGCGATGTCACAGCAAGCACTAACAGAGTCTTCTGGCTGCCTGAGAATAGCCTTTCCTTGGTGAGTGTCTTATTCTGTTTTTCTCTATCTCACTTCTGTATCTAGTAGATGAGGGGTGGGGGAGGAAGGCCAGATCTACCTCCACATGTGCACCAAATTAGAGGGATGCTCGAACTAAGGGGAATCTCTTGAAACTGGAAGATTTTTTTTTTTGAGAAAAAGGAAAGAGTAGGTGTATGACCTTGAGTAAGCCACTTAGAAATCACACAGTGTGAGAACTGAAATGGATTTTGGGGTTATCAAGTTGGACCCCCCCATTTTACAGATGAGAATAAAGTGGCTTGCCTGAGCTCACACAACGAGCTAGTAGCACGATCAGACCAGAATTCTTTTCTCTCAATTCTCTGTTTACTTTCTATGATCCAATGAGGTGGGCAAAAAGAAGCAACACTGAGTCTCCCACTTTAGGATATAGGGCTTGAACTGAATGATCTTCCTGAGCATGAGCCTTCGAGGATTCCAGGACTTGATGTATAATAGTGGCCCAAGTCCTAGTGACAAATTCTCAGCTAAAGCTTTGACAGTATATACCCAGATGTATATTTGCTTTTAAGTTGATGTAGCACCTCAGTGAGCACCTAGGTGACTCATTGTGCCAGTGGATAGAGTGCCAGTAAGACATCTTCATGAGTTCAAATCTGACCTCAGACACTAGCTGCGTGACCATAGGTCTCTTTGCCTCAGTTTCCTCATCTGTAAGATGGTGGAGAAGGAAATGGCAAACTGCTCCAGTTTCTTTGCCAAGAAAACCCCAAATGAGGTCACAAAGAGTTGGACATGACTGAAACTGAACAGCAAGAGCATCCCAACAGAGAGATAAATCCCCTTGGTAGAAAACATGGCAGCAAAAACAAGGTACAGGGCTGGAGTATGTTTATGTGTTGAAGAATAGTCATGATGAGTGGAAAGATATCTAGATTTGAAGTCAATGGTTCTGGGTTCAAAACTCAGATCTGCAACTATAGAGTTATATAGATTTAGAGAGCTGGGAAGGACTGCAAATATCATCTAATCTAAGCTCCTCATTTAGGGACCTGTAGGTTCAGGGAATTTAAGTAACTTAAGTGACTCTGCTGGGACCACATACATAGTAAGTGTCAGATGCAAGATTTGAACCCAGGTCCTCTGAATCCAAACTTAGGGTTCTGTCTACTGTACCACCCTGCTGTGTAACTGTGGACAATCTACTTTCCGTCTCTCACCCTCAGTTTCTTTATCTGTAAAATGAAGGGTTTGTAGTCAGTGGTCACTAAGATCTCTTCCAGCTGTGAGTCCTAATAGCCTATGATCATGGACAGAAGAAAATTGATAAACATTGGCATATTAGGAGAAACATGATCTACCGGCCATGCAAATAGTGGCTGGTGTCTGAGTAGGAGCCTGGTGGGACACAGTCTGAACTGAATTGACAGCAAAAGAGGGGAGGGGACACGTACAGGAGGAACTTGTTGGACTAGAGCCCTGGACAAAGCTAGAAGATGGTGAACTTCTGGTCCTGGGCTGGGTCCAGCTGTGCCTGTGGCCTGCCTGGGATGATGATAGCCAGGACTTGGGTCTATGAAGGAGGAAGAGGGAAAGGAAGAGGAAGATGAAGAGGAGGAAGGACAGGAAATACTCCATGAACATCTTAATGCACCAACCAACTAACCAAGCATAATAGTAATGACAATAGGTAGCACGTGTTTTACAAATATCCTCTTATTTGGTCCTCATAACAACATGGGGAGGTAGGTGCTATTTTTATGATCCCAATTTTCCAAATGAGGAAATGGAGGCACAGAGAGGTGAAGTGACTTGCCCTGGATCACACAATTAGTTAGTGTCTGAGATGAGATCTAAACTCAAGACTTTTTGACCCATCACTTCATCCAATGTGACTTTTGGGAGTCTACTTAAATGTGGGGACTGTAAAAGCCTCAGGACTGGGCTTGCAAGAGCAAATCATTCTTTATCCTTAAGGAACATAGATTCTATCAGGAAGGACATCATGTTTATGCACACACACACATACACACACATATATAACATATACATACATATGCATTTTTATATACACAAACACACATATGTATATATATATACCTAGAAATACATCATATATCTGCGTGTATATATACACACATACACACACATATACACACACACAACAAAGAAAACACGGGGTTCTTAACTTGGGGTTAAGATAGATTTCAAGAGTTTTGTAGACCTGAAATGAGAAAACAATTTTTTTTTGTGTTTAACATTGATTAGTTTCTTTTGGAATCCTTTGTATCTTGTTTTATACATTTAAAAACATTATACTAAAGAGGGATTCTTATTGCTGTGGAAAAATAGGGGGCTTTGGAGTCAGAGCCCCTGAGTTTAAATCCTTAGCTGTGGGACCCGGGCCCCACTTTACTCATCTGTAATATGAGAGACTTGGGCCAGATAGCCTTTAATGCCCTTGCCAGCTCGAAATCTAGGATCCCGCTAATTGTTAGACCATTTCCCCATATATGGAGCCTGGTGTCATTCACCCATTCTTCCTGGCTCTGCCCTTTGAGGCCACACAGAATATGTTAAATACTTCTACAACAGGACAGACCTTCCCATACTTGAAGACATTTCTCAGAGCATGTGGCACAATTTAGGTGCTTAATAAATTTTTATTGATTGATTGATGTACCCTTAATTATTTTCTTAAATTCAACAAACCCATTTTTTGTGTAGAGTGCTGTTCACTGATTGGGAAATGTAGTTGAAATAAACCATGATTCCTGCCTTCATGGAGCCTGCACACTGTAAGAAAGCATGGAACCTTGAAGGGTTGAAGGGTTGCCAAAGGGAAATCTGAGGCGATAATAAAAATGTCTGTGCACTCATTCTCAAAACCTTTGGCAAGAACGGTATCTTGGAGGGAAAGGCATGAGCTATTCTGTCCAGCCTAGCCTCTCTCAGCACTGCCATTCCACTGACCTAAGCCACACTGCTAAGCCCCGAGGAAGGGACTAGGAAGGGCCTGATGCTAAAGGTGCTGTTTGGGCTGACTCTTAGAAGAAGCTAAGAATTATAAAAAAGTGGAGGAGAGAAGGGGAAGAATGGCAAGTTCTGGGGGTGGTCATGGCCAGTGCAAAGACATAGGTGAGGGGAAACCAAGAGGCCAGTTTGACTAGACCACAGAGTGCATGGAATGGAGTAACATTTAAGAAAATTGAAAAGCAGGATGGGGTCCAGTTGTGAAGAAATTTAAATGCCAAATAGAGGAGATTATATTTGATGCTACAGGTAACAGCGGGCCACTAGAATTTATTGAGTGTGTGTGTTTGTGTGTGTGTGTGTGTGTGTGGCATGGTCTTGCTTATATTTTAGGAAAATCACTTTGGCAATTATGTGGGGAGTAGATTGGAGTAGGAGAGAGTTGAGACTGAGATCAATTAGAAATTTATTACAACAGTCCAGGAGGGAGGTGAAGGGAGCTGAACTAGTTTTGATTCTGGCTAAGTCTAGAGAAGTGGCTAGTTAGGACACATTTTGTGGAGGTATAAATGACAAGATCTCTGATTGGCTAAGAGGAAGAAGGAGGAGTAGGAAATGATATCAATGTCAATTGAGTGATTGGAAGGATGGCGGTGCCCTTGACAGTAATGGGGAAGGTCAGGAAAGGCATTTTTGGGAAAAGATAACTATCTTAACCATGCAACGTTAAGTCTCATGGAAAGATGAACTCCATAGGGAGCATCGTTACACTATCACAAAGTGGGAAGATTAATCATCTTTGCTTAGAGCCTGAGATAACAGCTAGCTAGTTAACCAGTGGTGATAAGGGTTTTATGCCAACTGATAGTGTTGGGGAGAATTCCAGTAAAGACAGCCCAGGGAAATAGTGGAGATGGGTTTCCATCCACTGTGTTCCTAGGGTTAATGTAAATGTTTTCTCTCCGATAGAATGAAGGCTCCTTATGGACAAGAATTGCTTTATTTTCATATTTGTATTCCTAGTACAGTAGCAAGGAGGTCAGGCTGGTTAAAGAACTGACCTCTGAGTCAGGAAGAATTGATTCCATTTCCACTTCTGACACACACTGTCTGTAATTCTGGGTAATTCAGGTAATTCAGGCAGTGAGGTGGTATCATGGTTAGAGACTAGGCCTTGGAGTCAGAAGATCTGGGTTCAAGTCCTGCCTCAGATACTTACTAGCAGTGCCCAGAGCCAGCCACTTAACTCGTTTGCCTCAGTTTCCTCAACTGTAAGATGGAGATAATAAAAGCACTTGGCTCACAGGGTTGTTGTGAGGATCAAAGGTATTAACATACACAAAGTGCCTTACAGATATTAAGGTGCTGTATAAATACTAGCTTTCATTGTTATCATCAATTTCTCAGTGCCCATAAGATTGAAAAAAAGCGAAGGGAAAGAAATGAGTGTTTATGCAGCACCTACTATGTGCCAGGAACTGTGCTAAGTGCTTTAAAAAAAACAAATATGATCTCATTGGATCCTTAAGAGAATTTTACATAGTAGGCACAATTATTCTATGTATATAATATGCATATCATATACATAGCTGCTAGATGGTGCAGTGGATAGAGCGCTGGGCTTGGAATCAGGAAGACTCGTTCTGATGAGTTCAGATCCAGCTCCAGTCACTTACTAGCTATGTGACCCTGGGCAAGTCACTTAACCCTGTTAATCCCAGTTCTTCTTCTGTAAGATGAACTGGAGAAGGAAATGGCAAACCACTCCTATATCTTTGTGAAGAAAACCCCAAATGGGGTCAGGAAGAATCAGACATGACTGAAACTCAACAATAAATATACGTACATACATACATATATATTCATTATATGTAAACATTCAAATTTTTGAGTTCGAATTCTCTCTCTCCCTTCAGCCCCTTCCCTATTCATTGGGAAGGCAAGCAATATGATAGGTAGACACTATTATTATTTATACTTTGTAGTTGAAGAAACCAAAGCACACAGGTGTTAGGTGACTTGGTCACACAGTAAATATCTGAGGCTAGATTTGAACTTAGGTTTTCCTGATGGCAGCACTCTATCCACTGCACTGCCTAACTGCCTCTAAATCATAGGCCTAGTAAAAGAAGAAGCCCCAAAATAATCTCTAGCGCCTGGCATGGAGAAGGCATTTATTAAATACTTGTTGAATTGAATTGAACCAATAACATGTGAGTTTGGTTAATAGGATTGTCACAAATGACAGAGTCATAGAAGTCGTCCAGCCTACTCCCTTCCCTATGGCACAAATCCCTTCTATTCCATCCTCATCACAGAATGTCATGGACATTGGATGGGCTCTTCTAGTCTAACCTTGAATTTGAAGTGCCTCTATCTGTCACACACCCCAAGAGTAAATTTGCCCAGTCTCAGCTTCCAGACTTCCAGGGATGGGTAATTCACTCCTCACCAAAGCTGTTTGTTTCACAGCCAGGCTATTCTCATTGTTAGAATGTTTATTCTCCTATTGAGCCAAAGCATTTCAGCAAGCACAAGATGCAGGTTGGCTTCCATGCTAATAAAATGTCTGATATAAGGCCTCCCCACTCTGTGGAAGAATAAGGGTGCTACAGAGGACAAATCAAGAAAGAAAAAGAATCTAAAGGAATACTTATCTGTGTCAAGAGGCTGAAGGGTAGAAGATAGGGGCAAGGAAAAGAGGAATCAATGAACCTTTGGGGCTATGTCATAGATCTGAGTCTAGAGAAGGGAGAGTTAGAATCTCAGGGAAAGAAGCAGATTCTTGTGTTCCTCAAACTGGGGGTGAGGGGAGGAAGTGAGCAGAAGGCCCCTGAACAACTGACTTCCCCTTAGAATGGTTGAATGCAAGGGAGCAGGTAAGACGGAAGAAAGATTATTATTATCTTAAAGAAATCTAAATAAACTCACCGGTCATTAGAGGGAGGCTTTATTATTCCTTTAGGATAGTTCTTAATTTTTTTTCTTGTCATTGGCCCTTTAGCAGTCTGATAACTTATGGACCCCTTCCCAGAATAACGTATTTTTTAAAAATGCATAAAATGAAATACATAGGATTACAAAGGAAACAAATTGAAGAAAAGCTAAAGTAGTATTGTACAATGAAGAACTGTGAATGACCTAGCTATTCTCAGTGATACAGTGATCCAAGACAATCCTAAAGGACTCATCACGAAACATACTATCCACCTTCAGAGAACGAACTGATATTGTCTGAATACAGACTGAAGCATATTATTTTTCACTTTCTTTCTTTTATTCTTTTTTTGTTCAAATTTTCCTATACAAAAATGATCAATATGAAAATGTTTTACATGATTGCACATGTATAACCTGTATCAAATTTCTTACTATCTCAGGGCAAGGGGGAAGGCTAGGAAGGAGGGAAAGAAGGATGAAAGTATAGAATTTGGAAATCAAAACTTTAAAAAAAACCCGGAATGTTAAAAATTGTTTAAACATGTAATTACGGGGAAAATAAAAAAAAATTAAAGAAAAAAGCTAATAAAACATTTAAAAAGTTCATGGGCTACGGGTTAAGAACCTCAGCTTTTAGCTTCTACAGTCCTTTTAAGAATCAAGATGGGATCTCTAAGCAGTCAGTGGATGCAGTGGAGTGCTTAGCATTATGACCTCTGGCAGCAGAGAAGAGAGCCAGGGGAAAAACCCAGCTCTTGAGGGAGGATTCCATTTGCCTTTTTCTTCACACATCTACCAGAAATTAGTGGGTAAGGGGAGAGGGAAGAGAAGAGAGAAGACTTCATTTGCCCAGTAAGAGATACTATAACTAGCAGGGGCCTTTCCCAAAAAGGGAGTCAAGGTAGAAGAGAGCCTTGATGAACATGACTGCTCCTTGGCAGTAGAAAAGAAAGCCAAGTATATTCAAGAGCGAATTAGCCCTGGTAGTTGGTAGTTGAGCTGCCAACTCAACTTTATGTGTTAACCCTTCCTATAAAGGAGGTATAAATTTATATGAGAATGTGTGCCAGGTTTACAGGAGAAATGTTCGGTAACTACTGTTCAAATCCAGCTTCAGATATTTCCTATCTGTGGGACCATGGAGAAGTCACTTAACCTGTTTGCCTTTCTCAACAATAAAATGTGGATAATAATATCACCTTCCTCTCAGATGACTTGTGCAGACCAAATGATATAATAATTGTAAAGTACTTAGCACAGTCCTTGGCACATAGTAAGTGCTATATAAATATTAGCTATTATTATTATTATTATTACTAAGCAGTTTCAGTAAATGCCACCTTGGTATGTCTACTAGTTGACTACTAAAGTGAAATATACCAATGGAGAGGTTTTGAACTATAGTTTTAGAACTGCATACTCACAAAATACCTTGAACCTAGGTTATTGATCAACCCTGAAGACTCATAACTCGTATGACTCAAAGTACTTGTATGAATTGAAAACGTAGTTCCAGAGGAGGCACTATAAATCAATTCATAAGTATGATTAAACATCATACTGGCAGCTAGATGGTACAGCGGATGGAGTGCTAGGTCAGGAAGACCTGAGTTCAAATCTGGCCTTAGAAGCTTACTAGCTACGTGGCCCTGGGTAAGTCACTTAACCCTGTTTGGCTCACTTTTCTCAAGTGTAAAAATGGAGAAGGAATTGGCAAACCACTCCAGCATTTTTGCCAACAAAACCCCAAATGGAGTCACAAAGAGTTGGATACAACTGAAACAGCTTAACAACAAGCATCCTACTCATGTAGCAGGTTCTGTGTGAGCTGGGCATATGAAGGCAAAAATTAAACAGTCCTTCCCCTCAAAGATACCATATATACACATATACATATATATGTGTATGTATATATATATTATATTTAGAGCAAATACAAGGAGAATAGGTAACTGGGGTGGCTCAGTAGAGGTCATGTGTAGGAAATGGTGCTCAAGCTGACCTTTGAAGGGAGCTAGAGATTTGAAGAGGTGAGACGAGGATATAGTGCCTTCCAGGCATAGAGGAAGAGCCTGTATAAAAGCACAAAGATGGGAGAATGATGTGTGTGCGGTACATCAAGAAGGCCAGTTTGGCAGGACCATAGACAGTGTGTAGAAGAGTCATATTAATACACCTGTAAAGGGAGGCTGGGGGCAGGGTGTAAAAGAATTTTAAGTGAGAAATAGAAGTTTGCGGATTTGAGAGAACTTTGGTGCTTTTGGGAGAGTACTGAGGGGAGCGAAGAAGGATAAGTGTATCCGCTTGATAAGAACAACAGAAGGGTATGTGGTTGTCCCGCGTCCCAGGTATCTGGGATATGATGGAGTGCCTCCTGACAGCAGCCAGATCCAATGCTGACTACTCAGTCCTGTTGATTCCAGTAGGAGAAACAAATGATGCCACCAAAATAAAGAATAATTTGGGGAATTAGAAAGTTTGGGGCAATGAACCAGAGACTTGGGAACACAGCTGGTATTTTTACGACTTAAAAAAAAAAAGAGACTGGGTCTCTCTATCTCACTGAGGCTGGAAGTATAGCAGCCACTCATGGTCCCGATCTCACCGCTGATGGGTACGGAAGCTTTGACCTGGTGCTTGTTCCACTTCTGATTTGGACTGGTTCACCCTCCTGAGGGAGCCTGTCAGTCCCTTGATCCAGGACCCTCATCATACTGGTGATGTGTCATATTAATGTGGACATCTGACTGGCTCTGGCTAATCCCAGCTTCCAAACCCAAGAAATCCACCAGCCTCGGCCTCCCTGGTAGCAGGGATTAGAGGCACGTGCCACCATATTTTAGTTGTCTTTATGACTTTTGCCCATTGAAACGTTTAAATGATAAAGGCATATATGGGAGGCAAACAGCTGCTCAAGAAGTTAGTGTCTAAGAGAAGGATTTGGCTTTCTGGATGACAGGAATCTGTATGGTAGATTTTCTAATGAGGATCAGCAAAAATTTATTTGCCTTGAGTACTTGGTTTTCTGCCATTCTTTCCTTAAGGGCAGGGCTGTCTTTTGCTTCTATTTGCATTCTCAGTACTTGGGACAATGCCTGATGCATAGGAAGTGCTTAATAAATGCTTGTTGATAACTTGATAACTACTCATCTGTTCAAGAAAACTATACTGAAAAAGGAGAGGGAGGAAAAAGAAAGTTCCCCACATTCAGTACACCCATCTACCAAGACCAGAGACCACAGAGCATAGATAAAATGTAAGAATCAGAATTACAGAGTAACAGCATCTCAGAGTTAGAAGTCCAACCTGACCTGGATGAGAGTCCAATCTCCAATGTGCCCAATAAGTGATTACCTAGACTGTGCTTGAAGCCTTCCAGTGAAGAGAGATCTGCTACATCCCAGTTTAGCCTGTTCTACTTTGGAAGAG
The DNA here is from genome assembly GCA_028646595.1 of Phalanger gymnotis. Classification (NCBI taxonomy): domain Eukaryota; kingdom Metazoa; phylum Chordata; class Mammalia; order Diprotodontia; family Phalangeridae; genus Phalanger; species Phalanger gymnotis. Next base: position 89,687,499 of record CM053622.1, read on the forward strand.
ATCTAATGGTTCAGAAGGTTTTCTTTACAGAGTCTAAATTTCTCTCTGCAATTTTTATTCCATCTCCTGGGTCCAAGTAAAACAATCTTAGTTCCTTTTCCTTGTGAGAACTCTACAAATACTTAAAGACATCTACCAGACATTTCTCTCTGAACCTTCTCCTAGACTGAATATACTAGTTCCTTCAAACGAGTTACATACATGAATAGGAGACCCTGCATCATCTTGGTTTCTTTCCTCTTGATGCCATCTAGCTTTTATCAATATCCTTCCTAAAATGTGGTACCAAGAGCAAAACAATATACTAGATGTGGTTTGGTTGGAAGCTGGGTGGTTCAGTGGATAGAAAGCTAAGCCTGGAATCAGAAAGAACTGAATTCAAATCTGGTTTCAGATACTTACTAGCTGTGTGACGTTGGGCAGGTCACTTGACCTCTGTTTCTCTCATTTTACTCAATTGTAAAATGGAGATAATCCCAGCAGTGTTGTTGTGATGATTAAATGAGATAATATATGTCGAGTGCTCACCACAGTGCCTAGCACACAGTAGGCACTACCTAAATGTTTAGAACAGTGCATAGAACAGAGTATAGTGGAATTATCATCTCTCGAGACATGACAGAATATGGCATAATTATCTCTTGAAACATAAACATGAAGTCATAGGGAGGGCAGCTTGGCCTGGCTTTTTTTTCCAGGTCAGGGAACCATCAGAGGATGAAAATTGCCTGAGGATGGGCCATTGGCAGCTTATGAACTAAGGAATAAGGCAGGGGCAGAGCCTGATAGTGGAAAGGGCATAGAATCATGGAACAAAGAATAAATAATGGTATAGTGAGAGTGGAGCCCAAACTGGGAGAGCAGCTTAATTGTTTCCTGGTGGGGCAGAGACTAAGGCTGGCAGGACTCAGGTTCTGGCCTGGCTTAGAGTTGGCAAGGTAGACTTGACCCTGGGTGGGTGAATGGGGCCAATGAGTATGGTGGCCATTCAGGGACTAGCTCATAGCACATATTGCTACTGGAGAGAGGAGGCAGCTCAGCAGGCTGGGAGGAACACATCCTCCAATAATAAGACTTCAAGTTGGGGGGTTGGAAGAGGTCATTTCAAACTAGTGGGGAAGTCAGGAGAAAGTGCCTCCACCCCTGCTGGAAGGCTGTTCCTTTGTGGGGATACTTTAGGGCACCTTTTCTTTTACCTTAAGCCCTTCCCTCCCTGGCTTCTCAAACTTTTCTGTGACCCTAAGTCCTGAGTATGTGCAGGTTTTAGGACTGAATATATGGTGGGTCCTCATGGTAGCAGGAAGAGAAGCCTACTTGCAAGGGCCAGGCTTTCTTGGGGAGGGGGCAATATTTCTGTAAGACCCAATAGTTAACTGCTTCTTCTCTGCACCGTTTGTCCCAGGAGCAGGGCAATGGACTGCGGGGCATTTTAGAATGTCCAACAATTCTGAGTAATGATTGTTTCATTCTTCCCACTTGTATCGTCAGTACCTAGCTCAGAACCTGGAACATAGTAGGCGCTTAATAAATGACTGTTGTCTGAATAATTAATTGATCGATTCAAGGCAGGTGAAGCAGAGAGCTCCTCAGGGCCCACTGGAGGGCCGTGCTCCCTGGGAATCCCTCTGCCTTCTCCAGCTACAAGATTTTTCTTTTTCTTGAAGCCCTGCTTTCCCAAGCCGCCTTACCTCACCTGTTCACTGTGCATATAGGTATGTGATTTGGGGAGAGTGGGAGGTTTGGGCTCCAGAGTATGCCTAGAGGACATGAGTGGTCCCCTTTCGATGCTCAGTTGAGTCATGAAATCAGAAGCCACTTCTCTTGGACTGCTGATGCCTACATGTTCCTGAGGGAGGCCTCTCCGGCAACAGCCTCATAGCCTCAGGGCATCCTGGGCTCACTTCTCTGTGCCCACCAACAGCTGCCCGCTCCCTCACCTCCACCTAGGATGTCTTTTATGCTGGTTACTCCCCTGGCTATGTCTGTGGTTCCTGAATTAGGTGCAAAAATTCCTATCTATGGTTCTGAGGCCTGGCAAATTGGCTGAACTGACCATTTCTGTCTCATCCTACTTGCTGAATGAATCATGTGAAGCCCAAAGCAGCTCCTGGTATTGTAGACCTCACAGAGACACCTGGGCTTGGGCTTTTCTCTACAATCCCTGCTCCCTCACCAAAGGGGCCTCAGGCAAAGAGGATCAACCAATTGGAGTGGGAGTGCTCCCTGCCTTCCCCAGTGGTTTTTTATTGTTCCCTAATTAGTAAACATCTTAATGTAACAGCCTCTGGTGAGAGAACAGGAAGGGCCCATTAAGGCAGATAAAAGAATGAGCCATTTGCAAAGCTCTCGACTTTTCTCCCATTTCATTGCAGCCCAGGGACCATAACAACAGTGATAACTATTTTTATATAGGCTTTCCCACCTAACAACACACATGGCTGTGTTATTTCTACCTTTATAACATCTCTCATACCCATTCACCTAGGTAGAGGCCCTCACCACTGTTTGCCTATATGATTACAACTGTTTTCTAGAGTCAGTGGGGGTGGCACAGTGGATGGACCTACAGTCAGGAAGACCTGAGTTCAAGTCCGACTGTGTGACTCTACTAAGCATTACAACTAAGATCTCTGAACCCAGGTTTCCAGGTTCCAAGTCTATCCATAACTGACTTTCTTCTAAGGCCATACTGGGCGGTATGTGTTCCCAATTGGACTTATCAGAATGCCCTTGTCCCTGGAAGAACACCACTCCAGAGCAGGGACAAAGATGTTACTTCTAGGATTTGGGCTATGAAGAGAAATCTGACTTCCTCATGAAGGTGTTTCTCGTCTAATGCATCCTGTGTAAGATGCCAGCTTAAACACTCCTAATGTAAAAGCTCTGAACAACTTGCTCTTCTGCTCAAAATGCGGTGGTCTCCATCATCTAATAAATAAGCTCTAAGGCATTTCAGTCTGGTAATTGAGGTCACCCAATGTCTGGCTCCAAACTGCCTTTCCAGATTTAACTCCAACCAACTTGCATTAACAGCTATGGCCAAAGACATCCTGCATACTCCCGTCTCTATAATGCTCTTCGATATGCTAGGAACTTATTTGTATACTTTATTTGCATGTAATTTAATTTGTATTTGTATTTCACTGACAGGTTGGGAACTCCAGGTAAGGAAACTCCCTCTATCAATGCAGATCAGCACTGTTGGGCAACTTAGACTTAGACCATTGCCCAGAGCATGGAAGGGGTGAAGTGCTTTGTTTAGGGGGAGTCAGACCTGGGGACTCCTTGAAACACCAAGTCTTCCTGATTGAGTGCAGCCTAATACACCACGATATCACCCTATGTCTCAAATAATAATCACTCTGGTACAGACTTGTGACTTCATTGGCACAGGGGAATTCACTAGTGTGAGAACTTTATCTAATCAAATGTTGATCAGTGACTTGTCGATAACCTATAGTTTTAGGCTCAAGAGTTGCCTGGGGCTTGGACATATCAAGTGATTTTCCCTTGGTCATGTAGCTAGTATGTGTCAGAGGCCAGACTTGAACGTGGGTCTTCTTTGCTCCAATGTCTTCCCTCTATTTACCACGACAATCTGCCTCTCATTAATAATGATAATAATAATGTTAATAATAAATAATATTTGTATAGTGCTTTAAGGTTTGTTGTTGTTTCACTCATGTGTGACTCTTTGTGACCTCATTTGGGGTTTTCTTGGAAAAGATACTAGAAGGGTTTGCTATTTCCTTCTCCAGCTCATTTTACAGATGAGGAAACTGAGGCAAACGTGGTGAAGTGACTTGCCCAGGGTCACACAGCTAGTAAGTGACTGAGGATGGATTTGAACTCAGAAAAATGAGTCTTCCTGACTCCAGGCCCTGAGCTCTATCAGTGCCACTTTAAGATTTAGAAAGTACTTTCTCCATACCATCCTGTAAGTTAGATAGTATAAGTATTATTTTGTTTTATAGATGAAGAAGCCAAGGCTCAGAGAGTTTAATTAAATTACCCATCATCACAGTTGGCATCTAAGTCAGAATTTGAACCCGAGTGATCTGACCCCATTCCAGTGTTTTATATACTATCCCATGCTACCTTTCTTTTCCATACCTATCCCTAACTCTGCCTGCTAAGGTCTTACTAGTCTTTGAAGACTCAACTCAGTCCATCTGTCTCCCTTCATGAAGACTTCCCCAGGTCTTCTTCCTTGTACCTTCCCACTCTCTTTCAATGACTCATCCCAGCCAGAAGTAGTCTCTTCTTCATGTACTTAAATAGACTTTTCTATTTCCTTATATTCTAAATTGTCATGTAATTATCTATATTCAGGTTTTCTCATCACTAACAGATCCCAAGTTCCTTGAGAAGATATAAAACTGTGTCTTGTGGATCCGTGATCTTACCCAGCAAAGAGCCCTGCACAATCTGAATAAATGGATGAATGAATGATCCAGTCCTATTTTGTGGCTCACAGGAGTGCTAAAGCGGAGCACTTGACTGATATCTATAATCTGCTTACCTTAATGGCCTTTGCTCTGTTGATCAGCCCATCTCGTTGAGAGCTTCCAATGAGCAGATCAACTTTCACCCTTGGAGATCTCTTCAATGCTCTGGTTGGAGTCTCTTGGAGATAGATGCCATCAACCACTGGTCCCCAGTAGTGAAATGGGCCACTTATTGCCAGGAGCTGGGTTTGGGGATTAAAGAGACAAGATTGTTCATTATCACATAGTCACCAGTAGTTGTCACATTCACTGATCTAGATTTTTACAGCAGAATAGAGAAACTTAGAATTGGGAGGATCCAGCTAAAATCCTACCTTCCACAGGACCAATCCCTCTTAATTCTAGCACCTTCCCTGTTGATTATTTCCAATTTATCCTGTGTGTAGCTCCTTTGTATATAGCTGTTTTCATGCTGTTTCCCACCATAGAGTACGAGCTCCTCGAGAGCAGGGACTGACTGTCCTTTGCCTTTCTTTGTATCCGAAGCACTTGGCACAGTGTCTGGTACATAGTAGGCACTTAAAGTGTATATTGACTGCCTGCCTGTCTGGAAGGAGCCAGTTCCTGGAGGGCTGGAACTGGGTCTTGTTGATCTTTTTATCTCCTAGCTCCTACCATAAGGAATTACAAATACTACCTGCTTAATCAATGTTTGTTTAAAAAAATGAATGGATGAAGGTCAGCCAGTTGCCTCATTTTTGTAGATGATGAAGCTGAGGTCCAGAGAAGAGTAGTACCTCACACAAAGTCACGTAGATAGTTACTAGGACTAGAAGCCAGGTCTTCAACAATCAGTTATTTTTTGTCATTATCTCTACCTTATTAATGTAAGCCCCACTAAAAAAAAAAGAGATCCATAAATTATTGAACTTTAGATACGTGTAATCCAACTCCCTCCTATTACCGATGAAGAGAGACCAGTTAGGCAAAATGATTGGTTCAAAGTCACATGGATATTAAGTGTAAAAAGCAGGGCAAAACTCCAGGTCTATGGACTTCTAATCCAGTAGTATTTCCATTGTAATACGTTTCCTTCCTTAGTATATTATTAATGTTATTGAAACTCTCTGGGTCTGAGTAGCCTAACTGGCAATAAAAAGAGGATTGCACTGGGGACTCAAATTAATGTTATTTTTTCAAGTTAACCCAGAATTATGATTTTATTAGTAGTGGGCACTTCCTGGGAGGAAGCTTCCCCTACCAATGCAGATTTGCACAGTTGTCCTGGGAACACTGAGAGGATGAGACACCTCCCCAGGTGTCACACAGCTACTATGGGTCAGAGGTAGGACTTTAATTCAAGTATTCCTGGGTTCAAGGACAGCTCTCTATCTACTAGGCAACATCTTTTTTTTTCTTTTCAAAGAGAACTCATTTTGGGCATGCAGTTTGTATTCAACCAATGCAATACCCTAGGTAATTCCCAGCTCCCAGCTTTAAAATTCTGCAAGATCTTCCCTAGTTCCTCCTTCAGTGCCCACCTTGGTTTGAGCATCATTGAGGATGTCAGCAGGTTTCTGGTGGAGGCAGGACATCATATCACCATCAGGAGAGGTTGGACAACTGACTTCCTGGGCAAGAGCTGCTGCCTGTTCTCGAGCCCTTTTCTGGCTAATCGCCGCTGCAGGAGAGAGAGCCGAGCCACCCTAGAAGAGAATGCACACCCATTCCTAGTTATATTGATGATCATAAACCCACTCCTGGGCCTATAATAGATGAAAGGATAAATGATACAGCTCTGTCATCAATCATTCACATTCAAAACTCAATACCACATTCATCTGTAGGCGTCTCAAATCTGTCTTGTGTGCAATCTATAGTCAGTGTTAATCTTCAATGGCTGCCCATATATTTATTCCTTTTCAAAGCCATTTCATTTTAAGAGTGTAGCCTATAGTCAAACCAATATAGTATGACAAATGGATCTTACATGGAACCGTTGGCCCCCACAGACATCATGCACCAAAAACCCTGTTTGACCAAAGTTTCCCCTATTGACATGTTTCAGGGACTGAACAATATCACCACTTTAGTGACTGAAATGACTGAACAACAACAGTAACATACAGAAAGACCCAACACGGATATAAATACACACACATGCAAACACAATACAGTGTGCATATGGAATAATACACATTTTGAGGAAAGAATGCTAATAACCGAGATGGGTGAGTGGGAAGGGGATCATGAAAGGCCCTGTGTCAGAGGTGGCATTCAAGAGAGCCTTTGAAAGACATCTGGAATTCAACTAGTCAAAGAAAAGAAGGAGAAAAGAAGTCCAGATAGGGCAGCCCATTTCTGCAGAGGCAAGAGATAGAAGGTGATGTATGCATGGGGAAGAGCTAGCCACCCTATTTCATTGGAATGAAGAGTGTGTGAAGGGTACTAATAAGAAATAAGACTGCAAAGCTAGAAGGGAATCACATTGTGGAGAAATTTAAATGGGAAGCGGATTTCTATGACCTTAGTTTTCTCATCTGTAAAATCAGGGTTTGGGTTAGATGGCCTTCAAGGTCCCTTCCAGTCCTTGATCTTGGAATCTTATGATTCCATGATTTTGTATTTTATCTTAGGGGCATCAGGTCAGATTTGGGCTGTAGGAACAGTAGTTTGGCAGATGTATGGAGGATGGATTATGGATTAGAAGTGTGAGAGACAAACCGCAGGAGGTTCAATAAGGAGCCTGCTGAAATAGTTCAGATAGAGGAGATGATGGTCCAAACCAAGGTAGAGATTGTGTGAGGAGAAAGATGGAGATAGTTTTAGAGATGTTGTGGTGGTAGAATCAATAAGTCTGGGTAACAAGTCAGTGTACCCCAAAGCAGGTTGGTATGCTAAGTGTCAATTAAGTGATATAGACAACATGACTTGTAAGTTGAGGTGAGGTCACTTGGGGCCAGAGTTGTCAGTGAAAGACATAGAGGTAAAAATCCATATGAGTGCACACTCGATGAGAGAAATGGGGTGAACAAAGGCAGAGAAATGGGGATGTGTATGTTGTATTTAAAGAACAATATGCTACTACGGTTGGAGCAAAGGGTTCATATAGGTAGTGAGAGGTATTGCTAGATCAGATTGGAATCCAGTCATATAGGGCCTTGAATACCAGGCCAAGGATTTGATTTTATAAGCAATAAAGAACATTGTAGATTTCTGAGCTGAGAAGGGATGTGATTAGAAAGAATAAATCAATCAATCTGGGTATATTAGGCTTTAATTAATGAAAATTCTTGATGCATTTAAACTAGGATTGGATTTACACCCAATTTGTTAGGAGCACAGATGCTAGAGAACAGGAGGTGTGCCTGCAAGATGTCATACCATTTAAATTAAATTTGGATCCTTTTAGGATTATTCATTCTAAGGATATAATATATTACAATTAGCTTCTGTGATACCATTCTTAAAAAAATTCACTATACTAGAAACCGAGGGAGTTTGTGTATTGTGGTGGTATAGTAGATGGAATGTTGGCCCTGGAGATAGGAGGACTGAGTTAAAAAATGGTCTCAGATACTTTTTACTAGCTGTGTGATCCTGGGCAAGTCACTCAACCCTGTTTGCCTCAGTTTCCTCATCTGTAAAATGAGCTGGTAAAGGAGATGGCAAACTACTCCAGTATCTTTGCCAAGAAAACCCTAAATGAGTAGGGCAGTAAACAACAACAACAAAGGGCATAAGAAAAGACTGGTAGAGTCAGACACTGCTAATAGGATCATCGATTTGGAACTAGAAGGGATCTTGGAAATTATTTCTTCAGTTCTGTCTCTTTGTTTTACAGGTGAGAATACTGAGGCCCAGAGAGATAGATGTGGAGGGGAGAGATTTACCCAGGGTCACAAAGGTAGCTAACGGAAGAGCTGGAATTTCAACCAGGTCCCTGTGACTACACCTTCAGTGCTTTTCACTAAGTCATTGCTCCAGATTCACTTCCTCAGCTGCCTCTGCTAGTCCTCCTAGCTCAGACACTGGGCTTCTCACAAAAGATCTGAGATAATATATTATAGCAGGAGATGCAGTAGACTAGGAGACCAGAGATCTGGGCACCCTCCTTTGCCCTCTACAGCTGTCCTCGCTCTGGACAAATCTCTTGAGAAAATGAGAGATTGAAGACTTCACCTTCCTAGACCCTTGGATTTATGATTCTATGAATAATGTATACATTGAGAGAGATTTCCAATGATAGATTATATATCCTCATACATTATCAAATACCTACAAACCTGCTGGCAGTTATTGATACAGCCTGATAAGGAAAGCTATAACAGGTGACATTGTTCTTGAGTTACTGTTATATACCTTAGTAAGAAACCATACATTCTGATCCATCTTTCAAGGGAAGGACGGAAGGAAGAAGGAAGGAAGGAAAGAAGGAAGGAAGGAAGGAAGAGAGGGAGGGAGGGAGGAAGGAAGGAAGAAGGAAGGAAGGAGGAAGGAAGGAAGAAAAAGAGGGAGGAAGAGAGGAAAGAAGGAAGGAAAGAAGGAAGAATTAATTAAGCTTTCTATGTGCCAGGTACTATGTTAAATGCCTTACCAATATTATCTCATTTGTTCTTCACAACGATGTTGGAAGATCAGTGTTATTATTACCTTCATTTCATAGATGGAGAAACTGAGGCAGAGAATAGTTAATTGTCTTGCCCAGAGTAACACAGCTAGTAAGTGTCTGAGGCTGGATTTGAACTTGAGTCTTCCTAACTCCCAGCCCAGTATTCTGTTCCCTCTAACCCCTAGCTGGGAAGAATCAATGAAAAGACTCACAGAATGTCAGATGTAGAGAAGATCTAGCCCCAACTGTATATTTTATGCATGAGAAAAGAGCCCTAGTAAGGAAAAATGATTTGCCCAGACCACATGGCTAGAATCACATCACAGTATTTAGGACTGGTAGGGACCTTAACATCCATCTGGTTTAATCAATATATTTTGCAGATGAGAAAACAGGCCCAGATGAGGTAGAGACACCTTCCTTTTGAAGCTCCTGCTGTAATATATAGCAATGGTTTTGTAGTGATTCCCCCTGCCTCCTCTCCCCTCCCCCACAGAGAAGAGATATTTCCAGCTATGAGATAAATCTGTTTCAGTTTTTCTAGACCAAGGGCCCTTAAGGGTTTTTTTTTGAGTGTCACGGATCCCTTTGGCAGCCTGATGAAGCCCATGGACCCCTGATCAGAATAATATTATTATATTCACCCAAGGTCGTGGACTCCCAGGTTAAGAATTTCTGGTTTAGATAGAAATTCCAAAGATTCCTGCTTAGTTTTTGGAACTGCCAGCATGACTAGCTATAAAATGTTTTATGTCTTTAGTCCCACGCAAAAGAAAGTGGGAGGATTGCAAAAGCACATTCCATTGTGATAAAGGGTCCGCTAATGGACAGCCTCGACAACAATTCCCCATCCACATGGAACATGGCAGCTTTAGAGTCTAATTTATAGATTCTGGAGGTGCCCGATGCATAAGACCCCAACATGCCATGACAGGGAGCACCAGGAAATATTTTCACTGTCTGACCTTCCTTGACAAAAGTTGGAACTGCTGGAGCCTAGGATGGCAGAGTAAGCCCCTTCATTACCCATTATTCTATGATCCACTTGTGCCGGCCTCCTCATTCCTCCCACATACTGCTCCATCTCCTGTTTCTGAGCTTCTGCATTGGTTGCCTCCATGTCTGGAATGATCTCTTGCCTCATGTCTGCCTCTTAGAATCCTTGGCTTCCTGAAAGACTCAACTTAAATGCAACCTTCTGCAGGAGACCTTTCCCAGCTCTCCTTCCCGGAGCCTTCCCTCTGAGACTTCCTTCATTTGCTTTGTATACATCTTGTATGCATCTATTTCTTTACATGCATCTTCCCCCACTGGAATGTAAACTCCTCGAAGGTCAGGCCTGTTTGTATCTTTCTTTATATCCCAGTGCTTAGCACAGTGCCTGGAACCTAATAGGCACTTACTAAAATGCCTTCTGGCTTTATGACATAAGTGTTTAGAACAAAGAATGTTAATGCTGTCCAACATCCTCTAACCCAACCTCCTCACGATCGGGACAAGAAAACAGATCCAGAGAGAGAAAAATGATTCCCCTCCCCCAGTCACAGAGCTAGCTAGAACAAGAATTCAGGGCTCCTGACTCCTAGGTGTGAATTCTTCTCTATGGCACTCTATCCTTCTGTCATTTAGTGCCAGCACATTCCATATTCCATTTTTGTTGTAAGCATGAAGGGACTTTTGAGAATGAAGGGATTTATATTTTGTGTGTTTTTTTCTTTTAAAAAGAAAAATAATCAGGAAATTCACGGTCAAAGGAAATTCCAGATCCAGACAACAGCCCCAGCCTCAAAACTTCCGAATCACAATGTAGGGCAAACTAACCTACTTTTAAGAAAGAACTCAAACATTAAGCATCTGAGAAAATAAAAACTCTAAGACAGGTCCCCTGGATTTTTAATTCTCTACACTGTGTAAAGCCAGGCTTCCTGAGGAGGAAGTGGTTAAAGGCATTGGCTTGCCTAATTTCACTAAGCCACCAAAGAACTTTCCACTTTCACAGTTATTTTGAAAAAAAAATAGAGCCTCATATGAGAAAAGTTTTGTAAAATGCTGGAACAAACCCTGGGTTTAGATCTGGGTTCATATTCCAGATATCACATTTACTGGGTGAATGAATTTGGGCAAAGTCATTTTACTTCTCTGAGATCTCAATTTCCTCATCTGTAAAATGGGGATAATAATATTTGTACCGTGTAGCCCACAGAATCATAGATTTATAATTGGAAGGGGCCTTTAGTGGCCATTGATTTCAATTCCCCTGTTTTACAGATGAGGAAACTAAGACATGGAATGGCTAAGTGACTCACCCAGAGAGACATAGCTGGCAAATAGATGAGGCAGAATTTGGAGTCTTAAGAGTTAGGACTTACAACTTAGGTCTTTGGACTCCATAGCCAGTGCCCTATCCACTATTCCATTTGCAAAAGGCAGCACTTTACAGATCTTAAGGTACTATATGCATGTGGGCTGTTATTGTTAGCCCATTGTACAGATGAAGTAACTGACTAGAGAGCTAGAATCTTATTCAAGTGCACATGGATGATAAATGGCACTGTCAAGACTTGAATCCTAGTCTCTTGACTCAGTCCGGTGAATTTTCCCCAACAATCTTCTGCCCTGTTTTCCCTCCTGTCCTCCAGATCTGCTTCAAGTTTGTGAACAAGGGAATTCTTTGTAATGCTGTCACTGAAAACGCTATTGATTTAATAATAACTTCCACTTCCATAGAGTTTTAAACTTTACAGTGCCTCACACATAGTAGGTGTTTAACCAATGTGTATTGATCAAGGAAAGCAACAGCTTCCATTTTTACAGTGCTCTGAAGTTTGCAAAGCACTTTCTTTCTAACAACCAGCTGAGGTCTCTAGTTCCAGTCTGATTGGTTGTACTTTACATAGGACATCAGACTTTTCGGTATCTTGTTGGAGAAATGCCATCAGTTCTTCAGCCCCTGAAGCACCCATCATCTAAAGCTGACCTAGCTATCATATGGCATTTGTGTTTCCTCTAGTTTCTGGGCCTTAAAAATAGAATAGGATGGAACCACATTTGCTGACCACGCTTTGTCTCTCTAGGTTCTGGGACCTAAAAGATAAAAGCCTCCTCAGTTAACCACATGGGTAGCCACCATGGGCTTCCTGTTCATATATTTAATGATATCCTAGGTAGATGGTAAAAGTTAAACAAAAGCAAAAGACATGAAGTCACTTCAAATGCTTGAACTGTTATGGGAGAGCTAAGATACTGTTGCTTTCATAGTTAGCCATTGGCAACCCCTTTCCTGCTAAAAAGTTATACTTTTCAACTAGATGGTATTCTTCGGGAAGGCAGGGATCATACCATTCATTCTTGTCTCCTCCAGCATCAAGAAAAACACTTTATATAGATTAGTAGCTCAACACACAGATGAGATTGATTCGTGCTTCAAGGAGATGTTGCTGTAAGTGAACTCTAAGACCCTTTACAACTAAGAGACTCGATGAATCTATGATTAAAATATTGATGTACTTAAATGAAGGCCTAGCTTAATGTCACCTCCTCAATGAAGTCTTATCTGATTCTTTCAGCCTGGAGCTGCAGTGATCTATGCTACCTTGGTCCTCCCTTAGTGTTTGGATTGTAAGCTCCTTAAGGACAGGAACTATCTTTTGCCTCTTTTTAAATTCCCAATGCTTAGCACAGTGCCTGGCACATAGTAGGTGCTTAATAAATGTTTATTGATTGATCGTGTATGTACCTTTTCCCCAGCACTGTCCCATGCTGGCTATTTGTGTCCATACTTCATCCTCCCTACTCCACTGTAGGTTCCATGATAACAAGGATCATGCCTTATCCTTTTCTGTAATCGTAAATAGGATAGAGGCCAAATGAAGTTTCTTGACTATACCGACTCTAGATTTTCAGAGCTGGAAGGAATCTCAGCCTCCCTCTAGTCCACCCCATACCCAGAAAAGAATTCCTATTACAACAAACCCAACAAGGGGCCAGGCAACTTTGCCTGAAGACCTTCTGTGAGGTCTATTACCTCCCTAAGTGGTAAAGGGTAAGCCTTAATAAGAGCTGTTCAGCTGTTGAATTGGAATAGGGAAAAGAGTCATGGATTTGGGCTCAGTGCATCCTGGCTCCAACACTCATCCCTATAACCATGGGCCAGCTATTTCAACCCCCTGAGACTTAGTTTCCTCATCTGTCTCATAGAAATGTTCACATTCACACTAAGTACTTCACAAAATTATAAGTTAAGCCATTTGTAAATCTTCAGAGAGCATATAAATGTAAATAACAGTTTCTATAAGATAATTAGCTCCTCAAGAGCAGGGACTTCTACCAAGATTCATATGTTCTTCCCAGAAAGGAAGAGAAGGGACTGTGCCTGTGTGCAAATATTAGCTCATTTGATTCTTAACAATATCTTTGTGAAGTAGGTGCTATTATTATTTCCATTTAACAATTGAAGAAACTAAGGCAAACAGAGGTTAAGTGACTTGCCCAGGGTCATGCAGCTAGTAAGTGACTGAAGCTGGATTTGTTCTAAGGTCTTCCTGATTCTAGGCCCAGTGCTCTATCCACTCCACTACCAGTAGCATACATTATTCTATAAAAAGCATGCACCTAATGCATCGTTGTCGAATTAGTTATTAATTTGCTGATGCAATTTCAACATTGAATTAATTTTATAATTCTATAAACACTAAAAAATGTGGAATGTAGCACTAAATATTATATTATTGTAGAGGCAAGAGAGATGATTTTCGACTGAGGTGATCGAGGTGATTAATGACCTCCTTCTGGGGCCATTCAAGTATCCCAGAATCTCAGAGTTGGGAGTGACCTTGGAGACCCTCAAATCCAACACACATCTGAACAAGAACCCTTCCTAGGTCAAACGGATAAGTGTTCAGTCAATTTCTACTGGATATCCTCCCATTCCCCTTTTGGACAATTCTGATCGTACTGGGTTTAGATGGAGCTCTGCAGTGGGGATGGACGGGAAAGGAAGTTAGTCAAAGCATGGGGATAGTACTAGCCAAGGCCCAGAAGCAGGAATGGGCAGGGCTTGCTTGTTCCAAGAGAGAGTATATAGACCAGCCTGGTTGATAGAGAGACTTTATTAAGTCATTTAAAATCTGCCTTGAACTATACACTCAGTTACTGTCCTGCCTTATCTGGCTCTCCCTATTTGATCCAGGCTGCATGTGCAGTGGTCACTCATGGCTTGATTATTCATATACTCCCCTTTCCAATTTGGGTAGGTTCACTGATCCTTAGGCATCCTGATGCACCCTTCCCCCTTCACCTCAAAGATTAATCTAGAAAAGTATTCAGAAGGTGGATTGAAGTTGGGGGAGACCAAAGTGAAGGAAAGCTTTCTTGTAATCCAAGCACAGTGTGATAAGGATCTTAAGTAGATAGAGTAAAAACAATAGAACTGTAAAGGAAGAAACCAAAGGGAGAGACCTTGAGAAAGAAAAATCAATGGAACATGGTGTCCATGCATAAGGATTACAGTTTTGAGATGATTTTCAGACGTAAAGGGAACATCTGTGGTTGGGAACTGAGCAAAGGCATTTCATTGACTTACACAGGGATTGAAGCCATAGGAGGCCCATTGCCTGCAGGACAAAATACAGAATCCTCAATCTGACTTCCATCTCCCTTTAAGTCTTACTTGATATTATTTCCTCTTGTGCATTCTTTTTCAGCCAAACTGGCCTGTTAGCTATTGGCCACATGCAACATTCCATCTCTAGCTTCCATGACATCTTTGAACAGGTGGTCCTCCATTCCTAAAATACCACTCCCTACACATTAGAATCTTTAGCTTCCTTCAAAGCCCAGTTCAATCACCACCTACTTCACAGAACCACTACTGATACCCCCTCCCTCATTCCCCCCCCACACACCCTGGATCTTTCCTTCTCAAAATGACTTTGCATCCCCTTACATTTACATGTTGTTATATCAGTGTATATGGTGGGCATATACACCATCAGAAGGTAAACTCCTGAATGGCAAGGCCTGTTTTGTTTTTGTCCTTTAATGCCTAGTGACTAGCATACCAGTTAGCACATAGTAATCACTTAATAAATATTTATTGAATTAAATTAAATCGAACCTATCCAAATCCTCCCCAACCCATGCCAAATTCAAGCCCCACCACCATCATGAAGCCTTCCTCAATTACTTCTCTGATGCTAGTAGATCTCTCTGCCTTTGAAACCTGATTCTGCTTTTCATCTGAACCATACAAGTTAGTACTTAATTATAACTTGTCTCTTACTATTCATTGTGGTTTCCTTTGGGTTAATCTTGTCACTCCAGCTCCTTGAAGGAAGAGGCCATGTTTTCTTCTCAGATCCCCCCAAAAATCCAGCATGGAACTGGATACATAGAAGGCACTAAAGACATATATTTTGATGAATAAATTTAATAGAAAGGAACAGGCTAACAGAAAGTCATAGAATGGGCTACCCTATAAATCCATTCACCATTCCTGCCACATCTCCCTCTTCTAAACAGAAACTCCCTTCCCTGATTACTATTTCTCTTTATGTGCTGTCTACCCTGTTTCCCCATTAGAACATAAGTTCTTTAAAGGCAGGCACTGTCTCACCTGACATTTAATAGGCTATCAAAGATACTTTTCCATTCCATTCCAAGCAACTCAGATAAACTGACTTCCTAAACCCAAGGCATTATTTTTGTTCTCTTTAATGTTCCCATATTTAAAATGTTTTGCCTTCCTGATTTATCGAAGAAACATTTTGACTATAATTTGTAACTCTTCCATCTTGGCAATACTTTAATGGAACAAAGGTAATTGGTAAAACTTTAATCTTAGAATATTGGCCTTAGGGCTTAAAGATATTTGCTTTGCTATATTCACTTAATAAAAGTTCTTGGTTTTCTGCACCAGTTCCCATGTTTGTTTGAATAACAAATTGCAGGGGACTTGGGTGATACAACAAAGGTATCTTCAGTCTTCTCATCCTTTTTTTCATGGGAGTCAGGGAGTGGAAGCATTGTGAGAAGATCGAGCAAACAAGAACTGGTTTTGAATCTAGCCTAGACACTAGCTGAGTGAGCCTGGGCAAGGCACTTAACTGCTATTGTTTGCTCCAGTTTCTTCATCTGTAAAATGCAGGTTTTACATACCTGTAGTTCTTACCTCCTAGTAATGTTTCAAGGATCAAGTGAGACAATGTATGCAAAGTATTTCAAAAAAAACCTCAATATGAGCAAATAAATCAATCGTTGTGGTTTTTGCTATTTTATTCTTCTCATCTTTTTCGATAGTTCAGATAGAAATAGTCCTGAGAAGAATTATTCGGCCATCGATAAATGTTTACTGATTGATTGACTTGCTGTCATTCTTTCATACTTAATGTTCTACGAAGTAATGCAAAATGGATAAAGTAACTACCTCTTAGAGCTGAATAAAAGTGTTAGGATGTAAGCCCATCCTCTGTAGGCTCACAAACGGCAGCCTCAGCACAACTTCAGTTGCAAATAGAACAATAGAGATGATAAATACTTTGTCTTATTCCCATAGAATTTTGATCTCTGGCAGGTCTCTATGTCTTTAAACCTTTTTTGTTTCATGTAGCTTAGAAATTATGAATATATGGTATATTGGCATTTATGAAAAACTTTACTCTTAAGTTTTTATGGATCAGTAGTATGTGTTGGTGATAATTGGCATTTTTGACAATTATTAATATTGTAGTCCAAGCACACATGAGAGACAATCATGGTCTTCCACTTATTAGTTGTGTGATCTCAGGCAAACCAAGCTTCCTTCTCTAAGTCTCAGTTTCCTTATTAATAAAATGAAAAGATTGCATGAGTTGATTTCTAAGATTCCTCAAGCTATAAGATTCTATGAAAGTCCCATTTCCTAGTAGTGCCTTTCCACTGAATTCAAGAAATTTTAGATAATATAAACCAATAGATGCCCAACTAACTGTAATAAATGGTAGACTGTGGTCATTGTGAAGGTGAGGTGCAGACAATGTTCTGGGAGAAACTGGAAGAAGGGAGGTCATTTTCAGCTACAGGGATAAGGAAATGCTTCATGAAGGAGGCAGTTGTTCAATTGAACCCAGAAAGGGGCAGAGGAGGAGGGGAATTCATTCCAGTCCAGTTGGATGAGGGTAGGGGACTGAAGAGAATAAGCTTTTACATAGCACCTACTATGTGCCAGGCACTGTGCTAAGCCCTTTACAAATATATCATTTGATCCTCACAACAATATTGCAAGATAGATGCTGTTATTTCCCTTGTTTTTCATTTGAGAAAATGGAAGCAAACAGAGGTTAAGTGACTTGCCTAGGGTCACACAGCTGGTAAGTGTCTGAGGCCATATTTGAACTCAGCACTTCCTAACTCCAGGTGCAAGCTCTATCTACTCTAGATCGCTTAGGAGATAGGGGAGAATAGTAAAAAATTAAGGAATGATCAATAGCCCAACTTGCTGGAGCACAGAGGACATAAGGTGGGAGGAAAATGAACTGAGGTCAGAAAGATAGTAAACTTTTGAAGAAAAATGTTCAGGATCCAAATGAAGGAATCTCTAAAATAGTGGAATGATAGGTTTGGGTACAGATAATTTTCTTCAGGGGACAGTGATGAAAAGGAGCAGAAAAGACTGGGATGAGAATGCAAACAGCCTGGGGAATGCAAATGTACTGAACCATAGAGTATGTGATGGAGAAAAGTTTGAGGAGACTCAAACAGACTTCAGCTTAAAGGATTTGTGATTTCATTGGCCAGGTAGTCCCTCCACCAGTGCAGATGGTAACCCCCGGACTTGGAGCCAGAAGATGTGAGTTGGAGCCACCAAATAACTGTTATTCCCCTTGGCCCCCACTTTGGGCTTCAAAGTCCTTATGAGAATTGCACTAAACCCAGGGTCCTTATCCTTTGCTGGGGCGGGGGGCGGGGCGCGGTTCTGCATGCCTTTAGCTATCTATTGAAATGGATGGATCCCTTCTCAGAAGAATGTGTCATTGCCTATTGTTATAACTGAAGGAAATGACAAATTTCAGTTAGTTGTTAGTGAAAATAAACATGTAATTCCCCACCCATTCAAATCCACAGATCCCTTGCAATCTACTTGTGTACCTCACATTGAAAACCCTGTCGCCAAAAAAATCTCTAAATTCTTTCCAGTTTTAACATTTTGTGCTTCCCTCGAGATTGGTGGTGCATATCTCTATGGCCAAAACAATTAACCACCAAGCATAATAGGTACTTAAAAGTGCTTGTTAGGCTGGGTGGAATTGGATCCTCTGATGGGCTCACAAATACACAGAACCTCAGCCATGGTAGGGACCTCAGAAGTCTCTTAGCCCAACTCACACCTGAACACAAACAACATCCCCAGTGAACAGCAATCCTTTGTTTCTGGTGAGGGACCTCTCTGCACTCTGCTGGGATGGTGCTCAGGTAAGACCCAGAGGTTGGAGCTAAAAGGGATTTGGATATTGCTGGTGTAACCTTTGAGAACTCAGGTTCACCTCTACTTCATGATGAGACCACGGAGGAGGACTTTAGTGGAGGGAAGGATAAAGGCACACTATCAGCGGTCAGTAAATATTTTGTGAACTGAATTGTTGAAAAGTTTGTTGGAGTGAGAATATGGAAGAACTGGAATGCCAGAATTGTCTATATTCTCTCAGGATTTTCACGGCTTTCTTCCATGCGCAGGATGCTCTCAATCTTCTTTTTCCCTGTCCTTCAGATATCAGTTAAAATATCACTTGCTATAAGAAGCTTTTCCCAATCTCTCTAAATTCCAGTGCATTCCCTCTGTTGATTATTTCCATTTATCCTGAATAGAGGTCGTTTGCACACATTTGTTTGTATGTTGCCTTCCCCATTAGACTGTGATCTCTTCGTGGGCAGGGACTGTCTTTGTATGGCCCAGCACTTAGCACAGTGCCTGGCACACAGTAGGTGCATATTAATATTTATTGACTGACTGAGGTCCACATGTCCATACAATAGGTATAGGTCCCGACAGAAGGAGGGGTTTTAAATTTCCTGTTCCTTCTCTCTTTGGAAGTCCTTCCAAATAATGCTGCTCTTCGACTTGACAAGTGGAAAGTATACTTTGCTTCAGTTTAGCTCTATGAAAAAAATGAGTCTGCTAACCCAGCAAGTCTGTGCTCCAAGTTCCTACAGACTTAACGGAAATGACTTTTTCCACCTGTCACAAATATTATGTCTAATTTTCCCAGTCTCTTACTTGTTTATACATGGCAGTCAGAAATACCTTGCATTAAAATGTCTAATTTTCCAGTGACATTGGAGTTTGTCACATGTGCCAAATTCTTAAAAATCTCCAATAATGTCATGTATGACTTTTAAGTGACAGTCTTTTTTTTCATACCAAAGGGCATTGAATCTATGTATTCTTGATTTAATGTTCTCTTCTTTCTCACTTATGCATCTAATATATACATATTTCCTGGTAGAAATTATTTCACAAGAGTAAAAGAGGGAATGCCTTTGTAAATAACTTTAGGTGACTTTATTAATATTGTCTTTCTAGGCAGGGTGATCCATGTTATTCTTCTCTTTTTGCTGTTGATATTTTGGGCAACACGATTTGACCCTTGGTGAGTATCACTGTTAGAAGGAGGACTACATGGTTGAAACCACAGTTTGAGCAACATAGTAAAGTTCGGCCCCATTAATTTATGAAGCCAAGTTCATAGAGAACTATACTAATCCCAAATCATGGAAGCTCAGAGTTTGACAGACCTCAGAGGTCCTCTAGGCTACCCCCTCCTTGAACGCAAATCCCTTCTACCATACTCTTAAAAAGTGCGTAGAGTGTCTTTACCTCAAGACTTCTAATTCTGGCTAGCTCACTATTTACCAAAAGAACTAATTTTACCTTTGGACAAATCTAATCATAAGACAAATCTAATTTTTCTTTCAAGTATTGGCCTTTCGACACATGAAGATAGCTATCATAAGCCACCTGATGTTTCTCTTGTCCCAACTAAATATCTCTAGTTCTGTCATCTTGACTTTCTACATTAGTCTTCTTCCAAAGAATCCATAGAGCATCCTCATGTAATCGTCCCTAATTTCAGGATGGAGAGACTGAGGCAGGGAGAGATTTAATAAATTTATTCAATACTTTTTGGGGGATATCTTCTTTGCCATCATCATACTCTAATTTATGCTAATTAATCCAATTTAACAAGCATTTATTAAGCTCCTACTATGAACCAAGCACTATGACAGATGCTAGAGATACAAAGGCAAAACCTAAGTAATTCCTGTCCTCAAGAAACTTACATATCTACTCGGAGAATATTATCATATTAATCCTATAGGCATGCCTAATACTTTAGGTGTTTATTATATTATACATTAGAGCTAGCATTTATATAGTATTTTAAAATTTGCAAAGTACTGTATAGATGTTATCACATTCGATCCTTATAACCCTGTGTGGTAGATGCTATTGTCTATGTCTCATCTCCTTTGTAACACCACGAGCCTCTGAGGACAGCAACTATGTCTTATTGTCTTTCTGTATCTCAGTAAGTCTGAGTTCAAATCTGGCCTCAGGCATTGACCAACTATGTGCCCCTGAGCAAGTCACATAATCCTGCTTGCCTTATCTGTAAAATGAGCTGGAGAAGGAAATAGCAAACTACTTTGGTATCTTTGCCAAGAAAACCTCAAATGGGGTCACAGAGTCGGACACAATTAAAATGACTCAATAATGGCAACAAATCTCAGTAAACTGGAAAGCTATTCCAACTCCCTCATTTGTAGATGAGGACACCAAGGCCTGGAGGAATAAAAGTTTTGCTCAAGATCTCACTACTAGGTCAGAGAGAGGACGACACAAATGTTTCCTGAATGGAATTCGTTGACTTACTCAGCATCACATGACAAATCTAGGAGATATTCAGGTTTGAGGTTTGCTTTCATGACTGCAAATCCAGGACTCCTATTCCTCTAAACCATAAAGAAATATAGGATACAAAACAATGACCAGGGAGAACATAAAGTTGGGTTTTTTCCTCTACTATTTATTCTTATATGCTGTTCATCTTCCACCTCTGTTCATTTATTCGTACCAGCCTTGGTTAATTCCTACCTCCCCGTCAGCCCCTAGTTCAGCTCCTGAAAGGAATTCCCTCCTCTCACAATACTGATCTTTCTTCAAGGCTTGTCTTGGTTTAAGGTGGAACCCTAGCACTAATTTCTCCATTAGATTTTCACTGACATCCTCCTTTTCCTCCCTTCCCTAGGGTGCTTTTGGGCTTTGCACAATATTATAAGCTTATAATTACAATTATAAGCTTATAATAATAATGTTTGTCGAATTATAAGCTTATAATAAATGTCAAATTGAATCAATGGCTCAGCCCAGGTGCTACCTCCTTCATGAAGTCTTCTGTGGTGCTCTTAGTTGTTAATGAGGTTCTCCCTCTTCAAAATATCTTATATTTTTAAATCTAGGTATATGTTGCATTCCCCTCTGCCTGTCCTCCAATTAAATACTATTATTTCTACTAATTACACATTTGTAAGTTACTTTATGGATATTATCCAATTTAATCATCCCAATCCTGGGAGATGAGTCCATATATACATATATTTCCTTTATTACCTATCCTATACAGATGAGGCAACTGAGTCTTAGAGATTAATGTGCCTATGAAATGCACACCAGTAAGGTCTGAGACAAGATTTCAGTCCAGGCTGTCCTGCCTTCAAGTCCATAATTCTATCAATCAATAAACATTTATTAAGTGCCTACTCTGTACCAGGGACTGTGCTAAGTGCTAGGAGTAGAAAAAGAGGAAAAAGACAGTCCCTACCCTAAAGGAGCTTACAATCTAAAGGTAGAGACAACATGCAAACCATTATATACAAAGTAAACTACATATAGGATAAATAGAGAATAATTAACAGAGGGAAGGCAGTGGAATTAAGAGGGGTAAGGGAAGGTTTCCTGTAGAAGGTGGGATTTTAGTTGGGACTTAAAAGAAGCCAGAAAAATAATTAGTTGGATTAGAGGAGGGAGATCATTCCAGTGACAGGGGACAGATAGAGAATATGTCCAGAGCTGAGAGATTCAGTGTTTTGTTCATGGAACAGGAGGCCAATGTTACTGGATCAAAGGGTACATGTTGGAGAGTAAGGTGTAAGAAGACCTAAAAGGTAGGAGGGAGCTAGGTTACAAAGGCTTTGAATGCCAAATAGAGCATTTTACATTTGCTCCTCAAAGCAATAGGGAGTCACTGGAGTTTATTGAGGAGGGGGCTGATATGATCAGACCTGTACTTTAGGAACATCTCTTTAGTAGCTGGATAGAGGATGGATTGGAGAGGGGAGACTTGAGGTAGGTGGACCCACCAGCAGGCTATTGCAATAATCTGGGTGTGAAGTGAGGAAGGCTTGTTCTAGAGTGGTGACAGTGTCAGAGAAGAGAAGGGGGAATATTTGAGAGGTATTGAAAAGGCAAAATCAACAGGTATTGGCAGTTTCCTGAATATGGGTAATGAGAGATAGTGACGAATCAAGGATTACTCCCAGGCTGGGGGCTTGAGGGACTGGTAGGATGGTGTTGTCTACAGTAATAGGGCAGGTAAGAGGAAGGGAGGGTTTAGGGAGAAAGATAAGGTCCGTTTTAGACATACTGAGTTAAAGATGTCTACTGGACATCCAATTTGAGATGTAAGAAAGACAGTTGGAGATGGGAGAGTAGAGGTAAGCAGAGAGATTGGGGCAGAAAAGGTAGATTTGAAAATCATCAGTATAGAGATGGTCATTAAATCCACAGGGGCTGTCCATCATTGCCTTCTGCTTTTCTGAATGTAAGCTTTTTGAGAGGCAGGCACTATTGTGCTTTTGTGTTTGTATTTCAGTGCCTCACACATATTACTCATAATTATTTGAATTGCACATTTAATGAATTGAATAATAAAAATGAACAAACAAAACACAACATGAGAACCACAAGGAAAAAGGAAGAGGGGAGAACTGAGGCAAAGTTTTGGACAATTATCCTGCCACACCTTTCTCTGAATTGGGTTAAAATTTAATCTTTTATCTGAGAATTTCACAAGAAACACTCCCACATTCCCTCCAAAGATAAAAAAGCATACTACAACAACAACCACCACCAAAAACAAACCAACAAAAACTTCTAAGAGCTAAATTGGAAGAATTCTTTGGTTCTGCTTTTGGATAAAAAAGGTGAAAGTCAAGGGAAAAAAGAAAGCCCACATTCCAAAAACATAATTCCAATGTGTCATTGTTGAGTTCAAACTGTAACAATAACTTGGGTCTTGCTGCTATTTGGTCTGGATCTGCTGGACCGTAGACTAACTAGCACTAAATCAGACTCCCTTGAACCAAGCCTGAACAATACTGCCATTCCTCCCACCTCCACCCCACTCCCCCAGCCCTCAGCTTCTGGACAAGATCTCTCTCTCTCTCTCTTTTTTAAAGATGGGTTCATAATTCTTCCATGCAGCAATTCTCCACAGGTGTCACCACTTAATATAGTTTTTGTTCAACGTCACTTGCAATCAAAACACATTTGAGGTGGAAGCCCTCACTGTAATGAGATTTTCAGCAATTGGCCTTCCTTTTTGGAGCAGAACCTGTGAGGAGACCTAGGAGTGACCAAACCTTATGTTTTCCTCCATGCAAAACCACCCAGTGAACTTTCTCTTTGTTCTAGAAGCAACTTTTTAAACAAAGCATAGGTCTGATTAAATCCTGATGGCTCTTTCTTTTGGTTTTGGGTAGGCATGTTTAATTTCTCACCTCAGCTCATTAGCCTTGTCTGGGGGGAACATGCAAAGAATGAGAAAGAATCATTACACACACACACACACACACACACACACACACACACACACAGGGAGAGAGAGAGAGAGAGAGAGAGAGAGAGAGAGAGAGAGAGAGAGAGAGAGAGAGAATGAGATTCCTTCCAGTCAGGGTAACATTTCATGATGAAACTTGATTTTTCTAGGAAGTGATTTTTATTGGGGTTTGAATAATTCAGACCCAGAACAAGAAGGGCCCTTTGGTCCCCTTCTGCACTGGAGTCAGCACTGTCCAAGCTAATTAGCCATGACTCAATGACAGAGGAGAATGTGACAGTAGATTTCATACCTGCCTAGCATGGTGAATCGAGATGTCACTGTTTGAAATTAATTTCAGGACCTACTTTGAGGATCTTCCTTATATCTTTGGATTTTAAAACAATAGCAACAATAGGAACCACCACACTATCACCAACAATAGCACGAGAGATTAGTGGATGATGGCCCTACTGCTCCGATGGTGTCCCTTGTGATTTCAGGAGAAATTGAGGAAGGCCCCCAGCACATTGGGTGGATGAACTTCTGAGAGGATAGGGACAAGATTCACATAAGATGGGTGGGGATGGATGGCTTGTTATCTGTTATCATTCCCAGGAGCTTCCAAGTTGATGAGACCACAGAGCCATTTGAGTATTTAAGAGAAATACCATGAGGAAATACTAATTCATTACAGAACTCTAGGGCTGGAAAAGACCTTAATGATATGATTTGTTATTCTTTATACTTTTAAAGGTATTTTCCTAAACTAACATGTGGGAGGATCCTTGAATCTTCAAGTGTTTTGAAAGTCTCATTTCAGACTTTGTAAGTGACATTCTGTACTAACTTCCCTTAGAGATGCTATGGTCTCCCCCATAAGATTGCATGACCTTGAGAGCAGGAACTGCACAGTGCCTGGTATGGAGTAGGCACTCAATACATGACTGATAATATAAGCCACAGACCAATGATCCCATAAGGATATTATAACTGAATGGGGGAAATAAAAAGAGAAATGTAGGTTACTAAAATACAAATGGAAATGTGAATTCTATGTTAGGTTCAAAATTAAACAGAAGCAGGGGAGGATAATGGGTTGCCTTAAAGAATTTGCAAAACTCCTTTCATGTCCTGAAACTTCTACTGGAAAAAATTTAAATGATTTTTAAAAATTAATTTAAAATTTTCAAAATTAAAAAGATTAAGTAACAACATTCTGCTTGTGTTATCCTATAGTGTCGAGATGTGGAACACAAAAGTTTCCACAGGAGCAAAAATTAATATCATACTGTGAGCTGCAGAGAAGCCCATGATGCTGTCTCTTTCGACTGGTCCCTTCCCTGTAGCCTACAAATATCCCCATGTCTCCCATCCTCAAAAAACCTTTACTTGATCCTCCCCATCCTTCAACCTATATATTGTCTGTCATTTGTGGCTTAACCCCTTGAAAAGACCATCTACAATAGGAGTCTCCAATTTCCTCTCATTCTCTTCTTAGCCCTTTGTGATCTGACTTCTGACCTCATTCCACTGAAACTGCTTTCACCAAAGTTACTACTAATGATTTCTTAGTTGCCAAATCCAATGGCTTTTTCTTAATTCTTATTCCCTTTGATTTCTCTGAAGTACCTGAACTGTTGTTCATTCTTTTCTCTTTGATGTTCTTTTTTTCTCTAGGTTTTGGGAACATTATTCTCTTCTAGTTCTCTTTCTACCTAGAAGACCACGCCCTCTCAGACTCCTTTGCTAGATCCTCATCCAGGTCACTCCCTCTAACCATAGGTGTCTCACAGGGTTCTGTCCTGGGCCCTTTTCTCTTTTCCTTCTATGCTACTTCACTTGGTGATCCCATCAGTTCCCGTGGATTTGATTACCATTTCTATGTTGACGATCCTCAAATCTCCTTTTTCTAATCCAATCTCTCTGCTGACCTCCATTCTCATACCTCTACTTGCTTTTCAGAAATCTCAAACTGGATATCCAGTAGGCATCTTAAACTCAACATGTCCAAAATGCCTCATTGTTTTCCCCCAAATCTTCCCTTCCAACCTTCCGTATTACTGTAGAGGGCAACACTATCCTCCCAGTCCCTTAGGCTCCCAACCTAGGAGTCATCTTGGATGCCTCACTGTCTCTCATTCCTCATATCCAAGCTGTGGCCAATGCCTGTGAGTTTTGCCTTTGCAACATCTCCTGAATAATTCCCCTTCTCTCCTCTGATGCAGGCCATCATTACCTCATACCTGGATTATTACAATAGCCTCCTTGTAGGTCAGTTTACCTTAAGTCTCTCTCCTCTCTCCATTCAGCTACTAAAGTGATTTTCCTAAAATGGAGGTCCAATTATATCACCCCCTACTCAATAAACTCCAGTGGCTCCCTATTGCCTACAGGTTCAAGTACAAAATGCTCTGTTTGGCATTCAAAGCCTTCATAACCTAGCTTCCTCCTACCTTTCCAGTTTTCTTACACCTTACACCCTGACATGTACTCTTTGATCTAGTGATATTGGCCCTGTGGCTGTTCCATGAAAAAGAATCTCTTGGCTCTGGGTATTTTCTCTGTCAGTCCCCTATGCCTGGAATATTCTTCCTCCTTATTCTCTACCTACTGGCTTCCCTGGTTTCCTTCAAGTCCCAGCTAAAATGTCGTCTTCTAGAGGAAGCCTTTCTTAATTCCTAAATGTTGGCTATTATTATTAATAAATAGCTACTTTTTAAACAACCTACAAAGGTGGAAGTACCTGGGATATGACTTTATACTAAACACCAGCCCAGAACACATACTGATATGTATATTGGAGGTGAGGGAGAGAATCTAGGCAATTAAAAATAAAACCTCTCCATGAAAACTTATTTTTTGAAAAAGAGGTAGGTTATAGAATAGTCCTACTTAGCAGTTAGACCTGTTCAAAAGTAGAATGAACAGGCTATCTTAGGGGAAGGAATCTAGGCAATTAAAAATAAAATATCTCTATAAAAATCTACTTTTTGAAAAAGAGGTAGGTCATGGAATAGTCCTAACTAGCCATTAGTCCTGTTCAAAAGTAGAATAAACTGGCTATCTTGAGACCTAGTGAGCAACCCATCACAACAGAGCTTCACAGGGAAGCTGGGTGATCATTGGTCAGAGGGGTTGTTGAGGGTATTCCTTCCCAGGCACAGTTTGTGCTAGATTGGCTTTGAGGTCACCCACAATTCAGAGATTCTAAGATACAACTCAATGAATTTTCCTGTGTGTGGTAATACATCGAAAGGAAGTGAGTAGGGAAAGTTCTGTTCTGAAAGGACTGTGACCTCTGGGAAGCTCAATGACCTCGTGGTCAACTGTTGTAACCAGGGATACAGCTAAGATATAACCTTACTGACCCCGAGCCTGTGTCAAATGAATCAATTTGAGGCTGGACAATCACATATCAGGGATGCCGAGAAGAGAGTTTTAGCTCAGGTAGGGGTTGGAACAGGTAACCTCAGAGGTTCCTTCCACCTCTGCAAGCCTATAGTATAAATGAATGAGTTTAATGTAATAATACATAAAGGTGAAGTCATTATAGAAAGTTAGATTCCAAAAGGCAGTGACTTCTGGGAAACAAGCTGACCTCTTTGTTAACTCATGTGCAAACTGGGCACAGAACCATCTAACCTAGCTGACTGTGGGACTCTGTAAGACAGTTGAGCAATTCACAAACACGAGAACATAATGCAATCATGCAATATTGTACAAACTATAAGCACCAGGCAAAAGAAAGTTATATTTTTTCTTGACTTCCCCCCCCAAGAGCGTGGTCTGTTGGTTGGTACAGCGCAAATACTTTGATTTTGTCATTCAAGCCCCCTCTTTGTAGCTGATTTGAGTCCATCTAGAGGACACCTCTAGATGAGGACATCTAGAGGACACAATGACAGAGGTATTACTACATCCGATCTTTGGAGGTTCTTGTAGGAACAAAGATATGAGATAGCAATTTCTCATCTCCAGAGAGAAAAAAAAAATCAGCACAGCCAACATTTATTAAGCATCTACTATGTGCCAGGAACTGTGTTAAACACTTTACCGATATTATCTCGTTTGATCCTCACAACAACCCTGGGAGGCAGGTGTGATGATTATTACCATTTTTACAATTGAGGAAACTGAGATAAAGAGAGCTTAAGTGACTTGCCCAGGATCGCACAACTAATGTGGATTTGAACTTAGGTCTTCCTAACTTCCTAACTCCACGTCCCAATTGTAATGTTGTTTCTTTAGAGAAGACTTTAGTTTAATTCAACTTAAACTCAGTTTAATTCAACTCAAACAAGTATTCATTAAGTATCCAGTGTATCTAGTGAGGTCATGTGCCTGTTCCTAATCCTAACTGTCTTCAAAGAGGAGACGCCAAGATAAATAACACATAGTCGCTTCCCTCATGCAGCTCAGTTTAGTGTGGGGTCATAGTGCATACACACATACCCAATTATACTATAAAATGGCACATAACAGAGACATAAAGGAGACATCATTGTGCACTTATTAGACTACAAGCAGCATGAGTGGAGGGACTATTTTTTAAAAAATTCATCAGCATCTCCCCCATACCTCATACAGAGCCTATAGTTTAAATTTAAATCGTATTGTTGTTGCGTCTCATTTGAGATTTTCTTGGCAAAGATACTGGAGTGGTTGGCCATTTCCTTCTCCAGCCTAATTTTACAGATGAGGAAACTGGGGCAAATAGGGTGGAGGGATTTGCCCAGGGTCACACAGCTGGTAAGTATCTGAGGGTGGATTTGAACTCAGGTTCTTCTGACTCTAGGGCTAGTACTCTATCCACCTGCCACGGCAGCTGCCCTTAAATTGTATTACCTGACTTTAAAGTGTATTGCCTCCTCCTACTTATGAGTAAAAGGATAAGGGAAGGATGCATGAACAAAGTGGTAATCGAACTAGGTACTGAGGGATGGGTAGGACCTATGGAAGAGACAGAATTTGAGATGGGTCCTAGGGCCAATAGTTTGAGAGATCAATCTTCAGAGAAGAAGGCATTCCGGAAGTTTTAAATGAGCAAAGGCAGAGATGTGGGAAAGTCTGAAATGTATGCACTGAGGAGGAAGATGAGGGGAAGAATAAAATAGTCTGGTTTAAGTAGAAGATTTATGTTGGGGAATAGCGAGAGATAAGGCTGAAAAAGTAGAATAGGATTAGATTATAGAGGGCTTTAAATGTCAGGCCAGACTTTGTCCTCATAGGCAATGGAGAGAGTTATTGACAGGGACATGATGAAAGCCGTATTTTAGGAAGGGTTATCTACCTGTGTGACCATGGTTAAGGCACTTAATGCCTCTGGGCCCCAGTTTCCTCATCTGTTAAGTTAGTATGTCAGACTAGATAGCTTCTAGAGGCCCTTCCAACTCTACAATTATTCCTTGTCTTTGTATTCCTAGTATCTAGCTCAGTGCTTGTGTATAATAGGTGCTTAATAAAAATGTTCATTGAATTGAATCAAATGACAAGAGAAGTCTCCAGCTTGAGAATATCTGGCATATGTCTAACGATAAGTGTATAAATAGGTCAACTATACAATAAACATTTTCATAGTAGGCCCTGCCTTGGCTCTAAAACATCCATGTAATTAGGCAAGATTAAGGGAGTAAGCAGGAGGTCTAGGATCTGAATCCAGATTATCTGACTCCAAACTCAGAAGTCTTTCTACTATGCCATGCTGTGTATATTAATCCCTGACAATATGCAAGGTGCTGTGCTAAATTCTGGGGCTACATAGATCAACAGTATAGTCCCTGTCCACAAGAAACTTTCAGTCAGATGGGTGTGGGAGTGTGGTATGTACGGGGGAGTAGTTTGTGATTGGGGCAAAGGAGGAATCCAGACAAAGTGTGCTAGGAAAATTCGAGAAGAGAGAAATAACTGAACTGCAGGAGGGAAGAAGGTGACATTGAAGCTGGGCCTTTTGCAAATAAAGAAGGATTTAAAAAGCTAAAATGAGGAGGGAGGATGCTCCAGGCCCACCCATGTGAATGCACAGAAATGGAAGAAGGCAGGGCAATCACAGAATGAGAGCTGGAAGAGGTCTGGGAAGTCATTTAGTCCAACCTCTTCATTTTACAGAAGAGGTGGTGAGGACCAGAGAAGCCAAGTGACTTGCTTGAAGTCACAGGGATCATACAAGTCAACTTCCTAATGCCCTCATACCCTCTTAACCTCTCTTACCTCTAATTCATCCACAAAGCTCCTCTTAGGTAAGGCACTGTCTCAGCTACTCTTCACTGAAGACATCTTCCTTCCGTTTAAGACTTGCATCATCACAAATTTTCTCAGGCCCAGCCTCACGAGCCTCAAGTCATTCTAATGTCGTTGATCCTTCTCGTTCTTTCACCAATTCCATTGGAACCTCCATTTATAAGACTGATGCTGGGTAATAGGAATAACCTCTACCAGATAAACTAACATTGTCCTATCAGTCTGTTTCTAGGTGTTGTAGTCTTGGAACCCCTTTATGATTCCAATCTTCTTATATTCCCTTCCATGAGCTCTATGATCCAGCCCTACTGGCCTTTTGGCTATTCCTCCCCCATGGCACTCCATATCCTGGCCCCTGCACTTGTTATTTCTCTGTGCCTAGAATGCTCTCTCCCTTCCAATCTCCTACTCACAGACCACTTTAACACTCAGCTCAATGATCACTTCCTCCGACAGGCTTTTCCTGGTGCCCTAATGGGACTCCAGGGCCATTGTCCTCTCAAAGTTACCCTCCTTCTACTTTGTATTTATCTTGTGCATTCTGATGTAAATATGTTGTCTTCTTTCCTTTCCTTCCATCCTCATTAGGATGTAAGCTTTTGGAGAGGAGGGACTATTTTTACTTTACCTTTGAATCCTCAGCATTTAACATAGTGCCCAATACACAGATAACACTTAATAAATGTTTGTTGATTGACCGATTAGGGCACATGGTTTTCTCTGTGTTATGTTTAAAATTATACTGCAATAAATAGACTTGTCCGCTATAATTACTAGTTATATATTTTAAAAAAATATTTCAGACCTGATTTCCTCAGTGATGGAAACTCTTAGTGTGGAATCTCCCTCCATCGATTCAGACAGGCAACTCATCTATAGCTTAAGCTGCTTGAGGTCAGACATGGGGATGCACACCTGTACATCCTGCTCCTGGGGAGGCTGGGTCTGGTGGATCATTTGAGCTCAGGAATTTTAATCTGCCATAGAACTAAAGCTGATCTTTATCTGAACTAAGTCTGGTACCAGTGCCCTGGAGCAGGGGATCGCCAGGCTGCCTAAGGAGGAGTAAATTGGCCTAGGTGGTAAATGGAACAGGTCAAAGCTTCTGTGTTAGTTAAGAATAGGAAAAGGCCCATTAGTAGTTGTATTTTCAACCAGGGTGAAATAGAGAGACCCAGTTGGTAAGGGAAAAGAGGGGAAGGGAGGGGAGGAGAATGGAAAAGAAAGAAAGGTAGAGGAAGGGAAGGAAAAGTTGGAGAAGGGAAAGGAAGAAGAAGGGAAGTGGGCAGAGAAAGGAAAGGAAGGAAAGGGAGGGGAAAGGGAGGGGAAAGGAAGGGAAGTGAGAGAAGGAATGAAGAAATGGAATGGAAAGGAAAGGGAAGTGAAGAGAAAGAAAGAGAAGGGAAAGGAAAGGAAGAGGAAGAAGAAGAGAAGAGAAGAAAGGAAAGGAAGAGAAAAGAAGGGAAAGGAAAGGCAGAGAAGGAGAGGAAAGGAAAGGAAGAAAAAGGAAGGAAAAGGAAAAGAGAGAAGAGGAAAAAAGAAAGAAAAGTCACTTGGAGCACTGAGAGGTTAAATGATGATATTAAGGATAGCTGACATTACATAGCATTTAGTATGGGCCAGACACTATGTTAAGTGCTTTACAATTATTATCTCATTTGATTCTTGTGACAACCCTAAGAAGTAAGTACAATTATGATCCTCATTTTACAGATGAGGAAAGTGAGGCAAATAAAGGTTAAGAGATTTGCCCAGGATCATGCAGCTAGTCTGTCTCTGAGGCTGGACTTGAGCTCCAGTCTTCTTGACTCCAAACCACCTGGCTGCCCAAATGCCTATGGTTATTCAGCTAGCGTGCATCAGAAGAAGGACTCGAATAGGATCTTTGTAACTTTGAGACCAGCCTTCTATCCACTAAGCCATAGTTTCTCTCTATAAACTCATTAACCCACAGAATATCAGAGCTGGATGGAGCTTTGGAGGTCATCTAGTCTAACACCTACATTTCACAAAGGACACAGTCCTAGAGAGGGGAATCTGCCTCCCAGAAGAACTCAGATAATTCTATGAACTAGCTGCCTTTTCTTCTCCATTAAGTTCCACACTGCTTCCTTAAGAAGAGGAACCTAGTCTTTCACAAGTCCTGCCTTCCTCCTACCCCACAGTCCCTGTGTACAGGGGTACGTAAGGAGGAACTTTAAAATTGGCATTGTTTGACAGCCTGAACAAAAGTTTCCACTTTTTAAGTGTAGAAGCAGTCTTCCTGCTTTTATTTTGACTATGTAAATTGCAAGTAGAGTTTCAGAATGACTGGCAGTATGAAAACCCAATGTATACTTTGCCACTTCGGTTTGAGAGAAGCAGATCTGGATACCCAGAAATGAGCTAGATGTAATCCCTCCCATTCTGAGCTAGCAGAGCCCATTGTCCTCCACCTCTCTAATGCACATTTCCTAGTCAAATTTGTGTGAGTTGCTTGCGTACCCGCCTTATCGTTTCTGCTGTACTACAAGGTACGTGACAACAGGGGTCATTCTTATTTATCTTTGCATCTCCTCACCCTCAACCACTGCTACCATTGCTAGCCACCTATTCCAACTCTCCCATTTTACGCACAAGTAAACTGAGGTCCAGAAAGGCTAATTGACTTGCCTAACGTTATACAAGTTATTATTGGGGTAGAGCCAGAATTTAAACTCACTGCCTCTCATTCCTCTGCTATCATGCTCGCCTCCTGCCATATTATTTTATTTTCTAACATTCTGTAGTCTAAAGTCCTTTCCCGCTCTTATGTTCCACGATCTTTAGTTCTATGAACAGTCACTGGCTACAACTATCAGGATGATAGAGACATATTTGACCTTTTTCTTTTAAAAAAATAACTCCTAAGATAATTAAAATTTAGAGAAATGGCTGTGGGAAGGAAGCCTGATGGGGCAGGTATAAAGTAAGTGAACTGCTAATATTCAATGAATGTTGAATGAACTGGGAGGTTAGCAGGCCTGGGTTCTACCACTCATTCTTCCACTAGCTAGCTGTGTGGCCTAAGGTAAGTTATTCTCTGAGCAGATGGTCTCTAAAATTCCCTTCAGTTCTGACATTCCATGACCTGATGTCCAAATCTCTCAGTCACAGCACAGAATCTGGAAGCTAAAAGCCCAGGTTCTGTCCCATTGTCAAACACTCTAGCCTTGAAAAAATTCTGCCTCATCTTCCATCA
Organism: Phalanger gymnotis; assembly: GCA_028646595.1. NCBI lineage: Eukaryota > Metazoa > Chordata > Mammalia > Diprotodontia > Phalangeridae > Phalanger > Phalanger gymnotis. The sequence continues at coordinate 89,720,868 of CM053622.1, forward strand.
GCCCCAGTTCACCTGTTCTTAAGATCCAGAGGTTGCTTCCCAACGGACTAGGGAAGGCAGGTCATGAAATCAGATTCATAAAGCATCCTGACAGCACCAACATCCAAACAACTTCAGAAGAACAAAGGGCGAGTCATCTGAGACAGCTGCACGGGCAGGCTCTGTCTCGGAGATGAAGTTTCTGACCAGCGTTCTAAACCTTCTCTAATAAAACTTTAAAGCAGTAGAGAAGAATAGAGCCAAAGTTAAGGGGATCTAGGGTCTTAGCCTGGTTTGAGCTACTCCTTAGCATGAAGACAGCAAGTGTATTGTTAAATTGGGAAACTGAGAAAACAGAATTGACCGCTGACAGCCGCTACCCAACTTCATTTTGCTCCCAGTTTGATCTGTCTTAGGGGCCCTGAAGTGGTTACCTTTTATTTTTACTAATTCGGTATTTATTGCAACAGTTAATGCCCTTTTGATTATGCGCATGGCATATTCCTGTCTGGAATCCATCTGGCCATATGTTCTTCCAAAGAGTTGCTGTAAATGCCTGTCTTTTCCCATATCCTTTTAGAGAGAAGACACAAAAGTTTCATGTGGTTGCTAAAAACAGGAACCCAAGCTTCTGCAAACACATCGAGCCTTCCTTATTTCTAGCAGAGGAAGTATGTGGCCTGTTTGGCAACTGCCGTTCTACATGATAGCATGAGCTTCATAACACTCGCCAGGGCCCCCTCACCACAGCCGTCATTCAGCTGGTGCAGCGGCAGCTGATGGAGATTGAATGACAGTGCTGGCTGGCTGGCTACTTACTGCTTGGAGCTTGTGCTAAGATGGGAAGCATGCTCACCGTTTAAAGGTAACCTTCCACTTACTTGGGCACAGGGAGTGGGGAGTGGGTTAGACCTGTCTTTTTGAGGGTGGGTAGGGGTAGAGCAGCTATGTTTCTGTCTCCTGGAGAGCACTGGGCAAAGGTTCTGCCAGGGAAGGACACTGGATGTGAAAGCACACAGGAGACAAAAAAGCTGATTTAGGTTGTTGGGACGGCTCGACCTATGGAATCTCAAAATGCTGGAACCGGAATAATGGATTTCAGGGATCACCTAGTTCAACTCACTCATTTGCTAGATGGAGAACCAAGGCCTGAAGGGGTGAAGTGACTTAAGGTCACATAGCATGATACATTAGCTAGAATACTAGATACGGAGTCAGGAAGTCCTAGGTTTAAATCTTGCCTCGGACATTCCTATGTGATCCCAGGCAAGCCACTTAACCTCTCTTGTCCCTCAGTTACCCCTCTGTAAAGTGAGGGAGTTGGACCTGATGGCCTTTAGGGACCCTTTTAACTCTAAATTTATGGCCAGATTTGAACTTAGGAAAATGAGTCTTCCTGACTCTAGGTCCGGTGCTCTATTCGCTGTACCACCTAGCTGCCCCAGTCCACCTGTAAGGTGTCTCATTAATTAATTTATCAGAACTGACTATGGGCTAAGTCTCAGCTCTGCCACCAACTCATAGAGTGACCTCAGGCAAGTAATTTTCCATCTCTGTGCCTCAATTTCCTCATTTGTAAAGTGAGAGGATTAGCCCATATGATCTTTGGGGTCCCTCCTAGCTTTAAAAACCTATATTCTAATACTTTATACTCTAAAGCCTCTCCCTGATTTAACATTCAACTCGTTCTAATGATCACCTCCTCCCCCTACTCGTAGTGCCAGAGGACCTAGAAGTGGAGTCTAAAGTTGTTTAGTAGGGAGGATAGGAAGAGTTGAGGGTGATGACCAGAGTATAGGCAGCAGGGTGAGAAGATATCTGGAAAGTTAAATAGTGGTTAACCAGAATCCTCAGGGAACAGAGGACAGGGCTTTTGGTTTCTTCCCTTATTTCTGGTTAATGATTTGGATTTTTTTTAATCTTACTTTTATTCATTCATCCATCCACATAATAATTATAATAGTAATAACTTGCATCTGTACAGTGCTTATCATGTTCCAGGCACTGCGATAAGCACTTTACAGATATTAGCTCATTGGATCCTCACAACAACCCTGAGAAGTAGGTGCTTTTTTTTATTATCATTTTACAGTTGAGGAAACTGAGCCATTCAAAGGTTGTGAATTGCCTTGGGTCACACAACTAGTAAGTGTCTGAGGTTAGATTTGCACTCGAGTCTTCCTAACTCTAGACTCAGCATACTATTTACAGGGCTTTATCTATCTATCTATCTATCTATCTATCTATCTATCTATCTATCTATCTATCTATCTATCTATTCATCTATCCATCCATCTACTTCTATCTATTTTCATAATCTTTCTATATATCTGTCCACTTTTCTGCTGCAGAAAGTAGAATCTAGTGAGCTTCACTGACTCTTCCTTCATGAGGAAGAATGATGTATCAGGATGATCCCTGCTAAAATCTTAATGCTAGAAGATAGCTGATCCTCTGCCCAGAATTAAGCTTCAATTATGATTCTGTGATACTGTAGACAGAAAAGTTACAGATGATTATTTTGAAAGTTACACTTTTCTTTTTTTAATGTCTGGATTGTCTTAGGGAGCAGGGTGGCAGAATAGCACAGGGGAAGAACAATGGATTTCCACTTGAAAGACCCGAGTGTGAATCCTTGCTCTTGACTTGTAGGTGTATTACTCTGGGCCAGTTAATTCATGCCTTTGAGCATCATTCCTTCAACTATAAAATGAGCATATTAGACTAGTTCTTGAGGTACTTGGATTTAAAATCAGGAAGATTTGGGGTTAAATTCTGCTATTTACTAGCTGCGTGACCTTGGACAAATCATTTAATTTCTCTTGGCCTTGGTTTTCTCGTCCGTACAAAGAAGGGGTTGGACTCAACAACTTTTAGGTCTCTTCCAGCTCTAAATCTGTAATATTATGATCCTATGACTTGATGAGGGCTGCTAGGTGGCTCAGTGGCTAGAGCACGAGGCTTGGAGTCAGGAAGACTCATCTGCTTGAGTTCAAATCCAGCCTCAAACCCTCAACTAGTTGTGTGATGCTGGGCAAGTCACTTAGCCCTGTTTGCCTCAGTTTCTTCATTTCTAAAATGAGCTGGAGAAGGTAATGGCAAACCACTCTGGTATCTTTCCCAATAAAAGCCCAAATGGGGTCACAGAGTCAGACATGACTAAAACAGCTGAATGACAACAGCGACAATGACTTGGTGACCTCAGAAATCAATATTGTTCCATTTCTAAATTGATGATATCTCATTTCCTCCTTAAATGAAGTACGTAAAAAATTGGCTAATTTTCATTCAGCTTAATTTGGACCCGCTTAATTGAGACTTCCCAGGACATTTTCCCCTCCTAGAAGCCTTTTTTAAAGGAGTAATTAGAATGCAATACAATGTTAGATACCAATTTCTATGTACATTAAAAAAAACCAGTTGCAGCATCAAGCTCCTAGGAAGCTAGTATGAAAGTATTCCTTGATAGAAGTAAAAATTAATCATCTCCCAGAGATCACCAAGTCTATTTTGTGACTGAACAAAACACTTCTATAATACACATGAAGAGTGGTTATCCAATCTGCCCAAAAAATCTAGTAGGGGAACTCATTAACTCCTGAGGCAGCTTGTTCCACTTGGGGACAACTCTAATTGCTAGCAAGGTTTTCCTTATATTAAACCTAATATAAGTTGTAGGCCGAGTCTTAGCTGAGGCCATCTCACTTACAATCCAAGAAGTTTGTTTAAAGGAATAATGCTTTCGAAAGACCTACATCATGTACTGCTCTACAAATTCTGAGGTTTGTGATTTATCCATTAGGAAGTTTCCTTTCATAGTAGGGAAGTTAAAAAAAGAAACTTTTAGCAATATCTGTTGAAATCCAATAAAATCTTCTTGTGAGAAGCTTTTGGTGAATATTAGATGTATTCTGAATGACAAGAAAACCTTTTCAAATAAGTATCATAAAGAAAAAAAATGTTGAAGATCATTCTGCCTCTTTGGTGTTATTAAACATGACAATAATTAAACATACGATAAATATAAACAATAATATGAACATATAACAAACACAATATAAACATTAATTATTAATTAAACACGTAAACAAATATTAAACATAGACAATAACTCAGTTAGATGGATTCTGAATTGGTTGGGTAGCCAGGCCTAACTGTAGGATTATTCAGGATTGGACTTACAGTGGCTGGCCCCAAAGGGAAAGACTAAGACCAATGGGTGGAAGTTGAGTGACAGCGTTAGGCTTGATGTAAACTTCCTAACTACAAGAACTACCCATTGAAGATTCTCTATTAACTTGAAATGCCTCCAGTAGAGCGTTCAGAGACCTGTGCTATATAACATTTTTATCAAGAATTTGGATACAGGCATAGATGGCATGCCTGGTAAATTTGTAAATGACATAAAAGTGGGAAGGGACAGTTAACATGTCAAATGACAAAGTCAAGATTCAAAAAAATCTCAGATGAGAATAATAAGTCAAATCTAATCTGATCTAAAGATTGAATTTAATAGGGATAAATGCTTAATCTTATAGTTGGGTTCAAAAATCAGTTTCACAGCTATAAGATTGGGGAGGTGAGAGGGCTGGACAACAGGGATTTGAGAGTATTGGTGGATGACAAGGTCAATATGAGACAACAGAGTGATAAGCAAGCCAACAAAGTTGGTGTGGTCTTAGGCTCAAGTAAGAGAAAACACTGTGTCTAAAACTGGGGGTTGATGGTTCCTCTGTACTGTGCTCTTATCAAACCTCACCTGGAGTACTTTACTTAGTTCTGAGAGCCACGTTTTAGCAAAAACTGACAAGCTGACGAATGTCCAGGAGAGGACAGCTAGGATGGCAGTTGCAGGACACAGTCCATACCATATGTGTTTTGGTTCAAGAAACTGGGGATGTCTAGCCTGGAGAAGAAAAAAAATTCAGACTTAGGGTGGGGGTTCCTAAGAGCCATCTCCAGGTAAATGTAGGACTATTCAAGATTGGACTTGTAGTGGCTGGCCTCAAAGGAAAAAAAAAACTAAGACCAATGGGTGGAAGTTGAGTGACAGCGTTAGGCTTGATATAAGCTTCCTAACTACAAGAACTACCCAAAAGTGGAATTGGTTGCCCTTATGAAGTAGTGGGTCTGCTTTCACTAGAGGTCTTCAAGCCGAAGCCCATCAAGCCGAAGCCCAGTCAGTCCTGGTGGGATATGCCACAATATGGTTCCTATTAATGTGGAGACTGAACAAGGTGGCATCTGAGGTTCTCTTAGACTCTAAGAGTCTGATTCTGGTTACAAACTATAACAAGAAGTTTTGAACATGACCAGTTAGACTATAAAACCTGTGATGTGGCCACTCCTTGCATCTTCCAGAAACCACATACATCAGGAGAAAGCAAATTGTAATGCCGAGAGGTCTGGATGAACAAATCATTAAGTTTACTAAAGACATTGTTATATAATGAATGAGAAACACACTGGATTTGGAGTCAAAACATACACATTTTGTAATTTATGGACTCACCAGGTAGAGCAGGACAGGACCTCAGAGGCCATCTATTCCAAAGCCTCATTTTATCGATGAGGACACCCTCCAGTGTCAAACCCTCAAACTGTCAAACTATAGACAACTCTACAGACTCATGTGTGTATTTTAGAATGTTAAAGGTTTTTATGAATGTTATTACAGGGTTTTACATCTTGATTTTAGAATGTTAAAGGTATTTGTGCATGTGTGTATGTGTGTATATTGCTTGTGCATATTAGAACGTTAGAGTTGAAGGATTTTAAGCTCATCGTGTCCTCTTCCTTATGCAGAAGAGGGAACTGAGACTAGGAGTGGGGGAGTTGGAGGGTGACCACAGTCTCCCAGAGCTAGGAATAGAACCCGCATTTCCTAATGTTCAGTTCAGAGCTGTTTGGACTACACCTCACTCTCAAAGATATGAGAAAATATGCTCTCAAGTATCCTACATAAGGACTTAATGGGAGAGGAATTGGAATAAAGAGAAGAGAAAAAATTAGCTTTAGAATAATATGACAATTTGTTAGAACTAAGAAGGGACTAAAAAACACTAATAATTGGAGCTAGGAAAAAATGTTACAAAATGGATTGCTAAAACACAGAACGTTAGAACATAACACATAGAATCTTAGATCAGAAGGACCTTAGGATGCAGACCGTTAGAACACAGAGCGCTTTAATTGGAAACTTATATCCTAAGCTGGACGGAACCTTAGAACACAGAATGTGAGAACATCAGTTGGTAAGGCTGAAAGGGTTTAGAAATTTCAGAAGTCATCTATTCCAAACCTCTCCATTTGAAAGGTGAATAAACTGAGTGACCCAGCCAAGGTCACTCAGTTACTTAAGTATCTGAGACAGGAATGAAATCTGTATCTTTTACCTCCAATTTCAGTCTTCTTTCTACTGTATTTCAGTCCATCTCAAAAAAGAAAGAGATTGGTGTGCTATGTGGAACATTGCTGGGGTCTTTGAAGAACATACAAAAGAGTTGGGGGGCAGTGGGATCTAGCATTTCTCTGTGTGTCCATCCTACCCCATCTGTTCACATTCCACTTCAGAAGGATTCTTGAGTGTCCCCCAATGGAATTAACAAAGAAGCAACTGTCGATTAGGGAAGGGCTCTTCATGCTCAACCACATCAATTCTTGGGCAACATCTCTAACAGGGATGGTCTTACAGTCTCTCTGCTTGAATACTTCCAGTGATGGGAAACTCGCTATTTTGCAAGACAGTATATACAACCGAATTTTTTAAAACATCTCAATACTTAGCTAAAAATCCATTTCAGCACCTAAGTGGCACGATGGCTAGAGTGCTGGACCTGGAGGCAGGAAAACCTGAGTTCAAATCTAATTCTATATACTTACTGTGTTATTTAAACTGTTTGCCTCAGTTTCCTCATTTGTAAAATAGGGATAATAATAATAGGACCTACCTCCCAGGGTTGTTGTGAGGATCAAATGAGATGATAATTGTAAAGCACATAGTAAGCAATATATGAATGTTAGTTATCATCACCATCCTCATCATCAACATCACCATCCTCATCATCATCATCATCATCACCATCATCGTCATCATCATCATCATCATTATCATCATCATCTTTATTCCCTGATGCTTCTAGTCATTAGTCATAGTGCTGTCCTCTAGAGTAAGACGAACTGTGTCAACATTATCTTCTACAACCAGAATCTCCAAACACTTTTGGTCACGTGCTCTTATGGCACAGACACAGTATATAAACATACATATGCATGCACATATATGCACAATATGTATTTATATTCAATTATTTATTCATTATATACATGTATTGCTTTACCACTAATAGTATATATTGTAAAACTCACCCGAAAATAAAAAGAATGAAGCAAAGATTAAATGCCGTTTGATCCTAGAGCAAATAGGGAGCCATTGGAGTGACTTGGTCAGATTTGTACTTTAGGAAGATCACTTTGATAGCTGTGTGGAATATGGATTAGAGAAGGGTGAGAATCGTGACAGAGAGACCGATTAGGAGGTTAGTGGATAGCCCGGGCTAGCGGTGATGAGGACCTGAACTTGGGTGGTGGCTGCGTGAGCAATGGGAACCAATGGGAGGAGATGCTGTGGAGGTAGAAATGACAGGTGGAACGAGTTGGATATGCGAGGTGAAGGGGAGGGAGGAGCTGGAGATGACTCTGAGGTGGTGAGCCTTGGTGACTGTCAGGATGGTGGTCCCTCAGCAGTAATAGTGGAGTTTGGAGAGGGCTGCTTGTTTTAGGAAAGATACTGAGATCACAACACTCTTCCCAACCCATCCATGCTTGCTCATCTTGTGAGATGATCTGGGGGAATGGTCCCAATGGCATCATGCAGCTGTTGCTATGGATGTCTGCTTTGTTTTTAGGTCATAAATGCCCTGAAGGGGGAACTCTGGGAGCTTACAAAGCAGAGAAGGCAGGTATGAAGTTGAGGAGTGTGGGAGAGTAAGGGCAGAGGTGGTTCGGGTGGAGACAAGCCCCACAACTGGTTATGTCAAAGATTGTAGGATGGGATCCATCTTCTCACTCTTTGATGAGTTGAACATATACCTCTTAAGGTCAGGGCCCCTGGTTGGTTCAGAGTCAAAAGAGAAAAGGAAAGGAACTACTTCAGAAAATATGACTATAACAATATGGTGGTCACTAAAAAGACAGAGCTGGGGCTGAACGGTAGGAGAGGGAAAAGGGGAGGATATATTTTTCAGTGCAGTGAACAAAAGGTGTTTCATTGAAATATCACAGAACTGTCTTTCTCCCCTTCTTTCTTCTGAGCTCACAGCCAGGGCAAAGCAGGCCTTAACTAGACTTTTCTCTTGAATATCCCCAGTTACATCCTCTGGCATGTTCATCCAAAAACTGCCGCTATGTCATTTAGGAATCTAATGTCTCTTTGATTTAAAGGAAAACAAAGTTTATGATTCTGGGAACCCAGCTTTCATCGCTTTTAACACTGATTTCCACCCCGCCCCCGTAACTTTTACATCATGTGGAGAGAATATGCTACAGGGCAGGGACACAGCTCTGTTAATTTGGAGTGAATATCAGGAACTTTTTTTCCTCCTCTGTGGCCTCCAACATTAGGATGTCTGAGAAAAGGGATGAACGAGGCCCTCACATCTTGGATGAAAACTTCTCATGGAAGTTAAGTCAGAGGAAACTAGTAAGAGCAGAAAAAAGCAGTGGAATTGAGGGGGTACAGGGAAAGGATACCCTATCTTAATGGTTTAGTTCAGCTGACCTTCCTTCTATAAAGTTTTTACCAACCCCCTTTCCTCTCTCCCTCCTCCCCCACAAGCTGGAATGTTCTCTCTCTCTCTCTCTCTCTCTCTCTCTCTCTCTCTCTCTCTCTCTCTCTCCTTCCCTCTTTCTCTCCCTCCCTCTCTCTATTCCTCTCCCTCTCCCTCTCTCTCCCTTGTGAATATATTCTAACTTTTATTGTAGTTATTTACTGTCCATTTCTCCTACTAGAGTATGAACTACTTGAAGGAACGGACTGTGTCTGTGTTTCCAACAATGCCAACTAAAATAAATGTTTCTTAAATGAATAAACGAATGATGTCAGTAAGAAGATATTTTCCTACTTTATAATAGCTAGCATTTATGTAGTGCTTTACAGATAGCTCATTTGATCCTCATAACAACCCTATTTACTCCCATTTTACAGATGAGGAAACCAAGGCTGGCCAAGGCTAAATGATTTGCCCAAGATTACACAGTTAAAGTCTAAGGCAGAATTTGAATTCAGGTCTTTCTGATTCCAAGTTCAGAACCCTATCCACTACTGCACCTACCTATCTTTAAGTTCATTTAGATTTCCATCAATTCTAGCAGCCTCTTGGCTTCTCTCCCATAATCTGCCCCAACTACAGTCACATTTATGCCAGATAAGTACCAACCTGAGGCCGCATTCTCTTCAAAATTCTCTGTGTGCTCTCTCCATTTAGTAAGTAATATTCCAAAGGCAGCCTGTTGCATATTCAACCAACAAACAAACATTTACTAAGCACTAGTGTGTCAGATGGTGGGGATTCAAAAACCGTAATTTAACAGTTGCTGTCCTCAAGGAACTTTCATTCTATACAAAGAGACAAAATGTATATGTTGTATATGTTCAAAATATATGCTAATTAATATTGGGAGCTCCTTAAGAGATGTTATTCAGTCTTCAAGTATCTCGGCAGAGGCCTGATCCTATCCTGAAGGAATTTATGTTCTAATTAGACTGAACAGGGAAAGAAGGATCATTTCTGTGTCTTCTAACTGCGTTTTTTCAAGAGATCCATTGGAGGCTATGATGGGCATCTAGATGGTGAAGTGGATAAAGCACTGGGCCTGGAGTCAGGAAGACTCATCTTCCTGAGTTCAAATTCAGCCTCAAATACTTACTAGCTGTGTGACCCTGGACAAGTCACTTAACCCTATTTGCCTCAGTTTCCTCATCTGTAAAATGAGCTGGAGAAGGAAATGGCAAACCAATTCAATTTCTTTACCAAGAAAAGCCCAAATGGGGTCACAAAGAGTCAGACAAGACTGGAATGAATGAACATTGGAGGCTATGATAGGACAGGTCATGAAGCCACTTCTATGTGACGCTGGAAAACTTGAATCTGAGAATTCTAGTATGTGCAGGCTGGAAGAGGCCTGAGAAGTCATTTAGTACAACATCTCGTTTTACAAATGTGAAACTGAAGCCTGGAGTTGTGAAGTAACTTGTCTGACATTATCCAAGCCATAAATAACCCAAGCAGGGTTTGAGGTCAGGTCTCTTCACTGAAGATCCATCTTTCCTTCCACATTGCCAGTTTGTTAGAGTCACATCCCACACATCAGAAAACTCCATTTTGTTTCTTTTCACTACTTTATGGTTGTTGTTGATGGTGGTTGTTATAAGGCAGGGGAAAGGAGGGGATCTGAATCTGTGATTTGATCAATGTGGGGAACTTCAGTGTAGAAAATCCCTCTACTTATGAAGACTAACTACTCTCCTTGACTTAAAGGCTTAGAGGGTTGCTTGGAGTGGGGGTGGGGGTGGGGGAAGGGCTCTAAGATTTTGTTAGCCTAAAGTTCTACAACACTTATGGGTCAGAGCTAGGATTTAAACCCAGGCCTTCTTGAATCCAAGACTAGCCTTTTCTTCACTATATCACGATTCTTCTTGTCATTCCTATGTGATACAGTAATAATAGCTGACATTGACATAGGTACTATATATCTACATATAGTATTTTGTATATAACAGGTACTAGATAAACATTTGGTGATGTTATTAGACATAAACTCTATAGCAATAGAACTATATGCTGCCAGAGGGCAGGAATCATGCCAAGTCTTTACGCTAAAGCCCCTAAATACCTACCACAGTGCCATTCATCTGATAACTCTTGGTAGACATTATTTGCCAACTGAGTAAACACCCCAAGAAAGAATTAAATTCCTCTTCTTTTTTTTCTGAACCAAGTTGGTATGTTCTGGAGGCCTAAAGTCAGAATCTCCATAATGAAATTTTTGAGTGATTTGTGTCAACCTGCCTAAATGTCTGAAAGGGCTAAAGGTGGCTGAGAGCGGGCCAAGAAGTGTAAGTCAGAAGGAGAAATGAGCTCCTTTTGGGCGTGGGAGGTGGCATGGGGGCGGGGTCTGAAAATCTCTGCTCTTCCGGGTTCCTCACTGCAGTGCGGTGCTCAGGTTTCCAGGATCAATGGCCAAGCTGGTATTTCTTCTTCATTCTCTCTCCTTTTACTGTGCTGATCTGTATCTCTTACTCACAAAATAGAGATTCACACCATGATTGGGCCACGTAGCAGAGTGAAATTAGACAAGTCATTAATGTCTCTGAGGAGCCTTATTTTCATCATCCAACCCCAGAGGGCCATAAGCTTTGCCCCATCTACCTGCTGGGATTGTTGTAAGGTTAAAATGCTTTTCCTCCTCTGCTCTATCTCTTTAACCCCTAGCTTCTTTTAATGCCACTTCCTATGGAAAAAATCTTTCCTAATCCCCCCCCACTAGTGTTTTCTATTGCCTGTTGATTACTTTGGATTTCCTTTGCATATATGTGTGTACACACATGCACACACGCACACACGCACACACACACACACACACACACACACACACATATATACATATATCTCACACTCCCAGTAGCCTATAAGCTCCTTGAGGGCAGGTATCATTTTATTTAGTTTTTGTATCTCCAGAATCTAGTACAGTACATAGGAGTTACTTAATAAATGCTTCTTGGTTTTCATTGTTAAATAATGCTTGTGAAAAGACTTTGTAACCAAAAGCACTGCAACTCCTAAGATACTAATGTGGAAATTCCTAAAAGACACATATCTATCTCATTAATGAATGAATGAACAAATCACATTAATTAATCTGTCTGCTAGGTGGCACAGTGGATAGAGAGCCAACCCTGAAGTCAGGAAGACTCATCTTCCCAGTTCAAATCAGGCCTCAGATGCTTATTAGCTGGGTGACCCTGGACAAGTCACTTAACTCCATTTGCCTCAGTTTACTCATCTGTAAAATGAGCTGGAGAAGAAAATAGTAGACCACTTCAGTGTGACCTTTGCCAAGAAAACCCCAAATGGGGTCACAGAGAGTCAGATAAGACTGAAATGACAGAACAACAATCTCATTAAAAGCAAGTTCTGCGATCCTGGGGAAGTAATCCTCAAACTACCTTATGTTCGTTTTGTATATATTATGCGTATATTTATATAAGTACATATTCTCTCTTCTGATAGAATGGAAGCTCCTTGAGGGTAGGGACTGTTTCCCTTTGGACTTTGGATCCCCAGTGCTTAGCACAGTGACTAGAACATGGTAAACACTTAACAAATGCTCGTAAAGCTGGGGCTTTAGTTTCCAATCTGTAAAATGAGGGACTTAATAATGAAAATAGCTAGCATTTCTATAACTCTAATGCCTTAAAGTTTGCAAATAGCTTTACATGTGATCCCAGTTGGTCTTCACAAGATCCCTGTGAGGCATGGGCTACTACTGTCCCCACTTTACAGATGAGCAGACTGAAACTTAGCGCTTATGTGGCTTGCTCAGGGCCACACAGTTAGTTAGTGTTAGAGGCAGGTTTCAAACTCAGTGATGAAATAATAGATGCCGGACCTAGAGTCAGGGAGACCTGAGTTCCAATCTGGCCTCAGCAGCTATGTGACCCTGCGCAAGTCACTTAACATCTGCCTCAATTTCTTTCAATTCTTTCAACTGCAAAACAGTATCTACTCCAACAGGGTTGTTGTGAGGATCAAATGTGATAATTAGCACAGTGCTTGGCACATAGTAGGCATTATATAAATGCTTCTTCCCCTTGCCCTTACTGTCCCCCAGTTTAGCTCTATGAACTGCACCATCTAGATCCCTCTTCCCACTCATAAATTCTATTATTTCCTCCCAAAGGAAGGATATGAGAGGTTGAGGAATGTGAGAAAGCTGGAGGAGGCCTGTCCCAAGGCTGGATCCAGGTCTCAAGAGAGCAAAGCTTGGCTGTACTTATTCCTTTTCTCCCCCTCAGCTCATGAAAGGCTTCTTCTGAATGCTAAAAGAGCCTCTCTATATGCTTTTCATTTTGCTCATTAATTAATTGATGTTAAAGTGGCCCTTTTAAGACATTTTCTTTGGGGGAACAGAAGGCACTGCACATAAGAGATGTTTGATAAGTTTAGAATTGAACTGAGTAGTTGGAGAAATTTAAATTTATGCCACTGAACATGGATAATGGAATGTATTCATGAAATGGGTTGTCTCTCCATGGTATGATAGTTTCATTAAATAAGATAAGATTCTTAAACTCCATTTCAATTCGACGGCCATTTATTATATATCTCCTAAATGCAAGTCATTGTGTTTAGTGCCAGAGGGATACAAATATGAAGACTGACTTAGTTTCTATCCTCAAGGGGCTTAGAATCCAGTCTAATGATGGTGGTGGTGTATGTAGCAAAGAGGTGACAATGTAGGAAAAAGAATATGAATACGGTCACTATATCCTTAGAATATAAGGTCCTTGAGAGCAGGAATTGTTTCACTCTTTGTATCTGTATCCTCTTCACCTAGCACAGTGTCTAGCATAGTGATTCATAAAAGATGGTTCACTAATTGATTGAATACAAATAGGTAGGATGCTAGACAGAGTGTGACTGAGGGAAAGGAAAAACAGAGAAATTGGTATGAGAAGGTGAGAGAGATCAACTTCACTCAGGTAGGCACAGGAGAGTTGGAGGAGGAGGTAGCCCTTGAACTAGGCATTTAAAGAAGGGAGAGGCGTCAATATATGGAGATGGGGGATAGACGAGGAGGCTATTCCTATTATAGGGAAAGGAGCAAGTGAAGGCATGAAGGTGGGAGAGGCCAGGAAGAGATTGGGGGACACAGAGTAGTCCAGTGCTGCTGAAATGTAGAATATGAGAAGGAAGATAGTAAAAGCTATGATTGAACAGGTAAGTTGGAACCAGTTTGTAGAATGCCTTGAATGTCAGACTCTGGTGTTGAAATTTCACTTTGTAGGCAATGGAAAACCTTTTGCTTTGACCAAAACACACGGAGTCAGTAATATGCCTGAGTTATTACAGTCTTTTGGCACCTGAGAAAGATTATTTTCCTGGAAGAAAATTACCTTGGGTTCTATCATTTGACAGTGATGGACAGGGTACCAATTACTTCCACTAAAATGTGCTTGCTCATCGTGCCATGGAAGGGACCCCAGGTTCTTGAAAGCTATCCCAGCAGAGTTTGAAGTCTGAGACCTCCCCCAATCTGGAGGGCTTCACGTGCTGTACCAGTAACAGTCTGGTTTAGATAAATTGGAAGGGTTTTGTCACCAGGTTGATGACAGGATAATTCTGATGGCAGCATAATCTTTTTTGTCCACAGAAATTCTTCAGAATCATCTTTTAAGTCATGGAGTGGCTGTGGTCTGTGTTAGTAGATGGGTCACAGAATCATAGATCCTTTGAGTAATTAAGTCAACAAAGGTATATTTCATAGATGATACGAATTGCTGATGTCTCTCAAACTCCACCCCTTACTCCCCAAGCTGTCCTCAGGTTTTTTACTGCATTCAGCTTGGGGCACAGGAGTAATGGAAACTTTTGCTACAAACAGCATTTCTTAGCGACTTCCCTCTCTGTGGTTTTTTTCCCCTCTGTTGTTCCCCTGATAAAACAACTTGAGCTGCTTAAGTTTAAGCAGAATACACAAATCTCATCTTCACATAAAAAAACATCAGCTTTCATGAAGGAGGCTGCTTTTTTAAAAAAATGATGCACTATGCATTCTAAATTGGGTCATTCTCGATCCCAAGAGCTTGGTGCCAGCCCTGCTTTGAGTGTGTGTTTCCTCTGTCTTAGTTTTGAAGTTGCTTCTTCTAACCCAAGAGTGAGCAATCGAGCCGGAGAGATGGGCAACAGCATGAAGACATCGACTGCTCCACCTGAAAGACCTCTGCCTGGCCCAACGGGTAAGTCCATTTTCCTTGGGGCTATTGGCTCAGTGCATGGTCTTTGCAGTAGTTCATTCCATATAAGTGAGAGCTTCCCTAGGAGGAGCAGGGTACTATGCACAAATCTGCACAGCTATCGTGGGACTGGATCTTAAGTTAAGAGTTCTGGGTTCTAGTTCCAGCACTGCTGTTGACTGTGCTCTCTTTTAGCTTTGATATCCTCACTTGTAAGATGATATTAGAGGGCTCTATCAGCTCTAACATTCTACGCTCCATTATTCTTTGAGGCTTCTTAGCGATTATTGGGATTCCTACTGAGAGCCATGAGGCAGTGACTTTGGAGTCAAAGATCTTGGGTCTTACGCTTCTACATGTAAGATCTTAGATACGTCATTTAGTCCATATGGGCCTTGGTTTCTTATCTATATAATGAGAGAAGTTACAGTAGGTGGTCTCTCGGTTTTCTTAGAATTCTAAATCTATGCTCCTATGAATTTTCTGTCCAGTTCCTAAAGTAATAAAAAGGGATTAAAATGGTAAATTAACTCTATGTCCCTCAGGGCTTTGTGGTCACAGGAAAGAGTGACCAATACAGCTGTGCTAAGGCTGCCGATGGCAAGGTACAAGGGAATAAGGAGCAAGTAATGATTCTTTAGTATCCGTGCTAAGTTCCCAGGTAAACGACTTTCTAGAGCCCATGAATTAACTCAGACTCCCATAGAGTGAAGCAGTATATGAATGACTGATTTAGAAATAATTGAATTGGGGCTGGGTGGAGGGAGGGTGGAAATTTTTCGTATGTTGATATTAGTCAATCAACAAACACTTCTTTAGTCTCTCTATATGCCAGGCACCAGGGATACAGAGAAGGAAATGAAAAAATTCCTTCTCCCAAGAAGCTTATCAGGAGAGGCAACAACTTCCAAGCTTGCCTGACAAAATCCCCCCATGAAACTGACAGACACAGAATTGAGATAGATGAATTCTTGTTTATGCCCAGTATAACATTTATTTAGGTTCATGTGCTTTGGAATTCTGGAAGGAAATAGGATGGTTGTCTTGAGAACACCTCGTACAAGTGAAAAGTACAGTAAACTTGACTGGAGACATCTGGGTCATAAGTCTGTGTCTGCCAAGAAATGGCTCCATTACTTTTGGCAGGTCAATTCATCCCCCTGGGTCTCAGTTTCCTCTTCTTGAAAATGTAGGGATTGGAATAGCTAAGCTTTAAGATAATATCCAGCTTGAATACTGTAGGTTTTTGTTATAACCTTCTATGTTATAGGGATCATTTTCATTCTGGCAGTCTCTGTTCTAACATCAAACCTTCTAAGGTTTGTTCCAAGTCTGACATTTCATGTTCTAAATATTCTAGTATTCTGTTTTCTAAGTCTCTCCCAGTTCTAACTATTTGTATTCCAACATTATGCCTTCTAAGATTCTACATTGCACATTTTATGTTCTATATTTTCACATTTGAAGTTCTACGGTCTCTTCCAGCTCCAATGTTCTATGAATCTAGGAAGGTCAAGGAATTATACTGGTGCTCAATTAAGCCACTGGTAGAACTAAATGAGGTTAAAGTGACTCCCCCAACCCCTAAAGAAGGCCTGTTTTTTACATGTTTAAGAACTTGTCATCCTCAGGCACTTTCAAGTGGATGAGTTCTCCTAGACTGTTACAGCTTAAAGGAAGCTGAGTCACAGAATCACAAAATGTCAAAGCTAGAAGAGATCTTAGAAATTATTTAGTCCAATCCTCTTCTTTATAGACAAGACATGGAAAACTTGAGAAGTCAAATGATTTGCCCAAGATCACCCTGTCAGTTTGTGGTGGAGCTCTCAGCCAGAAAACCTAAGCCAGGTCTTCTGACATCTAATCTAAGTTTGAAACATGCTACAGATGGACAATATTACATTAGGTAAAACGCAGAGTTAGAGATGGCACTGAATGCAGCTCTGGCCAGAATGGCCCTGGTTTTCGCTTGATCTGTTAGCTGCTGACTTCCTATACTCTCCCATGCCAAGTGACTCATGACATGACTACTCAGTCGTCTTGAGTAACTTAAATTGCACTGGGGATGGGAGGAACACGGACACCCAAAGCAGCCACACATTTTGTTGTGTATTACTGTAAGGTGAAGATGAAGGCAGCATAACTTCCACAAATCCAACTTGCATTGTTTTCACTATAAATATTAGGCGGTTCTCATTTTGAAGTGAGGAAAATGATACACCCTCAGTCACCCATACATTAAGAAATTTTGACTAGTCCATGAAGTAGATGGATCAGAATTGTTGTGGAATGAGCTGTCTAATAGAAAGGCTATAGAAGGCATTGCTTTTCAAGTATGGGTTAGGTTAGATGACTTCTGACGTCCTTCCTGACTCTGAGATTCCATAAGGCAATGAAGATGAGGACAATGCTTAAATCACTAAAAGCCACAAAGAAGTCCAGAGACAGAAAGAAATTAAATCCAAAGCCTAAATGGAGTTAGACAGGGACCTCAAGGGAAGCCAGGTTATATCTAAAAATCAGGAAACATGTCCAGAGTATTTGTGTTCCTTTTTGGAAATTTGCCAGAATGTGAATCATGAAATCACTGTACCTCCAAGTTGGAAGAGATCTCAGACATCTATTCCTTCTCCTACCTGGGCTAGAATTCCTTCTACAATGAATCATTCATTTGTCCTCGACTAGTAGTTATCCATCCTTTCCTTGGATTGTGGGGAGCCTGCTACTTCCCAACATAGCCCATTATTTAATGTAGTAGAAAGAGTGCTGGACTTGGAAGAACATATATATCCTGGATTCAAATCCCGCTTCTGACACTTCATCGCTTCATGGCCATGGTCAATTCGCTTACCCTTATGGAATTTGTTTTCTCAATTATTATTCTCCCTCCTTGCCTTGTTGGGTTGTCGTGAGGCCCAAATGCAACAGCACAAGTAAAGTATTTTGCAAACTTTAAAGTGCTGTATAAATTTCATTTGCCATAGTTGTTGTAGAGCAGCTCTGATGATTAAAAAGCATTTCCTGAATCAAGGCCAAAGGTACAATGTCCCTGCATTCTCCCCTCCATGCCCCCTACCCCCACCCCTCCATGCTGCTCCTAGTCCTGGCCTCTGGGGCCAAGCACAACTAATGTATGCCTTCTGTTGTGTGACATCCCTTTAGATCCTTGAAACCAGGCACCATGTCGCCCCCTGAGTCTTCTCATCCCTAGGCCAAACAGCCCTAGCTCTTTCATCCTGTGGCATGTGATGGTTTGACAATGAAACTGAATGTATCTACTGCCGATGAATGGTTGAGTTTCGCTTTTAAGAAACTTTAGAGATGCTCTCATACAAATCTCTTACTTTTCTAATGAGGATATTGAGGCCCAGAGAGAGGAAGTCATTTGGACAACATCGCACAATGAGTTAGTATCAGTGAGGAAGGAGAACAGGTGGGTAGCACATAAAAAAAGGATTGATTCCCAATGCTTCTAGAAAAAACACAACACTGTGTTGTAATGTTGATTGCTACAAAAATATGTTTTATGAGAAATGTGCCAGAAATTCGTTACGTAGATTTTTAACAAACACACCAGAAGAGGAGAATTGTCTCCTTTGAGAGTTACCTGCTTATTTATAAGGCTACTCTTGTTTGTGAGCAGAAACTCATTGGTGATTGGCATCAGCCTGGCCAGCTTCCTCAGTGGTGGCAAGATTTTGTTCTTTAAGGGTTGGATTTGGCAGATAAAAGAAGTGGGGAAATAGAGTGTGGTAGTCAAAGAGGCATGGCAATATAATATAAAATGAGACTAATTTTCACAGAATCACAGAATTTGGGAGTTGGAAGGGACATCGGTGACGCTCTAGTCCAGGGCTGTGTGGTACTCAGCTCAAATATGTTCTCAAGAGCTAATTGTTAAATGTTCAGTGTGAGCATGTACACCTTGGAAATCAGCTAACTACAAATTGAGATTTTATTTTTTTTTTGTTTTGTTGATTGTCTAGACTTAAGAAAGTGTTGGAGAAACAGTTAACGATTCAAATTAACATAAAAGTGTATCCAGCATACATTTCCCTTCCCCCACCCTGGATTCATCTTCCTGATTTCAAATCTGATCTCAGACTATTATTAGCTGTGTGACCCTGGGTAAGTCACTTAACCTCTGTTTGCCTCAGCTTCCTCATCTGTAAAATGAGGATAATAACAGCACCTACCTCCCAAGGTTGTTGAGGGGACCAAATGAGGTAATAATTGTAAAGCATCTGGCACAGTGCCTAGCATATAGTAGGTATTTTATAAATGTTAGCTATAATTATTAATTATACCATCTCTATGGGATACCATTAATTTTAATAGTGACTCTAGAGCTTCTCTTGTGATTGTAATATGGGGCAGTCTGACTTGGTAGAAAGGGTTCTGAACTTGACTTTCATAGATATGGTGTTGGGAGGGACCTCAGAGGCTGCTCATCTGACCTCTTCATTTTATAGATGAGGAAACTAAGGCCTGGGAAAGTTAAGTGACTTGTGCAAAGCCAGGGGCAGGATTTGAACGCATGTCCTCCAACTTCACAGACATATTCTGTGATTCATGATGTTGTTTTTTTTTTCCTATAGACAATGTCAAAGTAGAGAAGAGAATTAAAGCTATGTGATGGCTCCTTCACGGGTGAAGTCCCTTTCCCTTCCCTTTGTCTTTGGATTTTGAGTGTAGGGGTAATGATTTGAGAAACATCTTCTACATAAGGCCCTTGAGGTCACTTGACTATACCACGGGTAGCCCAGCTCTAATGGAAAGAAGTCCAGATTTGTGGCCGTGGGCTCTGAGTTCCAATCTCACTTCTGCCTTTTACTGATTGTATGCTTGGATATTTCACCTAATGTCCCTGAACTTTGGCTTCCTCCCCTGTAAAAAGGAGGTTAGATTCAGTGTTCTCTAAACACCTTCCCAGATCTAAATTTTGGATCCTATGGGTCCCAGCCCTGACATTTATTAGCTTTATGTCTTTGGGTGCTTGGTCGGCATGAATTTCAATTTCCTCATTATTTTTCTAAATGAGGGTATAAGTATTTGCACCGCCTGCACAGAGTTGTGAGGAAAATGCCTCACACATTTTAAAGTGTTATTATAGGATAATAAGCAAATACTTGGAGTTCAATCCAACAGGTTTTTATTAAGCGCCTACTTGGGAGAGGCACTGTCATTACAAAAATAAAATGAAAAGCAGTCCCTACCTTATATGCCACTGGATGGTTGGAGTAGAGATGTAAGGGGGCAGGGACAATAATAAACATTGACATTTATATAGAATTTTAAGGTTTGTAAATCACTTTTATATGCGCTTCATAATTTGATTCTCCTATCAGTCCTATAAGGCAGGGCCTATTATTATTCCCTTTGCACAAATGAAGAAATTGAGTCTCAGAGAGCCCTGCTTAGGGCCACACAGCTAGTAAATGTCTGAAGTTAGATTTAAATCTGGATCTTTCTGACTTAAGTCCAGTGGTCTATCCATTACACCGTACTACCTAGATTATAACAAACTCATTTAGAATGGAAGAATTTTGGTTTTCAGATGCTAAGTTAAATTATGCATTGATTATATACTAAAAGACTAAAGCAAGAATCATAGACAGACCATCAGTAAGCAGATGGCAGATGCAAAAAGTAAAAATGCAAAATGCTCTCCAAATTTTTAATTGTTTAAAGCAAATATAAGTCCCTCCCCGCCAAACTTCCTTGGGTAGTGAGGGAGAAAAGTAATATTATCTTTGTTTTTATTTTTTTATCTCTAAACTTAAATACAAAAGGAGAAAGAAAAAAAATTGCTATGTACACAGCAGACCAGAAAAGACGATTCAATATAAAACAATAGATTTCCATTTCAAGAAAAATCTATGTAATAAATACTACACATTGTTTTCAAAGCTGCCCAACTTTCCTTGCCTTCCTTTTCGGTTTTCTTTTGTTTTCTGGTGTGCATTTTTTACTTTATTTTTTCCTCTCCCCTTAAAGAAAGCTATAATTAAGCGGGTATGTATGTGTATGTGAATGTACATATATGATATATATGTGTATGCACACACATATCATATATTATATACACACACACATATATATGTATGTATATACATGTATATATACGCACAAACATACATAGATATAGATAAACATTACATATACACTCATGTGAACACACACACACACACACACACACACACACACACACACATGATCACACTGTGCTTATTTCCTCCTATCATCGGTTTCTCTGAAGCTGGACAGCATCTTCCTTCATAAATCTAAGACTTTCCATGTTTTTCTAAACCAACCAGCTCATCATTTCCTACACCATAGCAATATTCCAACCCAATCACATCCCATCTGAGAGATTATGAAAAAAGTTCCCCAATTTTCTGCATTCCTTCTGTTCTTGGCTACATGGGTTTTATTTGTACAAGAAAATTTTAATTTAAAATAATTGAAATTATCCTTTTTACACTTCAACAATGCTCTCACGTTATAATATAATTTAAGTTCTGATGCTGGATCTACTTCCTTTACACCTCTTTTTCCCTTGGTTTCTTTGAAGTTCCTGACCTTTCATACTTCCAAATGAACTTTATTATTTTTTTAACTAAGTAAAATAAAATTTTTTAGCAATTTAATTGGAATGACATTGAATAAATAGGTTAGGAAAAATTGTCATTTTAAAAATTATATTGGCTTTACCTATCTATGAACAATAAATTTCAATTTATTTAGATCTGGGTTTATTTTGTATAAGAGTGTTTTATGTTCATATAGTTCCTGGGTCTGTCGTGGCAGGTATATGCTCTAGTATTCTATATTGTCTAAGTATTTTAAGTGGTGTAAAACAGTAATGAATAGTATTGCTGACACATAGTGTAGTTTCTCTATTATTCACTTTTTATTAAATCTATTTTAACTTTAACTTTGTCCGAGATAATGAGTACCATCCCTGCTTTTTTTACATACTAAATCCTACTCCTGCCCTTTATTTTATCTTTGTGTGCATGTCTCATTTTCACAATGTTTTCTGAAAGCAACATATTGTTGAATTCAAAGTTTTAATCTGCTATCTGTTTCAGTTTTATGGATAAATTCATCTCATTCACATTCTAAGCTACAATTACTTGTGCATTTCCCCCTTTCCTATTTTTCCTCACCATCCTCTCCCTCCCGCCCTATTCCCTTTGCCTTCTTATTTCTTTCTGAATTTAGAAGATTTTTATGCCCTTCTAAACATAGATGTTATTCCTTCTTTAACCCATTCCACAGGAGAGTAAGGTTCCAGTGCTATCTGCTTTCCCCCCTACTAGCTTCTTCTGTATCAGTTTTTCCTCTTATGCCTCATTTGTATGAGATAATTACTCCTTTTTATCTCTCCCTACAAAGTTTTATTATTTTTAGAATCACCCCATCATACTTAGCTTGGTCCATGCTTTTCTTTCAACCTATCTAAATAATGATTACCATCATATGAGCGCTGTTATTATTTTTACATATATGAAGTAAACATCTTGACCTTATTGATTCCCTTATAGTTGGTCTTTAATGTTTATCTTATGTTTCTCCTGGATGTTACATGTCAAATTGTCCCTTAAGTTCTTGAGTTTTTGTCACAAAAACATGAAAGTCTTTGAGTTTGTTAAATGTTCATTTTTTTTTTCATTCAGGATTATACTTAACTTTGCTGGGTGTTATCCTTGGTTGTAACTATAGGTCTTTTGCTCTATGAAATATAGTATTCCAAGACCTAGGCTCCTTAAACATAGTAGCTGTTAGGTCTTGTATAATCCTTATTATAGCTCTATGATATTTAAATTTTTTTTCTTGTTTCCACCAAGGGACCTTCTATTTCCCTACAACACATAATATGGGGCCTTGAAAATAGCAATTACTCAGAAAATGTTGGCGGAATGAATCAGTAAAGTAATGTCATCTGCTGCTTCTCTTCCCTCAAGTGTTCTTTCCAGTAGGTTTTGTAATCTGCTCGCCCTCCACCCAAACTCCATCTAATAATGTTCGTTTTGGAATTTTTACAAGACTAAGATGAGCAGAATGATTCACAGGGCTAGAAAGGGCATCAGAGAACATTCGATCCTTTTTAACCCCTCATTTTAGAGATAAGGAAGTCAAGATGAAGAAAGGAGACTTGATCTTCCAAAGGTCACTTTACTAATTTGTGGCTTTGAAACTAAAGACACCAATCGCTAGACTCCCAGTCCATTTGGTTCTTTCCCCTTTCTGCCTTTGAATATATTCATCATGAGTCTGGTTGGCCCCCATTGCTTTTAAATGTTGCCAGATCTAGGTCTTATCTACCAGAGGCTGTGTTAGCAAAGAAGGTCCCCAACCAATAGGCTAATTTATCCCATCCAGAAGGCAGTGATAAATTCCTCCATGTACTTGAACTTGGTCTATCCCAAGCAGTCATCATCTCTGCATCAGAGGAAGAGAGAAGAAAGAGATAATGCTCTCTTTTTCACCTCTCCAGTCCTTTACTTGGAATCAGCTAGGTTCTCTTTTGAGAGAAGTCATTTAGTTTCAAAGGAGTCGATATCTGATATTACATTTTACAGTAATTGCTTTATCTTTATATACACAGAAGCGTACACATACTCGTTCAGAGAAATGTTCAAACAAAAACACAGGCAGATACAAATACCCTGGATCTAGGGCAGCTCTTAGGGCCTCTATTTACTGAAGCAACAAAACCCCTTACAAAGCCGGGGATGTTGGAGAGAGAAATCAAAGAACCAATCTGCTTCAATCACATGAACAGACACAGCTGAGTCTGCACTCTGGATGTTTACCGACCGTAACAAAATGCAGAGTAGTCTTCCATGTAGGATGGAGTGCCAGATCCTTTTGTGGGACCAATTTGTCTGTCTCTGGGGATACTTTAGTGAGATCAGAGTCTCCGTCTTACATCATCAAAAGAGTACTCACAAAATGACTCTTAACCTCTTCTATAGCATAATCAGAAAATGCATTTTAGGTACTTTGTTTTCTCATCAGCTGGTGCCTTTTCCTCTAAAGCTGCTTTCCATCTACTCCGCATCTACCTTGTAGGTACCAATTTGTGTATATGCCGTCTTTCCCGTTAGAATGTAAGCTCCTTGAGGGAAGGAGCTTTTTTTTTTCTTTTTCTTTGTATCCTCAGTGTAACAAAATGTCTGGCACAAAGTAAGTGCTTTACAGTCACTTTTTGTTTGAATATTGCAAACACTGCCCTTATTTCACTCATACCCAATGTACCCAATGGAAAAACTATTTCCTATCATGCCTAGAAATAGACACACAACTTTTTTATCAGCAGAGTGTAGCTATCAGGCCAGGCTCATTTGCTCTTATGATAATAATGATAATGATGATAATGATCAAAATGTGTACCTTAGAAACAACTCATATTTATATAAACCATAATGAATAAAAAGCACATTTAATTGCACTCTCACAAAACCTCATGAGGAAGGTAGCGTAAATATTGCAGATGAGATAATTGAGGCTCCTAGAACTAAGGTGACTTACTCAGGGGTCACACAACTAGTTAATAGCAGAACAAGGACTCGAATCCAGGTCATAAACTCTTGGGATTTTTAGAAAATGATAGAATATAGTAGACCTTAGCGTACTGGAACCAGAAAGGGTCTTAGATACCATCAAGTCCCACCCCCTCAATTTACAGATGAGGAAACTGTGGCCTAGAAGGGAAGTGACTTGAGCTAAGGTTATAGTAAGTATCAAAGCTAGGATTCAAACACAAGTCTTCAGTGCTGTTTCCACTGCATTCTTAAGGTGGTCTTTCTACACATCTACTCCTCACTTTTGCAAGCTGTGATGTTGCCGAGTAACAGAAAGGCCTCTTCTTAAAAGAGGACAAAGGAGCTAGCATGCATGAACACATCTCAGGAAAACACCAGTGTCAATTTCCCTTTGGGTTTGTTTTTTGAATATGCAAATAGCCCCCAATGTGGTTTCTTTCTTTCCATCATCATGTTACCCTTAAAGCAGCAGGGGAAGGGTCCCTTCAGTTAAAAAATGTTTCCCCCCTTTCCATCCAAAGCCCATTTGCTCCTCAGTTAACTGGAGTGGGCAGGAAGATCACACCAGTACACTACTTTGTGTAACTGTTAGCATTTAAGTCTTATCAAATTTCATGATGTTTATTTCCTCTTTTCTCTTAGGCATCCTAGAATAAAGACACAGTAAAAGTCTCTGCCCTCAAGGAGTTTATATTCTCCTGAGGAGTAACTTCCATGTCTGCATAATGCAAATGCATGGGCTGTGAAGGCTTGCATGGCGTGATCTGTTCTTACTCCTGCTGTCTAATATTGCCAATGCTTACTCATTTGTCTAGTTTCAACTAAGTCAACATCTGATATTTTATTTGATGCCAATTATTTTTCATTTACGTCATCATTATGGCTTTTTGTTTCTTATGGTAAGATTTCTTATTTTTGTTGTTGTTCAGTTGTTTCAGTCATGTTTGACTCTTCGTGACCCCATTGGGGATTTTCTTGGCAAAGATACTGGAGTATTTTGCCATTTCCTTCTCTAGCTCATTTTGCAGGTGAGGAACTGAGGCAAACAGGGTTAAGTAACTTGCCCAGGGTCACACAGCTAGGAAGTATCTGAGGCCAGGTTTGAATTCAGGAAGATGAGTCTTCCTGACTTTCCTTTGTGCCACCTTGCTTCCTTCTTGTTTCTTATGGTAAGATTTCTTATTCTTAGGGTTCCTATTTTTTATTCTTAAATTAGAGAAAATACGATGAATCAGCAGTCAAGAGATCTGGGTTCAGATCCTGACTCCCACACTTCTTAGTGCCTGTGATCCTTGCTAAGATACTTTCTGGGCTTCAGCTTTCTCGTCTGTAAAATGATGATAATTTCAATTACTTTTTTCATAGTGTGCCTGTGGGAAAAGGATTCTGTAATCCTTTCAGGGCTTTTGAAATGCCAGTCACTGTTTAGAGCTAAGTGAGATCTTAGAAACAACAGAGTCCGACTTCCTCAAGATATCTTACCCATAAAGAGTCAGATACTCTGAGAGGAGGTTATTGGCCCACGGTCATGCTACAGAACTCAGGCCTCAGTGTTCTCTTCTGCAAAAGGTGGGTGTTGAACTACATGCTCCCTGTGGTCCCTTGTGAAGTAAGGAAATGCTTGTCGATCTACTGCTTGGTTCTGTGAGGTTTTTTTGCTAGCTCTGGTGGTTGCTATTTCTTCGGTGTGGGAGCTGACTGGTTAAAAAAGGGCTCTTTTGGAAGATAATCAGCAGAGAAGCCATACATAGAATGTTAGATAAGAATGTTCTGTTCCAGCTGTGTCTTCTGCTTGTATGAGCGGCATAGCTCCCAAGCTAGGAACTACAATGCAGCTTATGGCTCTCAATGAACTGAGCATTTCTGAGAATTGTTCCTGCAGGCTTAACTTCCAGGGATAATTAGGGTAGAACACTGGATCTGGTGTCATAGAATTTAGCTCCAATCCTGACCCTGCTATTTGCTACCCAAGTGTCCTTGGAAAAGTCACAACTTCTCTGGGTCTCAGTGATCTTCTTCACCTCTAAAATGATGGGAGCTGAATTAGGTGATGTCTGAGATCTCTTCCTACTCTGATCCCTGTGATGCTAATTCTTTATCCAAGTCCTGATGCCTCATTGAGGTGAGGAGGTGATAATGGCCTTTTAAAGTCCATGCCAGAAGTGCATGAATTCTGACAGTTCCTACCAACATCAAACCAAAACAAACAAAAAACACCAGGAATACAGGCCGAGTCTAGCTCATTTTAATACAGTTAGTTCATAATCAGATGATTGGCCACTGGGAGACAATTTTTTTCCCAACCACAGAATTTCACAAAGGCCATCTATTAGAGCATGGTGGTGGTGGGGAGGGGTTTGGGAGCTATAAAATCACTCCTGCCTTCAAGATGTTTGCATTCTGGTAGGTGGATACAAAACATAAACAAGTAAATATATGCATGATTATTTGAAAAGGAGAGAGGAAGCTTCAGGTTTTTTCTTTTTTTTGGCTGATAGATACTCTAGAGAAATATTCAAACTCAGGTGCATCACAACATTGCTTCATGTTAGCTTTCTCCCCGCCTGTCATCCAAAAGTTCATCAGAACTATCCTGGACTCATGACAAGCTAAAGGAAATTATGACGCCTAACACGCTAGGTGCCACGTCTGTGCTTTCCACCACACAATGTCCCATTAGCCTTTCTAATACTAGAATATATTTAATTAGCAGTTCACCAGTCCCCTCATGGGATCCCTTCAGTATGACTCATTATTGCAAATCTGCCCATCTTTCGATGTATCATGAGTATCATATTAATGTGTCTATCTAAAAATAGTGTTAAAGATAGGGACTAGCAGTAAGCCCTTTATGCACCAATAACTAAACAGGAAGTTTTGGACTTGGGGAAATGTTAGGGAGGGGCAAAAATCAAAAAGGGAAATCATTAGTTGCCATCATAGATAGCCAACTGCATTGACCATAGCTTATATCATTTCCTAGACTTGCTTGGACTTGCTCAGCCAATCATGATTGGTGCTAGTTTTGGCATAAAGTTTGCAAAATTTGAAAAGTAACAATTGCCATGTATTTAAGAGGGACTTTAAGAAAACACAACTGTGGGTCATTATACTTTCATGTGTGAGGTTTGTGGCTGCCTGGTCTTGTTCCTCTTTTGATTCAGTCTTCCTCATGCCTAGACACAGATCTGCTCCACTGGTCCCATTTCTGAGCTAAAGTTCTCAGCAGGAAAGAAATTTGATTTTTCATTTGCAGTTGGGAGGCAGATGGGATTTGTTATTAGGTAATAAGATTGGGAAGGGTTGTTATAAATTAACCCAGGTCTTTTAAAGTTTATGTCACCAAGGTGTTTGTAGATCTAGGAAGTCAGGAACCGCTTTAGGGAATACTGTAGAGGGTCACTCTGGGTCATAGAGAAAGTTTCAAGGGGTCCTAGAGATTATTCAGAAGCAGCTAGGTGACTCACTGGTTAGAGAGTTGTGCTTAGAGTCAGTAAGAACTGGTTCTAATTCAACCTCAGATATACTTCCTAGCTGTGTAACTCTGGGGATAACAATAGCACCGACCTTTCAGGGTTGTTATGAGACTCACATAACATAATATCTATAAAGTACTTAGCACAATGCCTGGCACATAATAATTGCTTCTTCTCCCTCCTCCCCTCTCCTCAGCCCCTGCTTCCTCTATGTGCAATCCTTTTATTTCACAGATCAGGAAACTGAAGCCCAGAGGTAAAGTGACTTGAAGAAATAATTAACAAAGCTAGGATTCAAACCCAGGGCCTCTAATTGCAAAAACAATATACTTTTCAGTATATTAAATGTTTCATTTCATTTAATTCAATATGACTATAAATTATAAATGTTTCTTGAATTAATTTGGATTGAATTGAATAAAACCATAGTGTCATGGCTCTGGAGTTAGTTAATCTGAAGTTTATTATTTGTGGGATCTTGGGAGAGTCCAATGAAACCTCCCTGAGTCCCAGATTCCTCATCTGTAAAATGAAGGTATTGGACTAGATTGCTCCTTCTGGCTCCTGAAGCTTTACATCCAAGGAAGTTAAGAAGGTGGACTATGAAAACACTGACTACAGACTGTAAGAGCTGGAAGGGGCCTTAGGACATAGAATGTTCTATAGAATTTTAGAGCATCTGAGCATTACAAAGGACTCTAGAGGTCATCTAAGAAGAGCTGGGTATAACATACCCAAGGAGTCACTAGGCAGCCTTTGCTCAAAGACTTCCAGGCAGTGATGGAGACAGCCCACTCCATTTAGGCATACCTTTATTTGTTAGAAAGGTTTTCTAGATATAAAGCTGAAAATTTGTCTCTTTGTAACTTCCACCCAGTGCTTTTAGTTCTGCCTTCTGGGTTCAAAAAGGAACGAGTCAAATTCTTTCCTATATAATGACATTTAGCATACTTGAAGACAACTATGCCATCCTTCACTCAGGTGCTTTTTTCTCCAACTTTCCTTTCAACTAATCCTCATATGTCATGATTTCTAGATCTTTCACCATCCTGGTTGCCTTCCATCATGACCTAGTCCTAAATGCTATTCTTCTTTTTAGGTAGCCTAGAATTGCGTTAGCTTTTTGGCAGCCATATTACCTTACTGACCCTTATTGAACTTGCAGCAGAACAAATTTCCATCTTTTTCTCTTCTCTCTTCTTTCTTCTCTCTTGCCCTGTCCTGTGTTCTTCTGAGATTGAGTCTCTTTACCTGGCCCAAGCACAGTGGCTACTCACAGGTTCAATCCCAATACTGATCATACATGAAACACTTGGAAGCTTTAACCTGCTCCATTTTTCTCATCTGGGCCAATTTACCTCTCCTTGGCAGCCTGTTTGCCTTATGCTTCCAAGGAGTCACCAAATTGGTACCAGACTTAGTTCAGACATCCATTTGGCTTCAGCCCCAAGTTCAACTCAGAACTTCCAAACCCGAGCAATCTCTCAGACTCAGCCTCCCTAGCAGCAGGGACCCAGGTGTAACCAATCATGCCCAGCTCTACACCTCTACCCATATCTTTTTTTTAAACAGGAACTTCTATCTAGCCATATTTCACCGACCTTAAAATTACGAGGTTGATTTTTTTGAACCTGTGTAAGATTTTATACAAGCGGAGAAGTGAATAGAATGCCAGACCAGGAGTCAGGAACCTGAGTTCAAATCCGGCCTCAGACACATGCTAGCTGTGTGATCCTGGGCAAGTCACTTAATCCTGTTTGCCTCAGTTTCCTCATCTGTAAAATGAGCTGGAGAAGGAAATGGCAGAGCACTCCAGTATCCTTGCCAAGAAATCCCCAAATGGGATCATGAAAGTCAAACATGACTGAAATGACTCAACAATAACTAGACTTTATATTTACCCCTATTCAAATTCTTCTTATTAGAAGATTAATAAATTCTTCTTGTTAAAATTGATACAATTGTCTAGTCTTTCAAGATCTTTTGGGCTACTAACTTTGTCATCCAATTTGCTAGTCACTCTTCTAAGTTTTGTACCACATTTGATAAACACGCCTGCTCTACCGCCACACATGCCACTGATAAAAATGCAAGAAGCAAGAGGGTTTGCAAGTCAGTGCACTGAACCTGATGTTAGGAAAACCTGAGGTCAAATTCCACCTGAGACCCCATAAGCTGTGTGACCAAGGTTATATCACTTAATCTTTCTTGGTCTGTTTCCTCATTGGTAAAATGAGGGGCCAGGATGTAATGACCTGTAATGTTCCTTCCAGTTCTAAATCTATGATTGCATAATCCTTTCATCATTAAGATCTTCCATGGCCTAGAAAATTCCACTAA
This sequence comes from Phalanger gymnotis, assembly GCA_028646595.1. Classification (NCBI taxonomy): domain Eukaryota; kingdom Metazoa; phylum Chordata; class Mammalia; order Diprotodontia; family Phalangeridae; genus Phalanger; species Phalanger gymnotis. Next base: position 89,751,233 of record CM053622.1, read on the forward strand.
ATGCCTTTTTTCCAAGTTGTCATCATACCATTAATGATTATTCTTTGGATCTATTCAACCAGTTTCAAATACACCCAACCTGTTGGTTCTTTAACTAATATTTCCGCATCTTTTCCACAGAGTAGCATGAGAGAGACTGTCTGGTTGTTTGTTTATATCTAGCTAAACTATACCTACAAACTGTCCCTGATATTTCAATCTGATAACCCAGCTAGAAAAAGAAATGAGGTTAGCCATGTTGACTTTTTGTGATCACTACTTCCTTTTCTACATTATCAGGAAGCTTCATTATGTGTTTGAGAATTTTGTTGGGAATTAGTCAAGTTTACTGGTCTATTGTTTGCAGATCAGATTGTCTTTCTGGCATTTTGTTTTATTTTGTTTTGTTTGCTTTTCTGCAATCCTCTTGTCCCTCTCTTTCCCTTCGGCCTTTTGAAATCTACTACTAGTGTGGTGGCTGAGCGATCTCCAATCCATTGTGTTAGAACCCACAGTTCATCAGGGCTAAATGACTTGGATTCATCAAAGGCAACATATTTCCTTAATATCTCCTTTCTTAATGTCTTGGGCTCCTTATTAAATATTTTAGTTCTGGACTTTCCAGTCCAAAGACCATAAATTTAGAGATGGAAGCCTGTTTGCCTTATGCTTCCAAGGAGTCACCAAATTGGTACCAGACTTAGTTCAGACATCCATTTGGCTTCATTCCATTTTAAGATGAGGAAACTGGTTATTCTTCTTGGTAGAAGAAACAGAAGCAAAATTAAGTCAGGCGCCTTTGCCTCTTTTGTGAGTTGTCACCCTCCTGTCTAACTGGAGAAGTGGTCCTTCCCCACTTTCATTCTTTTCTTTCCTCCAACATAGCTTTAACCTCCCTCCCCCAAAAACCCCTTTTGTTGCACTCCTGATATAATAGGTCCATGTCTCACTCTTTTGTGCTTTTCTGTTCCCTGTTCTGTACATGTCTTTTAAAAATGTAATTTGATCAATTAATTCCATGTGATCTACATTGATCTTTTAAGAAAATTTCTCCTTTCCTCCTCTGTAGATTTGTTTCTCATAATAGCTTCAGAATTCCATTTTTGACAGTTTACTATCCCTTCTGAGTTGTCATCTCCTTTGGAAATCATCTCTTTTAAATCCTGCGGTATGTGTCAGATCATGACTTATCTAGTTAAATTCTCTTATTTCACAGGTGGAGAAAATGAGGTTCAGAAAGGGACAGTAAGTTGCCCAAGGTCACAGTCAGCAAGTAGAAAAGCTATAACTAGAATTTAAGTCTTCTGACTTCTAGTTGTTTTTAGTTGTGGCTGATTCCTTGTGACCCCATTTTGGAGGTTTTTTTGGGCAAAGATACTGGAGTGGTTTGCCATTTCCTTCTCCAGCTCATTTTACAGATGAGAAAACTGAGGCAAACAGGGCAAAGCGATTTACCCAGTGTCACACAGTTGGTAAGTGTCTGAGACCAGATTTGAATTTAGGTCCTCCTGACTCCATGTCTGATGCTCTATCCACTGCACCACCTACCTGCTTTGACTTCTAGGCTAGTATTCTTTCAACTAAAACAGTGTTTCTTGGAATTATTTGGCCATACAGCATTTTTATCCCTTGGTTTGTGTCACCTAGTACAGTATCTAACACATGGTAAGCACTTAAATCTCTCATGATTGATCTAGACTTTGAAATCTACTGTTAAAAACTGTACATTTTAGTGTGGCCATTGGACTATATCACAGAATCATGGAATGTTAGTATTAGCAAATTAATTGATTAATTAAGTTCCAGTTTATGCTGCTATTGCCCAAATCAGTTGAGCTTTGATGCTTTACATTCAGTGAAGCCATAAATGCCAGTGGGAAATGGAGGGCCTGAATTTCTACAAGTGTTTTAAAATTTTCTTTGCTGAATTTCTGAATTACTCAGCTGTTAAAATGACACCTAATATATCTAATATGTCTAATATAGGCAACAAATTCTTATACTTTACGACAGAAGAGTAGTCAGAACTTGATTCATGTATTTTCCTCATTTTTTCCCTTTGTTGGCATATTTATCAGCTTTGACACTGAATTAGGCCATATACTCCTGTGCACAGTAAGCACTTAATAAATAGTTGTTGAACTTCATTAAGCTGAAATAGAACACTTCATATAATCTCAATGCTCTTGTCTCTGAGTTTTTTTTACTTGACTAGATAATGAATCAGAAACATTTTTACAATTCCTTAGCCTGGTATAAATGTTTATCTTACAGATAGATATTTTGGATGTCCTGCCATGGGTGGGGCTGGGGGTGGGGTGCTCATATTAGAAATTTAGGTTGAAGCAGTTTCAAGCCTGAACTACATTTGAATTTGTCAGCATAGTAATCTTAAATCTGATGTTTAACCCCAAGTGTGTGGGAATACATCCTATATAAAGTTTCTATTATTGTCACACTTATCAGTTCTCTGGCTTTTAAAAACGCCTACCTCTCTCTCAAAGCTTCCACTTCAATCTATCACAAGTTTTGTGGGTTTTTTTTTCCAGTGAAATTCACTATTTCATAGTGAGAGCACTGTTGATACAAAATATTTATTCTTCCTGGCAAGTCTCTTAAAAAAGCCACATAGTTACTTAACAATTTTAAAAGATCCAACTGGCCTTCTTCGACCAGGTACAAACTGACTCCACAACACAGACTAAGTTAGTTGAGTCTCTTCTTAACTGTGATTTGTTGTTGTTCAGTCGTTTCAGTCATGTCCTACTCTTTTCAATCCCATTTGGGGTTTTCTTAGCAAAGGTGCTGGAGTGGTTTGCCATTTCCTTCTCCAGCTCATTTTACAGATGAAAAAACTAAAGCAAATAGGGTTAAGTGGCTTGCCCGGGATCACCCATTAAGCTCAGTACTGACCATGCCACACGCACCTCCACTCAATAAACTCTAGTGGCTCCTTGTCACCTCTAGGATCAAATATATACAATCCTTAGGCATTCAAAGTCCTTTATAACCTGTCTTCCCACCCCTGCTCCCTAATACTTTTACAATTTTCTTACACCTTAAACACAACTGTGTACCCTGAAATCCAGTGAAAATGGATTCCTTGCTGTTTCTTGCATAAGACATTCCCTCCTCCTGTCTCTGGACATCCTCATTGGCTATCTTCCATGAATTTATGTAATACATAATAAACATGTACATTTATATAATATAATCTCTATCTATGTATCTATGTATCTATCTATCTAGTAGAAATGAGACAGGAGAGCATTTCAGCATGGATTGGGTGGGGAGAGACTCATGGCTGGCAGACTAATCAAAACTGTATTATAATAGTCCATGTGTGTTGTGATGAGGGCTGCACCAAGGTGGTGACAGTGTCAGAGGAGAGATGTTACAAAGGTAAAAACTGACTGGTTTTGGCAACAGACTGGACATGGGAGGGGCAGTAAGAGAGTAAAGAGTTGAAAAGGACACCTAGGTTTGAGCCGAGGTGTCCAGGAGGATGTTGGTACCCTAAACAGGAATAGGTAAGTTAGGAAGAGGGAAGGGTTGAGAGGAAAGATGATTCAGTTTTATACATGTTGAGCTCAAGGTGTCTATGGCATACCAAGTTGAATATATCCAGTAGGCAGCTGGAGATGTGAGACTGGGGCTGTTATTTGGTATTCATATTCAGAATAAAATAATTTATTGTTTTAAAATGAATAATATGAGTTAAGCTTTCTATATGCCATTTTTGACTGATTTCAGAGACTTAAAGAATCAATAGTTTCTCTGCAAAGGACAGCAACTCTCCCCAAATAAATAATCTGAGAGTATTGGAAAGAGCTGGGATTTGAGGTCAAAGGTCTTGAATTCAAACCCTGGATTTGTTCCTTGTTGCTTATGTGATGAATAACAAGTCACTTCACCTTTCTGTGCCTCAGTTTCCTTATCTGTAAAATGTAGAGATAGGATTATATAATATCTAACGTTCCTTCCAGCTTTAAATCCTATAAGCCTGTCTCATGACGTTTTTCCATTAGAATCATAGAATTATGAGATTTTCAAGTTGGAATGTGGCTTAGAGGTCATCTGACTGTAACTCCACCCAACTCCCACTTTGTTTTTAAGAGAACTAAACCCAGAGAGGAAAAATGACTTGCCCAGAGGTACACAGCTAGAACTGACTCCTTAGCCCCCTTAATAACAGCATTCTCTTCTTCCAATTCCAAAATTATTTTGTTTTTTCTTGACTGAGTTGCCTTGATGGAACTGATGATTCTGCAGTGTGAACTCTGTGAAAGCCATCTTTTATAAGAGGAAGGGACAGGTCCTTGGGGGCATGTCCCACCATCCCTAGATCCTGGAAAATTAATTTGAAAAGGTCACAGAAAGCACCTTTCTAACATACTGGGGTTTCTATGCCTTGCCTGGTGGAGAAATTCATTGTGTGTGTATCAAGGCAGCTCCAAAGTATAATATTTAATGCTTAATTTTCAAATTCTACTCTCTTGAGGGGAGTGATTACACACAAAACACAGACAGAATTATTACAAGGAGGGTGCTATACAGCTTTCTCCATTCATGAAGAATATTGGAAAAGAGAAATTACTGAATTTGTAGGAGTTGGAATTAAGCCTAGGAGTGGGGGTGGGCTTCTGGAGAACTTACATGAGTAAACACACGTGGGATGCTAAAAGGAGATCTGTGCAATTTCCATTCCTAGACACTGCTCAGTGATATAATAGGATCATAGAATATCAGAATATGTTGTCTCTGGTGCTGTACCTATCAAGGAATCTTATCTGATCCTACTATGGGTAGGATACATCTTCTTAAGGAAAAGCCTTTCAGGCTCTGTCCTGCTCTATTGAGTAGAATGGTTTAAAAATAAGTCAATATCAAGAAACTCTTCTATTCTCTGGAACTTTCAGGCCATTCTGTGACTGTAAAGATGAGGTCGGTTGGAGAATCTAATTTACTGAGGCTATTTCATGCCATTCTTGTGGTAGATGGACAGGGACTGTGCTCTCACACAGTGGCTCAATGAATGTAGGAATTTTTTTAAAAATCGTTTATTTTGTTTCAGTTTTTGTTTTTGGATCCCCAACTCCCTGCGCAGAACCTCTTAAGAAGCTAATAAATGATTATTGGATTGGATTGGTTCAGTCTGTACTGTTACATCTCAATTTTGTACTTCTCCCGATATCAAATACATAACAAGACCACTAATAAAGTTTTGTTGAATTGAATGAATGGGTAGATGAGCCTTTTAAAAACAACTTTTGTTTTCTTCTAGGACTAGACAATGATTTCCTTGCTGTTTTGTGCGATTATCCATCTCCCGACATCAGTCCACCTATATTCCGCCGAGGAGAGAAACTACGTGTAATTTCAGAGTAAGTGTTCTTCCCAAGAACTACCAGCTACTCTGAAAATAATAGCTCCCATTCCTAAAGCATTTTAAAGCATATAAAGCTTCTCACAGCAGCCCTCTGAGCTTGCCAATAAAATGAGCATGATTCCCATTACGCAGATGAAGAAACTGAGGCAAATAGGGGTGAATTGTTGATAGCCACATAGCTAGAGAGTTACAGAACTGACTGATCTGAATCCAGGGTTCCTGAATCAAAATTCAGCATTATCTCTCCAGCACCACATTACCTTTCTTTAGGCTGAAATAAAATAGAATGAGCAAATTATGGGGTGAAAGCAGAGCCATTGGCCGAGCTCCCCGTTTAACCAATGGCTCAACACTGTTGGTGAGAAGGGAAGAAACGAATCCCATGTTAGCAATATCACAAAATCACCGAAACTCCAGAGTAGGAAGGAACCTCAGCAGCCACCTAGTCCAGTCATTGTCTCCAAAAGTATCTCAGCTATGAGGTACCCAGCAAGTGCCTATGGATTGACCGACGGGCTGCATTTGATCATCTTTGAGGTTTCTTTCAACTCTAGGAAGCCAGGATTCTATGGTAGGAGGTGAGAAGCAGTGTTCCATAATGAAGAGACTGCTAGATAAGGAATCAGGAAGATCTGGGTTCGAATCCTGCCTCAGGTACTCACTAGTCTATGACTATTAGCAAGTCACTGAACTCTCTGATGCTATAAAATGGGAATAATAATAACGATTATACCTGTAGCTCCTACCTTACAGGGTTGTGAAGATTAAATTAGATCACGTTTGTGAAGCACTGGGCAAAATTTAAAGCACCTCGTAGATATCTATTATGATTATTCTCTGTCATTTCCTAGAAACAAGAACTTCCATAGACTAAATCTGATCATTTGTGTTGCTATTTGCACAGTGAAGGAGGCTGGTGGAGAGCTATTTCCCTCAGTACTGGTCGAGAAAGTTATATCCCTGGAATGTGTGTGGCCAAAGTTTACCATGGGTGAGTAAACTTCCTAAACCCTGCCGGCCCAGCTCATGGTCACAATGTAGGTTTGTTTTGTTTTAGTTTATAGGGACTTTGGAGGAAATGATGTGTTCTAAAAATCAATTACATATCTAGAATTTAGAATTATACAGCAGTAAACACACCCAGATTACATGGCTGCAATCCTCTAGCTTCTGACCAGGCAAATGATAGCCTGGGAATGGACAATAACATGGGATGGAAAATAAAACAAGGTAGAATCTGCAGCCTATACTTTTTCTGCTAGGTGGTTGTCATATTGGAAAGAGATTGTGCTAGTGGATAGAGCTCTGGGTCTGGTGTCAGGAGGACCTGAATACAAATGTGGCCCTTGCTAGCTGTGTGACCTTGGACAAATCACTTAACCTCTGTTTGCCTAGTTTCCTCAGCTGTAAAATGGGGATAATAATACCACCTACCTCCTAGGGATGTTGGGAGGCTCAAATAAGATAATATATTTAGGAAGGACTTAGCACAGTGCCTGGTACATAGTAGATGCTGTATAAATGCTAGCTGCTGTTATTATTATTATAATACCATTTCCATAGATTCATAATTTGCTTCTGGTGGCAGCTTCTTAGACTCTGAGAAAGAATACAGAGTAGCAGGAACAATGTGAAATTGTAGGATTTCCAAGATCACTATATTTACATTTCATCAGGCCTTCATGGAGGAGAGAAATAAGGAGAAGGGAGAGGAGACAGGAGAGAAGAAAGGAAAGAAAGGGAAAAGGAAAAAGAAAGAAAGGGAGGAAGAAAGAAAGAAAAAAAGAAAGAAAGAAAGAAAGAAAGAAAGAAAGAAAGAAAGAAAGAAGGAAAGAAAGAAAGAAGGAAGGAAGGAAGAAAGAAAGAAAGAAAGAAAGAAAGAAAGAAAGAAAGAAAGAAAGAAAGAAAGAAAGAAAGAAAGAAAGAAAGAAAGAAAGAAAGAAAGAAAGAAAGGAAGGAAGGAAGGAAGGAAGGAAGGAAGGAAGGAAGGAAAAGAAAAAGCAAAATGAGAGAATGTTTGTTTGCTGGTTTCCAAAAGCACTGCATTTACATTTAGAGAAGATCCTGGCAACCTGAATTGCCTGCTGCCTTGGAGATCCCATAAGATGATGTCTAAAAAGGTCTTACATTTCTCTGAAGAGTGTAGCTAGATACATCTTCAGTAATGATTATTCAGTTCAATTTAATTCAGTAGCTTTTTATCTGGCATCTATTCATGCATGTATTTTTCTGCTAAGCTAAGTTATGAATAATTGCATTATATGTCTGTCTGTATGTGCGCGTCTTTGAATATATGTGTATATTACATGCTTACCAAAAGGTAGATTGCCTTTTGGTGATGAGTTTCTGCTAATTTAACTAGTCTGAACTTCAGATGATAGATACATAAAGTCTGTTCCTGGACTTATACTTGAGAGCCTATCCTCTACCAGTATGGTGTATGAGAATCCAAAGTCACTTCCATGTCACCGTGAAGCATTAAAGGAGAATTATTCGTGTAGGATAGACAAAGAGTAATGTCCTTCGTCAGCGTTTTCCTTTGATGCTCCAGATATGAAGTGAAAATATGTATTTCCATGTTTATGAAATACTATGTTGTGCTTTTTTATTGCACATTATAACACAAACCACTTGCTAACAATGTATTACCAAGTATGCGTCTGAGCCATTTCTGCTAAATAAAAACAAAATCATTTGAATTTAGTGTGTGAAATGTTGGTGCTCAGGTGAGTGCTACTAAAAGTATTTAAAGAGAGGTTGTGTTAAGCAAGTTAAAGGCACTATCTACAATCTAGTTTATAGGAAAATGAAATTGCTAAATCACAGCTTTATGGGTCCTACTCAACTGACTAAATGATCCATATATTTGTTATACAGGAACAAGAAAGAAGACAGTGTGGTATGGTGGAAAGAACCCTGGCTCTGGAGTCAAAGGAGCTGGGTTCAAGTCCTACCTGTGATACTTGCTACCTGTGTGACCTTGAGCAAGTCATGTATTCTCTCTGAGCCTCAGTTTCTTCATCAGTAAAATGAGGGGAATAGATCAGATGGCTTGTGAGGTCCTTTCCAGCTCTAGAACTATGACCAAGGGGAGAAGATCATAACAATAGTGATGACAACTTATATTGATATAATATGTTAAAGTTTACAAAGTGTTTTGGTCTTTGGGAATCAGGGAGCATCTATCAGCTAACCTTTGCCATTTGTAAAATTATAAAATTCACTCCTTCTGAATCTGTAGATTCTAACTTCTTGATAATTTTGTCTTTTGATTTTGACTCTTAGGTTCTAGGGATGAGTGATGTGAGGGTTTTGTTGTTCGGTCACTCCATTCATGTCTGACTCTTCATAACCGCAGTTAGGGTTTTCTTGGCAAAGATACTGGAATGGCTTGCTATTTCCTTCTCCAGCTCATTTTACAGATGAGGAAACTGAGGCAATCAGGGTTAAGTGACTTGTCTGGAGTGACACAGCTAGTAAGTCTTTTAGGGCACATTTGAATTCAGGTCTTCCTGACTCCAGGCCTGGGGCTCTATCCATTGGGCCACCTTGCTACTCTGATGTGAGGGTGGAGGGAGCTTGAATGTACAAAGAATGAGAAGGAATTTAATGGAACCTTTCTTGTTTTCCAGTTGGCTCTTTGAAGGATTAGGAAGAGACAAAGCTGAAGAACTTTTACTGCTACCTGACACAAAAATAGGCTCCTTCATGATCAGAGAAAGTGAAACTAAGAAAGGTAAGGAAGACCAAAGGGTGCTTTTTTTTCCATGCTGTTATCAGATTTTTTATAAGTTTCTTTCCCGCTTGACTCATTATGGTCCTTCATTGTCCCATCCTCCTACACCTTTGGAAACCATATCCAGAGCTGGTAAGCTAATGAGCAACCTACACACTGCCTAAAGTAGCTGGCGCATATGAAAGCAACGAGAACTGGAAATAGAGAGATCAGAGCGGTAAACAAAATGGTGAAAAGAAACAGAGCCATACAATGCTGGTTCTAAAAAAGACTTTAGAACATAGAATGTTAGAGCCAGAAGAAACGTCAGACCAGAGAATGTCAGCACTACAAGGACCTTGGAATATAGAAAGGAAGAACTGGATAGGATCTAACACCATAGAGTATTAGAACATAGACATCAAAATGTCAGAAGAGGAAGAAGCCACAGAATGGCACAGAAGAAGACATAGAATGTTAGCATCGGAGGAGGCCTTAGAATATAGACTGTTAGAATGTGGGATCAGAAGTGGGGAAAAAGAACACGCTGAGATTAGATCAGCCTTAGGGGAATACACCAAGCAAGCTGATCATTTCTGGCTTTGTACATCACTAATATTCTTACATATGCTAATGACCAGTTGGTAAGGGTGAAGATGGAGATAGTAGAATCTTGAAAAAAAGGATTATAGCGCTATATAAATGAGAGAAGGCCTTACATTAATTATGCAAAGCAGAGAAAACCAGGAAGCTCTGACTTAGAATATGTTTTCCATGTAATTATTTGTAACTAGAGAAAAAAGAAAGGAATTCTAGGATTTTAGAGTCAAGAAAAAGATTTTAAGGGGTCAAGTATCCTAGGGGCATGCTGGTAAACATTTAACAACTAGTCACACAACATATTATTCAGTTCAATCTTCAATACTAACATTTTCTCCTAAATCTAGAAAATCAGTAAAACAATAAATCAAGCCTTGCTTTGTAGCATTTCTGGATTTCTGATGTGTAAATATTCACACTGAATTAAAAATTTGGCTCTTGTGAGCCAGTTATAGCTGGCTCTTGTATATCCCTGAAGTGCCTTCTCACCTCTAATTTTACAAATGTGAAAAGTGAGGCACCAATGAATGAAGTGACTTGCAGAAGGTCACACTGGTGGCAGAGCTAGGATTCAAATGTAAGGCTTCAGACTCCACATTCAGTGTATTATACCATGGAGTCTTGCCATGGGACTTCCTGCTGAGTGGGGGATGGACTAGATTTTTGCTGAGGTCACTTCTAACTCTCCAATTCTGTGATTCTATGAGATAAGAAACCTAGGTTCAAATTCTGCCTTGTATACTTAAAAACATGGACAAGCATCCTAACAGCTCAGTGCCTCAGTTTCCTCAACTGAATGGTAGAAAATATAGAAAATGTTTCTTTTTAAAGGAAAGTGCTTTGTAAACCTTTAAGTATTATATAAATGTGAGTTATTATCGTTAATAGTAGGCGCTTAATAAATTCATTTATTTATTCATTTACTAACAGAATATTTAGTGTGTATGATGTTCAAGAAATATACTATACTAGATAGGCACTGATTAATCATACAATAGATAAATTATCAAGTCTAAAAGGCCAAAATAATATTGCTTCCAAAGATCTAAATCTGCCTAGTATGGCAATATAAAAAAAAAACCCCAAGTGAAAAATCTAAACTAAAACAAAAGTAAAACTGCTAATGGAAATCCCAAAGGAGTCACGAAACTCTGGTGCCCTAACTTTCATTAATTATTTCCACATCAGCATGCTTGCCCCACCTGTGCTAAAAATAAAGTTCGTCAGCTCTGCATGCAATGAAGCAGTCCCCAGAGAAGTAGGCTCAGGTCCTCTGGGTACGTATGCAAAATTTCTCATGTATTTTCCACTTGTCACCCCTGGCTGCTCACAGTACGTGAGCTTTCAGGTCCTGTTGATGTTCCGGGAAAATACATGCTAGGTTTTATAAAGTGGTACTTGGGCAAAAATTAGTGATGGATGACGTAACTAGGCTTACACAGAATCATCGATAGAAACACTTCTAGCTGGGCAGGACCTCAGAAACTGAACATGCTCATTTTACAGATGAGGAATCCTGGGTTTGGAAGGTCCTAGTGTCAGAGAGGATCATGGGATTTAGCCCTAACAAGAATCGTAGTCTTTCCCCTCGTTTTGTAGATTGGAAACAACTTCAAAATCCAATGTCCCCTAACTCTTATCAAAATCGACCTCCTCACATAACACACAAAAGGCATCACAGAGCGTCTGTTGATGTCCATTTTCAATACCATTCTTAAAATTAAAAACATCATCAATGACAACAAATAAACGATGAAAACCAAATCCTCGACTAGCCTCAGTCAGTAACAACCTTCTCCCCTTTGCCTGACAAAATATTTGATTTTCTCCTCTCTGGCACATTTGGTATATATTGTAGACATTTGCACTTGGGTCTCTTCCTTGAACATATCTGTAAGTCTCAGAAGAGTCTGGACTGGAGTTTATCAGATCTTTTCCTCCTCCCTTGCACCTGCCAAAGCACTCTGCACAAAAGACATTTTTGCTGATGTTATGAGGTCACTGTTTTTTTTTTTTTAACTATGGTCATTATGGTTTCAAACAAGAGACTAACCTTTTCCAGGCTCTTTTTGTTTTCCTCATTTTGTCAAAGTAAACAGCAAAATGGACCCCAAATGGATACTTGTTAGCAAGAGTGTCATGGGATCATCAATTTAGAACTCAAGTCAAGTGCTTAGCACCGTTTGGCACGTAGTAGGCGTTCAATAAATATTTATTGACTCACTGACTCTCACAGTGGCTTTGCTTGTCAAAATTATTTAAAATTAACTTAATTTAAAATTAATTAAAATGTGTTAAAATAAAATCCAATAAATAAAAACAATAAAAATAAGTCCAAACATTATTTCATTAATATCTATCAACTTCTCAAAAGCAGAACATGTACAAAATAAGATAATAGAGTGGTTGGTCATCAGAGAAGAGGCCATGGGACTTGTTTAGGTTTGAATGACAAATTCCAATTCCACCTGGTTGTTGAATGTCTTGGCTCTCTGGCAAGGTAGCTGTAATGTATTCATAGTTTGTTTCACTATCTGTTGCTAGATGTTGCTATCATGCTTGCTGCCATATTACCTAGGTGCCCAGCAAAAAGTTAAGCTAAATCTAGGCACAGAGGCACAAGGTAAAGCATTCTTTTTAGATGTGGCTGATGTGTTGATTAAAGGAAAAAAAACATTTGCTTGATTGTACTTAATCTGCTACAAGGAAAAATTTTATTGGGTGCAGGGCTTGTGACGAGGGAGGGGAGTCATTTGGATGTAAATAACAGTGACAGTAAAAAACAGATGACAGTAATGTAAATAAAATAAAAGAACACCAACAAAGTTCTCAAAAAAGAAAAAGTAAAGCTAAAGTTAAAATATGAGAAGTCATAAGTAAGAAATGGGAAGAAGTGGTGGGAGGCCCCACCAAAGTTAACTTAGAGAGGAAGCTGTGTAGTAATAGGAGCTGTACTTGGAGTCAACAGGGCTGAGTCTAGGTCCTGACTCTGACTTCTTTGAGCTCAGCTTCTTCATTACTAAAATTAGGAAGTTAGACTAGGTGAACTCTGATAGCTCTGTCTGCTCTAACATGCTGTATCTGTGCTTTTGTGAAATTGAGTTCTGAAGAAATAGTGACATATCCAAGGTCACATGGCTAGCATGACTAGAGTTGGGACCTGAGTACAGGTCTCTTGACTCCAAGTCAATGGCTCCTTCCACATGGCCTCAATCTGAGGTTGAAAGAGGTAGGGTAGGAAGAGGCGGTGGTCTCTATCACAGAGATCTTTAAGCCCAAGCTGGATAACTTATTGGGATATTGCAAGGAAAGATTCCTGCTTCACATAGGGGTTGGACTAAAATAAGTGCTGACAAATTCAAATATAAACAGGGGCTGTTAAGCCATTCATAGGGATCCCTGCAGATCACATATCGACTTAGAAACATCATATATTAATATCATCATGTTTTAGCGTAGTCTTATTTTTTGTTAACTATTTCTCAATTACATTTTAATTTGGTTCTGACCGTGGCATGTTTGACACTTGTGGGCTTAAAGAGATCTGAGGTTCTTTTCCACTCTGAAATTGTGGGGTTCTAAATAGGACACAGGTTGCCATTTCACTCCCCATCTCAACTGTGAATATTAGAGGGAAACATCATATGGACAAGGTAAGTGTGGTGCCAGCAGAGTTGGTGATCTACCAGGGTAAGGCTTCAAGATAGACTATTAGATAGCAATCTAATACCTGGACCCCTTTGAACATAAATCAAATCTGCTCAAAAACAAAAAAAAGAAGGAAAGAAAGAAGGAAGGAAGAAAATAAATGAAAAGAAAGGGGAAAGAAAGAAGGAAAGGAAGGAAGAAAGAAAGAAAAGAAGAAAGGAAAAAAGGAAGGAAGGAAGGAAGGAAAGAAGGAAGGAAGGAAGGAAGGAAGAAGGAAGGAAAGAAGGGTGAAGGAAGGAAGGAAGGAAAGAAAAAAAGAAGAAAAGAAGAGGGAATGTTGCATGTGCTGGTCTCAAAACCCAAAGAAAAGTTGGTTCTTTCTCCTACATGAACTTCACCCTATTTAATATCACAAACAGCCATTTATCTCAGTGGAAGAATTCAGGCCCTACATACAGTCTTAGATCACTGCCAGATGTGCTTAAATGGCCATAAGTAACCAACTTTGGGTACCAAATGTTGGGAAGGGTCAGATTTCACTATGTAAAAACTCACCATGATCCAGAAATACATCTTTGAATAGCTCGGAAAAAAATCTAAACCATCAGTCTAAGATGAAACAATTTACTTGTCTTTTCTCTTGAATGAAAATAAGTTAAATATAACTGTTTTTTCCTCCCATCTCTCCAGGTTTTTATTCATTATCGGTGAGACACAGACAAGTAAAGCATTATCGCATATTCCGTCTACCCAACAATTGGTATTATATTTCTCCAAGACTCACCTTCCAATGTCTGGAAGACCTAGTGAATCACTATTCTGGTAAGACAATCCATTAAGTTACTGGTGACAAGTTTTGCATCTGTAACCTGACCACATTTGTTAGGAGCAGAATTCATTGAGGTTACTGATCATTTCAATGAATACCTCTCAGTTTGTTCTTGTTCTTTTCCCTTCCTTCTGATGTCCTATTCTTCACCTCCTACTCCATCACTCAAAGTTCTGATGCCCAAGGTTCTGGCTGCCTATCCCATACCTTCTTCTAAATACCAATGACTAAATCTACCCACATTTATATCAATTTACAAGAAGCCTTGCTGTGAGATAAGGAGGATGAATATGATTAGACTCATCTTATGGGTGAGGAAATTTAGACGCAGAGAAGAGAAATAAAGGGAAATAAATAAGAAAGCCATAAATATGTATTGCAAAGGTCTGGAATAGAACCCTACTCTTCCAAATTCATAAAACCTGACATTCTTCATATTCTTACAATCACATGGTCCTTTATACATTTGTGAGCACCTTCTTCCAGGCAACTTTGAGTTAGATAATGCAATATGGTTATCCACATTTTATAGCTGAGGGAACTGAGGCTCAGAGAGACGAAGAGACTTTTTCGTAGTTATTAAGTTAATAAATGGCAGAGCCGAGACTCCAACCTAGGTTTTCTGAATTGGAACTCAATGCTCTGGTGACTTTTTTAGGATTTAGTGAAAGACCAACTCAGCTAATCTGTAGACCATGTTCATTCATTCAATGTTAATTAAGCACTGACTATATGCAGAGAACTGTGATAGGCAGAGATAAAAAGTTTTGGAGAGCTAGAAAGGATATATTACTCTAAGGGAAACAAAGTTTAGATAGGACTAGAACCTCCCCACTTAGAGACGATAGTTTGGTAGGCGGTATATATACCCAAGTGTTTAATAAGCAGTATTAAAAAGTTAAGTGACAAGAGATCCAAGAAACATGTGATGTCAGAAAGGTTATGCTACCCAGAAATATCAGGCAAGACTTCCAAGAGGAGGTAGCATTTGAGTTGGGCTTTTAAGGTTGCTGGAGTTAAAAATGGTCTATTGATGAGCATTTCTGTACTCATCTGAGCCCTTCGCTTTGGGTATGTATACCCTATGACATAATATAGAGACCATGTGGCATAGTAGAAAGTACTTGGTATCTGGACTAAGAATCAGAACTCAAGTCTTGACTCTACCATTTTCCTATCTGTGTGACCTTGAGTTAATTTCTTTTCTCCGAGACTCAGTTCCCTGGTCTGTAAAATAAACAAATTCGCTCAGGAATCAATTTCACGATTTCTCAAAGAAGAAAATACTTTATAATATTGGAGCTGGAAGGTTCCTTGGAGATCATACAATATTATGGAAAAGAGAATAGCTAGTTCTTTAATCAGAAAGGTTTGAAAAGACAAAAGCGATTATTGATCTATAAGTCTGCTTCCTCATCACTATGAAATATTTATGAGAGTGGTCTACATACATGATAAGGGTCCACTTGATGAAAGCATGAGAAGTGAGCTCAGGCAGGATTAGGAGGATGATTCCCTGTATCAGTCTTCCTTTAAGTGGTCAAATAACTGCCTGAGAAGTATATTAAAGGAGACATAATAGTGTCCAGAAAATGGATATTAGTCTTGTTATACTACACCCTGGTCTAACCACATCTGGAGTACTGAATTCATTTCTGGGAACACCTGTCATAGGAAGAAAATTGATAAGCTTGAGTATGTCAATCAAACGAGATAATAAGTAAATGCTTTGCAAACCTGAACAGTGTATACAAATGTTAGCTATTAGTATGACAAGGGAGAAATGCCTAGGATGGTGAGGGAATTAGAAACCATTGCATTTAAGGATTCATTATCTTTGGGGAGTGCCATGATAGGTATTTTCAGGTATTTGAAATATTGACATATGGAAGGGTGAGTAGGCTTGTTTTTCTTGGCATCCAATAAGTTAATATAAATACTAAGCAATTTCAGGAAAGAGGGAGCCCTAATAACTGGAAAGAGGAGGAGGTAGCACCTGATCTGAGTCAACAGGAAAAGCAAAAATGGAATCCACGGCTGAACTTCTTTAGAGGCAAAAACATAGTAACAATTACAGTTATCTGGAATGGGCTGCCTCAAGAGGTAGGGAGCTCCAAGTGGAGCATTGAAGGTCTTCCACTGAAGGCTGGTTGACCACTTCCTAGGGATGTTGTAGAATGGACACTTGTGTGTTTTATGGGCTAGATCTTTCAGGTCCCTTTCAATTCTAGGATCCTATAATTCCATGAAGATGATATTCTAGCCTGACCAGATCGTGCCTAAGGACCTTCCTTTGGCAATGCCTTCACAGTTGACACTGGAAGGTTAGAAAGTTTTAGGTTAACTCTAACTATGTACAAAATAGCAATTCTCAAAGACCATCTACTAAATCACAGAGTGGCTGTGATCATTGTCAGTGTTGGAAATAGCAACCCTGATGAGGTCTCAGGGGGAAGGGTTGGATTTTACTGCATCTTCTTCCTGATTGAAATGTCCTTATTAATTCTTTAAGTAAGACTCCCAAGGCTCTGTAATTTTATTGCTGTGTGTACCCTGTCTAATGATGCAATTATAATCTCTCTCTAATTTGGAAGTTGGTTCTGGAGAGTTACTGCAGAAGGAAAATTTATTATCCTGTGAAAATACTGGAAATGTGCTTCTTGGAGCATAGAGAGGCTGGTCCTCCAACTTCCAACAACTGACACACAATCTGTCACTGTGGAGTTGCTGTATGGTGCAGTAGAGTATAGGTTTGAAGGCCTACATTCTAATCTTGCTTCAGGCATTTAGTGATATGATATAATATAATAATATGGATTATCTATTCCATTATATTATATGTACCATTATATATATATATATATGCATATATAAGATTTAAAGTCAAAAGAGACTTTAGAGATCACCTAATTCAACTTTCTCCTTTTAAAGGTGAGGAAACCAAAACATAGGAGAGTGAATATTTATTTATCTAGCTCTCTATCTATAATCCATAGATATATGCAATATTTACTTATTTATATATACATATATATATATACATGCACGTACATATGTATTACCTCATCTTACATATATAAGTGTATGTATGCGCGTGTTGTCATTGATCCATTTAGTTGTATAGTTGTATCCAACTCTTCATGACCTTGTGGACCAACAGTCTGTGGAGTTTGCTTGGCAAAGATATTAGAGTGATTTGCCATTTCCTTCTCCAGCTTTATGCAGGCAAGGGTGAAGTAACTTGCCTAGGATCACACAGCTAGTAAGTGTCTGAGGTCACATTTCGACTGTAGCTTTTCTGACTCCAGGCTCAGTGATCTATAAATTGTACCACCCAGCTACTATATATGTATGTATGTATATGTATATATTATATTATAATTATTGTTATCTGATATATTATGAATATATATGTATATGTGTGTGTTTATGATTTCTTAAAAGAGACTTCAGAGATCAACTTTTTAATATGTGTGCGTGTGTGTGTTTGTGTGTGTGTTTGATTTGAGGTTAGAAGAGGCTTTAGAGATCAACTTTTTCATTTTAAGGCCCAAGGTCACATGTATAGTAAATAGCAAGGTCAGGATTTGAACCTAGTTCTCTTGAATCCAATAGAGTGTTCTTTCTGCCATTTTAAACGGTCCTATTTCCAGAGTTCAGTTTATACTGGCAACACTGATTGTCAAGAAAGATTTTAGTTTGAGGCTTAAAGTGACCAAATTCAATGGGGAAGCTGTCATCTAGAAAGATATAATGTGGTTGTTCTGCCCTCAATCACACAAATGCATGAGAAGGTATGTCCTGTAGTAGATTTGTAAACTTAATTAACTCAATTCTTTCTCCACATCCTCATTAGCATTACTGCAATAGCTTCCTAATTGTTCTCCCCGCTCTCAGTCCCTCCCCTCCCCATTCTATCCCAGCACAGAGTTCCCAAACTATTCTAAGGCATGTCGGTCCATGTTTATCCCTGACTCAAAAAAGTCTTCAGTGGTTTCTTATTTTCTCAAGGGCACAATATGGACTCTTCAGCCTAGCATACACAGCCTTCCACAATCAGACTCTCCCCTAGAGATCTGGCCTTAAAGGTAGGAAGACTTGAATTCAAATCCTGATTCAGGTACTAGTGTGTAACCCTGAGCAAAGCACTTAACCTCTTAGTTTTTAGGCAAATCTTTAAAACTAAGATGCAGAGAATGTGCCAATCTGTATCGGCAGAGAGAATTTCGTTACCCAAGAGTTCTCTATGCTAATGAAATTCCATGTGTAATCCTTATTCTCCCATCCCACCTTCTTGCACCCCACATATCCTCCAAACTAGTCTACCAGCTGCTCTCCAAACTTGAGCTGCCACCCCCAGTCCCATAACAACACAGACTATCCTCCATGTCTGGAATGTACACAGTCCTCCACTCTACTCCTTAAAGGCTCAGCTCAGGTGCCACCTCTTACACTAAGCCTTTCCTTATGCTTCTTGTGTTTAGTTCTCTGTCCTTCCAGAGATTGCTTTGTATTTACTTATTCAGATATCATTGGATCTGCCCTCAATAGAATGCATATTCCCTAAGAGAAAGGACTGTTTCATTTTCTTCTGTGGATTTCTAGCACAGACTAGCACACTTCCAGTGGGGCAATAGGGCTTGACTGGATTGAATTGAATTGTTTTGCTGAAGCCCTTTTAAAGTGTGGCATCTCCTCTTCTCAGTTTTTCACCATCTTTCCTCACTCTACATCATCATGTCCCTTGGATAGAAGCTACTCAGAACATGGCCCGTGGAGTGGGGAAGGCAGAGATGGATAGTGAAAAATGAACAGGCGTTTTGCCTATCACTAGGGGTCTTCATTCAGGGGCTGATTGGCCTCTTCGTGGCAATGCAATAAGAGGATCTCATCCATTGGACAGGGATCCAACTGAATGATCCCTAAGATCTCATCCAACTCTTGGATTCTTTGATGCTGTGAAGAATGTCAGGGGGTTCCCTGGGATTTCTGGCTTTCTGTAGTGACCCCATCCCCCACCCCCATGACAGCTAGAAATCTAGTAGTGAGCAAGAAGTAACAGAAGAAAGTGACCACAAGTGAAAGAGGAAGGCAATCCTGGAGCAAGTGAATTTGCCCAGTGTTGGTAACTGAAAGTGTGTTCTGGTGTTTGGTTTTTTAATGACAATGATTTGAAATGTGTTTGACCACGAGATTTGCATAGTCAAAAGCAAACACAAATACAGGTTGGCCCAGTAGAGTTCTTATAAATGAGTAGGCTATGGAACCCTGGAGAGGGGTATGGTATCTCTATTCCTTTGGTCGTTGTTTGACTATTAATGCCACCTCACATTTTTTTTTCCATTCCATTCAGCAAACATTTATTAAGCACCTGCTGTATGCAGAGCATTTTATTATTCTGGGAGAAATGTAAAGTTTAGATGAGACATGGTCCCTGAAGTCAAGGAGCTTATTACGAAGGAAGGGAGTAAGAAACAAAGGCAGATAAACTATGGTACATGATACACAATAAATGCATTAAAGATACGCATAACAAAATATGCCAGGAAATGTTTGTTCTCTAGTTTCTCTAGTTTCATATTGCTTTTAATCGAATGTTCACATTCATTACTTCATTAGTAGGCATTTATTTCACCAGTAGCCACTATCAATCAATCTGTATAATGGATAGAGTGCTGGACCTGAGATCAAGAAGACCTGACCTTGAGATCAGGAAGCCCTGAGTTCAAATCCTCCCTCAGACACTGACTAGCTACATGACCATGAGCAAAATACATAACCTCATACATACATAACAGTTTCCTCATCTGTAGCAATCAATCAATCAACAAACATTTATTAAGTACCTACTATGTTCCAGGCACTACTACAGGGGTGATAGCACCTAGGATTACAAATGCAGAAAAAGCACTCTGTAAATCTTAAGGAGCTATATAAATGCTATCATTATTTGTGTTGTTATTATTCAGTCAACAAGCATTTATTAAGCACCACCATGTGCCAGACACTGCACTAAGTTCTGGTGTTATGAAGACAAAAGGCAAATTTCCTTTGCCCTCAAGGAGCTTATAGTCTATTTTAAAAACATAATATTTTACATTTTCCCCAAATACGTGTAGGGAGCTTGTATTCAAAAGAGAGAGACCGCCAGCACATTTCTCATTACATACAATGGGATAGGATCTGGACTGGTGATTTAATTTGTATGGTGAATTTCGAGATGAGGAAATTCCTCCCTACCAATTCAAATTGACATCTTCTCTTTGAGCACAAAGATTAAGTGGCTTGTTATCTGTCAAATGGTATGTATCAGAGACACACACCTGAGCCCAGATCTTCCTGGCTGCAAGAACAGCTCTCTACTATATCAGGCTACCTCAAGTACATGCGTAATGCATACAGAATGAATACCAGGTTGTTTTGTAAGTGTTATGGGATAGAGAGTTCTAGCAGTTGAGGGAAGGGGATCAGGAAACAGCTCGCATAGAAGACAGCACATGAGCTGAATTGAAGGAAATCAGAGATTGCAAGAAATCTTAGAAGGGAATGGATTCAAGTATCAAGGAGAGCCATCGCAAGGACATGGAGAGAGAGAATGGAGCCTCCCATGTACAGAACTGTAAGAAGGCTAGTATGGCTGCATCACGGAGCGCACGGAGGAGAGCGATGGCTAAGAAAGTAGTAAGGGGCCGGGTTATACTAAGCATAGCATAGAAAAACAGTTTGCAAACTTTTAAGTCTCAGTACCACTTCACACTTTTAAAAATTATTGAGGACGTCAAAGAATATTTGTTTAAGTGGATTGCATCTATTAACATTTACCACATTAGAAATGAAAACCAAAACAATTAATTTAAAATAACAATAACAAATCCACTACATGTTAACATAAATTATATATTTTATGAAAAGTTACTATATTTTCCAAAGCAAAAAATAATTAGTGAGGAGAATGGCATTGTTTTACATGTTTTTGTAAATCTCTTTAATGTCTGGTTTAATACAAGACAGAATTCTTACATAGTCTTCTGCATTAGATTTGTTTCAATATGTTGTTTTGGTTGAAGTGCATGAAGAAAATCTGGCCCCATAAAGATATGTAGTTGGAAGAAGGAGGAGTATTTTAATAGGTAAATAATATCTTAGTCTTATTACAAAAATCATTTTGACCCCCCCCAAGGACCCTCCTAAAAGGGTCTTGAGGACCTCCAGTTGTCCTCGGATCACACTTTGAGAAATGCTGATACTGAATATATCAAAGACATCTTGTAGTTATTCCTATATCTTTGAAACTCTAATGAAAAAGTGTGAGCATCTGAAAAATTCTGAATCAGCTAAAGGCACTTGGGTTTAGGGGTAAGAGAACAAGAGTGGAACTCAGGAGACTTGGGGTCTAGTCCTAGCTCTCCCTTAGTTTGCTGTGTGACCTTGGGCCAGGCACTGCCCATCTTGGGCCACAAGTTCATCAAATTCAAAATGAGGGAATTGGAGGAAATGTTCCCTAACTTCCCTTCAAGTTCATTCTCTACTATACATGTAAAGCCTTGCTGTGCAACTCTACATTCTACTTAGATAACATTTTATAAGGTTTTAATCCGTGTTTATAACTTATCCTTTTCTGGACCAAGAAATCGAAACTATTTCAACTTCCAAGGTCTAAAACAGTATTTGACATAAAGTAAGAAGGCATTTCTCTTATCCTTTATAAGTACAAATACTGACTTGGTAATCTTTTTCTTCCTTTTTTTCCTGATCCTGTATTGCACAGTTAATTTTTCTGTCTTGAATAACAAGACTTTCTCTCCCACGTTTAATAACCCAGTCACTTCAATTTTCAGCCCATGACAGACTTAACAAATGAATAAATGGATATTCTATATTCCAACATTCTATATTGTAGGGTCCCTTCTGGCACTAACATTATTGTTCTATGATCTAAAATTTTGTGTCATTCTAGTTCTAACATTTTATAGCAGGCGATATGAAATTAGCATAAAGATTATAAGCTTTTGCCAATACCATGTTTTTTCTTAAAGGAATGCAGAAGTTCGTTTCCAAAAAAAAAAAAGTAAAACAATTATGAGCCAGTATACTTGGGGGTAAGTGAGAGCACGGGCGGGAGTATACTCTCCTAATCTTCCTGACTCCAGGTGTCACCCTCAAAACCAGGACATATATTAGATCTGTCACCTAACTTCTCATTCCATTAGCAACTCTCCAAGACTGTAACTTGCAAGAAAATGCCAACCCTCATTGGTAGAGGGAGTCCCATCCCCCCTGTCCTGGAGATTCCTTATGCCAACAAAATCACAGGTCTGGTCCCAATCCCTATGCCCTGATGTTACATAGTATTTCTTTCAGAACAAATTCTATGTTATGCCAAGTACTATCCTGTATAAGAATGAGTACTGGTCTGACAATCATCTTTCTCCTTAATCTGGATCCAATTTCTACAAATACTTTCTCTAGTTTGAATGTCAAGACTTCCTCTTTCTCACTTAATAACCAGAAGGTCATTTCAATTTTTAACCCATGTCAGATCATTATTAAAGAATCAAATCCAATTCAGCGTCACTGGAACCTCAGGGCCCAAGCTTACATTACTTGGCTGGAGATGTTGGCCATGAATATTAGAATTAGATGTGGAAGCTATACCTGCAGTTGTTCGCTCCTTTCAAAATCTAGATGTCCATCGGTCATCTTCCATATTAGAAGCTCACATTGCTATAGGTTTATAAAGTATTTTCCTCACAATGGCCTTATGTGGTAGATAAGGGAAGTGTTATTTTTCCCCATTTGACAGATGAGGGAACTGAGGCTGAGAGAAGTTAAATGGCTTAGCCATGGTCTAGTAAACCTCAGAGCCAAGATCTGAACCCAGGCCATCTATTTCCAAGTCCAGACCTCTATGCACATCACCTGGCTACCTCCATAGCAAACTCATTGACAGCTCTTGATAAATATTGAGAAGAAAAACATGCCACGTCAGATTGGGAATGTGTTTGCTTACTAAAAAGCAGTGGTGGATTAGCTTCAAAGACAGGGCAGAGTTTAGAGATGTAAATGGACAGCAATAACTCAGACACTCCAGTATTTGGTTTCTAAGTGTTTACATTAAGACTATATTGGTCTGTTGCCTGGAAAAAAGACATATGCTATTTCCTGGAATCCATACATACTTAATAAGATGGAGCCAGACTGCTTTCCTTCAAATAATGGAACAGACTAATCAAGGGCTTTAGAATGACAGAGTATTATTTTTAAATGTTCTTGGAATGATGAAGGCCCTAGTAAGTCCAGATGTTTAAATGATATAGGAATTTAGGTCCTGCCCAGTACCAGTAATGGAAAAAAAGTCAACTACTTAATTTAACTATTGTCCTCTTTGAAAATGGTTGGGATAAAAGTGAAGATATTTCTTTGCCTCCATCCCTCCCTCCCTCCCTTTCCTTCTTCTTTTCTTCCTTCCTTCCTCCCTATGTACTTTCTTGCCGTCTTTACGTTCTTTCATGCTTCATTTATTCATTCACTCATTGATTACAAAAATATTTATTGATCACCTTCTGCGCATACATCACTGTGGCAGAATTATCCAAAAGTGGAATACGTGGCTTTGGAAGGTAGTTAGTTCCCTGTCACCATAAGTCTTTGAGAGAAAGGTAAATGACCACTGTTCAGTATATAAGAGAGAGGGTTCCGGCTCAGGTATGTTTAAGACTAAATTTTAGCCTGGAAGTGATTGACCTTCCAATTCTAATTACCTAACTATGACAGTATAGCTATCTCTAAAACAAATCACTTGAACAATCACCCCCTAAAGTTGAGGTGCACAGTTCCTTTCTGAGATTCCTTTTTCTTCACCCAGAAATGCCTAGGACCACTATAATAATAATAGCAATTTTTTTGACTATAAGGCCTCTTTTCCTGTCTCATCATAGCGTGAAAGAGACTCCGGGTTCTCAAAGACTTTGATAATAAGCTCTAAAAGGTCCGACTAAGCTGAAAAGCCTTGGAGTTTGGGCACGGCAACAAATTGCATGACTATTGTCAAAGGACCAACATATCTACGTTCAGACAGGTTCATCTCCAGAAAGCTGGCCTTCAGGAAATAAGCTGGTTTAGTCCATCACAGCTCATGTAAGACATAGAGGAGTTGTGACCTTCATTAAGAGAGGGGAAAACCTCTACTGGTGGAATAGCATTTTCCCACTGGAAAATGATTAAAATTTCATATTTGGATCTTGTGTGTGAGGTATCTAATGTTGACTTGGGAATATGCAGTAGGTAGGAAGATTTTAGTATTTTTTCCCGACATTAACCATAAAATTATCTATTCTATCTTCTCAATAACACAATATCTGGGTCTGTTCTTTTGGATCTCCTGAGTATAGTGAGTTCGTGGGTAACACCAATTAAAAAGTTGGTGAATTGGACAAGATGACCTCAAAGACTGCTTCTAGCTCTAATATTCTATGGTCCCCTGGTTCACCAAACTTACGAGACCTGCTTTGTTGACGTCATTTAGGTGAGTGGGAGTAAGGTGAACAAAGTGCTGGACTTAAGAGTCAGAAGCCTGAATTAAATTTCTGCTTTTGCCATTTACCAACTGTGATAGTCTAGACAAGTAATTTCCCTTTTCTGGCCTTAATTTCCTTATCTGTAAAATGGAGACAATGTCTGCACCACCTGCTTCACTAGGGATGCTGTGACAATCCAAAGACTTAATGGGCATTGAGTACCTGGTGCCCACAAAATGTCCTTCCTCCATTGCTTCACCATTTTGATATGTGCTAACTCTTGGATGTTTATGTCTTCTTCCTCAGAGGTGGCTGACGGGCTCTGCTGTGTGCTCACAACACCCTGCTTAACTCAATGCACAAGCAGCAATGCGGAGAGGGCCTCGGGATCTCCAGTCGTGATGCGCCAGAAAAATTTCAGCTGGAAAAATGTTGCCAGGTAGCATTTCTTTGTTTAAATAGAATGATGAAGTCAAGGGAAAGAGCTTTTAGTGGAGAGTATGAACAGGCACCTTAAGTTATGGTGCGGGTGGGGGTGGGGGGTAGAGACAGTATGGTATGGTAGGACAGGTAGAGCCAGGCCTGGCAGGCAAATGGGCTGAATTCTGGTTCCAGTGCACCTGCAAACTGACTCTCTTGCCCTGGGAAAGAAAGTCTTTCCACCTTTCTCTCTGGACTTCAATCCAACCTCCTCGTTGTCAGATAAGGAAACATGGTGGAAGGAATGGAGCACTGCGCTTAAAGGGAAAAGATTCAGGATCAATCAATAAACATTTATTAAGCACCTACTATGTACCAGGCACTGTGCTAAGTACAGTTAGGTTAGAATGCCAGCACTGTTCTTAATTAGCTATGTGGCTGCGGATAAATAATTTTCTCTTTCTGGACCTGAGTTTCTTCACAAAAAGATAAATAAATTAGATAATAGATAAATAGATATTGTCAACATGTAGATATGAAAATTAGATAACAGGTAGAGACAGATAGATGTCGTTTGTTATTATTCAGTCAAGTCCATCGTGTCTGACTCTGTGTTCCTATTTGGGGTGTTCTTGGCAAAGATACTAGAGTAGTTTGCCATTTCCTTCTTTAGTTTATTTTATAGATGAGGAAACTGAGGCAAACAGGGTAAAATGGCTTGCCCAGGGTTACACAGCTAGTAAGTGTCTGAGGACAGATTTGAACTGAGGAAGGACTTCAGGCCTGTCACTCTACCCACTGCACCACCTAGCTGCCTGAAAGACAGAGAGAGATAGAGAGAGAGTGAATAGAAAGAGATAGATTAGCTAGAGAGACAGAAAGACAGATAGATGATAGATAGGTAGAAAGATAGATAATATAGAGATAAATAATGGGTAGATGATAGGTAAATAGACAGATGATAGAAAGACAGATAATAGAAAAATAGAGATAGATGATAGAGAGATAAATGATAAATAATAGCAGGAGATAGAAGATATAGATAGACAGACAGACAGACATACAGAAGACAGACAGATAGATAGCAGGAACATTTGTTAAAGCATAGTGCTAAATGTTAAAGATATAAGCATAAGCAAGTATGATAGTGCCTACGTTTAAGGAGATTGCCTTCCAATGGGGGAAGACAACACATAAAGAGATACTGCATGTCATGGAGAATGGTGATGAGACCTTGAGAAGTTGGATGGAGGCCATGAACCCAGTAAGAAATTGATCTATCAGAGAAAGGGAAACTAGGAGTAGAGTCCAAAGTTTTGGTGGAATGTAGATGATGGGTGGAGACACCAAAATTTTGCTGGGATGGAGTAGGGGCATGGCATGGAGACTACAGGAAGTAGGGTGGAGGACTTGACCCTGGGATGTGCTGGCAAATGTTTACCAACTGGCTTTCAAGGAAAAAAAATATTGTGCACGGACACACTTTTAAATTTAATCTGTATCATTTATATTTTCTCCATCACTTTCTTAAGTCTAGACCACCCACAGAACAATAAGTCAAACCTTGATTTGTAGCATTAGCCAATTTCCAGGGTATAAATACTCACACTGATAATTTAATTGCTCTCATGAGAGGTATGAGCTTCTACTATGATACCATGGCCTGGATCCTACTGAGATAAGGCAATAAGCTTATGAGGAAGTTAGATGAGATGATGTCTAAGGTCCCTTCTATCACTTGTTTCTATAATTTGTGCTTCCATGAGACTGGGAAGAAGTACACTATAGTGGAAAGAGAGATGTATTTGGAATCAGAGGGCCTAGGTTTGAATTCTGCTTCTCTTATTGTATTTGTAGACCCTTGAGCAAGTCATTGTTTGACTTCCCTGACTCTCAGTTTCTTCATCTGTAACTAGAGAGATAGATAGCTTCTATAGTCCCTTTCCAACTCTAAATCTATGCTCCTATGAGGTCCAGCAAAGCAAGATCACTTGCTCAGGTGCACATGGCTAATTACCAGCTAAATCAGGCCTTTATCAAAATTAGGATGCTATATTAATAAGTCAATTGAAAAATTAATCAAGTCTTTCTTTCTTTCTCTCATCCCTCCTCTCCCTCTTCCTTCTCACTTCCACCCCCTCTACCTCTCCATGCACACACAGAGTGCAGTCTACTCCTGATGGGGAAGCAAACCACCTGGAGATGGATGAATCACTCTTCAGCTATGGTCTCCGGGAAAGTATAGCCTCTTACCTCTCCCTGGCAGGAGAAGATGGCTCTTCCTTTGCCAATGACCGGAAGAAGAAAAGCCATTCTCTGATATATACTGGGAACAAGCGCAAGAGTGCCCTGTTTTCTGCTCCTCAGTATTTTGAAGATTAGACTATGACCCACAGAGAAACATAGGACTGAATTCTCACTTCGAATCACCCATGTAGCCATGAGGCCTTGGGCTGCTGGGGGTCTCACAGCAACCAGAAGCAGAGAAATAATGGATACGCGAATGACTAAACTCTCAATCTATAGCCCACTTGCCTCCAGCCCCCCATTTTCCCCCATGCCAACAAAAGAAAAATATCTCCTGGTGGTTAGATAGTACTGTAGATATTACTGTATGTTAAATTATAACTTAGTCATACACTGGATCACAAGAAGTGTGTGTGTGTGTGTGTGTGTGTGTGTGTGTGTGTGTGTGAAGGGAGGGGAAACATAAGAAAGAAAGACGAGACAACGCGTGGACAAAGACACTGTCTCAATAGAAATGTTTTCAACTTTGTGATCCAGACTAAAATTATCCAGAACTAACAGAAGTCCTGGGTTTGCTACTTTTTTCGCTGAGTTGATCTTTTTAAAAACACCGTCAGAAGACTTCCTGGCTTCAATCTTCTTTTAAAAGTCAGTGTATGGAAGCTCAGCAACACTACATGTGCCCTTTGTTGCAAAGCCTTCTTCAGAGTCAGATCATGGGTATGCTGGACATGGGGAGGTCATGACGTGGCTCGGCTTTGATCAACAGTGAACTGAAGATGCTCTGGATCTGCTCACTGAGTGATTCTGGACAAGTCGCTTTAATTCTCTGAGCCTCAGTTTCTTCATGCATTAAGTGTGTGTAGGGGGGGGTGTGGGTTTCTTTCCAGCTTTGGAATTCCTTGACTCCAGGCCTGGGCAGACCCTCTCTTGGTGGTACCTCCAAATATTTAGGGAGGGTGAACTGAGGGGGACTGCTGGGATTATCCCCTTCAACGCAGAACCTGAAAAGGTCCAGGGGCCAGGAGAACTAGGTATGAGAAAATCAGTAGGAGAATCACCTTGACAAAGGAAGGTCTCAAGAAGTTGGTATTATGTAGGGAGTGCTGGATTGAGAATCTGAAGATGTGGATTTGAATCTCAGCTCTGCCATGAACTGCCCATGTGGCCCAGGAAATGTGGGCCTCAGCTTCTGTAAAATGAAGATTGGACTAGGAGATTACTTCTAGCTGTAAACCTCATGAGGCTAGTATCCTGGGACATGCATAAAGAAAGACGTTTTTTCTGTTCCTGCAAATCTGCCCTGAATGGACATGAAGCAATAGCTAATGAATAAATATATCGAATCTGGTGGCTCCTTCGAATGGCTTGGGAGCTTTATGCCTCAAAAACAGAGCTTTGGAAAAGGTGAAGAGTCCAAGTAGTTTCTTATGGCATACCCGACCAGAGTCAGAGGAGCAGAGAAATTCTTCTCCAGAGACTGCTAAGACTGTGGGTTAAATGCATTACTCATTTTTCCCAGTTTCAAAGGGACAGAAAGTATTTGTGAACATTGTCTTTAGCCTGATAACAAAAATCTGTAATGCTTACTCTAGGCATGTTTTAGATCTTAGATCATCACAGCAGTGGCATAGATATGTGTGCATTTTCTGAGCAGAGCACAAAGGCTGTTTGAAATAATCAACCATGTTATGGAGCCTGAATATACCATTGTGGACATTGGCGTTGCTTGCCAAACAAGGAGACCTCCCTCCAGAACTCCAGATGTTTGTATAGAGTCTAATGTATTGTTTCAATTTGTGATTCATGCAGTTGGAATGCTTGAGGGCGTGTGTGTGTGTGTGTGTGTGTGTGTGTGTGTGTGTGTGTGAGAGAGAGAGAGACAGAGAGAGAGAGAGAAGGGAGACATACTAATGTTAGCATTACACATTGCTAAATCATGTATTTATTCTTGATTTAAATTGTTGTAATAAATATTTCATGCTTGAAATATACAAGACAATGCTTGGGTGGCGAACGTTGAACTTGATCTCCAGCTTTAAACGTGCTTGCAGAGACGCAGAGCCATGGCAGTAACAGAATTGGGGTCCAAACAAAATGAGTGGGCTGAAAGTCAGGGGACTCCAGGTACAATTCTGGTCCTGCCATTATCTTGGAGTGTGACTTTGGACAGGCAACCTAACCTTGCTTGTTTTAAGTTTCCAGTGCTAGGAAAGGAAAGAGTTGGACTTGATGATATCTCAGGTCCCTTCCAGCTCTATCGTTTTATGCCTTATGCTTCCTTTCAGCTCTACTGATCTAGGGATGTGTCAATGAGGCTGTTATCGGTTTATCAAGAATGGTAATTACAGTAGTGTGGCATGGGACATAAAATTCTACATTAATCTTATTAGTCACATGGTTTAATGTACAGAATGGCATTGTCAGATGGAGGTCTACACTTGACACTGAACCAAAGACTTGGGGTGATCTCAAAGTTGAGAAGTTTTTAAAGAGGGTTCAAGGTTACAGGTGAAGAGTAAGGACAACTAACTTAAATCTGTTTGGATGATAGTTAAAGTATAAAGCAAAATGAATAAGTAATAACAACAGCGATCTTGGGAGCAAGGCTTGACTTTGGCAAAATTGCGACATCAGGCAAAGCTGGTCCTTTGGACCTACCTTCCCACTTCTTTTTGTCCGTCAGTCTTTCTTTCTCCTAGCATCTTTGTGAAATGGAAAGAGCTCTAATCTGGGAATCAGGATATCTGGGATCCACCGTCAGTTGTATCACTAATTCAACAGGTGTCTTTCGGCAAGTCATTGGAACTTACTGCAGCTCAGTCCCTTGGGGTGGTGTTGGTGACAGGGAGTGCAGGACTAGGATAATCCCTCCCAGCTCTGAAGTCTATGATTGTATGAACTCCTTATGCCAACTCCAAAGGCTCAGTGTCCTCAAGATGCTCATGACTGTGATTGTAAGAGGGGATAGACAGCTAACGGAGGTCTGTGTTTGACTATTTGAACCTAGAGTGGTCACAGCTACCTCTTACTTCTTGGTGATGCTGTTCATGGGGTGGCTCCTGTGAGTGCAGCAGCTAGTTGGTCAACGAATATTAAGAATGTAATATATGGGGGCGGCTAGGTGGCACAGTGAGTAGAGCATCGGCCCTGGAGTCAGCAGGACCTGAGTTCAAATCTGGCCTTAGACACTTGACACATTTACCAGCTGTGTGACCTTGGACAAGTCACTTAACCCCAATTGCCCTGCCTTCCCCCCTCAAAAAAAGAATGTGATATGTGCCATGTAATGTGCTAAGTGCTAACAATACAAAGAAAGGCAAGAGACAATTCCTGATCTCAAGGAACTCACATCCAACAGGGAGACACACAAGCAAAACCAAAAGATTGTTGTACGTGTAGGATTCATACAGTATGCAGCTACCAAAGTGATTTTCCTTCAGTATAGGTCCAACCATGTCACTCTCTTACTCAATAAACTCCAATGGTTCCCTACTAACATCAGGCTCAAATATAAAATTTTCCTCTCTCCTTTCCTCCTGCCCCTTTCTCATCTAATTGCCCCTTGCCCTTATCTCAGCTCCCATGTACAATTTGAACCAGTGACACTGGTGTCTTTGCTGTTCCTTGAACAAGACACTCTATCTCTGGACTCTGGGACTTCTCATCTCTTGTCTAGAATGTTCTCCCTCTTTCCCTCTGCCTACTGGCTTCCTTCACATCCCAGCTTTATAAAAGCCCACCTTGTACAGGAAGCCTTTTCTAATTCCTCTCAATTCTATTGCCTTCCCCCTATTGATTTGTTCCCATGTATCCTGTATATAGCAGCTTTATACATGTTTGCATGCTGTCTCTTTCATCAGGTTATAGGGGTCTCCAGCTCAAGAACCAATTTTTTTTAACGTTTCTTTGTGTCCATAGTGCTTAGCACAGTACCTGGCACATAGTAGGACCTTAATAAATGCTTGTTGCTTGACTATTATAGGGAACTTCCAGATGAAACTCCTTCTGCTAAAGCACATTGATGTCTTCTCTATAACTGATAAGAGTATTGCCTAGGGCAATGAGAGGTTGAAGGACTTGCCCAGGGTCACGCAGACAGTGTCATAGGTGGGGACTTCAAACTGTTACTATCAACATCATCTTTAAAAACTCAGCAGTCCAATGAGAAAATAAACATTTATTAAGGGCCTACTATGTGCCAGGCATTGTGCCAACTCCAGATATTTCTATCATTGAGGCTGTACCATCTGCTTCTCTAGCTGATGTCTACATAGATTTAAAGGGTCACAGAAGACTTTATTTATACCATCTCCTTTGAGCCCTCTGAACAAAAGACTTTATTAACTTCTGGGATGAATGTTGCTTTCTGGATCCCTCAGGGCATACCACTAAAGCTAAGACTGCTTCCACCTCCACATCAAGGCAGCTGAGGGGAGGTAAATGTCAAGGGAGCAAGACATCATAGAATCACAGACTTTCAGAATTGGGAGGGACCTCAGAGTCCTGAGTACCTGTACCTGAGTAGGAGTACCCTTTACCGATCCTCAACTAGGCGTCATCAGACCCTCACTTGAAGATCTCTAGTGATGGGAAGTGCATTACCATCTCCCAAAGCAGACCATTCCATTACCTGAGCTCTCTCAGAGTTGGGGAATTTTCACTATTAATAGAGGTTGGCAATATGGGTGGACTGAAGCCCTCTTCCTTATGCCTCAAATTTTAGGACATGGGGGGAAATCTCATGCACCTTAACTTTCATATAGGCTGTCTCATGAGCAGCTAAACACCAATAATAAGTCCCTAGATCAATGCTTCCGGAGTTTAAGCCCTGAATTCCTCACAAAGAGTTGAGAGTTGGTCATTTTTAGTACCAATTACTCATTTGCTACCAATTCTCATCTTTTTTTTTCCTAAAAATCTGTTGCCTGGGAAAAGGCTTCTAAGAACTATAAATATGTTCAATAATTTTCATCCTCTTCACTATAAATGAGTTCATGTCTGTCTTAATAACTGCTTGCACTGATCTATTAATAGCTGTTGTTAAATGGATAAAACAGATGAGTGAATTTCTTTTTAAGCACCACTGTCATTGGGTTTTTAAGCACCACTGTCATTAGATTATTAAATGAAATTTCCAAACCACCTACAGACTCAAAACCAAAATCCTTCCTTCTGATTCCATCAGTGGCAGTTTAGAAAGAAAGGTCTCTGTGTCCTGGTGAATGCTTGATTTATAAGAGGTGGAGATGAATGAGGGCTGGAAAAACAGTGAAAGTGTTCAAATTGTCCTAGCCAATTTGTCAGTTCCTAGTGTAGAGCTGAGGGTATAAAAGGCACTGGTGTTTATACAATTGAAGGTCTTTGTCTCAAGACTCTTTTGGTGTGCAATGTTAAGAAAGGCCTCTTCTCAAAGATGCTGAAGCCAAGAACGAGACTCTCAAGGGGGAAATCCATGCCGATGTCCTAGACCTGGTTCTGAAACCTCTACATTACTGATCATATGATTTAGAGCTGGATAAATCTTTGAGAAAATTGAGTCCAAACCAATTTTCAACCCACCATTTTACAGATGGGTTGAAAAGATTTGTCCAAGGTCACACAAGTCATAAGCAATCGAGATGAGAGCTGAAGTTCACATCCTCTGACTCTTAATCCGGTCTACTTCTTATTTCACCACCATGTTAGGAAACATGATGTCACTGACACTCTCCATCAGTCAAGACATTTTTGAAGTGCCTCTATGGGTCGTGAGGATGAGTTTGTGCTCAAATCACCCAACTCTCTCACAACCAAGGGCGTGGATCTACAAGAAGGCTGGTCAGAACTTGGAATATGGCCTATGGCGAGGGAATAGAGCAGCCCCAACCAGCCTTCAGGGGACTGATTAAACTAACAATGTTGGTCTCATTAAGGCCAAGCTTTAGCCAGCCAGGACACAAGCTGCAGATATAAACAATGTAGGAAGTATTTCGTACTTTTAGCAGGCTACTCGACTAGAAGGGGAACTAGGTGGCTCAGTGGATAGAGCACTGGGCCGGGAGTCAGGAAGATCTGAGTTCAAATCCAGCTTTAGACACTAACTAGCAGTGTGACCCTGGGCAAGTCAATTAATATGGTTTGCCTCAGTTTCCTCATCATAAAATAAGTTGGAAAAGGAAACGGCAAACTGCTGTAGTATCTCTGCCAAGAAAACCCCGAATGGAGTCACAAAGAATCAGATGAGACTGAAATGACTCAACAACAATGACAAAACTCAACTGACATTTATACAGTGCTTTAAGGTTAGCAAAGTGATACAGACACACACATGTGTGTACATATATATGTGTATATAAATGTATGTATATGTATATACATATATACACATATACATACATATACATATATGTGTATATCTATCTATCTCTCTATCTTTCTATATCTATCTATCTATCTATATTTGGTCCTTACAACAACTCTTCAAGATAGGGGCTATTATTAACCCCATTTTACATACAAGAAAACTAAGATTAGTAAGTGGCCGGCCCAGGGCCGTGCAGTTAGTAAGTAGCTAAAGCAGGATTTGAACCCAGTTCTTCCTCACTCAAGGACTAGTACTTTTTACACTCTGCCTTTGTACACATTCCTTGAGCAGCTGTGTTAATGCAGGAGCCATACAACCTGACTTCTCTTAGAAGAAAATCCCCCATGAAAGAGATTCTGTCTTTCACAATGGAATTTTCCATTTTAGAGATATTCAAGGGACTAAAATGTCAGCAGAAGAGAAAGTCTATCTTGAGGGAGGCTTTTCTAGGCCCTTCCTTGGCACATACCATCCTCCTTCCCCCATTTTTCCTCCCTGTCATCTCCCCATCACTACTCCTAACTTGGTAATGCCATGGGGTTCTGGGGCCCCCTTCCAGGGAGAAAGTGGATGTCAGCCCCTCCCTCTCCCCCCTGCAACTCACCCCATTCCTATGTGCAGAGGAAGAAGTTTGATGGCATTAGTAAAGATTTGTTAAATACCCCCATATTTCAGAATTAAATCCCACTCAAAACAGAATTAAACAAACAAAAACCAGACCATTTGGAAACCAGGTATCCTAAATAAGGATTAAAGATATGAAGTAAAAGATCAAGGCTAGTGGTAAGGAGAAACATGAAACAGGCTGTATTTGGTTCCAGTGTCTCTTCACCCTTTCTTTTTTCAATGAATGTGAAAACCTGTGCCCCTAGCCCCCTCATGCCTGATAGCTTGAGTGTATCTTCCTGATAGTCTAATAGTCCCTCAGCCCAAGTGCATCTTATACCGCCACAGAGCACCTCACAGCTAGAAATTACCCTGATGTGTTCATGACCTTTCCCCCAACACATTCTTTTAAACCTCATTGCAATACTCTGAGATGGCAGCAATCAATTATACTAGGTTGGCCACTAAACTAATCCCTTAGGGCAGGGGTTCTTAAACCTTTTATTGTCACACTCCTTTGGAAGTCTGGGGAAGCCTATGGATTGCTTCTCAGAAACATGTTTTTAAATGCATGCAATAAAATACACAGGATTACAAAGGAAACCAATTATATTGAAATTCAGTTGTCAATGTACATATATACATATATATATGTATGTATATGTATATTAAGTTCACAGGCTTCAGGTTAAAAACTTCTTCCTTAAGCTGTCATAGGTTTTTAGCATGTAATCCCCTTCTAGATAACATTATAAGTTCAGCTATTAAAATAGAAGGTTCCTTAGGAAGGAGTTCTGTTAAGGGTGGGAATTTCAAGCAAGCAGTGAGAAAAAAGATGTGCTTTCAGGGGAGCCCTGAAACATCCTTTGAATCACATTATCTATGGGGGCCAGTTCACCTCCCTCCTTTAACAGCCTCCACTTAAAGTCTGAATGCAGATCAAAGCATACTATTTTCTCTCTCTCTCTTTTTGGTTTCTTCTTTCTCATGGTTTTCCCCTTTGGTTCTAACTATCCTTTACAACATGACTAATATGGAAATATCGTTAATGTGACTATACATGTATAGCTTATATCAGATTGTATACCATTTTGGAGAGTAGGGAGAGGAAGGAGGAGGAAAAAATTTAGAACTCAAAACCTTATTGAAGTGAATGTTGAAAACTAAAAGCAAATCAATAAAAACTTGAAAGATAAATTAAAAAAAGGCTCCACTTAAGTCAGGGTACAATTACCCCTCTTTCCCTCTTACCTTACATCTTCCCCCTTCCTAAGGGCCCCACCCACCCATATCATCAATTTAAAACAAACTTGTTTAGGCAGATAAAGGACCCAAGAAACCAAGGACCAGACTTTGAGATTGAGGTCAAAGATGAAAAATAGTACTCACCATCAGTACTGCTCTTTTGAAAAGTCTGGAGTTAGCTGCAGTCGTCAGAAGGTGGATGCTGGTGATATCAGCACCACCTCGGTCTGCTGCCACGGACACTTGATGGGGATCTCCACCAAAGCTGGAGATGTGAGCCTGTACCCATTTCAGAGCTGCTACCTGATCCAACAGGCCCCAGTTTCCAGTGGCCTCATTAGACCCTGGAAGAAAGACAAAATTTAGGCTTATAACTGTAGGTCAGGTAATATCAGTAGAGTCCTACCCTCGAATTTAAAAAATTAATTGTACAGGGGTAGGGAATAGAGTAGACAGGCAGCATGTTATAGTGGAAAGATCACTCAGCTTGGGATCTGGAGGCTCATATCCCAGCTTGAACATTTAATAACTATATTCCCATGGGCAAACTGTTTAACTTTTCTGAGCCTCAGTTTCAATATCTGTAAAATGGAGATAATAACATAACAGAAAATGTAGCATCTATCTACCTAAGAAGTTTGCTGTAAGAATCAGATAAGATAATGAATGCAAAGGAGGGCTTTGCAAACCTTAAAATGCTATCTAAATGTTAGCTATCACTACTATTATGAGATAATGTATACAAAATACTGTGTGGATTTAAAAGTATGTCATAAATATCAGTTATCTCTATTATCATTATTATCATTAGTAGTAGAAAAGGGGCTGGAGGTCTTAGTGAACTAAAAATTCAATATGAATAAATAATGTGGCATGTTAGCCAAAAAAACTAATGTAATCTTTGCTGTCATTCAGCTGTGTCCAAATCTTCAAGACCTCATGGACTATAATGTCCATAGGTTTTCTTGGCAAAGACACTGGAGATTAGAGTATCTTGCTTTTCTATTTTTCTCCTTGGCACTTTGCACATAATTAGTACTTAATAAATATTTTTTTCATTCATTCATTCCTTTGCTCGACTCCTAGAGGTAAGGTTAGAACAACTGGGTATATATTGGAAAGAAGGTTTTTATTTGAAATAAGGAAAAACATCCTAATCATTACTGTGGTCTAAAGCTGTAATAGAATCCTTTTGTGGGTGGTGAATTTGCTGCCATGAGAAGACTTCAGGTTGATGCTAGATGATCCTGTGTTGGGGGTTTGTATTTGTTCAGTCCTGTCTGACTCTGTGACTCCATTCGGGGTTTTGTTGGCAGAGACACTGGGGTGGTTTGTCATTTCCTTCTCCAATTCATTTTACAGATGAGGAAACTGAGGTAACAGGAAACTGAGGCCCAGGGTCACACAGTCAAAGGCCTAACTTCGACTCAGGAAGATGAGTGTTCCTGACTCCATGCTCAGCACTCTTTTCTTTGTGCTACTCAGCTACCCTGCTGTTGGGGATATTCCACTATAAAGTATATAAGTGTAAACTTTTTTCCTATTATGATGATTATTCATTTCTGCATGAAGGACACATAGAGCTCAAGGAAGAAATAACTGGTGGGATAATTATAAATGAAACATTAGAGATGAAACCAAACAACCCTGGCTTTGGAGAATGGTAGAGGCAGGAGACTGGGATGATGGGGAAGGAGCATGTGAGGATATGTGGGCATAAAGCCTGGGCAGAACGAGAACATGGGATGATTTAATGCTACTTTTGAGTTGGATGAATGAATGAATAAGAAACCAGACAAGTAGCTCTGGAATAGTTTTTAAACGGCCTGATTCAGGCGTGTAGGAAACCAGGTGGGAGGAAGGTAGTGCTAAGATCATTAGATTCAAGCTGGACCTTGTATCATTTTCCAGTTGTAGAGGCTGGGCCCAAGAGATGCTATGTGACTTTCTTCAGGCCCTACAACTCCAGGCTTTGAACTCTGGTCCATCCTCTAAGTGCAAAGCCACTGTTCTTTTTGTTGTGTAGCACCCCCTCCCAAACTTTACCTGTTATTATTTTTAAGTATGCGTGTCCATGTCTCATCTTCTGAGCTAGACTGTAAAAACCTCAGATCAGGAACTGTGTCTCCCATTTATATGTATTTCTCGAGGGGTGCAAATGCAGTATTCAGCAGCCAGGGGTGGACCAAAGGAAACTTGTTGAGTGACTGACCAAAAGCCCCCCTGAATTCTCAAAACCTAAAAAGGTTGGAGTGGCTCTAACGGAGTTCTAAGTGAGGACATCTTGGCTCCCTGTTTTACCAGACACAGGGGCAAGGAAAGAAAATGCTTCAGGAATGAGCATGAGGCAGGAGATAAACACAGTAGGCAGCCCATGTTCCATGAAAGCAATGAACTGTGCAACGGGAAGCTACTGCCCGCTGAAATTCGCATCCCAAAATGACATTTCCCACTGTCCACTTAGAGCAGCGCTAAAAAAAAAACAGGATAACTTGTCTGTTGGGAGAGAATTTCTTCAAGTGCATTTTACTTATATGACTGGAGAAGCCATTAGTGAACCTAGGGGTGAGCCTCCCTGCTTTCTGTGCTGCTGGATTCCTTAAGGTGGAAGAGATTTAGAGGTTAAACGGAGGGCAGGATAGTAGAAAAGCAGTGGAATGGGAGAGAAGCTATACCATTCCCTCGCTATACAGGGATTACCATTTAAGGCAAATGACAAAAATGACGTGTCCAGCATCTTATTTTCTGCAGGTTTTGTCAGTCTTCACCTACTCAAGAATTTAAAATGGCTCTCTATTGCCCACCACATTAACTTTGAACTTCTGCCTGACTTTCAAGGTTCCCCATATCGCCCCTATATCAAGACACAGAAGTATCTTAAAGATCATCTAATCCAGCCCCTGCCCTCAATTTACTGAGAAGGAAATCGAGACCAAGAAAAATTGAGTAATTTTCCCAAGGTCACAAAATGGCAGCTTTGGGATTCAACACCAAGACTTAGAATATTGCCTGTGGCAATGACACATTAAGGGACTGGTCTAGAGTCACAAGTCAAAGCAGAGCTAGAACCTAGCTCTCCATCCAGGGCCTGCACCTTCCCCCAGATCTCCGCAGTCCCCAGCCTTTCAAAAACCATAAATAGCAACCTTTGCTATTGCTGCTGCCACTTAGCACCCAGCCTGGTGCCTGGCTTAAAATAAACCCTTAATAAATGTGATTGACTAAGTGAGCGAATGACTACTACAGTTCCCATTTCTGTAGCAAATGAAACCCTTTCTACCCAACAATCCTATGAAATAGGAAATACGTGTTTGCAATCCTCATTCTACAGATGTGAAAACCAAGGCTCTGAGAGTGTCATTGATTTTCCAATGACCATACAGCTAGTAAATGCCTGAGGGAGGAGTTGAACCCAGATCTCTTAATGCCAGCTACCTCATGATTCTTTTTCATCTATCCAAATGCTACCCCTTATTGAAGACCTCCTCTTCCAGGAAGCCTTCCCTGGCTATTCCAGCCCCTTTGTGTCTTTCCCTTTCTGGAACTCCTATTCCTAGAGCGAAAAGGATCTTAACCATTTTTTGTGTTGTGGACCTCACGTGATCAAGTGAAACCTATGGACCCTTTCTCAGAATAATGCTTTTAAATGAATAATATATAAATAAAATATATGTATAAACATATGTATACATATAAACATATATAAAATATATGTGTAAACATACACCTATATAACTATATAACACCTAAATAACCATAATAATAGCTATATATTTATACCTACGTATTTATGTATTTCGTCTATCATCCATTTATCTATCTATCTTTCTATCTATCTATCTCTCTATCTATTATCTGTCTTCTGGATGATTCTCTGTCAGAGATGACATAGTATATTACAACTATGTATGTGTATATGTGTATGCACACATATACACATATATACGTATATATGTGTATATATGCACATATATACACATATATACGTGTATATGTATATATATGCACATATATATTTAAATGTATAAAACTACATATAATGTGTATGTATGTGTGTCTGTGTGAGTATATATATATGTGTGTGTGTTTTTATATGCACAGGCATACGTATCTGTGAAACTATATATGTGTAAAATATATAAAAACTATATATAGTATGTGTGAATATATATTTGTGTATATACATACATATATGCATATATAAAACTTTTATATGTATATGTATATACATAGATTGTGTGTGTGTGTGTGTGTAACTAGTGTACAGAAGCTGGATGAGTCCCTGCTCTCAGGGATGCTGTAGAAAGTATTGAGAGGTTGGACATTAGGGTCTCTTAACACTTTTGGGGTCATGGTCCCCTCTGGCAATCTGATGAAGCCCATGAACCATTTCTCAGAAGAATGTTTTTAAATGTATAAAATACATAGGATGATAAGGGAAATTAATTACATGGAAATATAGATATCAAAAATATTCGTTGAAAAGCTCTCAGAGCTCAGAGTAAGACTCCTCTTTAGTCAGTACCCCACACTGGCATAGGGAGCTCTTTCCTAGGTGCTGGTTCTCTTTCTCCATGGAGGTTATAAACTCCTCAAAAGCAGAGATTCTGTCTCAATTCTTCTCTCTCCTCCACAGTCCTCCCAGCCTTATCACAGTGTTGGATGAATACAATTTATTGTTCAGCACGCAATGGATTCATTGCACAGATATTCATTTATTGTACACTGGGGAAAAGGCCCTTGGGTGAGGCTATG
This sequence comes from Phalanger gymnotis, assembly GCA_028646595.1. Lineage (NCBI taxonomy): Eukaryota > Metazoa > Chordata > Mammalia > Diprotodontia > Phalangeridae > Phalanger > Phalanger gymnotis. Next base: position 89,791,529 of record CM053622.1, read on the forward strand.
AGTGGTACTGACAAGTATGGGACAGTCCCTGATTTCACAGAGTTTATTTTTATTTAGTAATATACTGTTAAGAGTTGGAAGGGTCCACCCTCTCCCTCCTATTTTACAGATGAAGAAACTGAGGTAGATTGATAGAAAGACAACATGATAGTATAGATATAGTGCTGATTTTGAAGTCAGGATATGGGGATTAGAATATTAATGTTTTTCACCTGAGAATAATCTGACTTTGGGCAAATCATTCCATGCCTCTAAACCACAGAGTCGTCTTTTGTAAAGAGGAGTTTAAATGGCTTCTAAAGTCCATTCCACCACTAACAGTCCACAAGTATATGAAACTACACTTTATAGAATACAGAAGGCTGAAGATACGTGTAAAAGATTAGAGATTGGGACTGCACTGGCGATTTCATTAGTACAGTCAAGTGAACGAGAATTTTCAAGCACCTACTATATTTAAGTCCCTATGTTAAAGAAAGGCAAAAACAGGCCCTGCCCTCAAGGAGCTCACAGTCTAATGGAGGAGTTGACATGAAAACAACTGTGTACAAATAATTTATATACAGTATTAGTTGGAGGTAATATCAGAGGGAAGGGACTAGCATTATGGAAGACCAGGAGAAACTTTTTGCAGAGGGTTGGGATTTAGCTGAGACTTGAGGAAAACCAAGGAAGCCAGCAGGAGGAGGCAAAAAGGGAGAACATTCTAGGTGTGTGGGACAGCTGATGATAATTTATGGAATTGGGAAACAGAGTTTTCAGATAAGGAAGTTACCTCTCACAATGCAGACTAGAAACTTCTCGGCAATTTATAATCTTAGAGAATAAAACATATGTAATAGACTATGTAACTGATTATTACTATCAAATAATTCAATATTTATGTCATGGTCATACCAAGAAGATTCTTGATTTTTTTTAAACATCTGAAGACAGAGTTCATATTCTGAACCTATATCAATAGAAAAAGAAACATGTTGACCACGTCTTAACCTCTTTGTTAATATTATGTCCTCCAAACAAAATGAACACACTCTCTTGAAACCAGATGACCACAGCTGAGCTAGTCAAACAAAATGCATGGGCAGGTCAGGGAAGGCTATCTTCTGGAATGTTGTCACTCTTCATCTGAACCTCTTGGCTTCTCTGACTTGGCTTCTTTGAGTCCTAGCTAAAATTCTACATTCTACAGGAAGCTCTTCCCAAACCCTCCCAATTCTAGTATCTTTTTTCCATTGATTCTTTACTACTTATACTGTATATAGACAGTTTGGTCATAGTTGTTTGTGTGTTATTTTCCCCATTAGATTGTGAGTTTCTCGAGGACAAAGACTGTCTCTTGCCTTTCTTTGTATCTCCAGCACTTGGAACAGAGTAACATTTAATGAATATTTATTAACTGACTAGCTAATTGTATTGTCTACCTGCTGTATGTTTATATCCAGTTAGAATTAAACTAGACTATTCAGAGATACAGGGATTTACAATAAAAATTAAGTGAAAAAAGATTTTCTCCCCTCACTGGAATCTCTGAATAGGTGCCCATTATTCCTATATGACTAAAGGTCATATAGGTAGTAGCTGACAGAGGCAAATTTGAACTATGGTCCTCTGCTTTCAGGTCAGCGGACTTGGCTGATCCCATTAACCTTCCAGTTTCCCTACCTACAAATAACAAATTTTTATTAAGGAATTACTCTGTCCCAAGCACTGTGCTAAGTGGAAGCACAAAGACAAAAGTGAAAAACTGACCTCATGGAGCTTTTATTCTCTTTGGGGAGACAAAATGTACACACAAAAGTATACACAAAATAGATAAAAAGTTTTGGGAGGGAGAGCCCACCAGCAGTTTGGGGGATCAATGTGGCAAAAGGTGATGCTTAAACTGAGTCTTTCAATCTTTCAAATAGCTGAATGATTCTTAGAGGCAGCTAGGGATAATGACACATGAATGAGATCCTCTATGTGGAAGAGCTTTTTAAGATTAAAAATGGTATGTGACATGGAAAGGTGAGATCTCATTCATAATAAAAGCTACCGCATTAAAAGGAAAGGGTCGATTCAATTAAATGAACTTTACCAAGCCATTCAATCGAGCCAATATTTACTGCATGCAAGGCATTGTGCTAGTTGATGGGAAAACAAAGTTAAAATGATGCAGAGATAGAATGTGTATCTGTCTGTATGTAGGTCCATTTTCATGGGATTTGTGCATTTAATATTACATATCTGTATTATATATATATGTGTGTGTGTGTGCGCGCGCGTGTGTGTGTGTGTGTCTCTCTCTCTCTCTGTTTATTTCATATACATAGATGGAGGCAACTGACTGGATCAGGGATAGAGAACTAGGCCTGGAATCAAGACCTGAGTTAAAATCTGGCCTCAAACACTCACTGGCTGTATGACCATGGGCAAGTCACTTAACCTCTGTTTGCCTGATCTACTAGAGAAGGAAATGGCAAACCACTCCAGTGTCTTTGCCAAGAAAACCCCATACAGCATCATGAAGAATCAGACATGACTGAATGACTGAACAACAACAATACATGCATATATATATGTATATATGTCTATGAATATGTGTGTTAGAAGAAAGGGAAATGGACAATGGACAGCCAATTTTAATCAGATTAAGGAGGCCTACAGGTGGTAGTAATCATTGTATTGGACAAGGGAACGACTGGACATTAAACAACTCCTCTCAATCATCCCAGTAAGTCCAGAGATGTGTAAGTAACTGAAATATGGCCAGGAAACACAGTTCTTCTTACTCCAAGGAGAGTTAGATCAGTGTAGGCACATGCTGATTTGTAATGATACACATCTCTATATGCATTTAAAATTTGCAAAGCACTTTCTGTGTGGTACAGAGAAAAGAATGCTGGATTTAGAGTCAGAGGATCTGGGGTAGAATCTTAGCTCTGGCAAGACACCTGGCCTTTCTGGGCCTCAGCCTTTTTCATCTATAAAATGAGGCAACTGGATCAGAAGATGTCCAAGGTTTCTTCCGACTCTATGGTATCCTCTGAACTTAGGTGTGTGTTTGTGTGTGTGTGTGTGTGTGTGTGTGTGTCTGTTTGTCTGTCTGTCTGTCTCTGTGTGTATAGGGGAGTATGAAGGTAAATAGTGCAATTATTGTGATTCTCCTTTGACAGATACGAATGCAGAAGCAGAAGGAGATAGAATGATTTGCCCTGTTCACAAGACAGAGCTGGGATACAAACGCAGGTCCTTTGATTCTGCTACACCATGCTGCCCCAAAGGGTCTTTTCATCCCTTGAAGTCCTCTATGGAAGGCAAACAGTGGAATTAGTTTTTTTTGCTAGAAACCTGTGACATCCATGTCATTGGGGATTTACAAGAGTAAGCTAAACAATTCAGTGCTGTCCCAGGCTGGTATGAAAGGAAACAGGACTGTTTTCCCAGACAGTTAAGAGGACAGTGTGGGATGAAAGGTGCTAAATGCACACAAGGAAATCTCTTTTGCCAACAAAAATCATCTCTTCATCCTCCAAACTGCTGAATTATTTTTCTCTGGTGGTACTTAATATTTTGCCTTATGCTATTTTTAATTTTGTCTATATTCCATTTCTCTTTAGAATATAACCCCTGGGCAGGGATCATGTCTTTGTATATTTTATCTCCGATAGTGCCAAATAGAGAGTGCTTACTTATTGAATTACTGAGAATTCTCAACCGATTGTTACTCTCTAATATTTAGGAATTGGAATGCATACAACTGCATGCAGTAGGTGCCTAATAAATATTTGTTGCACGATGATTGAACGAATGAATGTGACTCACCAGTGCTCAGGAAGCCAAAGATACCAACTCGGTAGCTTGCAGTGACCACAATGATATCTCCAACTGCAGCAAGAAACGATCCTTCCAGGTCTAGCTGCTCCTTTCTCCCCCTATATTCACCAGTATTGTGGAAGAACACTAGCACTGATGCATTCTGGCTCTGAAAAAATGAGAGACAGGCTTTATGGCACTGAGGGAGAAAGAACATCTGATACTCAGTTTCAAGTGTGCAAATTGGTCTCCTCTGCTTCTCACCCCTTATCTAGAAAGACTTTTTCTACTTGCTGTGGCCCTAAGATGTGACTTGCTTTTTACCCACCATTCTTATTTCAGGAGCTCCGACCCTTGATATATTAGCAATTTCTCTTAATCAGATACCCTGCAAATGAAGATTAATGAAAGGGAGAACACAAAGTCATAAAAATATTGGAGCTGGAAGAGTTCGTAAGAGATCATCTTGTCTAATCCCTGACAGTGCAAGGGAACTATAACGTAGAGCGGATGGAAGAGCGGTCCTCAAGTCATATACCTGGTTCAAATTCCAGCTTGTGTACTTACTACCTAAAATGGCAAATCCCTTCACATGTCTGAACATTAGTTTCCTCACCTGCAAAAAGTTCTCTAAGGTCCCTTCCAAATTTAAAACCTACGGTCCTATGAACTGGAGGCAAGGCCAGAAGGGGGTGACTTGCCCAAGTCAGTGGCAGAATCTCAACAAGAATCCAGGTTTCCTGACTTTAATTCCGTGTCCTCCTACTGCTCCAGGCTGCCTTCTTGTGGCTATATACACATATGCATACAGAAACATAGTGACCATAATGCCTGCCTCCAAAAAGGAAACTGGAAGAATTATCTTTCAATACAAGCAAATAATACACACACACAAACACACATATATACATATGCACACATATATGTATGTATGTATGTATGTATGTATGTATGTATGTATACACATATTTCGTATTGTTTAATTGATTAGTCATGTCTGATATTTTGTGACCTCATTTGGGATTTTCTTGGCAAAGACACTGGAGTGGTTTGCCATTTCCTTCTCTAGATCATTTTACAGATGAAGAAACTGAGGCAAACAGGGTTAAATGACTTGCCTAGGGTCAGACAAATAAGTATCTGAGGCTGGATTTGAACTCAGGTCCTACTGACTCTAGAAGTAGCATACTATCCACTGCAGCCCAGTGTGTGTGTATGTGTGTGTGTGTTATTTATTTAATGCCAAGCTCCCCAAAATATGTCGAAGTAGAGAGTGTGTTAGATTAAGTTTCACATGGGATAACACAAAGATTGGAATGTTTTAGCTGCAGAAAACCATAAACGTGCATGAATCCTTCTTTTCCTGAATCTCCTATTTTTTTTTCTTCTTAATCAGCAGAAGAAAATGCTTGCCTTGTTACCAGTGAATAGGAATGAAGCAGGTGGGGATGGGGAGTGAGGAAGGAAAAAGCGTCGAGTCAGAGTCAGCTCTCAGCTTCATGTAAACAACACAGGTCACAAGCAAATGGGTCCAGGCTTTGGAGCCTCTAACAACATTGCTCTCACTCTCAGACTGTCAAGTTATCATCCCCACTTAACTGGGTTGACTGAGACGAATAACCCACCCAAGATGGATGCCACAGAAGCTTCTTTGATCCAGGTCCCTGGGTGGGGGTGGGGCGGTGGGGCTTCACTGTGAAGAACAGGAGGGCCATTCACCCAAGGCAGATTACACTAACTGAAGTAGGCAAAATCAGGAAATGGTGATTTTGTCATAAGCACATCTATGACAACAGTCACCACTTCCCAGTCCAGCATCATCAGTTAAGTAATACATTTTACCTAACTGTTATTTGTTCACATGGAATCACAGAGGGTTAGAATTAGAAGCAGGGGTATGCTGAAGCCAGCTGACGTTAAATCTAGAGGGTCAATTGTTAAATTTTCCGGGCATCTAATTCTATTTTTACTACCGTACCCTGCCTCCCACTTTTGCTGATGAAAGAAATCTATAGTATACTGCTGGAGTCTACAGTCAGTGCATAGAGGGCTACATCCCACCCTCCAGAATAGGAAGCCATGGCTAGGAAATATCACCTGCTGAAACCAATGAATCAACCCACAATGGATGAAATTAGCTCTCTACAGGAATCTCCCCAAAGTCAGGAACCCTAAGGGATGAGTAAACGGGAGGCAGATGAGCTCTATGACTAGCAGCTGCTCTTCAATCCACTCAAGGAACCAACAATATAAAATGTAAACCATTTTCATAAAAACACTTGTTTTGGAAATTGTAGCATCATAATATATAAATCAGTGATGATAAAGTGGAAACATTTTCTAGCTTGCTAGCTGCTTACTCTTGGGAGAGTCTCTTTTGACTATATAATCTATCTGCTATTCTTCCTATTAAAAAAAGTGAGATAAGGCATTATTTTCAAACCTTATGTCACTTCTCTGAACCTCAGTTTCTTTGTCAGTAAAATGAGGGGTTGAGACTGATTTCTAAGACTTTTCCAGCTGTAGTATTCTATGCTGTCTGTTCTGTCTGACATTATATATTCTAAAGCCTGTTCCAATTCTACCCTAAGTAAACCCAACCCATATGGCTCATCCAGAAACAGGCTGCCAGCCACCTCTGTGGTACTATGGCAGGAACATTATACACGTGGTAGGGCTGGTCAGGGAGCTTCCCTGATCGGCAGGAACCTCCTGGGCAGCTGGGAATGTAAGCTGTGGCTCAGTGGAGAGAATCAAGTCCTCCAGCTCAGTGTTGAAGGTGTTGTTTTCTGTAATGATGGATCAATCCCTTATTGGTCCTGTGGATTTGTGTTTTGCTATATGACACAGTGATCCCTTACTGGGTCCCAGTGATTGTAGGACTATGTCAAAGATGACTGGCAGCTGGATTAAAGAGAGCTACCCATTCAATATATTTCAAAAGGGGAGTCCAAAGTCCTCCCCATTCTCTCTGAGAACTTTCTCTTGGCCTTCCAGCACAGGAGAAGGCAGTAAGAGGGAGCCAATTTCTCCCCTTCCTTCTCTCTGTCAGGAACTATGATCATCACTAGCACACAGCTGGGAGAACATGTGCTTGCTCAGATGAATCAGAGTTTGGGCCTCAAATGCCCAGCTGCCTCTCTTGCTTTGCGTCTCTTGATCACAAGTAGCCAAATAGAGATTGTGAGAGACAGATGTTTCCAGCCTACGTTATGGTTACTTCATGAGCTCCATAGGTCTAGTCACTAAATTGAATATTGGTTGTGCAGTGGGAGGTGCTGCTGGGGGAGGCAGCCAGCCATCCCTGCATGAGCTACTGCTCAGAAAAATGCAGACTGAGGTGAAAGTGAGATCTGCTCAGCAGTCCCATAGTCTCCCAGGATAACATGAGAGGAGCAAAGGGTTTTGTTTTAAGTATTTAGTTTATTTTGTTTTAAGTATTTAGTTTTAAGTATTTAGTATTCCGTTTTGTTTTAAGTATTTAAGTATGAAGAGATTTTACTTTGCACAGCAAGGTGGAAGGAGAGAGGGGAATATGTAGAAAATGCAAAAAAAATCCTATTCTACTCTGTTTAAAGACTGAATGCAGTTCATTTGAGGTCAGTTAGTTAGAACCTGGGAGGCAGACAACATACAGAAAACGATACTACTCTTCCTATATGAAGATGGAACAATGAAGGACACAGTGGCTAGTGTTTAGCAGGGGGATGTCTTAGCGCGATGCAAGCCACACTGTCACCCTGATCTGCCTGTGACCAAGAGCTGGCTGGGGTTATGACCGTGGGAGCAAAGGGAAACTAATCAGACTACTTGGAGAATGGAACCTTGGCCTTACTGGCCCCCTAGGTGAAGGCAATTTTTCAGCAGTGCCTCATTTACATGTCAAATATCCAAGTAGCTTAATACTCACAAGGTTTTGAGGGACAAACACATTCAGGTACAAACAGTCTTCACTGACAGTAGGTGATGAGGCCTTTCCAAATCCAGGCTGCCAACAGTTGGCCCTAAAGACACAGGTTGAGTTACCCCAGGCACAATTAAACCCAAACTAAATTTCATGACTTTTGATGCCCCCTAGATCTCTTTCCTCCTCTCCTGCTGTCTCCCCCTTCCCCCCGCCCCACCTCATCTCTAACTAATACAGAAGACATTTCATGAGGTTCTTGTTTTTAAAAGCCACTTTTAAACATTTGTAAAAACACATTCAGAATTGCAGAATTGAGACAGAAATCAGTAATGCACACCAAACTGCCTCTCTGTGTACTGAAGTCTCATGGGCACATTCATGCATAAAGCCCCTGGCTGACCATCCAGGATGCAAATGAACTGATGGTGCAACACTGGGCAAAGGGGGAGGGGAAGAGAAGCAGATCCAGGACTTACCAGGGTAATTTGGCCATTACTGCAGAGGCAGCATGGTCTAAAAGACTCAGAAGTCTGAGTTCAAATCCTAGTTCAGGCCCTTCCTTTGCCTGGTTGGCCTCTCTAAGCCTACATTCCTTTATTTGTAATTGTCAGCATAGGGACTTTATAAACCTTGTATCACTTAATACACTAAAAACATTTATTTAGTATCTACTATGTGCCCGCTAATGGGCAGCTAAGTGGCACAGTAGTAGATAGAGAGGTCTGGAGACAGGAATACCTGAGTTCAAATCTGGCCTCAGACATTTACTAGCTGTGTGAACCTGGGCAAGTCACTTAACCTTGTTTGCCTCAGTTTCCTCATCTATAAAATGAACTGAAGAAGGAAATGGCAAACCACTACGATATCTTTGCCAAGAAAACCCCAAATAGGGTCACAAAGAGCTGGCCATGACTAATCAACAAAACAACAAGTGGGAATTAATTTGCCCAGACAATCTGTGCACACCATCTCATTCAACCCTGCCTGTCACTGTCTACATTTGCAAGAAAGCTGAATTAAGGAAAAATATTTTGACCATGGAACAAAGCAAAGTCAGGCATGCAAGCAACTGATAGATACGGAGTGATTTCTATGTGTCAGGTACTATGTTTGGCGCTGAAGACACACACACAAAAAAAAAAACAAGATGGAACCTCTGAAGGGTTAAATCTACCCTGTCCTCAAGGAGTTTACATTCTGTTGGGGGAAACAACATACAGATATATAAGCACATGTAGAATAAATACAAACAATTCCAAGGTAGTTAAATATGGGGTAGTTCAGGCCAGAGGCCATTAACAGCAGACAGGATCAGGGAGTACTTTATATAGAAGACAGTACTGGAGTTGCGTCTTCAAGGCAGAGAAGGAGAACATTCCAAGCATTGTTATTGTCATTGTTCAATTATGTCCCACTCTTTGTGACCCCATTTGGGGTTTTCTTAGCAAAGCTACTATGGTCGTTTGCCACTTCCTTCTCCATTTTACAGATGAGGAAACTGAGGCAAACAAGGTTAAGTGACTTGCCCAGGGTCACACAGCTAGTGAGTATCTGAGACCTGATTTGAACTCAGGAAGATGAGTCTTCCCGACTCCATATGCAATACTCTATCCACTTAGCTGCCAATTTCAGGCATAGGGATTGGTCAAATAACTAAAAAGAGACTGCTATTTACATATCAATCATGATTCCAAAATGCTTTCCCTTCAATGTCTCATTAGATCCAAGCTAGGTTTTCTTTCTACTATGCTACCATTCCTTTCACTACATAGGGTGTGGTCAGATTGTAGATAGTCAAAGTGCCAGGCAGAGAAATGTAAACTCTACTCAGGAGGCAAAGGGAGCCGTTGATGGTTCATGGGCAGAGGAGTGATATGACTAGATTTATGACATAGAGCAGGGATGTCCAACCTTAGGTTTTTATTGAAACAATAGACAACGTATTTTGATTTGCCATTTTAATGAGGGCTCTGTGGTTTACTAAAGTATTTATGTAAATTTCTACGCTTGTAGGTGGGCCGCAAAAATCATAATGCAGGCCACATGGGGCCCACTGGCCGCATTTTGGACAGCCCTGATATAGAGCACCAGTTTTTGGAAAAAAAAATCACAAAACTACCCACTAACGAAACTCTTACCGTGGCACAGTGGCCTCCCAAGAACCAGTCCAGTTATATGGCTCCGGCGCGTGGAATCGCTTTTGTCCCAGTGGTGGGGCCGCATATGGAACTCCAAAGAACTGGACAATTCTTTTCCACTCGGCACCCACTTGAATTGCTTCAGATCTGCCCTTCAGAGTCCCCTGGGTGGCAATGAACACTGTGGCTGGGTCTGTAGTATAGTTCAGCATGGAGATGCCTGCAGAAAAATGGCAAAAATAAATACTTCACCCACATTATTATTTTTCCTAATTTCTAATGAGAGAAAATGCCATGCTTTTGAATGATAGAATCTTAGGATTAGAAGGTACTTTAGAAAACGTCTGGTTCCCCTCCAATTTTGATAACATCCCAACATGTAGATACGTGGAAGGCTGGTTCTACTTGGTATAACAGCAAGCACCCTATCATATCCAGGAGGTCCTGTTAGCACAGGTTCTTTGATCTACCTTTAAAGGGAAACAACTTTTAAAAGTTAACAATCCTACATTTAATTACATTCACTAGTTCAGGGGAAGGGTCAGCACCCTGAACATCAGAGAAAATATAAGCAGAGAAATTAACACAAAGACCAACAGACAGCGCTCTGACTGCCTGAATCAAAGCAATATTGCTATACACTTTACATACACCACTGGATTGAGAGAGCCTTTACATCTGAGCAGTTGGGGAGCTCTGAACATATGGCTACTCAGTCTTGACCAGGGAATCAAAAGATCCTTTTCATAAGCGAACCCCCGAGGCAAAATACCAACTCAGAGTATAAATATACTTCTCAGAGCCAGAAGGCTGATCACAACCCTCTGACTCAGTGCCTAATTAGAAATTAGCAAAAGGTGTTAAGCCTTCCTACAAGCAAGCCTCCCCTAAGCAAGCTTCCCTTAATGGGCTCCACATGAGGCCTATTAATGGATGGGGAAGATCTTCATATCCCGTTAACATTACACTTGGCCACAGAGGGAAGAACTAGGGTTAGTTAAGGTGGAAGTTCCAGAGAAGTATTTTCAGATCAAAAGAAAAAAACTTTCCAGCAATTAATTAGAATGATCGAAAAGTGAAGAGTCTATGTTTAAACGACACAATACGGTGCTGTAATAATCCTCTTATTGGTTCTAACACATATGTTTTCTCTGCTGAACTAATCTGACCTCTAAGTTTCCCTCTAGGTCTGAACTTATTCTGTGAAATTTGATGAGGCCAGGACTCCTCTGAGGGCACAGATCAATACTTCTACTCCCCAAGGGTTTTCCAGGGCTGTGTATACAATGGGCAGTGTTGGACCAAATTGAATGAATCACAGACAACTTAGCCTGTTTCTATTAAGGGCATTTCATATAATGCCATTTATGACTATCTATACCTCAAAGTCTTCCTGGAGTGGAATTCAATATCATTTACCATATTAAGAGACACGCACCCTGCCGTAATAGAAAGAGTCTTGGATTTGGAATGGGAAGATCATAGCTTCATAAATTTAGGGCTGGAAGGGACAGTAAAGGTTATCCAGTCCAACCCCTTCCTTTTTCACAGATGAAGAAATTGAGTCGAAGAGAGGTTAAGTGACTTTCCAAAGGTCCCAGAGGTGGTAAATGAAGGGTTAAGATTCAAAATCAGATCCCCCAATTAGAATCTAGCCTTCTTTTCCCTATAGCTCACTGTCTTAATACAGCACAATAGTGTTAGTATTTAACACTAACTACCTTACAGGGTTTTGTGAGGAAAGTGTTTTGCAGATTGTAAAACACTACATAAACCCTGAGTTAATATTGTTAATTAGGCCATGCTTTCCAAGGTCCCAATGACTTAGTGAACATTATCCTTTCTTGTGCCTCAAAAGTTATTGACCTGAGCTGAGACCAGAAATGTAAACCCAAGGAATGGGAAGATCCAGTGGTCATGCTATAACCTGTACATTTCTTACAGTTACCGACTATGATTCCTCTCTCTCTTTCACAAGATTTCCTGTTTGGCTTGAAAATTGAAGAGACTCCTAAGCACTTCAGAGGTCTGTCTGACTCCTGCCACCCCTGGAGGCCTGGTCTGTTCTAGGAGAAGTCAGTTCATTTCTGGAATCTGACAGAGGAATAATATGTCAGGGTAACTTTTTATTTTTTATTTTTTAATTAAGAATTTTAAGAGGATGCAAATTTGATTTCCCCACAGACAGCATTAATTATCACTTCCTCCAGAGCTGTCAAAGTGAATCTTAATCTGGTGCATATCAAACAAATAGACGTGGAAAAATATTAGATGAGCATTTCTGTCCTTCGTCAACTTTGATAGGAGTTGTAAGGAACTACGTGGGATTCAGGTGTTGTCAGGCCATTGGTAGCAATGGATTTTAAAAAAAGTTAATTTAATAGTAGTTAATAGGTGGCACAGGGATTAGAGCGTTGGACCTGGAGTCAGGAAGACCTGAACTTGAATCTGACCTCAGCCACTGGCTGGTGTCACTCCGTGACCCTGGGAAAGTCACTTAACCTGTCTCTGTCTTGGTTTTCTTATCTGTGAAACAGTAATAACAATAACGTCTACCTCCTCGGGTTGTTATGAGGATCAAATGAGATAACACTTGTAAAAATGTTTTGCAAACCCTGAAATGATATACAAATGCCAACTATTATTATGATGTGACGTAGAAGATAGAATACTAGACTTCAAGTCAGGTAGACTTGAGTTCGAATTCTGTCATAGACATTTACTAGCTGTGTGACCCTGGGCAAATTATTTCACCTTCCTTGAGTTTCTTCATCTGCAAAATGGGGATAACGGTACCACCTCCTTCATAGGATCGATGATGAAGACCAAATAAGATAATGGATATAAAGTGCTTTACAAACATTCCAGTACTATATAAATGCTAACTACTACAATCATGTATGTAGGGCAGCTAGATGGTACAGCGGATAAAGCACTGGGCCTGGAGTCAGGAAGACTTGAGTTCAAATTCTGCCTCAGACACATTATTAGCTGTGTGACCCTGGGCAAGTTACTTCACCCTGTTTGCCTCAGTTTCCTCATCTGCAAAATAAGCTGGAGAAGGAAATGGCAAATCACTCCAGTATGTATGCTAAAGAAATCCCAAATGGGGTTACAAAGAGTCCCACAAGACTGAAACAACTGAACAAAAACGACAAAACCCACATCTTGAAAATTATGTCAATTTCTTTTGTTGCATTTGAAACCCATTCTTACCCAACCCATTCAATGATTCAGAGATCTCCATGTGGATAGTCTTTCATTGGGGTAGATTCGAGTGATCCTCACTCATCCTATATGATTCTTATTCATGTATTAGCACTCTGCCTGACACATAGTAAGTGCTTATTAAATGTTTTTTCTTTCATCCATCCATCCATCCATCCATCCATCCATCCATCCATCCATCCATCCATCCATCTGCATAGATCCATCATAAAAGAGCTTCTCTCCATGATGGAAGTTTTCCTCTCTCTTATAGCCCTTCATAGATGCCAAGAGAGCCCTCTACCTATGTGATTGATCCCTCACAATCACTGCATGATTAGTCCACACTATTTTAAAGCCACCTTTCTCCTCGATGGTGTCCCCTTACTCTACATCTTCTGTACAGTTCATTAAGAACATGTAGTATAAATATAAAGAGGTATTGCTTCATATTACAGAAATCTGAAGTCCCAACTCAAGGAATTTTCAAGTTTGACTATATTATGGAATGAGAGGCTATATTTATTAGAAAAAAATGTGCTAATGTATTCTCCTAGGGATTACACAAACCTCACCAAAAGGGAAGAATGGCACCTGAATTCAAGAACTGGGAGCATAGAATCAGGGTGGTGCTTCCCCCAGTTCCACATTTAATTCTCCCCTATTCTTTTTTTTTTTGCTTTTTGGCAGGGCAATTGGGGTTAAGTGACTTGCCCAAAGTCACACAGCTAGTATGTCAAGTGTCTGAGGCCGGATTTGAACTCAGGTCCTCCTGACTCCAGGGCCAGTGCTCTACTCCCTGCGCTACCTAGCTGCCCCTCCCATATTCTTTAAAGTTCAACTCAAAGACCAACCTCCTCCATTAAACTCTTCTTGATCCTCCCCATTGGTAATAGCCTCACATAGTAATTATGAGGCACTTATTATATATTATTTTGTATTATAGCTAACTGCAGTCATATCTTATTGGTGGCACAGTAGATAGAGTTCTCTGCGCATGGATTCAGGATGATCAAGTTCAAGTCCAGCTTCAGATATTTACTAGCTGTGTGACTCTGTGCAAGTCCCCTATCAAAGGCTACTCATCTATAAGATGAGAATAATAATGGCACTGACCTCCCAGGGTTGTTGTAAGGATAAAAATGGGATAATATTTTTAAAGTTACTTTTCCAACTTTAAAGTGATATACAAATGCTAGCTATCATAGTCAACATTGTTATTATTATCCTTCCACAAGACTGAAAGCTCCATGAAGATAAGGACTGCATCTTAAGTAATTATGTATATCCCCCCTACCTATGCAAGTAATAATCAGACAAGAAAGAGTGATGGAAGTGTAAAGGAGGGTGAAAGAGAAGGAAGAGACTTCAACAGGTAGAGACAGAGGTAGTTTATTCCAGGCATGGGGTCATAGGATAAGTCTAGAGAGTAGTCTAGAGGCTGGAACATAAAAGTACTTAAGGGAGTAATATGAATTAAGCCTGCATAAGTGATATGGCATCAGATTGTAAATGGCCTTGAATTCCAGTCAGTAGTTGAAGAGACATCTTGTCACCCTTAAAATAAAACCTCATAGGTATCACTTTTTTCATAAGGCTGACCCTGCCTCCAGGGGCTTAGGAAAAAGAAAAACTCCAGGTTTTTCAGGTTTTCCATCCAACAATAAAATGCCATCCCACCCTACTGTTCCCAGCCATGCTCTTCGTCCAGTGGACTTTCAAGTCAAGCCTCTGAATCCACAGGTCTTAGTTTACCTTTCTTCCTATAAATATAGGTGGCCTCCTCCCAGAGCAAGAGCCAGCAACTGTGGCCCTGTAGGCTGTGTGTGCAGCTCTGGGTATCTGGATAGAACACACACCGGATAGATGCAGGCCGGACCTCCAGGGTTGTGATGTGGCAGGCTGGCTTCCGGTAACATTCTGGGAGTGAAGAAGAAAGAACAATGATAGAAAGACAGCTTCTAGTAGATAAATGTGAAGGAACCAGAATCAAACCAACATTTTGGACCCTAAATCCTTGGATGTTGCTACAAAACAATAGGATTGACAGTGATGATAGTATCAATACTATTAATTAGCACTGATAGTATTAATACAACATTTATGCTATCATTAATATTATATTAATACTATTATATACTACATAACACATAGTATATATGAGATTATACTATGCAGTGATATATATCTATATAAATACATATGTAATAAAGTAAAATAAATGTTTTATAAATATATTATCATGTTCTGATAATATAAATTTGTTGATTTATATTCATATAAATAAAATATAAATACAATTAAATTATCATAAATAATAAAATAAATATATATGTATATATACACATACATAAACACTTTAAGTTTTGGAAAGCATTCCCTTCATAAAATCAGCTCTATCACCTAGATTCCATCTCCAGCACTATTTCTATCACCGTGAAACAAGAGTGAAGCACAGTTACTTTCTCTCTCTGTTGACTTCCTTCCTTACAAAATGGAAATAATGTTACTTTTGTTTCCTATCTCACAGGACTGGTGAGAGGAAAGCTTTTGGCAATAGTAAATAACAATACAGATGTAACCTATTACATTTGTAAACAGTATGTTTATGTACAACAAAAATGTGATGTTAGAATATTGATGACTTAAACTTAGAACCTTGAAATGGTTAAATGCGTTAGAGATTCTGTTTCTGATCAGTGTTTTTGTATCTCAATAACATTTCCATTATATTTCCATTAAGGTTCTGTAAGGTGCTGTATGTCTTGCATAGTGTAGGTAATTAACAAATATTTGGTGAGTTGAAGTTGAAATTTACTTTGACTGTTCTAATGTCACATAGAACTATATGTCCCATTACACATACATGACAATGTTGGAGTCCACTATCTGATGCATCACCTATGCCATTTTTAATCATCATAGAAACATACTAAGCTCTTGTATATTTTGACTACATCTTAAATTGAACCAAGAATACATAGGTAGGGGAAAAGGGTCAGGATATTCCACTATGACTCAGGGGCTAATAGAGTCAGACGAGGCTTACTGCAATTCGGTTTTATAAAGGAAGAAATTGATGCTCTGAGAATGGAAGTGACTTACTCAAGATCACGCAGATAATGTGGGTCAGAGTGAGAACCAAAATCCAGGTCTTCTGGAAGGGATATTAGAATCCAGAATTTTACGGCCAAAAGAAGGTCTGCTTTTCTCAATTTACAGAGGAAGAAACTTAGACCCAGGCAAGATGACCTTGCAAGAAAATTACCTGCTGGGGTTTTCAGTTTAAATCAATTCAATAAATATTATTAAGGACCTGCTACACAAGTCAGTGAGGCAGCTTGTCATTATGACTAGAGTAGGTAGAGAACCAATCTCAGAGTCAGGAAAAAACTGGATTCAATTCCTTCTGATACAGACTGGCTACGTAAGCCCGGGCAGGTCATTTAAACTCTAAGTGGCCACAGGCAACTCTTTTGACTCTAAGGTACAGAGTCTAAGTAGTAGCCTAGAGCCTAAGATTCTAAGGTACAGAGCAAGGGCCATCTTGCTTTGGTTTCCTCACTGTGAGCTCCCCATACCAGTGAAATTATAGGTCCCAATCCCCTCTCTTCTCCTCCTCTCTCAAATGTACAAGAAATCATGCTTTTGTGTTAATCCATCAGTCTTTTAACTTCCTGTAAGTCTAGCATCATCATCATCATCATCATCATCATCATCTTCAACAACAACAACAATTTGTTGTTGTTCCTTCAGTAATGTCACACTCTTTGTGATCCCATGGACGCCAGGCCCTTCTATCCTCCACTATCTCCCTAAGTCTGTCCAAGCTCCCATTCGTTGCTTCCATGACACTATCCATCCATCTCATCCTCTGTCATCTCCTTCTCCTTTTTCCTTCAATCTTGTCGAACATCAGGATCTTTTCCAATAATTCCTTTCTTTTCATTATCTAGCCAAGGTATTTAAGCTTCAGCTTCAGTATTTGACCTTCCAGTGAATAACCTGAATTAATTTCTGTAAGTATTGACTGATTTGATCTCCTTGTAGTCCAAGGGAGTCTCAAAAGTCTTCTCTAGCACCCAGCAATTAGCATTTACATAATGTATTAAGGTTTGCATTACAGATATTACAAATACCTAATTACTCATTCAGTCTTCACAACAACCTCTCAAGGTAGGTGATATATCATTATCTCCCTCTTAAAATGGAGAAAGGGAGGATGGGAGAGTAAATCACTTGGCCTGGGCCACAAAGCTAGTAGCCAGCTAAGGCTGGATTTGAACTCGAATCTTCCCGACTATAGGTCTAACACTCTATCCGCTGTGCTTCCTGGCTGCCCAAATGTCAGTGTATGTCCTTGACTGGTCCTAGTTCATTTTGAGATCTCAGTTAGTTCTAGTGACCTAAATATCATTCTGCCAGATTCAGAATCCCCATGATCCTTCCATGAGGTCATACCCCAAGATCTTTTGACAGTCAATGTTCTGAAAAGCCTGAAGGCAGATTTCCTTACCTGATAGGCAGAGGTCTCTGGCAGCAGAAAAGTTGCTGGAAGCATCGATGCTGATATGGGCTATATCGAAGTTCATGATGGATGAATCAATGAGAGCTGAAGAGACATCCAAAGATTGCCACGAGTCCAAAGAGACTATGAGAGAGAGCAGATGAAATGAAAATGAAAAAATGGATTCAGAATCAAGAAAATGGTCAGACTGACAAAAATACTCCTAAAACCACCAAATCAAGCATATGCCATATCACCTTGTTTAATGGTGGTGTGAACACAACACTGGATTCAGCACCAGAAAGCATGAGTCTGAAATCTGGCTCCACCAAGTTATTAGTTTGGTGACCTTGGGAATGCCATTTAATGTGAGTCTTAGCTGTTCAGTCATTTCAGTCCTATCTGACTCTTTGTGACACCATATGGGGTTTTCTTGGCAAAGATACTGGAGGGGATTGCCACTTCCAACTGAGGCAAACAGGGTTAAGTGACTTGCCCAGGGTCACATAGCTAGCAAATGTCTGAGGCCAAATTTGAATTCAGGAAGAGTCTCCCTTATTCCAGTCTTGGCACCCTATTCACTGCACAATCTAGTTGTCTTAGTTAACTCATCTATAAATTGGGAATGATAATAAAAGCTAAAAAAGCTATTGTGATTTCTGACTGCCCTGAGAAGCACAGCTTCCAGGAATAAGGAGGTGATAGTGCCACTGTCTTCTGCCATGGTCAGACAACATCTAGAGTATTGTGTTAAATTCTTGGGGCTACAGTTGGGGAAAGTATTGATCAACTGGAGAGTATCCTGAGGATGACTGGAATGATGAAGATCCCTGAGTCATTGCTATAAAAAGATTGGTTGAAGAAACTGGGGATATGTGAGGAAGAGAAGAATCCTGGGTGATATGATAATGGTATTCTACTATTTGAAGGACTGTTACAGAGAGAAGGGATTAGATTTGTTCTCTTTGGCTACACACAGAAGAGCCATGGGTGGAAATTGCAAAGAAGCAGAGTTAGGTGTGATGTGTGGAAATATTTCCTGATAGCCAGAGCTATTCAAAAATAAGATGGGCTACTTCAGAAGGTAGATGTCTCCCGCTAATTAAAGGTCTCCAAGTAATATGCTATAGTGGTGTCTCTTTTAGGTAAGAGTTGGATTAGAATCTAAATCCCTTTCAATTCTAAATTTCAGTGATTTTGTGAAAGTTACCCTTCCTATCTCACAGGGATGTGATGAGGATCAACTGACCTAATATGTGTCTAGCACTTTGAAAATGCAGTGTTATCGAAATCTAAATCATTATTACAACAACTACTACTACGTTTATGGACACTGTATTCCCTGAAAGGGCACTAGGGTATTATTCTGATTCCCTTTCCAGACCTCTATTTTTATCAGCCACTATGACTTTTTGGTCAACTAGGACATATTGTCCATAAATATCACTAAAGATCAAAGTCACCCAACTTTGTTTCAGTTCTCAATGTGAAAAGAACACAAAAGACTCATAAGCATGCATTAACAAATACAGAAACTTGAATCAACCCATCCCTCTGATTATAATTGCTTGGGACATAAAAATAACTTAGAGGGAAGGCAGGACACACATTTCACTTTCATATTCATCTGTTAGACTTTGAGCTCTTTGAGAGCAGGAACCAGTTGGTTTTGCTTTGTTTTGATTTTTTGGTATTTCTTTGTATCCTCAGGACTTATAAGGCATAGAGTTTGGTACATAGTAGGCACTTAACAAATGGTAGTTGACTTGACTTGTCCCTAGAGAATAAGAGATTAGTGTGTTCTACCCGAAGACATAAGCAAACTCCAGGGTGGTATGGTAGAAAGGGAACTGATCAGGTCCAAGACCCAGCTCTGTCCCTTACTAGTGGACAAGTGATTATGGGTGAGTCCCACAATCTCTCTGAGCCTTAGTTTCTTTATCCTTAAAATGGGGCTAATAATATTTCAGAGCAGCTAGGAGGCATAATGGATAGAGTGCTGGCTCTGGAGACAGGAGGACCTGAATTTGAATCTGGCCTCAAACACTTCCTAGCTGTGTACCCCTGGGCAAGTCATTTCACTTTGCTTGCCTCAGTTTCCTCATCTGTAAAATGAGCTGGAGAAGGAAACGGCAGACCACTCCAGCATCTTTGCCAAGAAAACCCCAAATGGGGCCACAGAGAATTGGACAGAACTGAAGCAACAACACAATCATACATCACCTGTCTACCTCATTGCATAGAAGTGTTTGCAAAGCATAAAGAGTTATGTAAATGTGGGCTATCAGTATTCCTGGTATATTCTCCTTATCTGCTTGCTACCATAAAAGCCCATCTTTTTAACCCCAAGAAGATGAGGAGAATGTCATCAGGAATACTAATGGCTCACATTTAATTAACTCTTTGAAAGATTCTCCCAGTGATATAATATGGCTATAAATCTAGGAATGCCCAGTCTCCTGTAAAGGGGGCATAGTCATGTACAGGTGTATGTAGCAGGGTAAGATGGCACCAGGCACTGGGTGCTGATCTCCTTCAACAGAGGAAATTCAGAAGTGCTCTGATGAGAAAGTGAGTTCTTAACTGAGGGCCCATGAACATGGGATCCTATGTACTTTTATTTTATGTTTTTAAAAACATTATTCTGAGAAGGGGTCTATCCATAAGATTTACCAGACTGCCAAAAGGGTCCATGACAAAAAAATTGAAGAACCACTGAATTAGAGAAAAACTGTTGTTCTGTCCAACTCTTCATGACCCCATTTGGGGTTTTCTTAAGTGGTTTGCCATTTCCTTCAGCTCATTTTACAGAGGAGGACCTGAGGCAAACAGGATTAAGTGACTTGGTCATGGTCACGCAGCTAGCAATTGTCGGAGGCCAGATTTGAACTCATAAGGATGAGTCTTTCTGATTCCTAGCCCAGAGCTCTATCCACTGTGACACTAGGGACCAAGAGGAAAACTAGATAACTAGACAAAAACAAACACCAGAGAGAGACTGTGGCCTGTTAGTTGGGAAGTAACAGAGAAGATAGCGATGGAGAGACATGCCAGGAGACAGATCTTTGCACCCTGAGTCTCTATTCCTTAGAGGTAGTGCCCTCAAGAAAGAGAATTCCTGTGATTCTGGGGTGTGTCGATAAATGTTTAACAACCAACTTTCCATTATACATAAAATACAGCTACAACACACTTTTCAATATGATCTGTATTATTAACATTTTCTTTATTACCTTCATAATTTGACAATAGGCTTTCTCAGTTTGGTAAGAGAAGGCTCCAGTCCCTTTGGGCATGTGATCTCACTGATGGTAGCTAGAGCTTTATATAGCATTTCTCTGATCATCTGGGTTCTCTGAGGAATTAATGCTGAGGACATTACCCTGACATCCTGCTGCCAGATCTCTATCGCATGTTCCAGACTTACTTCCCATGACCTATCTTTTGTTTTGTTTTTGTTTCCTTAAACATCCCCTGCAATTATTCATTTCTACTGTAAGGTCAAAAGGGATTTCTGAAGGAGGACCAAACCAAGCTACCTATTTTGAGATGATGATCACACTGCAATTTTGGCTCAGGATGGAGAGCCAGTGGTGTTTCCATTTCAGCACGTAGGATGTCAAATTGCCAATTATGGCCTTAAAATAAAGAACTTGGCCTGGGATTGGCTGTAAGTTGATGTCTAGGAGAGATGATTATTACTGGAGGGTAACTAAAGCACGTCCAGTGGAAAGAACCCTACATGAGGAATAAAGAGACCTGCGTTTCAGCATAGAGCTCTGTTACTCATGTGGACTTTGTGGACTTTCTGACCTTGGGCAAATCCCTTATTCTCTCTCATTTGTTGTTGACTTTGGAGGTTTCAGTTTCCTCATTTGAGAAATGAGGGGATTGGGCTAGAAATAAGGTTCCTTCTAGCTCTAATACTGCCAATGGTGAGTTTCTCAACTGACATTGAAATCTAGCCACCCCACATCAGTCACAAGGCCAGAAAGAAGGCCTTATGTCTTCGGCCTTATTCCTCCACCTATGCCTCATTCCTTTGAGACAAACGTGGTATAAGCAAACTGTATTTATAGAATAAAGATCTGAATTTGAGTTCTGGTGCGGCCATTTATTAGCTTTGCGGAAAGAGGTAGGGATTAGGATGGAATCTTCTGTTGTAAACTCCTTCTACCAGTGTAGGCAGCAGGGAACAGAGGCAGAAGAAAGCTAGAATCAGGATAACACCAACAGTAGGGAAAAGTAGGATGATTAGGAGGCATTTTTTTTCTTGGGCCAGCCAACCCAGTATGAATAATCTAGGCAGCAAATAGTTGTTTGTTCAGTCATGTCCTAATCTTTGTTACCCCATTTGGGGTTTTCTTGACAAAAATACTGGTGTGGTTCACCATTTCCTTCTCTAGCTCCTTTTACAGATGAGGAAACTAAAGCAACAGGGTCACACAGCTTGTAAGTGTCTGAGGCCAGATTTGAACTCAGGAAGATAAGTCTCCCTATTCTAGGCCCAGCACTCTATTCCCTGCACCACTTAGCTACCCATTGTCATTGTTGTTGTTTTTAGCCAGAAGGGGATTTTGTGGTATATGGAACACCTAGAGAAGAAGCTGCTTCTGCCTATGAAGATAGGAAGCTGAGAAAGAGTGATGAGAGGGTACATGATTTGCCCAAGGTCACACAGCAGAGATTAGACTTGACCCCAGAGCAGCTAGGTGGCACAGTAGATTCCAGGGCTAGGCTTGGAATCAGGAAGACTTATTTCCTTAGTTAAAATCTGGCCTCAGACACTTCCCAGCTGTGTGGCCCTGGGCAAGTCACTTAAGCCTGTTTACCTCAGTTTTCTCATCTTACAAAATGAGCTGGAGGAGGAAATGGCAAACCACTCCAGTATGTTTGCCAAGAAAACCTTAAATGGCAACACAAGGAATTGGATATGACCGAATCAACTGAACGACAAAAAAGACTGGACCCCCAGGTCTTCCTGCCTCTGATGTCAAGTCCTTATCTACCTGTCTCTAGCTTGCGGATATCACTAATAACAAAAACCATAATGATGATGACATGGATGATGATAGAAATAGGAGATAGGAAACGATCATATTGGGGGCTGGAGCTGTAGTGAACTTTTTTCTCACCTCTCCAGCCTCTGATTGATGCACAAAAAATAAAATAAAAGAAAAATGTAGCGATGACTGTGAGTCGGTGGGTTTAAGTACTGGCCTTTTCACTTACTGTTAGTTAGTGGCGATCCAGGACCAGAACCGAAATTCCATTTTTGGGTTCCTTTGTTTGATTCTCAGCTTTATTCAAATGGAATAGTGCTACCTCTGAGGGGCAATAGGATAGAGCAATAGTGTGATTCACTACAAGGTAACCATGCCTAATTTTCTATAATAGATATTTTCTTGAGTAAATTATGTGTAAACAGAATTTGTGTCAGCAGAATCACATATATAACATATATTTGGGAGACTGCTATGTTATCAAAGAACCCAGAATTGAACCTCTCTATAAAGGAAATGGTCTTTTTTTGGTAATGTGATCATTCTCTTCCTAGTTAATATATTTAGTGAATTGGGATTTTCTTTCTTTTGGGACACACTTTCTCTGAAGGGCTCTAGGAGGGCAACTTGGTTGTAGCAATGGAGAGTCTATCTTTGGTGCCTGGCCACATCCTAGAATCATCTGCCACGTGTAATTACAGCCCTCTGAAGGCAGCCAATTCTTGAACATTTATTTTGAGATTACAGGCGTCCCACAGAGACAGCTCCTGCTTTGTTCAGGTGTGGGCTCTGGCTGTTTCTGGGGGAGATGGAAGCCACAGCCTTATTATAGGACCAAGCCCAAGGGCAGTTCTAAGAACTCTATCCAAAGACAGTGCCAAGAACTGCAAGCACTCTTTCAAGTTTCCTTCTTAGTTAATGGTCAGATGTTCCATTTTAGCTCTCTAAGTGAAGGCATGTGTGCTGGCTTCAGGAAAGCAGAGGCCAGGGGCCATGCTAATAATGGAATGAAGGGTCTTGTATTCAAGGCTACTGAGGGCAACTAATGGGAAGAAGAAAGAGTGGGGTGAGATCCGTGCACAGTAGACAAGAGTCCAGGACTGAAATGAACATTCTTTTTTTTTATTCAGAGTACACTCAGTGATGACCTGATCCATTGAGGCTGTCCATGTGGTATAATTGATGTAAGAACTTTCCCTTCCCGCCTCCCTTCACTGGCCTCCAAGGCACTCCCAACCTGAAATGGGCATATTAAAGATTTGAATTAAATAGTACTTTATCCTTCTCCTCCTCCTTTTGCTTTTGTTATTCAGTCCTTTTTTAGTCATATCTGACTCTTCATGATCCCATTTTGGGGTTTTCTTGGCAGAGATACTAGAGTGATTTGTCATTTCCTTCTCCAGCTCATTTTACAGATGAGGAAACTGAGGCAAACAGGGTGAAGTGGCTTTCCCTGAGTCACACAGCTAATAAGTATCTGAGGCCAGATTTGAGCTCAGGAAGATCAGAATTTCTGATTCCAGGCCTGGCGCTCCACCCGCTGAACCACCTACCTCAACACATTAAGTACTAATCCCTTAGGGTGAAATGCATCCATCATAGAACTTATACTGCCAAAGTCAAAAGGGATCTCAAAATATAGAATATTACAACATAGAAAATAGAATGAGCTAGAAGAAACCTTAAAACACATACAATTAAAAATAGAGTGCTAGAGCTAGAAAGAACCTTAGAATTTAGGAGGTTAAACCTGAAAGGATCTTTAAAACACGTGTCAGAGCTGGAAAGCACTTTAGAGTACATAATCTGAGGTGTCCCAAAAGTCTTAGTGCCATTTTAAACTGCACAAAGACCTTTTCAACACATCATGTCAGAACTGGATGGGCCCTTAGAAATCATGTCGTCCTAATCTTTTATTTTAGAGAGAGAGAAACTGAGACCTGGAGAGAAGCAACTTGATCAAGGTTACATAATTGTTTCTCTCTATGATAGGAAGGCCTCCTGGGCAGCATGAATATGTTGCCCTTTGTTGTGCGTGTAAGTGAAGAGGGCTAGAGACATGGGAGAGAAGGCTATAGCTATGGGGAGGCAGGAAATATTGGAGACAAAAATTTACCAACTTAAAACACAGATCTTTTGAATATCAGAGCTGGAAGGCATTTCAGAGATTGTCTTGACCATTCCATTCATTTTACAGAGAGGGAAACTGAGGCTGTGGAAGGTTAAATCATTTGCCCAAGAATACACAGAGAATTGGTGATGGAATCCAGACCAAAGTCAGATCCTTTTGACTCCTAGCCCTGTGCTGCTTTCATCATACTGCCTCTTTCCAAAATCATCATTGTTTAGAGCCTGCTGCTAGGATCAAAACATAATCTTGACCAGAGTGATCGAAATCTTTAGGAGGAAATCTTTTTAAAAGCTTTTCAGATAGCATCACCTATGACCTGATTCCTTCATGTACAATCTGATCAATACGTACTTATCTTTGGAGATGCTGTGATGAATAAGGCTTAACATGACTAGCATAATGCATTTGCATTTTCCAGACTTAATTTATTCACTGTTCATGTTGCCTTGCAGCCGGCCCTTTCCCTGAGCTTATTTTTAATAACTTGGCATCATATGAGGGAAACGTTCGGAAACAAGAATAGAAGTAATAGGAAGAACCACCAAGGAGTACAACCTATTCCTACTTGTAGCTCACACCACACTTCACTGTTCTCCAAAGTGAGTTCTCCATTTCCAACACACCCCCAAAAAGCACAATTACAGAATATTATTAGTGCTGAAAGGGACCTGAAAGTCCCCATTGCCTAGACTAGGGATGTGTGGCTTTTTTAAAAACAATTCATCTGAAAAAGATCTGGGCATTTTAGTAGACTTGATATGAGTCCGTGTGGACTAGATGATAGCATAATGAAGACGCTAATGCAGAAAAACTACTCTAAAAGAGCTATGGTGTCAGAGTTAGAGAGGTGATAAAGTCTCTGATCTCCTTTGCCCTGGAGAAATGACAATTGGGCTATGGTGGTCAGTTCTAGGTACCATATTTTACAAAGAAGTTTGATAAGCTGGAGACCATCTATCTTAACCAGGGATAGCCACTGGTCTTTCCTTAGTCCTTAAGCCTTTCTTGAACTCTCTGCAGTATTTACCATTGTTGGCCACTCTCTTCTCCTGGATACCCCTTGGTTTTCCTAATACTGTTCTCTCTTCTTTTTCTCTTTCTTCCCATCTGACAGCTCCTTCTTAGTCTCTTTTACTGGATCATAATCCAGACCATGTCTCCTAATCGTGGCACACCAAGGAGCTGACCTGAGATATTTTCTTCATTACTCTATACCTTTTTTCTTGGTGTCCTTGGGTTCCCACAGGTTCAGTAATCATATCTATAGAGATGACTCCAGCACCTATCTACCTCCCTATCCAACGCTGGTCTCAATCTTGAGCTCGAGTCCTATATCATCAACTGCTCATCAAACACTTCAAAATGTATGTTCTGTAGGTGTCTTCCTCAATATGTACAAAACAGAATTCATTCTGTTTTGCTCAGAACCATTTTCTCTATCCTTACTCCCCTATTTCGGTTAGGGCATACTACAATCCTTCCAGTAACAAAGATTTGCAATCCATCTCAGTCAATTCTTCACTCACCTTTTCAAACCTATATCTAATCAATGGCCAAGACTTGTCAATTCTATCTCTATAACATGTTTCATATCCATTTCCTTCTTTGCAGTCATATATGCCAACGCTCTCATCACCTCTTACTCATACTATTTCAATAGACTCAAAATTAGACCCACTGCATCTTCCAATTCATCCTTTACAAAGGCGCTAATGTAATATGCCTAAAGCACAGATGTAACTGCATCACTTTCCTGCTCCAAAGCTTCCAGTGGCCTCTTATCAGGTGTGCTGGAAGCAGCTCTAACTGGATAGTTGATGGATAATTTGTCAACAGAAGCATTTACACCTTGGGAATTGCTACAAATCAAGGCTTAATTCATTGTTTGGTTGATTTTCTAGATTTAAGAAAGCCACAGAGAAAATGCCAATGAAGGAGATCCAACTTAAAAGTGCGTCTAGTCTAGAGACAGTTGTTAAACATTTACCAGTGAAGCCCTATTATCTCCTAGCATAGACTACAAGTATCTCTGGTATTTGAAGCCCTTTGCAAGCTGTCACCAGCCTACCTTAACAGCCTTGTTATAAATTGTGCCCCTTCACAGCCTCTGTCATCCAAGGAAACTGTCCTTGTTATTTCCCAGACAGGATATTCTGTCTTCCATCTTTTTGTCTTTGCATAGGCCGTTTCTCACAAGTGGAATGAACCCCCCCTTCATCTCTCATGTGTAGAACTCTTAACTTTCTTAGAAGTTCTGCTCAAATACCACCTCCTTTTCTGATCCCCCAAGCTGCTTCTGCTTCTCCCTATATTGCCTTGTAGTTTACAAATAGGACTATATGATTTTTCCCCTAATAGAATGTTAGCTACTTGAAGGCTATTTTCAATGTTGTTTTCGATGTTGTGGTTGTTTGTTTGTTTTTGTATTTGTATCTACTGTGCCTTGCCAAGACATTTAATAAACATTTGTTGGTTGATTGATTATGCCATATGAATGAATGAGAAAACATTTATCAAGTTCTTCTGGGAGATAAACTAAAGAACCACTGCCCTCGAGCAATTTACATCTAAATGTAAAGGAGAGCTTGAAAGTAAGACAACATGGAATACATGCTGGAAATGGATCAGAAGAGGGTCTTTTTGTTTTGATTTGTTTTATTTTGTTTTTTGCCTTTCTTTGTATCCCCAGTACTTAGTACAATACCTGGGATGTAGAAAGGCATTTAATAAATGCTAGTTGACTGAGTGAGTGACTGACTGAATGGTAGCCTGGTTCCAGGCAAGAGAGGCATAGAGAAGATTTGGAGATATCTGTACTGAAGAACAAAACTTCCAAAAGATTAGTAAGTGGATTATTTGAGAATAGGGCAATATGGTGACCTGGAGACATAGGGTTCAAATCCCAGGTCTGGTTGAGACCATGGGCTAATCATTTAATCTCTCTTAGTTTAATTTTCATTATCTGCAACATGTGGGCAATAGTAGATGTAGTGCCAACCTTGCAAAGTTATTAAGAGGATCAAATGAGACAATACGTGAGTATGTTTAATTCATTAGAGGAAAATGATATTTGATTCTAAAACATAAAATGTAGAGATCACTTATGTCTTGTCAATGAGTGGCAGTACATTGACTAGCATGTGGACTGCTAGGTAGGCTAGCAGATCTTCCCATTTCAAGAGGCTAAGTTCAAACTTCTTTTATCATGAAGATGATTTAATTGCATGAGAACTGAGAACCAGAAATGAGAGAGAACAGGAAGCTTCTGATTCTATGGAAATGAACTAAGAGAAAGACAGTTAGTCAATGAAAGGAGGGGAAGGAACTGAGAATGTTCAAAGTCTTGTTTCATTGAGATCTGCATTGAAGTTCAGGGCAAATTCTACCCATTTTAAAAATTGTAATGTCTGCATATTCCCCTCCCATACTCTTTTTTTAAACTTACGAAATAAATTTTATCAGTGCTTCTTGTTTTATGTAGGTCATTTCTGGGGGAAAATGTTGGTTATTTTAAATACTTGTAAATTTCCCTGGTTATACCAATAGAAAACCAGATGGGGCCCAGAAGAGAAGTTGGGGGCAGTAGAAACCACCAAAGGGTGCTAGGAGTCAAGCTTTGAGGCTCTCACACGCAGGCAAGGGATAGAGGGAAACTCAGAATGTTCCACTGTTTCTTGTTGTTGCTCAGTTGTTGCAGTCATGTCCAACTCTTCATAACTCCATTTGGACTGGTTTGCTATTTCCTTTTCCAGCTCATTTTATAGGTGAAAAAACTGAGGTAAGCAGGGATAAGTAACGTTCCCAGGGTCTCACAGCCAGTAAGTATATGAGGTCAAATTTGAACTTAGGAAGATGAATCTTGCTGCCTCCAGGACTGCACCCCCCACCCCCGACTCGATCCACTATGCCACCTCACTAGTTTGCTACACTATTATACAAATAGTATCTTCCGTTGAGAGTTAGAACGTCTTAGTGGCAAGAACACTGAATTTAGAGTCAGCAGTTCTTGTGGTTCAATTCAATTAATATTTGCTAAGCACCTACTAGGTGCTGAGAGTACAAAAATAAAAATGAAATAGTCCCTAACATCAGGGCTCCAGTCCTAACTCTGCTACTCACTAATTATGTGATCTCAGGAAAGTCATTTAATCTCCGTGTCCTGTTTCCTCATCTACAAAATGAATGGGTTGGACCAACCAATCTCCAAGCTTATTTTGTATTATTCTTCCCTTAGACACTTCTTGTTCCAGCCAAACTCACTTTTTCATTCATTCTCTCATCTCATTCCTGCCCTCTATCATTCATTTAGACTAATATAATCCCTGCTCACCTCTTCTTGTTGAAATCTTTCTCATCCTTCAAGACCAAACTCAAGTATTGTCTCCTCTAGGAAGCCTACATTGACTTCTTCAGCTTAAAATATTCTTTCCCTTCTCATGTTTTTTTTAAAGCACAATGTCCAGATTTCTTCTTTGCCTTTATTACAAGTCACTTTATTCCATACTTATCTGTGCACAGGTCTTATCCCTTCACTAGACTTTAAGGTCCTTGAGGTCAGAGGCATGGTGACTTTTTATCTGTACATCTGCAGTGCTTAGCATATGGCCTTAGTCCTTTCTGTGGGATTTTCAGTTAACATTTTCTGTATGTGTTGTCTTCCGCTTTAGAATGTGAGCTTCTTAAGAACATGGGCCATCTAGATTCTCTATTTGTAATCCTGCTGCTTAATGCACTGCTTTGCACAAAATCAGAGTTTAACAAATGCTTTTTCATGCATTCATTCACATAGTAGGCAAAGGATAAACGTTTCTTGAACCGAATTGCATCTAAGGCCACTTTCTGTTCTCATAGTCTGTGATTCTATTTAATCTCTCTGAGCCTCAGCTTCCATATTTGTAAAATAGAAACAAATAACTTCCCTGCCTATCTTATACAGGGTTCTTGAGAAGATCAAATGAGATAATGGATTTAAAGTTCTTTAAAATTGTAAAGCCTTGGATTAGGTTTGTGCTGAACCAATTTAGGTCATGAGATTTGAGGAAAGTGTGCAAAAATTGGAAATATCTAACTTAATTTTAATAGTCTTTCTTCATTTTTGCCTCACCAAGTTCCTTCTGTCTCTTTCTTGGTGTCCCTGGGTGTCTGCTGCTTGATCCATAGCCCACTCTACTGGTTAGATGCTATCATGCATTCCTCTATCAGATACAGTTTTATTTTGATAATGGCTTCTGGCAAGCAATCAGAAGATCTTCATTTCAGTCCTGGCTAAGCCACTTATTCTCTAGTCAATCACATATATTTGAGTTTCAACTTTTTCAACTATGCTTCAATTTCTCCATCTGTAAAGTGGGCACCATAATTATTACAGATTGTTGTGAGGTGCAAGTGAAATAGCAAAAATATTTGGAAACTTTATTTTATTTTTTATTTTTTTGGTTTTTTTTTGGGGGGGAGTAGGGCAATTAGGGTTAAGTGACTTGCCCAAGGTCACACAGCTAGTAAGTGTGTCAAGTGTCTGAGGCTGGATTTGAACTTAGGTCCTCCTAACTCCAGAGCCAGTGTTCTATTCACTGTGCCACCTAGCTGCCCCTATATTTGGAAACTTAAACAGGGGTTGAAATACAAAGTATCAGTTATCCCTGGGAAAAAATACTTCTAATGAAGTCAATATTTACAAATATAGGGAAGTGCTGGATGAAATAAATGAATATTCTGATATGAATCATACCAAAGGAAAAAAGGAATTTATTATTAAACACCTATCCATCTGCCTCCTTGAGGCAGAGAGGTGGTACAGTGGATATAGCTCTGGTCTGGAGTCAAGAAGACCTGAGTTCAAATTCGACCTTGTATACTTATTAACCACATGATCCTGAGCAAGTCATTTAATCTCTATATGCCTCAGTTTCCCCAGCCATAAGATGGGAACAATAACAGTGGCTACCTTGTAGGCTTGTTGCGAGGATCAAATGAGATAATGTTGGTAAAGTGATTGGCACAGATCCCGGCACATAGTAAATGCCTTCCTTCCCTCCTTCTCCTTCCCGCCTGTCCAAAAATGTCTCTAGACTGAAAGTAGAGATATGCTGATTACACTTATCATCATATGCCCCTGGGCACAGAACACAATATTCTTCACACAAAGCAGGCACTTAATATATGTTTTGTTGAATGGATAAACTTGATTCAATAATCAGTTGTTATTGATGTTTCAAAAGTCTGATATAATATCCTTTAATTATCTCTCAGAAGTTGGAAAAGCATTCAGTAGATATTATTTATTAGAATTAAATATCCCATTCCCCTGTGGAGTTGAACGTTCCCATGCCTATTCACAAAATTTGATGTAAGTTCTCATAATTACCTTTAAAGAGGAGAATCATTGACCTAATACTTTAAGATATAATCCAGAAATTCAGTGATAATACTGAAGGAACCCAGAAAACATTGCTAAGGACTTAGATATCTTGAGCAAGAAGCTGGAGATAGGAGAGACACGGGTAGTATTTTCATCACTGCTGCCTGTGGAAGGCAAGAGATTCAGAAGAGAAAGGGAAATTTGTGAAATGAACTGGTGATTTAGAAGAATATCTGAGAATGTGGTTGGCATTTCTGGAAAATGCTTTAAAATATGGCAATGCCAGGTTGCTGACCAGGAACACAGGGCACCACACAAGAGCTTGCAAGAATATATTTAGCTGGACTCTTTCAAATTTAATAAACAGTGCTTTAAACTGAAAAGAAAGGGGATAGTATAAACTCCATATGTATATCAACCAAACTAGATATCATAGACCAAAGGTTCTTAACTTGGGTTCCTTCTGTGGATGGATTTCAGGGGGTCTAAAAATAGAGAAAATAGGGAGAAACAGGGAAAAATATATCTTAATTTTCACTAATCTCTAACTGGAATTTAGTATGTCCTTCAATTGTAAATATAGGCAACAAACATTAATGAGAAGGTGCCCATAGGTTTCACTAGACTTCCAAAGCAGTCCAGAATACAAAAAAAGTTAAAAACCTTTGCCATAGATGGTAGATGAAAGTAGGAAGAATAACAAAACAAAAAACAAAAGCTTTATGGTAGGTTAAATCAAAGGAAAGAGGAAGCAATAAAACCTATCTCCTCAAAAGTATATGCATATAGGTACAAAGGGAAGAAAAGTGACAATTTAGCCTAATATGAAGTCAAGTTGACTTGTAAGTATCACTGAAACTGGAGAGGATGACATCCCATGACTAGAATATGATTATATGTTATTAAAAAGAAACAGGGAAGGTTGGGGTGGGTGGTGTTGGAAGATAGACTCATAAAGAAACACAGGGATAAGAGCAGGGAAGTGTTTTAGAAAACACTTAGATAAAAAATAACATTGGCAGAACCATAGATAATATGGCATCGGAGTATACTACTGTCTATCTACATGGACCAAAAGATGAAATTGACAAGGAGTTTGGGAAATCGATTATAGATCACAAACCTGCTGTGGAGACAGGATACAATTGTATAGTAGGAGAGGAAAGGAGAGGGGACTTCATTTATCCAGAATCTACTGGAGTTCTCTCTTAAAATCAGAACAGCCAACAATTATGTTACTTCCTTAATAATGATTTCATTCTTTGAACATTGGAGGAACCAACAAGAGGAACATCAATTCTTGGTCTTATTCTTGTCAACAATAAGGAACTAGCTGCTGACAGAAGGGTAGGGGTTGATTGAGTCAACCAAATGATCACCCCAGCACACTTAAATTAACTAACAAGACACTCTATCTGCCTTGCAACGTCTTTATTGAATCATGATAAATCATGAGATTGAATAATTTCATTGAAGAGTCATGATTTTTGAATCAAAATCATTAAACTTCATTATGCCCCATGAATCTTTTGTAAAACAGCAAGTCAGTTTGGAACTTGCTGTTCAGCTATCTAGCCAGTTTAGTGGTAGAAGCCATTCCTCCCCAGATACTAAGAAGGAAATGCAGGGAAGGGAAGAACTAGGAGAGAAGAACCTTGCTCTCCTTTCTCCTCATCTATGAGCAGAGGATTTGAAAATTTCCTTAGCATCCTAGCAGCACTCCTAGAACAGTAGTGTCTTGTTGCAGTATCTGCATTGGGAGTTGAAGACAACTAAATACGCTGAGGAAAGACAGCTTCAGGACTTGCCAAGGAGCCCGATAGAACTAAAGGGAACTTCAAGAAGAAATTATAAGGGAGAGAAAAGGGATTTCAGCAAAATGAGCATGAGTTATGAGTTACCCCGTTTGTTACATCCACTCTAAGCTATAGCCCTCTTTCCCCTGCACTACTTATGAGAAAGTTTTGTACCAAGAGTTTTTAGTTTATCTTCTTGGTAAATATGTTTTCAAAGATAATTAAAATTGACTGGCTAACTTACAACTGAATATGGAGGAAGCACATTGGTTCATGAGATACAGAATTAGAGAAAAACACCATCTCAGTCCCTCATCATCCCCTACAGCCCCTAGGTAAGATGTTGCCCTCTACAGATCCAGACTACCAGCATGAGTAGGGGATAAGAAATTGAGCCTAGAACATATGCTACAATAGGATGGAAAGGATAGGAGCTTTGGAGAGAAGTGACCACTCCATCTCAAATTGTATGTTAGGGAAAGGAAGTAAAGCTAGATGCAATCTGACACACTCCCTAGATTGTGAAAGATCCTTATTAGTAAAAATAAGAGGCTTGGGCTAGATGATTGCTCCAATCTTAATTAAATGTGAGCTATTACGTAATGGTGACCACTACCACGGAGCATATGTGAGGATAGGTCTTCTCCCTGGCTGCTTCCAGGAGACCCCTTGATAAAGAGCACGTACATTAGCATCTTCTGGTTGATCTCCATGTACATCTC
The DNA here is from genome assembly GCA_028646595.1 of Phalanger gymnotis. Taxonomy (NCBI): domain Eukaryota; kingdom Metazoa; phylum Chordata; class Mammalia; order Diprotodontia; family Phalangeridae; genus Phalanger; species Phalanger gymnotis. Next base: position 89,825,096 of record CM053622.1, read on the forward strand.
TATGCCCACCCCCAATCTCCAACATCTCCAACATCTGAAACTATGGGATACCTCAAAGATTGGTCTCTAAGTCAGGAAGCGTGGCCCATTCAGTTGACTTTAAAAGGAATGACTGGAGAACAAGATGGGTCCATTAAAGCCTCTCTCTTGGACTTTCTATGAGGGGGAATGGACCCCACCAATCAGTTACCTAAGGTTTCTGCTCACACATGTCAGCAAAAACATGTGCTGTGTAAAGAGAGTGAGGCTGGATCACAAGGCCCTGGAGGCATCTTCTGCTTTGTGTTCTTTTTCCTGGGCATGGGTGACTGAATAGTGATCACAAGTGATGGACTTTTCGAGTCTGATGCTGCCTCTGCAGTTCCTAGGTTCCTTGGGTGTGGCCTCTGAAACTGCTTCTTACAGGGGAAGATGACCATTGACAGGAAAATGAGTTATGAATGCAAAGCTGATCAGAATATATGGACCCGAGTGAATATTTTGGACAGCAGATACAAAGTCAAAATGAAGAGCCTGTTATTTGTATCATGCTTTAAGTATTTGTCCATGTTGGGGATGGGGAACCTGCAGTCTTAAAGCCACATGTGGCCTTCTAAGGCCTCGGGTGCAGCCTTTTGACTGAGTCCAAGTTTTACAGAACAAACCCTTTTATTAAGGGGATTTGTTCTGTGAAGTATGGATTCAATCAAAGGGCCCTACTTGGGGACCTAGAGGGTCACACATGGAGTCAAGGCCACAAGCTCCCCACCCCTGGTCCATGTATACTAGTGAGTCATTTATGTTTAAGCATTGTTTTGTGGTAGAAGATAAAATTGCTATAATGTAACCTCATCTATTTGTACATTGAGTATCTTTCTAGAAGGGATCTTTAATCCTTTCCAAGGAAACCCTAAACACGAGCCAAACCTAAGGTCTGTTTTAAAGATTGTTTCCAGAGTTTGATCCTGGGGTGGTAGGAGCTTAATGAGAAAGAAAGTGAGAGAAGAACTTAACTCCCCTATTTGGGGCCATGGTACTTCTGAAATGAACTCTTGAGTCCACATGAGCACTAGAAATAAAGTGCTTTACGCAAGAGTGCATCTCCACCCCTTGGGTTGCAGGTCTTTACGTTATTATTATAATACAGCCTCCTACACCCCCTCCCAACAAGAAAAGCTTATTTCTTATGACTGCTTTCAAAAGGATGAACCATGGTGAACTATGTCTAAGCTGACCATCCACAAAAAGACAATAGATAAGCAAATACACACATGAAAACCCCATACTGGAATGAGACTTTTAGATTCTGACAGCTCTGTGAAGCCTATACCAAGCCAGAAACTTTTCCTCCTGCATATCTGTGGAATGCATCCAAACTCTGAATTCCTTTTTGGTAATTGAAAGCACAGATGGTCTAGTCTCAGACATATTCCTATTTTGCGACTCTTGTGGTTTCAAATCATAGTGGTAAATGCAGATCTAAAAACATCACGGCTCTAATTCTACGTTCAGAATATCTAATGGAGTCAGTAGATGATCTGGGTGTTTGTGTATGAGCCTGTCTGCACGTGCAGGAGCACATGCTTAAACAAAGGGAGTGGAATTTCATTTTGTCTTTGAGTAATTCAGACCCTAGCAAGTTTAATGGTTAGCTCGGTCAGAATGGGAACACTCTCAAAGATATTTGTAATTTTTCTCAAAAATAGGAGTAGCAGTATTTCCAAGGCTTAAAAGCACTAGATTTGGAGTCACCAAATCTTAGAATCTTAGAATTAATTGGAAATGACTTCAGTGGCTATATCATCTAACCCATATCCAATAAAAATCCTCTTTATTCTATACCATAATATACCCAATAAAGTCATCTAATAATATGCATGAGAAGGCATGTTAACCTGACAAGGTTATACAAGCCTTGCTTGAAGATTTTCAATGAGGAGGTCTCTATTTTTTTTTGAGACTGGATCTCCCTATCTAGCTCAGCAGCCCTTCAAGGGCCTAACCCCAATATTAACCAACACAAAAGCTTCACTGGGCTGTTTTGGCTAACGTGGGCTTGTCCACCCCTCTGTAGGCAGCCTGGTGGCCCTCCACTCTCAAGGGTTCACCATATGGCACCAGACTTAGTGCATATACCCTGCCAGCTTTAAGCCTACTACAGAACTCCCAAACTCAAGGGATCCATCAGCCTTGGCCTCCTCCAATAAGAGAGATTACAGGAATGGGCCACAATATCTGATTGGGACCCGCTTCTTCTAGAGGCTACCCCTTACACTTCTGGACAACTCTAATTACTAAGTCAGAGGACCTGGGTTTGAATACCAGCTCTGCTATTTATTATTTATGTGATCTTGGGAAAATCACTTTTCTTGGAGTCTCACATCTTCTGTTTAACTGGATTATAGGATTATAGACTCCTTAGAGGACATCCAGTATAAACCTCTCATTTCATGCATGTGGAAATTGAGGCCAGGAGAGCTGAAGTGACTTTGCGCCAAATCTCATAAATAGTAAGTGCCAGAGACAGGATTTAAAGCCAGATATTCTGACTTCAAATTCAGTGTATTTTCTATTGTACTCCTTCCAGATGGACCCATCTAGATCTAAATACTATGATCATCCCCAGGGCCTCTGTTGCGGAGGGAGGCTACCCAACTTGCAGGCCCATTGATGAACTTCCCACCACTCTACAATCATGACCTAGAATTCAGTTCCCTTATTTTGCAAATGAGGGACCTAGGGCCCACAGAGGTTAAATGACTTGCCTAGAGTTATACAGTTATTGAGTTTCCCAGGCAGAATGAAAACCCAGGTCCTCCTGACTCAAAGGCCAGCACTACTATGCCATGTTGTCTCTCAATCAAAATGTTTTTGGTGGTCCAAGGGAATTTGTTTTGACAAAAAGAAGAGTTCTAAGACTCTGGGTCAAGATAACTAAGACTTTGAGTGAAAGCACTAAGTTAAAAATAATGTCCCCTTACACTTTGGCCATAGTCTGGCTCTATAATCACAAGTTTTGGAAGGTAGCCTAGCACAATTTCCTAAGCTTTCTTTAAAACTTTCTTTGCAATTTCTGGAATCCTGACACAGATAATATCTTCACCACAGGCAGAGTGAGGAACCAATAACTGTCCTTTGGATGCCCAACTTGACCTAAAGTAGATTTTTATACCAATACACAAAATCCTCCTTCCAAGACCAGGGTCATTCTCCCATACTGACAGTGTTGGTTCCCAGTAAAAGTTTATCTTGGCAATTTTTTGCTACTATGCAGAGGGAGCATTTAGTCATATTTGTAGGCTTTATATTCATTACTATGCATCTGTAAATATGGGATAAATGTGTCATTTTTGAGGGCCATGGCTTACCATAATGACCTTACAAAGAAACTATTTTGCAAATGGCAACTGGACCAGTCTTCTGCAAAAATGAAGGGAGAACGCAGCATTATAGGAGAACACATTTAAAGCTGGGAGGGACCTTAGAGGCCATTTTGTCCATCCTCCATATTTTACACGTAACTCAGGTTTGTCTGGGCCTGTCTAGATCATCAAACACAGAGTCACCCTAAGAAGACTTTGGAGCACAACCAGATTACCTAACATGAAGCCTCTGCCTCCCCTACAACATAGGTAGCCTCTGTTGATTGGCTATCTTCATCTTTAAAACTAGTGAAACTGAGCCAGCTGCTCTCTTTTTGACTTTCAGAGTGAAGATCCCAGTTTACCCACAACACAAAAGCCATGGACTGAACCAATGGGAGGGGAAGGACTTCCTTCCCCTGCTCTCCTTCTTTTATCCTAGCTATGAGAATGTGCCTAGAGATGTTTGTTTTTGTTCCGCATTGTTTGTCCTCAATTTAAGGTGCCAGGTATGATCCCCACGGGACTGGAGTTCAAGCTATGGAACTAGGATTGCAGGTGGGACGCAGCAGCCAGCCAGTCTGTCACAGAAGCTCTGAGAAGTCAGGGTGTTGGGGACTTGAGCCTAGGGAATGGTTTTGGTCTGGAAACTGGTACTGTGAACCATAGGCTATTATGATATGAACCTAATCTCCTTCATACCCACCTCCACTTCTACCCACCACCGCCTCCCTCCAGCCTGAAGTAGAAGATACATGCCTACTACATGCTGGGGGAATAAGTTTGCCTATTTGTGATTATATTTTTTGGAATAAATATTTCCTTGTAATAGTTAATCTGATAGTAGCTAAATGGACCTGGGGTACAGGGGACCACTCCTGTCTTGGAAGACACACCATCAGTGAAGGGCTGGAGCCATTTACAGAGATCTTAAACATCCCTTAAACTCTTTAAGGGTATCAGAGAACCCTGGAGTTGGGGCAAAATCTAGCCTACCTCGCCTTCTGGGCAGTGAGGACCACGGCCATTTTTGGAGAGGCTGTGTATTGCCTAAGCTAAACAAAGCTAGTAAGAGAAATAGCTGAAATTCAGTCTTAGGTGATATGATAGCTATAGAATGGTTCTTGAAGTCAGAAAGACCAGAGTTCAAATCCTGCCATAAATACTTGCTAGTTGTGTGACCTTAGGTGAGTCACTTAACCTTTGTCTGCCTCATTTTCCTAATCTGTAAAATGAGAATAGTACTAGCCCCTAACTCAGAGGGTTTTCATGAGGATCAAATAAGCTAACATATATAAAATTCTTTGCAAACCTTAAAGTGCTATATAAATGATAGCTAGCGGCAGCAGGAGCAGCAGTAGTAGCAGTAACAATATTAGCAGTAGTAGTAGCAGTAATAGAAGTAGTAGTAGTAATAGCAGTGGTAGCAGTGGTGGTAGTGGTAGTAGTAGTAGTAGTAGCAGTGGCAGCAGTGCTAGTAGTAGTAGTAGTGGTAATAGAAGTACTAGTAGTTAGTAGTAGTAGTAGTAGTAGTAGTAGTAGTAGTAGTAGTAGTAGTAGTGGTGGTGGTGGTGGTGGTGGTAGTAACAGTATCCAAGCTCAGATCTCTTTCTAGGATACAATATATTTATCTAAACTAATGTTTAACAATGTTTGGTGAAGCCAAACATAGATACTCCAGACCCCTTGGGGCTCTTGAACTTCTTCATGTCTCTTATCCCCTCACCCTCTTCCAGTTAATCACTGACATTTTTCCTTAGCAACCATCGTATCTACATCCCAATATCTAATTCCGTCACCATTTGCACCACTTAGGGTCAGGTCATCATTATCACCTGCCTGGAATAATGTAATATTCTCTTAATGTCCCTTGCCATCCCTAGCCTCTCTCCCATACAGTGAAAATCCTGCCTCTTGTTTATGGCTGTGTGAGTTGGGGCGAGCCACTTAACCATCCTTGTCCTTCCGGCCTCCTTAACCGTAAGATAAAGGGGTTGAACTATCTAACCTCTTACCCTGTGATTTCTCTTCCTACACATCCCTGCCAAATTTCTGATCGAATTACTTCTCCCTCAAAAGCCTTCAATGTCTCTCTACTGCCTACTGAAGAAAGTTGAAACCCTTAATATTCAATACCACCCCCAATTTGGCTCTATCCATCTGTAATGTAAAGAGTAGTGATTAGAGTCAGAGGGCTAGATAGGAATCTTGACTGTGCTGCTTTCTATTTATGTGAATTTAGGCAAATTTGAGGGCCTCAGTTTCTTGTAAAATGAGGGTGCTGGGCTGAATAAACTCTAAAGTTTAATGAGGTGGTAGAATGGATAGAGCACTGGGCTTGGAGTTGGGAAGAACCGAAATCAAATATGACTTCAGACACTTGCTAACTGTGTGACCCTGGGCAAGTCACTTAATCTGTTTGCCTCAATTACCTTAACTATAAAATAGAGATAATAACAACACCTACTTTCGGAGGAGGATCAAATGAGATGCTGTTTGCAAAGTGCTTAGCACAGTGCCTGACACATAGTAATTGCCTGCCTCCCTATCTGTATGTGTATGTATGTAAATATAACACATATACTTTTTCTAGGATAGCCCATTTTGAGCATGTTGTCTATATCTGAGGTTTTACAAATAGAGCATAGGCAAATATGGCAGGATTGCTGGATCTGATTTTTGGGTTGCAGCTCAGTCTTTACCTAATCCATCTAACAATCTAACAATCTGACACTCATTTTTAACTCACTCTATCTCTCTCTCTCATTCTCTCTCTGTCTCTGTCTCTCTCCCCCTCCCTCCCTCCTTCCCTCTCATCTGACACTCATTTTTAACTCTCTCTTTCTTTCTCTGTGTCTCTCTGCCTGTCTGTCTCTGTCTCTGTGTCTCTCTCTGTCTCCGTGCGTCTCTCTCTCTCTCTCTCTCTCTCTCTCTCTCTCTCTCTCTCTCTCTCTCTCTCTCTCTGTAAAGCTATAAGTTATTCCAAGCTTTGCTCCCTATTTAGAAAGAGGCAAATAGTGTCACAAAGTCGTAAAGCTGGTGAGGCTTGGATTCAGGGCTCCCTTTGTACCCTTCTTTGTAATCCTCAGTCTCTTTTTAATTTATCTTTGTCTCTGGGATACTGCAGCTAGGATAATCTCCCAAAATTCTAATAACTAAAGCATTTGTAGTATTAGTGACAGAGAATAGCTTCCTGTTACTCCCTCCTGAATAAAATTTACATTTTAATAAGGGCGTTCATGCTTAGACTCAAAGATACTAATTTGTGTAGGAATTTCCAAAAGGTTAATGAATCAGATAGTTTTGAATGAAGTGCCTTCTCTAGTTCCAAAGTAGGGATATGCTGGAGTTGGCTCTAACCAGATGGTGAGAGTTGATTATTAAATTTTCAGTATGCTGGCAAAATGCTAATAATGCAAATTAACCTTGAAAGTGGGTCCAGTATACTACCCACCCCCTCAACTTGGTTGTTGTTAAGTATCACCACACTTCTCTGTGTAGTTGAGATTCGAACTTAGGTCTATCTTACTCCAAAGCCAGTGTTCTTTCTACCACTCTATATTGCTTTACTAGAGGCTGAGATTCCCTTAGTTCTCCTAGTATAGGCATATATTTTTTTCCCTTATTCTATTTCAGATATGCTTAAATTAAAAACAAAGCATATTGGATAAATAAGAGAGAATATAGGATCAAAAAGAAAGTACAAAGCTCTTAAAAGATATAGAGCTCTTCATCCATTTACAACCTGTCCAATCTTGCCTGGGAGCCTTGTTTTGTCACCCGTAAAAACAGTGCTGGAATAGAGGGTATGATCCCAATGGAACTGAGATGTGTGGAATACTCTATATTAGGGAGTAAGGAAATTCTTACAAAGAGTTCATAAGTGAAGAGATCAAAGGAACCTCATAAGTTATAGAATAAACAGAGACCTAGAGAGGTTAGTAATTTGCCCAAAGTCACAAAGGTAGTAGGTGCTGGATGCAAGATTTGAACCCAGCTCCTCTGACTGCAAGGCCAAAGATCTTGTCACTGCATAATAAATGAGGCTCAGTTTTGTTGTCCCCCTTCCCACATTACAGATATTCATAATTGGCTGCAGGCGATTAAAAAATCCTAGTTCAATAAAACAGTAAAACAAAGAAAATCCCAGGTGGTACTAGTTTGTCCCCTCTTCTAATATTGTTTCAAGATTATTTGGGTATTTCAGGAGCTAAACCTTCTGGGATGGGGCCTGAGATAGATCTGTCTTACACTGAATTACACTTGAGAGAGAACAGTATTCTATTTACCGAGGTTCTATTATAATGTGTCATCATGGCCTGGAGGGGATTCTGGAGTCTTGAAGGCTATACTAACAGGGCATAAAGTCTACTAGCCACCACCACCCTCCACCCTGCCAAGCTGGAACACTCCCCAGGATGAGCCTAAGGATATCTATCTGTTGCCTAAGGACCAACATAGGGAACCTCAAAGGGGCACATCACCAGACTGCCTGTTAGGGAATATGTATGTGTACACATAGATGCATACATGTACATATGAATTTATATATGAAATGTATAGGTATATATAGACATGCATAGATACACATATGTGTGTGTGTGTGTGTGTGTGTAGTATATACATATATAGGTTTATAACCATCTAAAGATTAGATTTTATTACAGCACCAAGGAATGACAACTGACTCATCAGTGCAGGGAGGATCCATACCACTGAACTCATATGTCATCTTCTGAAATACTGAAGTAAATAAACAGGAACAACATATGAAAACATAGTTTAAGGGCATTCATATTTGTCATTATCCATTGCGGGTCTCATGAAGTTGATTGACAGAAAGCCATAGGTAGGTATTTAGTGTTTGGAGATCATTTGGGTTGAATAAGAGTACAACATCTTTGCTAGGCAGAGAAATTCCAAAGATTATGCCACTTACCTTTCTCTAGGACAGGAGGCAGAAGAGCAGATGGGCACATAGTGGGAGCATCATTCTGAACCACTGAAAGGAAGAAAAGAGAAAGTGTTGTAGTATGGTTGAAATATTTCAGTGTTCCCATTATCAGGAGCATTTCAGCACTGAATAAACTCTTTTTGGCCGTAACAGCTGAAAGACTCGTTTCTACTAAGGCACAGAGGAGTAACAGACTCTGGTTAGTTGAGTGAATGTCATTTTAGATCTTTAAGATGTAGAGGGATATGCCAAACTTGAAACCTTAATTAATGTAACCAGCAAGATGCTCTTCACCTTGATAGCTTATTCAGTTGAGAATGCCTCTTTGATTGAGGCGGTCAGTCAGTCAAAGTGTAAACTGGGTGCAAACAATTCCTGAGCAACTCTACTGAATCAAACAATGAAAGGTGTAAACTAGCTGCAGATAATTCCCAGGTACTTTTATTGAATCAATAAATCAAAGAGATAAATAACTCCCGGGTACTTTTGTTAATTCAATTAATCTAAGGTAAAAACTAGGTAGGGATTAAATGAAGTCAGATTAAGCCACCTTAGAATGTATGTTGTGGTTGGTTGAAGAAAATCTCTCAAGTTCAACACATAGTGTGCTTATGCACACTAGCATTTTTCTTCCAACATGAAAATAATCATGTTGACTTGTATTGAATGAGCCACTGTCTTCCCTATCTCTCCTTGTGTTTATAAATTGGATGGCCGCGCATGATATATTTAGGTCTACATTTGCCCCAATGATTTCCCCACTAGGTTGATAGGATCTTGTGTATGTCTTCATAATACCTAGTTCTCTCCTTTATTTGTGAGACAAGACAAAGAGTAGATGGGCTTAACTTATCCGGGAATTATTTTGATTAGCCCTTGGAGTGTATTTCCAGATTGTGAGTTTTGAGGCCATGTATGTTCAAGAAGGGGAGGTTGAAATACTAACTTGGTAGATTGCCTCAGAAAATATTGGCTGAATGCATATATACTATGGGGCACCCAGGTAGCACAATAGGTAGAGTACTAGGCCTGGAGTCAGGAAGACCTAGTTTAAAATCCAGCCTTAGATACTTATTAGCTGTGTGACCCTAGGCAAGCCACTTAATCCTGTTTACCTCAGTTTCCTTGTCTGTAAAGATGAGCTGGAGAAAGAAATGGTAAACCACTCCAGTATTTTTTGCCAAGAAAACCCCAAATGGGGTCATGAAGAGTTGGACACAACTGAAACAACTTAACAATAACAACATACTTACTATGTTGAAAGTACTATGGTAAACCCTGGGGTATATACAAATTTAAATAAGACTGTTCCCTTCATTACATGACAAGACAAAGTATAGATAAAAATATATAAACGTTAGGATAAAAAAATTGCAGAATAGGGATAGAAAGTGCTACAATAACAGATGAGGGAAAAATTACTTCTAGCAAAGGAAAACCAGGGGAACCTTGGTGGAGGAAATGATATTTGAGTTGGACTTTTAAATTATATCAACAACAGGAGACTTGTTTGGGACAAAGTAAATGATCTAGCTTGGCTGAAATGCAGAGTACATGAAAAAGAATAGTGTTAAGATAAGACTGAAAAGGAAGGATTGGGTCAGATTGTAGAGGACTTTTTCAGTGGCAGGCTCAGGCAGCTTTGTCTTTATTCAGTAAGTAATGGGAAGCCATTAACAATTTTCAAATGGTGAAGTGATACTCCCCCCTCCCCCACCCCAAGACTGATCTGGCAACTGCATCTAAGGTAGAAAGGAGGGGACAAAGGTTGAAAATGGGCGGTTAAAAGGCTTTTTAAAGGCCTGCTATTTGAGGCTAGCATGGTTTGAGTCCAGTCCTTCTGGGGGATGAGAGTATAAAATAGAAATTTCTGTCAAAAATTTTCTACCTTATGATTCTATCACTCTCTACTAATGGCTTCCTCCAATTGGATATTTTTGGATTTTCTAAGATAATGTCATAGACTCGTGCTTTAGCAGGTAACTGAAAGATGAGTTTAATAAAAGAGAAAATTGAGGTAGGGGTACCAATTAGAGGGCTATGGTAATCATCCAGGAGAGAGGTGATGATAGTCCGAATTAGAGAATTGACCAGGTAAGTGGAGAGAAGAGTAATAAGGCCAGAAATGTGGAAGTAGGGTTGGTAAGACTTGACAAGCGATTGGATGTAGGGATTGAGGATATGTCTGAGGAGTAAGAGTGAGGAGTTGACTCTGAGGTTGTGAACCTTGGTAATGGAAAGCATGTTGGTAACTTTAAGTGAAACAAAGAAGTTGGGAAGAAGGGTGGGCTTTGAAAAGACAAGCTCTGTTTTGGACATTCTAAGTTGGATATCCATTTGGAAATGTCTAATAAATAGTCAGTGATGCCAGACTGGAACTTGGAAGAAAGACTAGGTAGAAAGACAGATAGATAGATACATCGACAGATGATACATACGTACATATATACATAAATATGTAGATGGATAGACAGATACATTGATAGATGATACATACATATATACATACATAGATGGATAGATACATAGATGGATGGATGGTTAGGGGACTCTTAATCATTTGCAATTATCATTGAACCTAATGGGATCTGATGAAGTCACCAAGAGAGAAATAATGCAGAGATAAAACTGGAAGAGGACTGAGAATAGAAACTTGGGTGGTCCACCCACAGTTAGGGTCTATACCACTGGATGATGATCCTGCAAAGGAGGCTGACAAAGAGTAGTCAGACAGGTAGAACCAAGAGAGAGCGGCATCATGAAAATCAGAGAGGAGAAGGTTTCTAGGAAGGGAGGGTGGTCGACAATGTCCAATGTTATAAAGAAGTCAAGAAGGAAAAAGATTGAGAAAAGGCTATTAGATTTGGCAATTAAGAGATCATTGGTAACTTTGGAGAGAGTAGAGAGAGCTGTGGAGTGGTAAAGTGGAAATATCACTTCTGGTTAAATGATAAAGCCATTTGCAATGGATTGAGAAGTGAGAGGAAAGTAAACACAACTAATATAAAGCAATATTGAGCTGGTGGCTTGAGGCATCTGGTGGCTCAGTGGATGGAGAACCCCACCTGGAGTCAAGCAGACCTAAGCTCAAATCCAGCCTCAGGAGCTTATTAGCTGTGTGACCCTGAGAAGTCACTTAACCTCTCTCTGCCTTAATACACTGGAGAAGGAAATGGCAAATCACTCCAGTTCCTTTGCCAACAAAACCCCATGGACAGTTTGGTCCATGGGGTCACAAAGAGTCAGACACAGCTCAATAACAGGCAAGGTTATAAGACTAGCTCATCACCCACTAATTATGAATGTTTGTTGAATATATAAATAAGTGTGCTTAGCAAAAGGAAGTTGAGAAACTATTGACCCTTTCTAGAAACCAACATTTTACATTTCCTACTTAAAAACCAAATGCCCTGCCTCAGTTCCAGTCAACACACAGCTGCAGGCTGAAAGAGCTCAGTTCCAACCTTCAAAGGGCAGATGATCCCTGACCCATTGAAGTCAGAAGAATTTCAGCATTTTCCCACCACAAAAGCCACTCTTCACATTTCTATTGTGTCTTCACTGTAGTGCCCTGAACTTTGAGAACGTTTCCCTTCTTAGTTCTCACAGTTTGGGGGCACACCTGCAGAGTGACTGACTTGGGTGGGAGAGGGTTCTGAAAATACCTTCATTTGCATGACTTTTTGTTCAGCATTGCCCCTCTGGCTTTGGTAAAGTTCCAGGGCCAACCAAGGCTTCCTGTTGTCCTTCAGCAAGCAAAAAAAAAAAAAACAAACCCAAAACCAGACTGCCTCTAGAAAGGCAGCATGGCGGAATAGAAAGAACACTGGGTTTGGAATTAGGACCTGCGTTCGAATCCTGGTTTCCCTATCTTTGGGCCTCAGCTTCTTTGTCTAAAAATAATAACAATTGGACCTCCCTAAAGTAGATTTAAGCTTATTATTGGCTTAAGATCCAAATGTTCTTTCCCTATTTCTTTATTCTTCCTTGCCTCCCTTCTCTCCTCTCTCATTTTTCATTTATTCACCAAGTAGTTACCATGTGCAAGGCACTGGGGGTCCAAAATGCAAACTGTCCCTGCCCTCAAGGAGCTGATATTTTGTGAAGGTACTTGCATTCTATTCTTTGCTCCTTCTCTTTGACCTGCCTGAGAGGCCTTCGCCTTCCTTCTCTTCCTCCTCATATCCTCCTACGTGTCTCCCAAGACCCAGCTTAAATCCTATTACCCCCAAAAGAAATGATAATATCTAGAGCTGGCATGAGCCCCAGACAAAATGTCACTCAATTTCCTTATTTTACAGATGAAGAGACCAAGGCAAAAAGAAATATGATAATGTGTCCAATGGCATACAGGTAGTAAAGTAGATAGAATTCAAAAGCGGTTCCTCTGGTTTTAATCTGGTGATTCCTCCACTATACCATGTTGCCTTTCCCTGGAGTTGGAATCAGAAGGAAGGAAAAAAGGAAATAAGCATTTATTAAGCACCTACTATGAGCTGAACATTGGGTTAAGCACCTTACAGATGTCTCATTTGATCCTCTCAACAACCCCGTGAGGTAGGTGCTATTATTATTCTCACTTTACAATCGAGGAAACTGAGGCAGACAGAAGTTAAGTAACTTGGTCAGGTAGTACGTATCTGAGGCTAGATTTGAACTCAGGTCTTCCTGACTTTTCTCTGCACTGTACCACTTAGGGTCAAGGACCTGGGTTTGAAACCTGGCTATAGTATCTGTATGACCTTGGGCAAGCTGTCTGACCTCTATGGGCCTCAGCTTTCTTGCCTGTTGCGTAAGCACCCTCTCATTTTACATATGAAGAAACCGAGGCCCAAAGAGATGAAATTACTTTTCTAAGATCATACGGCTAATAACCATTCAATCCGGTTATCGATGCCATGTTTGAGAGCTTTTCACCATGGGAGAACTAGTGTCTCAGAGTATTCAAAGATCCCACGGATTTTATGAAGGTGGAAATCACAAGGTACTCATCTGGAACTTTCCTGTCCCGGCCCACACCGTTCCCATCCGTGGCCTCAATGCCCCAGCCTGACCCAACAGGGAACATTCCATTAAAGTGGTAGTTACCCAGAACAGGATGAAAGAGAACACTCCTAGGCGTTCATTCGACAGTGGGTGCAGTAAGCATCTGGGGCAGGCTTTTGCCAAATCTTGAGGAGCTGATGTAATGTCTTGGTCTGATTCCTCCTTCCTATGGTAGTCCCTTCTCCCTCCCCTCCACCCACACATCCCACTCAGCATCTCTGAGCCAAGTCATTCATTGTTTTTGCAGATAGGATTTCACCTGGCTATTTCCTATGCAAACTCAGGACAAAAAAGAAAAAGAAAGCAAGCTTTGAGATACAGCATAAAGAAATTTCAGGTCCAGGTTAGGAAAAAAATACTAATAAGAACACACAAAGGATTTAGAACTAGAAGGGACCTTAAAAATCATCTCGGTCAGGCTCTTTATTTTATAGATTAGGGAACAGAGGTCTAGAGTTACACAGAGGAAGTAAGTAAAACACCTAGAATTTGGATGCCGGTCATTTGACTCGACTCAGGGTTCTTAGCATTATTCTAGGCTCCTTCTGGGCAAACAGAGGTCCAATAAGCCTAATCTAGTGTGGTCTAGCCTAACCTTCTACATTATTCTAGAAAAATTAATTTTTTCTCCTTATTTCAAAGAGTAAAGGAGAGGGGGACAAGGAAACTATAAATGGAACATTCTTCCTACCATCCCCAGCCTCCCACTGAGATCATCTAATTACATGGACCAAGTCTTCTTTGCCCAAAATAATTTGAGACTCTGCAAGAAAAGGCATCCAGCTCAGACTGAAGGGCTGTGTGCAAAGGATGACCACCTGCAGGCCAAGCCCACTGAGCTTGACAAATTTTAACTCTGAAACACACAAGCACACACAACTGCTAGTGCCTTCCTCTCTGAGATTTTCTTCCATCTAGTCTGTACATATCATATATGTAACTAGTTATTTATGTGTTGTCTGCCCCACTAGAATGTAAACTTCTCAAGGGCAGGGACTGCTTTTGCCTTTGTTTGTATTCTTAGCTCTTAGAACAGTGTCTAATATGAAGTAAGCACTTAATAAAGGCTTATTGATTGATTCACATAAACACGTGCACACACATACATGCACAAAGAGAAGGAAGCAAAGACCTCATTGAACCCCCAATCAGCCCAATCAACCCAATGAAAGGCCTAATTTCATACAGGAAGTTTTGGCTTCTTGTGCCACACTGAAAACTCATACTGAATCTACATTGTGTATTCCAACTATACAACTTGGCAGCTACAAAAAGCCGATCATATATGAGGTAGGAGGGTGAGAGATAGAGAGGAAGCAAAAGACAGGTCTACAGGTACTGCCACAGGCACATGAGGAAAACCCTTTTTGCAGTGTTCATACAAGGACACTTAGAAAGACCATGCTATGTGCTAGGCATCAAGGGATACAAAAATCAATGAGACAGTCTCTGTCCTTTAATGTGGTACGATAAGACACACACATACACACTATAGGCTTAACAACAATTCCTGTGGTGTCCAACTCATTAGACTATAATGATAATAAAATAAGTTATTATACATGAAGTTCTCTTCACTTCTGACATAGTAGAAAGATGTTGGATTTAGAGTTGGAACATCAAAGCTGGTTCTGACATTGGTTACTTGCCTGACCCTGGGCAAGTCACTTAACTCTGTTTGCCTCAGTTTCCTCATCTGTAAAATGTGGAAGCTGGACGAGGTAGCCTCTAGAGCAGGAGTTCTTAACCTGGACTCCATACATACCAACAGCCACATGGATAGATTGGGGGAGGGGGTCAAATGAAATAATATGTGCAAAGCATTTTATAAACCTTAAAGTGCTCTATTATTAATGTTAGGTACTTTATATTTGGGGGCAGCTAGGTAACATGGTAGATAGAATATTGGGCCTGAAGTCAGGAAGACCTGAGTTCAAATCCAGCCCCAGGGCTGTGCAACCCTGGGCAAGTCATTTAACCCTGATTGCCTCAGTTTCCTCATCTGTAAAATGGGGATAGTAATAGCACCTACCTCCCACGGTTGTAGTGGGATCAAATGAGATGATAATTGTAGGTGTTTAGCCAAGTGCCTGGCACAGAGTACTATATATATATATATATATGTTATTGTTATTATTATTATTATTATTGTTGTTGTTGACATTATGTCTGCCACAGCAGAATATGAGTTCAATGAGGGCAGTGAGGTTTTGATTTTTGTCTTTCTATACTCTGAGCCTGGCACATTGTCTGGCACATAGAAGGCATCAAATGTTTAGGGACTGATAAGTATATTTCCTAGGGTAGAAGATACTCCCATTGCAGGGGCATCAGAAGAGACAGTTTTCAGGAAATCTATGCTTGGGATTGATGTGGACAAGGCAGGTGGAGTTGACAGGGGGATCATGGTGCCGAGGAAAATGGAATGAGTAGGCAAAAGAGAACCCAAGTCAAACAATACTCAACAGATATAGCTCTTGGTGCATCTGATACAGAGACCTTGTGTTTATCTTACTGGCCACACATCAGCTGGCATTTTTGTAAGAGCAGAGAAATAACTAGGGTTGGGCAATCAGGGCTTTGACCTAGGACATGAAATTTAGAGGACATTGGCAATATTGTATCCCATGATGCCTAGCACATAGCATGGTCTATCTTTCCACAACTAGGAAAAAAAATGCTGTTCAGCATCTAGTTAGCAAGATTACTCAGTTCAAAAAGGAAGACAACCGCACCCTGCTGCAACACCTCAGGTGAACTCCTCTCCTTTTGCCCTCCTCTACCTATCTCGCATTTCATTCCACTTCCCCTGGTGCAAAATTTTCTATACTTAGGCTTCTGTGCAAAGCTGCGGGTGTTCGTCTGAGCCACCTGCTACACAGTAAACTGAAAGCGGAGATCAAGATACCCAGACTAGAGCCGTACCACTCCTTGCATGCCACAGGCAAGCTGAGACCCACACCTCTCTCCCTGCTTGTCCAAAGGAGTCCCAAGGCAGTAGCAGCCAGCCTGTGTAGACTAACAATGGCAATTTCCTCTCACCTTTCATAAATATCTTAGCTGAATGCTTCTATCACACATTAGAAGTGTACTGAATCATAGGAGTATGGGATCACAGAAGCATTGAGGATGCCCTAGTCCTTGCTTTTGGGACAGGACATCACCATTGCCCAGGCCTATTGTTATGAGCTAGGCCTTGAGCACATCCAAAAGCTTGTACAGTAGTCTTAACAAAAAAGACTTTCTCTTCCCCTAGGGTTTCCATAAAGCAAAGGGATAAAGGGAATAAACACGGAGTGAAAAGAAAGCCACAAAGAAAAATCACCCTCCAACATTACACAGTTCTCCACAAAAAGGTACTAACCAGCTTGTTGGTACTCCCTCTTTAGAACACAGTCAAT
Organism: Phalanger gymnotis; assembly: GCA_028646595.1. Classification (NCBI taxonomy): domain Eukaryota; kingdom Metazoa; phylum Chordata; class Mammalia; order Diprotodontia; family Phalangeridae; genus Phalanger; species Phalanger gymnotis. Next base: position 89,841,838 of record CM053622.1, read on the forward strand.
TCTACATCATAAGGGTCAGGCTGGGAACACCGGCCCAGAGTCCTAGGCTAGCTCTGCTTTATTAGTTGACTACAAGCAACTGTAGGCAGCTAGCCTGGGGTTAGGAAGACCTGAATTCAAAATCTGGCCTCAGACACTTGCTAGCTGTGTGACCCTGGGCAAGTCACTTAACCCTGTTTACCTTAGTTTTCCCAAACATAATATAAGCTGGAGAAGGAAATGGCAAACCAGCTTTGCCAAGAAAACCTCAAATGGGATCACGAAGGGTCTGAAATGGCTGAACAACACCATACACCTGCAGAGGGGAAGAGGGGTTATTGTTCTTGTCAGGATAAATGACAATAGTTGCTGCCTTCATGCTCCACAGATCAATATTCACCCCTTCTGGATTGTACTAACACATCCCATTTATTCATTCAGTAAGTGGTGCTGTGGATAGAACTCTGGGCTTGAAGTCAGGAAGACCTCAGCTCAAATCTGGCCTCAGACACTTACTGGCTGTGTGGCCCTGGGCAAGTCACTTAACCTCTGTTTGCCTCTGGCTGCCTCAGTTTCCTGACCTACAAAATGGGAATTAAATTATCACAGCACTTATGTCCCAAGGTTGTTGTGAGGATCAGACGAGCTATATTTGTAAAGCGCTTCACATAGGGCCTGACATATAGTACATGCTAGCTATTGTTACTCTATTAAGTACTTAGTGAGTGAAAAGCCCAGGCTAGGTATTGTGGCAGGACAAAATCCTGGCCCTCTTCTTACCGTGGCTGCTGCCATCTTCCTTGTTCAGGGAAGATGTTGGCGATGGAGTGAGAACCCTAAGAATGTTTTCATAATAGAGAGGTGTATGATATGGAGTTGGAAAATGTCTTGGTTCAGAAAAAATGAGTGAGATGTCCGTGTTGACAGATGCTTCATTCAGTTTTCATGATGGCTAAATCAATAACTCACCGGGGCTCTGGTACCAGCCAAAGGGATACGTTCTGGTTTCAGTATCAGGAGAGCTGCAGTCCAAAACCCGCCAGAGGCCTTTGGTTTCTTCACTGCACGTCTGGAAGCCTAGATTGCCTAGAGTCAGGCACATCACCTCTCCACCTGGCAACACAATGATCACCAGAGGGGAAAAAGGTTATTGTGATGACCATTTTCATTGGAGGAGAGGAAGCTCATAGACCTCTAGGAAAGAAGAAAGGGTATACAGGCATTGTTTTGTGCTAGAAAGACAAGAATTGGACTTGGGTCAGAAGGCCTGGCTTCTGTATAATGTTGTGTACTTCACCCTTTTGAGACTGAGTTTCTCCATCTATGAAATGGGGAGAAAAATTCTTGAATGCTTTATGACATAAATTTGTTTTGAAGGAATTACTTTGTTCCCAAAGTACAAAAGAAATGTGAGTCATCATTATTTTAATTTCCTATTCATGATCTACCATCGAGTTTCCATTGAATCCAAGGAGGACAAAATGGTGGGATATTTAAGAGGACTTCCTAGGTGAAGAAGTTGGACCTAAACTGCAATCTTGGAGTTTAAGTTCGGTTTGCTACATAATTATCTGGTATCTCACAGTGTTGCTTGTCATTTAAAGAGAAAAGGATTGGCTTGAACAGTTTGAAGACTTTAGAAATCTGATGCAATGATAAACCATGAATCCAGAAGATTGATGAGCAATCATGCCACCCACAATCTGCCAGAGAAGTGATGGACTTAAAATCCAAAATGAGAGATACATATTTAGACATGGCCGACGAGGGAACCTGTTACACTGGGTTTATTGTGAGAGTTTTTGTTTTTATTTTATTTTTAAATGTTTTTAGGGGGAAGGGATAACAAACACTTATAAGTAAGCTTAAAAAAAGAAGAGGAAAATGACCTGTTCTCCACACAAGCATCCACCATATTACTGTCCCCTCACTCCATGGTGTTTGCCTAAGCCCTCTGCTGTGTTTGCTCTTAGCATTTGGGGGACACTTCTGTTTTATGGAGAAGACTCTTCAATGAGATCTTAGTGGATCTTTTACTAAGTCAAAACATGAGGCCAGTTTAGGGGCTTACAGGCTCTTTTCACCATGTCCCAAGGACAGCCAAACCATGCGAGAGAAAAACAAAATCTTCGGAAGTCTCAGTGCAGCCTACCTTCTGTCTGGGAAACATTGAGGAAACCAAAGCCCTTGCAGCAGGGATCAGCGTCACACCTGCGTTCACATTCAAAGAACCTGGAGAGAAAGGAAACATAATCAGGTCTTTCTAATTTTGTTGTTGTTTTCATTCAGTGAGGAAACTCTCTCCATCAATACAGTTAGCAACTGGTCCACTGTAATGCACCATGAAACTTTTCAGGTTTTCCTCCAGGACCCAGAAATTTTGGAACTTGATCATTCAACAAGCATTTATTGAGCACCTACCATGTGCCAGGCAGGCACTGGGGACACTGCAACAATGAAAAGTTCCTGTCTTCAAGCAGTTTACACTGGATCATAGCCATAACTTTTGTTCCAGCCTCTTCGTGACCCCATTTGGGGTTTTCTTGGCAGAGACACTGGAATGATTTGCCATTTCCCTCTCCAACTGATTGTATAGATGAGAAAACTGAGGCGAACAGGGTAAAGTGACTTGCCCAGGGTCACACAGCTATTACGTGTCTGAGGCCAGATTTGAACTCAGGAAGATGAGTCTTCTGACTCTAGACTCTGTACTCTACCCACTGTGCCAAGTAGCTGCCTGAGCCACAACTAGGACTGGATTAGTAAGGCTATGCCTCAGGCATTTGACAGGGGTACTTTCTCCCCAGGATTACTCATCCCACAGCAGTTACCAGCCCTGCATCTCCACTGCCTTAGGTCCTCTGCCAGCCTGCCTCCCAGGCCTTAGCAGTCAGGATCTCCATCCCACCGTAGGGAAAGATTTTTTTCTGGGAAATTGGATCCCCTCTCCCTGCAAATGAATTTATGATCAGCTTGCAGCAGCTTTGGTCTATATTGCCTACTCAGTCACTGATGTCAAACCTCATCTCCACCATCTTGACATTTTATTCCCCTAGGTAAAGAATTCCTAGCTATGCTATCATGAACGTGATGCCTCTGGATGAACTGAATTTAAACTGGCCAGACTTTCTGAAAGCCTGCTAGCCCACACCCAACCTAATTCCTTGCTGTCTTGTCCTAGTTCTCATGGAATGATCTGCGGAGTCCGAGGTCAATCCACCAAAACCCTAAGAGCAGAACATTGTCTTTAGTTCATTTCAGCAAAGCTAGGTGCCTTCTACAGAGCAGACACTCAAAAACTGTTTATTGTATCAAAGTAAGCAAAAGAATAAATTGTCAGAGGATATGAACAGGAACCTTTCAGACAAAGAAATCATAGCTATGTATAGTCATATGAAAAAACACTATTGGTTAAAGGAATGTGAATTTAAACAACGCTGAGATATCGCCTCACACCTATCAGATATGACAAAATGCTGGAGGGGATAAGGGGGAAAGAGGTTCATTAACGAACTGCCTGCAGTAGTAAACTGGTCTGAACATTGTAGAGAACAGTTTGGAACTAAGCATAAGGGCTATAAAATTGTGCATCCCCTTGACCCAGCAATAGCACTACTAGGTCTGTATCCCAAAGAGATCAAAGAAAAGGGAAGAGAACCTATACATACAAAAATATTTAAAGCCACTCTTTCTTGTCGGGGCATAGAATTGGAAATTAAGGGAATGGCTGGACAAACTATGGTAATGTGAATGTGATGGCGTACTATTGCGCTATAAAAAATGACGAAGGGAGCAGTTACAGGAAAACATGGCAAGATATAGATTAACTGATGTGAAGTGAAATCAGCAGAATCAGAAGATCACTGTGCACAGCAACAGCCATGTTGGGATGATGATCTACTGTGAAAGACTTGGCTATTCTGATCAAGACAATGACAAGACAATTCCAAAGGACTCATGATGAAAAAAATGCTAGCCACCTCTAGAGAGAACTGATGAATCTGAGTGCAAACCGAAGTATAATTTTCCCACTTTCTTTATTTTTCCTGCTTTTAAAAAATATATGGCTGACGTAGAAATATGTTTTACGTGATTTCACATCATATTTCTTGTCTTCTCATTGGGTGGGGGAGGGGGTTGGAGGGATAGAGAATTTGGAACTTAAAATTTAAAAAGAAAATAATTTTTAAAATAAACAAATTGAACTTTTTAAAAAGAAATCTAATTGAGAAATATTTAACAAAATAAAATATAATATAAACAATTAAGCAAAAGGATGGGGATAGAAAAGTGAAGAGTATATTCACAGATTAATTTGGCTGGAGTATAGGATACATTCAAGGGAGCAAGATAACAAGCATTTATTAAGGAAGGGAAGGGAACAGCAGAGAGAGGGGAAGGGAATAAGCATTTATTAAGCACCTGCTGTATTTCAGGCACTGTGCTAAGCATTTTACAAGTATGCCATTTGCTCCTCATATCAACCTTGGGAAGTAGGTGTTATTATTATCTCCATTTTACAGTTGAGGAAACTGAGCCAGAAGTTAAGTGGCTTGTGCAGGGTCACATAGCTAGGCTCTGATCTCAACTTTTGTTTTAAGGAAAGAGACTGAGTGTTTGGGGAGTCATGCCTAGAATCAGAGTTAGTGCCCTGTTATATCCATAGCCTGAATGTCTTCCCAGTTGGGCAATGAGCAGTTAAATATTACTTATCCTTTTCTTCCCCACTTAGCCAATGCATCATGACCTATGTCCAGGTCACATTCTAAGCACTGATCTTTGTCTGTTTTAGCTTCTTTGAAACTAGACTTAAAGCTTTAGGCCATCACGGGGCCGTTGCTTCTCTTCATCACATGGCAAGATGTCAGCTAAGTACAAGAGCAAATATGGCGCCTTCAAATGAAAGGCAATGGAGTGAGCTCCTACATAGCCTTTCAATAGAGCTCCCTCTCTACTGGGATCCTTGGGCTCTTAGGCCTCCGAAGGCTTCTGTGATGAGGCTCATCTTCTCCCAATCGGGAAAATAAAAACCACAGGAATAACACCTTACCCACTGGAAACAGGTTTTCTTGTCATAGACACTTTGCTTCGTACAGAAATCCCCCTCAGTACTTGGAATGGCAGGCGATTGTAAAATGCCTTCACTCTGTCTCCCAAGACAACTGTGTATAAGAAAGAAGGAATTATTAATATGAGGAGGAATTACGGTATCCAGAGGAAATCTGATACAAAAAGAAAAAGAAATCTAATAAAAGAGTATAGAAAAGATTTCCAGGCATAACTCAGATGAGGGTAATTGTACCAACACAATAAAAGTATCTGATGAGAAGATGTACATAAAATGCTTTACCTACCCTAAAGACCAGAAGAAAAGCCAACAAAGCTATTGTTATGGTTGTTAATGATACCAATAGCCATATCATTCTTGCTCTCCTTATTTAGTATTTTATGGAGTTCAGATAAAAACAGATCTGAGGTCATGGCTAATAGGGAAATAGGTTTTACATGACTGTACAGATATAATCTACAGCAAATTGCTTACTTTCTCAGGGAGGGGGCAGGGAAGGGAGGGAGTCAATTTGGAATTCGAAATTTCAAAAAAATGGATGTTTAAAAATTGAGAAAAAAAACCCAGTCCTAGGATTATTGAGTCTCTATCTTGCTTTTGTTCTATGTTTAACGTTTGGCAGACTGGGTAAATTGAGACAGTGATTACTTTTTGTAGGTGAATAAGAGGGAAGGAACGAGTCTTTAAACATGTACTATGTGCCACGCGCTGCGCTAATATTACAAATATTACCTCATTTGAACCTCGTAACAACCCCAGGACGTGTGTTATTATTATCCCTATTTTACAGAGGAGGAAACTGAAGTAAACAGGTTCAGCGACTTACCTAGGATCATACCATTAAGAAGTGTCTACGGACAGATTTGAGCTCATGTCTTATTGATTCCAGGCCCAGCGTTCTATTCACTATATCACCAAGCTGCCTGAGAATGCTGAGATGTAAGGTCTTATAAAGCAAGGTCTATGAAAGCATCTTTGGGGCAATCCAGTAACTAGTATTTATTGCTCAATTGCCATGTGCCATAGTTACCGTGTGCCAGGCACTGTGTTGGGTGCTTAGGTTACAAACATAAAAAACGAAACAATCTTCCTTCCAGTTAGCTTGGCATCTCTTCACATCTTAACAGACCCCTAACACCCCTAAGTCTTCTTGTCTCTAAGTTAGACATACTCAGGTAGTTCATTCACTGGTTTCTGTCATGATAAGCAGATCCCTTACTATCCTGGTCACTCTCTTCAGGGAATTCCGTAGTTTGTCAATGTCCCACTTAAAAACAGCACTTCACAACATGCTCCATTTGTGGCTTGACTAATGCAGAGTACAACGGGGTCACGGTCAGTCAAGTTATCAACCAACATTTATTATGTGCTGTGCATCGGGCACTATGCTAAAAGTTGAGAATACAAAGAGAGGCCAAAAATCAGTCCCTGCCCTCAAGGAGCTCACCAGTATAGTGCCTGGCACACAGTAGATGCTTAAGAAATGCTAGTTGAATGACTATTTACCAAGAGATAAAAAGACAATACAGGGCAGCTAGGTGGCACACTGGATAGAGGGCCAGGCCTGAAGAAGTCTAGAAGACTCATCTTCCTGAGTTCAAATTCAACCTCAGACATTTGCTAGCTGTGTGACTCTGGGCAAGTCACTTAACCCTGTTTGCCTCAGTTTCCTCATCTGTAAAATGAGCTGGAGAAGAAAATGGCAAACCACTCCAGTATCTTTGCCAAGAAAACCTCAAATGGGGTCATGAAGAGTCAGACAGAACTGAAAAATAACTGTACAAACTAGTACAATTTAAGAGTGTGTTACTTTTTTTAAAAAAAAAGCAACTCCTCATATTAGGTATTGATCAGCTATGTTTTTTTTCACATGAACTCCTGTCAAAGCAGGTCTCCCCTATACCAGAAAAACATACATATACATAACCCTTAAATACAGACTCCTATATTCATCTCTGTTTAATTTCATGTCATCTATTCTCCTATCTTGTCTTTTTCCTAATCCTGATACTGATATCCAAAGCCTCTACTATTTCTAGAGTGAAAATAGTATCACCCCATTTTATAGATGATGGATTCCATGACCACTTCCAAAGCAGATAGGACAGTAAGGAGAGTACACACCTCAGTTGGGTGCTGGAAGCTCAGATTAGGTCCAGTGACTTGCCCACAGTCATAAATGTCTAGCAAATTTGACATGTAGATCTCAAGGACACAGCATTAAAAGAGAGGTGAGATCTGATTTTGGAGAAACAAAGACATGAGATTCTCCACCTGTTTTTCAGCCCTCATGTGGAGGACCTTTGGAACGGAAAGGCAAGAGAATTCTGTCCCAGGGCCTAATTTATTTTTTAGCACTTGAAATCTGTATCAATAGACTCCTTAAAATTTGTTACTGTTTCGTTCTTTGTATTTGTACCCCCAGCAGAGCGACTGGCACATACTGGGCTCTTCATAAATGCTTATTGATGGATTGATTGTGATTACTAATGAGGTTGCTCATTAGGAAGTGATCGATGCTCCTTTTAGGGTGTAATATCAATTAAGTTGGGCATCTTTGATTGAGTCTTATTAGGTGCTAAACTCCAGGCCCAAATAAATCCCTATCTACTAGGTGCTAAGCTTATGTGGGGGTGAAGCCCTCCGGGTCCTAAGGGGACTTGCTAAGACCAGAGACGATAGTAAGAGCCTTAGTTCTTATCGCTCAGATGAGGTTTGATGACAGCTAAAGAATGTGTAAAAAGAGAGAACAGAGCTATTTGCTTAGGGCTCTCACCCTTGTTGGAGTGCTAATGTGGAGACTCTGGGCAGCTGTAGTTAAGAGCCCTCCAGCTTGTAAACTCGGATGTTCAGACTTTGTTAAACTCTGGTAACTATGCATTGAGATTTGAATCAGACAAGGTCTGTCTGTTGATGTTTGTAATTTGTTTGTGTTTGTTCTGAAGTTCAAGGTGCTGGCTTTTCCCCCTGAACTAAGTGAATGATATTTGTATGCTGGATTAAAGTAACCCCTTAACATTGCTTTCCTTAGTAAAGCAAATCAAAAGAACCTGTGTTGGAAGCTTTCTGTGTGCTAGTTGTTGGTGGGTGTTACATCCCTTCAGCAGCCACTAACAGATTGTTGCAACACAAGAAGAGATCAAACATAACTACCCAAGTCTTGGGATTGCAGATAGAAAGAAGGAAGTAACCTCTGAGGTCATCTACTCCAAACCCCTTACCTGTCCCAAGTACAGACAAAGTGATACAGTATAAGAGAACACTGGCCAGTGAATCAGGAAGGCTTGGTTTTGAATCCTGACTCAAACACCAAGTAGCTATGTGACCCCAGACATTATTATCACGTAACCTCTTTCTGCCTCACTTTCCTAATCTGTAAAATGAATATTAATAACAGCATCTACTTCACAGAGTGGTTGTAAAGATCAAAAATTGATGTATTAAATCATATGTTCAAATTCCCTTGCAAATCTCAAACTGCTATATCAAAGTGAGCTGGTATTATCATCACTACAGCTTATGTGTATACAGCATTTAAATGCTTACAAAGCATTTGCCTCAAAAAAACTTCAATGAGGTAGGCAGTCCTTGCACAAGTGACTTCCCTTTGCTTGGCCTACTTCCTCATCTGTAAAATGAGAAGAATGACATTGCCTCACACAGATCACACAGATCGGGGGACAGATCTGATAAAATAATTTATGTGAAAGTGTTTGTTTATAAACTATAATACAAAAGGAAGTTGTTTTTATATACCTTTCAGCATGATAGAGAAGTGAATTGGTAAGTATTATTGTTAAGGCTCTAAGTAAATTTGGAATTCAGCTCAGCTGACTGAGTTTGCTTTCATGTGGGTAACAAGGGTATGAGGCATGCCAGCTCTTTGCAGCATTTCACTCCTTTGCTCATGGCTTCCTGGTGAAGGCAATGTGTTCAGCCTTGGGAGTTTGGAAAGCTTGGGAGGGAACCAGAGCCCAGGCTAGGTGTTGCAGCCAGCCTAACATCAGTGCTTTTAGAAGTGAGGAGCAACCTTGGGGGGAATCTTTGGGTGCCCCACCCAGTAGAAGCTGAGATGAGGAATTAATGAACAGAGAAGTAGCCTTTGGATGTGAATTTGGTGGGACTAATGAAATTATAGAAACTGGGCTGAGTTAGAATCCTAATCCCCTCCTCCCCAAAAGAGAAATAGTATAGGGGATATTATGCCTCCCAAGATACTGGGGGAAATGTTTATATCTTCTAATAGCTTTGAAATAAATGTTGTTCAGTCATTTCTGACACGTTGAGACTCCTTTCGAGATCTTCTTGGCAAAGATACTAGAGTGGTTTGCTATTTCCTTCTTCAGTTCATTTTACAGATGAGGAAACTGAGGCAAACGGGATTGTGTGACTTGCCCAGGGTCACACAGCTAGCAAGTGTCTGAGGCTAGATTTGAATTCAGGAATATGAGTTTTCTTGTCTCCAGGCACAGTACTTCCTTCATCCACTGCACCACCTAGCCAGCTTTTGAAAAAGGAATTAATTTTAAATGGTTAAACAGAACTAGAGGACTCCTCATTGGTCCCCAGCGATGGAGAGACAGAGCTTGAACAGTGTTGGAAGAGAACAGAGATGCCATAAACCCCTCACAGGACCCTGGAACCCTGAAGGGAGATATAGCCTGTCTGGCCTTAAGAAAGTGGGGTCAAAAATATGCTCCATATACATGGCTGCTCAAAAGAGCATCCAGGGATGTGGTTTTCATTCCCTGCTGTTTCTGACTTAAAGAAGAAGAGCTCTCCGCCTAATTCTTCATCTAGGCCCTTACTCCCGAGGAATAGAGCTGCTGCCTACAGAACAGAAGGTTCTGCTGTTTTATTTACTTCTTTAAAAACATTCAGCACTATAACAACTTTGATACATTTAGAGGACCATTGGAAGGCTCACAGGAACCGATGTATCACGGAGGAAGAAGAATCAAGAAAATAATATACACAATGACTGTGACAATAGAGATAGAAACAAGGAGGTTTGAAACTAGATGCTGTGCAATCATAATGACAAAACTTCGCCTCAAGAAGAGGGGAAAAACGCCTATTTCTTTCTTTTGTTAGACGCAGAAGTCTATGGGTATAAAGTATTACATATATTATCAGTCACAGTCAATGTATTGGTTGGTTTTGCTGCTTTCTCTTCTCTTTCTTTTCCTTTTTATCCTTTGTTACAAGGGACGGTTTACTGGGTAGGGGAGATCTAGTTGGAATCAAAGGTGATTTGAGGGGAAAAAAACAAAGCTAGCAATAAAAACAAAAATAAGGTAATAAATAGAATACTAAAACACATCCTACAAAAGGAAAGTCATTTCATGAATACCAAAAAAGCCTCACCTTTTTTGTGAAAAAGGGTCTGTGGCCTATAAGGAAAGACAAAAGTGCAGTTCTCAGGTGTGAATGTAAGGGAATTGTCACATGTCTGAGCTTCTGGGAAAAGTGTGCAGGTGAAATCCCCGCTGCTGGTGTTCCGTACCTCCGCCAGCTGACAGAAAGTGTTCTCTTGAGCACAGCCTACGGAAAGACAAGAACTGTTTGGTCTTGAAAATTGTTCTTATCTGACTGGCTACTAGTTTTTGTCTCCCTCACCCTTGGACCAAAAGCCTACTCAGGGAGTCAGTTAATCAGTTAGTCAGCCAACATTGACTACAGATATTTTTGCAAATCAATTCTTTGATTTTGTCAGCTTTTCATCATTAAATGCAAAAAGAAGTTTCCAAAAACTATCTAGCCCAATTGTCTGATGGGGAAATGGAAGGTTATGGAGTGAGATTTTAAAATATTATTTGGGTTCCCCTGAATTCAGTGCCAAGTCACCAGTAAAGGTGATTTCTTCAATCTATTTCATCTTTAGTTTACATCATCACATTAAGTTCAGGTAACTCTGGGGTTCCCCAAACTTTCTGTGGGTAGGACCTGTTGTTTTTAAACTTTTCATTTCTTTGAACCTTTGAGATCAGTGAGGAAGGAGATGGAAGGTATTATCTTCGGGGAGTTCCTGAGTAGGTGGGGGAACCCAGGGATTCCCCATCTGCATTACTTTCCTCCCCCTACCTTAGTGTTTTAAAAGATTAAAGGGGGGAATGGAGTCAGGGGTGATGGGGAAGCCCCTGTGGAAGAGGGTTGCCAGTGAGCCCCAGAGAGTTAGAGGGAAAGGTGAGTGGTAGCTACAGTTGCCCCCATGCAATCAACGGTCGCAACCTCTTCTATATTCTTAACAAATTCCATTTTACATTATATTATTGGAGTAGATAAACTCAGATATCTTAGAACATAAGCTCCATTAGGATATAGACAATGTCGTTCATCTTTACACGGCCCTAATACCCACAATAGTGTTCTCTACTCAGTCAGTAAGCATTTATTAAGTGTCCACTATGTGCCAGGCACTGTGCTAAGGACTGGGGATACAAAGAATGGCAAATGGCAGTCCCTGGTCTCAAGGAGCTCACAGTTTAATGGGAGAGACAACATGAGAACAATTATGTATAAATAAGCTATTCAGGATAAATTAGAAATAGGATACTTGATACATAGTTGTTGAATTGAATTGATTTGTTCTTAATCGGCCAGTTGGGATCACTTGGTGCACCTTATTAGGATATTTGATTATGTTCACTTTGGGACTTTATTGTTCATTGACTGGTTAATGTCTGTTTCATGCACTTATGGAACACCTAGGATCTGAGGGGCACTGTGTTAGACATTGTAAGAGATTAAAAAAAAGGTGTAGAAGATAGAGTCCCTATAGTTAAAAAGCTTCAGGGCTAGGTGGAGAGATGGGAAAAGTGAATAATAAAAGGCATGGCTTGATATGTGCCCTATGAATGGTATAGCCAGCATGTGCTCTAGGAGGTGAGAGGAAGGAGGAATCGTTATAGGTTGGGATGCTGTGGGAGGAGGCAGGTAAGGTTTGAGCTGGATCTAGATAAATGGGGCTGGTGGTGAGAAGGGGAAAGGGTATTCTAGACACTGAAGAACGAAAGTGAGGGAGTGATGTGGTTGTGGCATTTGAGGGCACAGTAAGGAGAACTATTAATCTCCTCAAGGGTGAAGGCCAAACCTCACAGCATCTAGGACAGAGACGAATATGGTTTAATTGGTCAATAAATCCTTATTGAATTGAATCTTATATGTCTCACAATAGATGCTATGAATAAGCTGAAGATGTCTGATTCTACAATTGGAAAGGAGGCTCATTGCAGCTGAGATTTCTTACGATAGAGACACCACAGCTTTGCCTGCTGGGCTGAATAGTGGAGCTTGAAGAGCCAGTACTGTTGGCTGGGCACAGTCCTGTTTCCATCTACGAGAACAAGCTCTGTGTTCACTTGGGAGAAAAGTTCCATTGTTGAATCTGAAAAAGAGAAACTGAGTTGAAAGGAAACTGTATGTTGACTTTAATTTAAAATCACAGGACTTTTAGATAATATTTGTAAAATACTTAGCACAGTGCCTGACACATAGTAGGCCCTTAATAAATGTTTATTCTCTTCCCATTTTGGAACTGTAGGGGACCTGGATCTGTAGAGTGTTGGAGCATCCAACCCAATGTTGAGGCTAGAATCAAATACAAAGCATTTTAAGTATTGAGTGGCAGACAGAGTACTGGACTTGGGATCTCAGGAAGGCCTTAGAATCCAGCCTCAGACTTTTAGTAACTGTGTGACCCTGGGCAAGTCACTTGACTCCTCTAAACCTCAGTTTCCTTATCTGTAAAATGGGGACAATAACATCAGCTACTTCCTAGAGTTGTTTGGTGAGGATAAAATGAGATAATATTTGTAAGGTGCTTTGCAAACCCTAAAGTGCTATATAAATAACAATTATTATTACTATCATTATCATTAAATTATATAGATCTAAACCTACATGGTAGAGGCCATCTGGTCCAACTCCTCAGTTTTACAGATAAAAGAAACTTAGAAGCAAAGAAGTAAGGTGACTGACCTAAGGTCATAGAGGGACTAAGTGCCAGAGTCAGGATATGAACTCAGGTCCTCTGTCTCAAAATCCATCATTCTTTCCACCGTCCCATACTGCCTATCATTTATTAAATACCTATTAGTTTCCAGGCACTGTGCTAGGCACTGGGGGAATATGTATAAAAATCAAAGTCATTTTCCTCAAAGAGTCTACGAGGAGACCTTATTAACAGGGAATGTCAGAACACAGAATACTAGAGCTAGAAGGAATCTTAGAGACCATCTAGTTCATTTCTTTTATTTTACAGACAGAGAAACTGAGTCCCAAAGAAGACTTGAAAAAGTCACACAGGATAGACATCTTTCAGGGAGACATCATCTCTGAGTGCCAGCACATTCTACTAGAGAGTATATCCATTCCCAGACTAAATGCATGTTTCCAAAAGGGTGAGAAAACACCCAGAATCTTGGCAGTTGTAAGATTGTGGTGCTGGAGATGAAAGGCTCAGAAGGACTATAATGAAGTGGGTACAATGAGGATGTATAAAGTAGAGCCTTTGTTTGTTGAGACTTCCTTTCACCCCTTATCTACATAGAAAATAGGTTAAGAGCGTTAGCTAACCAACTTCTGCCACATCCTAGTGCCTGGCTCTCAACTCACTCAGAGCCCAGATCCCAATGGGGCCCTTGAATTCTTTGGGATCTGTGTAAATCTTGCCCTGGACCAGTTTCCACTTTCTATAAAACAGACTTATAAACATCAACTATTCAGTCAGTCAGCCAGTCAATTAATACTTATTAAGCACTTACAATGCACCGGCCACTGTGCTTACTAACATCACAAGAAACAGCTTCCAAGTAGAAGCACACAACCACAAAAACAATTGAAAATAACCTAACAAGATCGTGGAATGTTGAGTTGTTTCTCTAAGAGGCATAGAATGTTAGAGTTAATTAGGATATAGAATGTTAGAACTGAAAGGGTCCTTAGAACATAGAATGTAAGAACAAAGTACACAGAACATTAGAGATAAAAGGGCTCTTAGTACAGAGTGTTAGAATACAAAACTTGAAATTTTATAGCTGAAAGGGTCTTTAGATATTAGAATGTTAGAAAGTAGAACATCAGGGCCAGAAGGGTCTTTGTTGTTGATATTCTGTCATTTCTGACTCTTCATGACCCCATTTGGGGTTTACTTGGTGAAGACACCGGAGTGGTTTGCTATTTCATTCTCCAGCTCATTTTACAGATGAGGAAACTGAGGAAAACAGGATTAAATGACTCACCCAGAGTCACACAGCTAGTGTCTAAGGCTGGATTTGAATTCAGGGCTCTATCAGGGCCTGGGGTTCTATCCACTGTGCCACCTACCTGCTGAAGGGAAGATTAGTCATGGGATCACAGATTTGGAACTAGAAATGACCTTAAAGGCCATCCAGCTTAATCCCCTAATTTTACAGACGAGGAAATTGAGTCTTAGAAAGGTTGGTCCTTTCCCAAGATCACAATGCTAATTAGTGGCAAAGTCAGGACCAGGATGCCCCTTTCCTTACTCCTATGCCCAGCCCAGTGTTCCTTTGACCTCAAAACAGCAGTAATGCAGCATTACTGTAAATCTCCTCCTCTAATACCTGTAAAATTGAGGGGGCAGAAAGAAGAGCACAATATGAATCAAAAGTTTACTTCAGAAATTAGGTCTCTTGATTTTCAGTCAAATGTTCCACTTGAGACTGTCAAATGATTACCACGTGTTTTCTTTTGAAAGATGAGGCGGAAGCTTTCTTACTTATCGAGATCCAGACTTGTACCTTGTCCTCTTTACTCTCCCCTCCCTTTTCCTCGGTGCCAGTCAGTGTCCACAGAGAGAGGTACCCATTTTTGCATTGCTCTGATTATCAGGGAAGCCCCTCTAGCTCTAGCACAGACCTCCAAGAGGAGAATATAAGGAAAAATGGATGTAGTACTCAGATATTACCAGGCCCCCCAAGAAAGAAGCCAAAAAATAAGAAAGATTTTTCCCTTAATTGCATTATTGTTTTGAGACCTAGGAATATAATTGGCTGAAGAGATGCAAAATCGGTTAGACTTTCTGTATTTTCCCCATCTCTCGCTCTCTCCTCTTTCCTCTCTGCCACCAACTTGCCTAATTGTCCTTCCCCATAGGAGAAGATGCTAGATGAATGCAGTAGCCACCTTCCTCTTGCAATGAAGGATTTTCCATCCAACACTCTGCTACATGGCTCATAGTTAGGGCCTCAGTATTTGAATGGGTCTCCTCAAGTGTTTGTGAGGAGCCGATCTCTTAAATGCTCGATCCATGGGCACTCACTGGCACTATTGGCTATGTAGTGCTAGTGAAAGCCTTTAGGCACATTTCTAGCTCTCATTCCCAAGTTTCAGTTAGAAGAGATCAGCCAGCAGCAGATGTATCAAAATGCACTAACACAGAATGCTTTTTAACTCATGCGAGTCAGTGTTGTCATATTCAATCCCTAAAACAAAAAAAACAGTGAGGTAGGTGCTACTTTTACCCTGTTCTACAAATAAGAAAACCAAGATGGAAAGAAATTAAATGTCCTGTCCAGGGCCATACAACTAGTAAGTGTCTAAGGCCAGATTTGAAACCAAGTCTTTCAGAATCTAAGTGCTCACCCTATGTATGTGCCACATATCCTGTATACAGCTGGCTTTGTATATATCTGTTTACATTTGGTCTCCTCCATTAAATTGTAAGTTCTTTGAAGGCAGAACTGTCTTTTGCCTCTTTCTGTACCTCCAGTGCTTGGCAAGTAGTAGGCATTTAATAAATTTTGAATGGTTGATTAAAAGGGCACAGATAAGAGAAGGTCTCTGCCATCACTGACCTTCTATTTTAATAAAGGGAAATGCACCTTCTTGTAGTTTCCACCCATTGTTCCTCATTCCATCTCCTAGTTCAAAACAGAATGAGTCGAGTAACTCTAATACATGGCAATCATTCCTATATTTGCATACAGCAACTCTACCTCTCCCCCAAATCCTTATTTTCTGTAGGCTAAAAATCCTGGCTCCTTTGACTGATCTTAGCATGATACCACTTCAGATGTCACCCACCTGTTTAGATGCAGATGCTATGTAAATAATTTTGCTTAATTGTTTTCCTTTGGGATAAGAAAGGGCTTGATAGAGATGGGAGTACTATATAAGGTAACTGCTATGGCATAAAAGGCATAAATACTATTTCCCCACCAAAGAATCAGTAGTCTATATGTGTAAAAAATCCACCACAAAACTCTGGTTACCCGGTATTGGTGGAGTAACGGATCCCTGAGCCGCATCCCGGCTACATTCCGTAGACTTTGCCTGAGTAGCCACATCTGAATCTAGAAGAAAAAAGAGATCGGTCACTCTGGCTCCATGTGAGAAGCAGCAAGGATAAGCTGTCTAAACCACCAACTAGGATCCTAGTTCTAGCAGCCAGGTGGCATAGCGTACAGAGTACTAGGCTTGGAGTCAGAAAGAGCTGAGTTCGAATATAGGCTTAACTACTTTTTAATTCTATGATCCAGGGCAAGTCAGCAAACTTGGTTTGCCTCAGTTTCCTCAACTTAGAAATTAAGGTTCATATCTCACAGGGCAGTTGTGAGGACCACATGACATAATATTATAAAATACTTAGCACAGTGCCTGGCACATAGTAGATGCTTAACAAGTGTTTGTTCCCTTCTCCATCTTTCCCTTACCTAATAATAAAAGATAATTAACAAGCATTTACTAAGCACTTGTCCTAAGCATTGGGGATTCAAAGAAAGGGAAAAAAAACAGTCTCTGCCTTCAAACAACACATCCAGAATGCATTCATGGATCCTTGAAGCATTGGTTTAAGCCAGGGATGTCCAAAATGCAGCTCACTGGCCGCAGTGAGATTTATTTATTGGAGAGGGTCCTACACCTACAAGCACAGACATTTACATAAATGCTTTAGTAAAGGAAGCCGAGCTAACACAGAGCTCTCACTAAAATGGCAGATCAAAATATATTGTCTATTGTTTCAATAAAAACCTAAGGTTGGACAGCCCTGGTTTAAGCAATGGGTGCCAGAAATAGCTCTGAGTCACATAAAACAAGAGGAGAAATTAAGTAAGTAAAGTAGAACAAGGAAATAGAATTCTGGACTTGTAGTCAGAAAGGTCTTTATACACACAGTCAATAGGCATTTATTAAGTGCCCATGATGTGCCAGGGCTATGAAAACTATCTGACCCTGGGCAAGACACTTAATTTCTCTGACCCTCGGTTTCCAAAAAGGGGATTAAAAATAGTGCCTTCTCCAGAGGGTTAATTTGTGAGGATCAAATGGGATATCATACTTAATGTGCTGTACAAACCTGTTATATAAATATCAACCAAAGGTATTGACTGGCTGAACTGTCGGTCAATATCAAGTCAGTCAATGAGGATTTTAATTGGCTGTTATATGATAGGCCTGACTGATATGCATTCAGACAGCCTGTGCCATACTGGGAGATACTGGAAGGTTTGAGGATATTCTGTGGGTTTTCTCTTCTCTCTGATCTTTGATAGAAATGATTATTAATAATCAGTATCTTGGAGAGATTCCAAGGTCTCCACTTTTTTGAATTCCTCCTTTTAAAAAGTTCAGCTTTCTTGAAGGACATTACTGATAATGAGATTGCCTTGACTTCCCCCATCTTGGTCAGACTCCACCTAACTTTGCAGGGAATTTTGTCTAGGATAGGGTTCTACTCAAGTTTGGTTGAAGATAGATCTTTTGTCTAGATAGCCCAAGGATGAAGGTAGTCTGAGTACAGATAATTTCTCTGTCCTGGAGTTACTCTTAGCCCTTTATTGAACACCTAAAGGTATATAAACTGTGAGCTCACTGCCATCATTGTCTTTGGACTTAGAGAGATTGAAAAATAACTATACTTTTATTAGTAACCTGCTGATCTTATTAATAAAATGATTAAATTACCCAGAAACTATGTCTCTCAAACCTTTTTAAATGTCACATCTTCCTTCTAATGTTGCAACATAAAGGGAACCTTCTGGCCTATCCCCGTGAGCACGAAAAATGTCTGCTACTAATTTGAGCATACCTGAGAAACAATAGACACCACTCAGATTCAAGATCACTGTATTATATGGTATCTTTCTTTACATCTGATAAATAATGGAAAAAAGGAAGAAGATTCTTTCTTCTTGGGACCAAAACATCAGGAAATAAAAAATAAAAAAAACTGCTTCTGTATTTTCCAGAATCATTAGTGCCCATGTAGAGTGATTGGAGAGAGTCCTGGGCAAAGCACTTTGAATTTCAAGTACCATCTTAAAAATGCAAATCTACCAGTGCCTGGGATCAGGGATGTGCTGGAGCCAGGGGAATGCCCTCTTTAGAATGGATTGTTAAATTTTCAATGCAAGCATTTATACCTTGGAAATCTGCAAATGCCCTAAATTTGGGCTTAATTTATTCTTTTGTTGTGTGTCTAGATTTAAGAAAGTAGTGGAAAACATGTTAATAACAAATTAAATTTAAAAGTATATTGTATGTAATTTTCTTTTTCAGAGAACTGGTTATTAAATGGTACTAACACCACTCCTCCCTGAGATACACTTTAAGCCATTAGCAGAAAACACCTTGGCCTTTTGTACTGGGGGTCTGCCAAAAATGAGGTCTGCCAAGAGTAGGATGCCCCTGAGGCACTGGGAGGGGGAAGAGGGGTCCTGAGGAGCCAGGAACCAAGGAGGAAGAATAGCAAAGGGATTCAATGAATACTGATGGGGGAGGTGAGCAAGCTTCAAAGGCAGAGATACAGGGCTAAAGCAGTGGTTCCCGATCTTCTTTGTCCTGCAAACCTCTTTTAATAGCAACCCAAAAAATGTCATTGTGAACAAGCGGAGTAATTTAATATACTATTCATAATATTCTTTTGGACTGATTAGTTAAATGCTTACGTTGGCTAAAATCACGACAAACTTACAATATTTAAGCATGCTGGTGCCTATTGCAGCAGAGAGAATATATATTTGTAACATAATTGGGTAATTATTTACTGCTTAAGGAGCCATTAAAGAATGTTTAGCCCGAACTTCTTGGACCATTGGGGAGTTCTTGAACCACTGGGCTAAAGAAAACCATTAGTGTCCTCACAATTTTGCTCAGGTCTTCAGGCCTGACTCACCATATTAGCTATCATCTCCCTCATCAGGATTGGCCTCAAGTGAGAACAGACAAGGGCTATTGATGCTAAAAGCAAAAGGCCTCATGGGACTTGGCTGTGTCTACTTTAGTAATTCGGGTAACTGCTAGTAAGTACAGTTTTTATCTCCCTGTCACTTAGTAAGTGGCCAATTTCTTCCACCTGGTTCCTTTCTTGTGTTTCCAAATCCTTTTTTAACTTTGATGTCTTATCTGCTGGAAAAGCAGAGGCCCTGCTATTTCATTGGCTAGTCCTTTTAGATAAGTAAGCAGTGCACTTATCCTTGAGGTGAGCGAGTATCCAATGAAGAGGTATAGGTTAGTGAATGCACAATTTAATAAATGCATTTGGCCCCTCACATAATAAACATATTAATAGTGTTGTTCTATGGCAAATGGAGCACCTCTGCTTCTGAAGAACCAAAAAATAAGTAAAAACAGAAAGGGCCGCAGAGAGGTGCATGGTGGGAGTGAGCAGGATGCAATATACAATCAATTAGGAACTGGAGTGAAAGATGTCATGAAGGAATTGTATGATACGAAAAGAGGATTGGCTGATTATGTGGCAAGAGTGAGAGATGACAAGTGGACAACCAGAGGGTTCCTCCACTGTCCTTGTGATTTCTGGAGAAACTGAGTAAGCCCTCCAGAACTTTGGATGGGGAATGTTTAGAAGATAATAAACACCAGTCACATAGAGTGGGCAGGTGGGGATAAGTTGCCATCTGCATGGTTGTAAGGGACATTCGCATCAGTGAGATTGCAGATCTATCAGAGTATTGATCCTCACACATAAAGCTCACCTTTCCAGAGATAAACCTCTTGGAAACTTGTAAAGAGGCCTGGGACTTCTTCGAGAAGCTCTGAACCTGAAAACAAAACAAAATAATTTCAAAGAGTTAAGATGGGTTTTCACATTCACATTCTCATCCCCATCGTCATCGTCACTATGATCATTACTACCACCACCGCCTCACAAATCAGCTGGCCAGACCTGCACCTGACCAGGGATTCTTTCTGAGGTATCACTGACAAGTGATGTGCTGCCTTCCCATATCGTAGGTTGCCCCTCGCTGCTGTTATTCAGTCGTTGCAGCTGTTTCTAACTCTTCGTGACCCCGTTTGAGGTTTACCTGGCAGAGATACTGGAGACACTTGGCACAGATACTTCTCCAACTCATTTTACAGATAAGGAAATGGAGGCAAATAGGGTTCAGTGACTCGCCCAAGGTCACACAGCTAGTCAGTATCTGAGGCCAGATTTGAAAGTCATGAAGATGAGTCTTCCTGATTCCAGGTCTAGCATCTCTATCCACTGCGCCATTATACGCATTTAACAGATGAGAAAACCGAAGCTCAGAGATGTGACTCAGCCAAAAACACACAGCTATGAAGCAGTACTTCTGCAACTGCAGCTCGGGTCTTCTTGGTCCAGTCCTCTGTCTATTGCCCTCACATTGCCTCTCCTGTTCCTTTCTCCAAAGTGCTTTGAAAATGTTAAACTAGAAGCTTCTCTGCCTCTAAAATGGCTTCCGAGCAGACCTAGCAGTAAAAGATCAGTAAGGAGCCTATTTCTAGAATTCAGAGTGTTGATAATAAGATCAAGCAGGGTGATGGCAGAGGGAAGAGTAAAGAGGGAGGAGGGGAAAGATTAATAGATTAGATCTAGAAGAGGCCTTAGAGATAATTTAGTTCCGCTCGTGTGTGTGTGTGTGTGTGTGTGTGTGTGTGTGTGACAGATTCCTTTGTTGGTCTGGTGAAGCTAATGAACCTTTTCTCAGAATAATGTTTTTCAATGCATAAAAGTAAAATATATACAATTAAAAAGGAAATCAAAGTCAGTGAACTAAAGATGTAATTTTGTTCCCATCAAACCCTTTGGAGGGGGCACATGGACCCCACATTAAGAACCCCTGATCTAATCCAACTCTCTCAGTTTAAAAATGAGGAAATCAAAGTCTGGAGAAGTTAAGTGATCTGTCTAAAGTCACACAAATTGTAAATGTCAGAGGTGGGATCAGAATAAAGGCCCTCTAACTCCAGAGTCAACACTTCTGGCTATGCTACATAAGTGGCACCAAGGCTTCAGACATGAGCAATTGGTAGTGTGGGTGGAAATAGTTAAAGAAAGGAGTAGTGAAAGATTTAGAGGAAAAGATAAAAGGTCCACACTCATTGAGTTTGAGGCACCAGTCATACATCCAAGTTGACATGTCCTAGAGGTAGTTGGAAATGTGGGACTAGAGCTCAGGAGGGAGAGGGAGACCAGCACTGGAGAAGAAGAAGGCAGTAGGAGAGGGAGAGGGAGAGGGAGAGGGAGAGGGAGAGATGTGGGAGTAAGACCCACTTTAAGGGGTAAAGAAGATGAGAAGGCAGCCAAGGAGATAAAGTAGGAGTGATGAGAGAGGTCAGAGGAGAAGCAGATGCAATTGCTATTTCTGAAGATGAGAGAGCAGACAGCATGCAGGAGGTGGGGCCGGGGTGGATCTGGCCAACCAAAAATGGAGTAGAGGTCAAAGAGAATGAGGACTGAGAAAAGGTCACTGGATTTGGTGATAAAGTCACTTTAGAAAATTTCATTATAAATAGAATACTTGCCCGAATGTCCAGATAGAGTATTAACTCTACAATTTACCTTCCATTTCCCACCAGCTGCACTCATTTAGGGTTTCTTTGGCTTTCCCACCATGCCAGGTACGTCCCCTGCCACCCCACCCCACCCCACCCCAGCTTTTCAGGTTCCTTTTGCGTGTTGTCTTCTTTTATTAGATTGTAAGATCCTTAAGGACAGGAGCTATCTTTCTTTTTCATATTTGTATCCTCAGTGCTTGGTACAGTGCCTGGCATATAGTAAGCTATTAATGTTTATTGATTATTAACACTTATTAGCTGCCAGGCCATTGGCAAGCAAGCACCCTGGCATACCCAGGATGGCCTGCTAGCACAGGTTCTTTAATATGCTTTACCAGTAAAGATAGGTTTTTAGGGGTCAACAATCTTCTTTAATTACATTCATTATTTCAGGGGAAAAGTCAGCACTTGAACATCAGAGAAAATATAAGCAGAGAAAATACAAGCAGAGAAATTAGACCAACAGATAGGGCACTGACTGCCTGAATCAAAGCAATATTGCTGTACACTTTACATACACCACTGGATGGAGAGAGTCTTTACATATGAGCAGTTGGTGGGTGGGGGCGGGGTCTGAACATGGGGCTATTCAGAGTCTCAACAAGGGAATCAAAAGATCCTTTTCATAAGCGAACCCCACAAGGCAAAACCTCACCTCAGAGTGTGTGTATATATATATATATATGTATATATATATATACACATATATATATTCACCTCAGAGTGTATATACATATATATATACACATTTCTAATAGGCTCAGAGCCAGAAGGCATCACAACTATCCTAACTTGGTGCCTAATTAGCTGAGTACCAACAGGTGTGAAAGCCTTCATACAGGCAAGCCTCCCCTAAGCAAGCTTCCCTTAATGGGTTCCACATGAGGCCTATTAATGGGTGGGGAAGATCTTCATATTCCATTAACATTATAGCAAGTAGGTCACTTTACTTTTCTAACTTCCAGTTACCAATCTAAAAAAAGAAAGACAAAAAAAGGATCAGTGGACAGCACAACAGCTTTGGTGGCTTGAACTACCACAGCAAAGCTGTTGTAGGAAAAGCACTTTATAAACCCTAAGTAATAAAAGATGAGTAGCTAGGTGTCTCAATGGATAGAGGGCTGGGCCTGGAGTCAGGAAGACTCATCTTCTTGGTTTCAAGTCTGTCCTCTGACACTTACTAGCTATGTTACCCTAGACAAGTCACTTAACCCTGTTCACTTCAGTTTCCTCATCTGTAAAATGAGCTGGAAAAGGAAATGGCAGTATCTTTGCCAAGGAAACCCCAAATAAGGTTACAAAGAGCTAGAAATGCTTGAAATGATTGAACAAGTAATAAAGGATGTTTCAAAAGCACTAGTGCAGTTTTTAAGCTATTAAAGCTTTTGAGAACATATGAACACATACATACATATATGTATATATACATATATGCATGCATGTATACATATATGTATATATACATATATGTATGCATGTATACATATATACATGTGACTTCTTGATGTAATACTGACACGTAAAGAATTTTAAGGCTTACAAAGGGTATTACATACATTATCTCATTTGAGACTCACAACCAACCTATAGGGTATAGTATAGTATAATATAGTATAATTGTATAATAATGTTATTATCCTTTTACATATTAGGAAATTAAGCTTTAAATTCAGTCTCAATTGTTATTTTAAAAATTGTAATAATAATCCCTTATATTAATGTAATACTTCAATCAATATACTTTTGTCAATTACCTACCATGACCCATACACTATGCTAAGTGCTAATTTAAGGCACACAAAACTTTCATGAGATTATTATTAGTCCCATTTTAAAGATGAGAGAACTGAGATCAGAGAGATACAGTTTCTCACTCAGGGGTCAGACAGCAAATAATTGGCAGATCTGAGAATAGATAACCCATTTCTCTTGACTTTCCGCTTTGGTACTCTATGTTCCGGATCAGTGGACAACTTTATGTGTTCCTAAGACCAATCAGTGGAAGTTCTCAGAGTTGGGAGTCGGGGTTAGATATCGGTTTAATATAAGGAGAAATACCTTTATAATTAGAGTTGTCCATCACTGGAACTAGGCTGCTTAGAAAGGTAGTGATCTCTCCATTAGTGGAAGTGTTCAAATAGGGGCTGGAAGACCACTTGTTAGGGGATATTATAGAAGAGCTTCATATTTCAGGTCCAGGTTGGATTAGATGATCTCTGAGGATTCTCAGAAGTTTCCTGATGGGTAAGGAGAGGCAGAGTTGCAAAACATACCTTGCCCACTCTTTGTAAAGAAGACTTCAGGGACCAGTTTGGGGCTTTTATTTGTTCAACTTTTCAAAGTCGTTGGGTTGTTTTGTTTTGTAAAATTCAGCTGGATCTAATACAATCCACAAAACATCTGTATGAAATGTTTTTTTTCTCAACAATTTTTAAACTCTTGTGAACATTGGAGGACATTTAATCTGCATATTTGTCATTCATCTCCACTTGAAGATGACATCAGGAATGAGCTTTGTAAAGTCCCAAAGCTTTTCAAGCCCTTTTCTTAGAAATAGGAAGGATAGTGAGGCCAAAAGTGAATACTTAAAAAACAGAGAGGTTTCCATTGGAAAAGTCAGGAGATGCTGGTGATGGGTTCCATGTGGTATTCCAACCACAGAAGTCAAACAGAAACCTGACATGAGAAAAGCAGTCCCATTCATCCCTTATGCCAGAAGTCTCAAACCCAAGATTTAAAAAGCAGTCTATTTTCTGTGTGGGACAAAATGAAGCTCTGGACTCTCACTCTATTATCTCAGACTTGATTTACATTTTTGATCTCAAAGTTTACTTTCCAAGATGGAAAGTAATTTCAAGGAAATTAAGAACAGTCCTTTCCCAGCACCTAGACAATGTCTGGCACCCAGCAGGCACTTACTGATCATGGGTTACTTATGGACTGATTGATTTCTCCCTTTTGAAGGTTTCAAACAAAGACTCAATGATCTCTCGTCAAGTATGTTATGTGGGGATTCCTTTCACGTGTGGGTTGAACTAGATCTCCCTTCTGACCCAATTTTGCAATTCTGTGAGTCTATGACGAATGAATCTCCTCTACCACCTCTCTGATGGATCACCATCCAGCTTTTGAGGCCTCCAAGTTGGAGAACTCACTCTATTTTTAGTAAGTGCTAGTTTTTAGGAAGTTTTCCTCTATGTTGAGCCAATATTTACCTACCTGCAGGTTCTACTCATTCTGCCCCCAATAGCAGGATGGTGCAAGTCAAATCCTTCCACACTTCAGCCCTTCAAATATCTGAAGACAGTCATATTTTCCCTGATTCTTCTTATCCCCTCCCCTCCATTATTCATTCCATTTTTCCAAAGTTCACTGTATTAGTCACACATGTCAGAGCTGTTGTGTGGCAATAGTTGAAATTAAATGGGAAGGCATTTTGGTTAAGGAAGTTTTCTTATATTTAATGCCACTCTTTCAGGGCCCTCCCAGCCTCTCCGATTCCTTGTCTATACACCATCCTTTACCATGCTACCAGATTCATCTTCCTTGCTCTAATGCCACCCCCTCTGTTCCAAAACCTTCATTATTTCTCTATTACCTGGAGAATAAAGTTCAACCTCGTTTCACCTGGCATTCAGGGACCTCTACGCTCTGGCTTCCCTTTATTTTTTTCAGCTTCATCTCATACTGTTCCATTTCATAGAAAAAGAGATGAGGAGGGAAAGCATTCCAAGCAGGGAGGACAGCCAGTGAAAATGCCCTGGAGTCAGGAAATAGAGTGTCTTGTGTGAGGAACAACAAAGAAGCTAGTGTCACTGGATCTATGGTGCCATTTTCTCCATGAAACTTTCCCTGAACACACTTGTCAGTAAGGATCCTTCCCCTCCCCAGACTTTAATTCTCATGTGGTTTATACTGTTTTATGAACTTATGATGTATTATTTTATTTTTAGGTATATGTGTTTATGTCATATCTATTAGTTTCCAAGCCCTGTGATAGAAGGGATGAGATCTGAACTTTGTATTTCCCAGCAAAATAAATGTCTTTTTTTTTTAAGTGAAATACTATTACACTACCCATGTGACCTTGGGCAAGTCATTTCTTTTGGTCTTCGGTTTCCTCTTCTATGAAATGAGGGGTGGGGTGAATGATCTCCGAAGTCTTTTCTAGTTCTCAATTTGTGTATAAGTGTAAATGGCCATTCCTTGGAGTCAAGAAGACCCAGGTTCAAACCCTGGCTTATTTGCTGGGTGATAATGGTAAAATCACTTATCCTCTCTGAGCCTCAGTTCCCTCAACTGTAAAAACAGAGATAATAATACTTCTTGTATTTCCCAGTGTTGTTTTGAGGGTCAAATGGAATCATGTATGTAATAAGTCTTTCAAAGCACATGAAATATCAGTTATTTCTGAGATATATGGCAAAAAAGAAGATTTACAAGTATACACAAAAATATACAAGCATAAAACAATCAACAAACTACAAAATAATGGCACGAATAATGGAGAAAACAGACCAAGTCTTTTTTGTCACTTCTGTGTTCAAAGCATAGATTGAATGGTAGCTCCTTCAGGAAGTCCTCCCTGGTGCCTTCCAAACAGTCTGGCTTCTGATAACTCAACTGAACCAAACGATGGCTCTCAGATCTATATAAACAGCCCCATTCATCTCCGTGAGCCCCAGTCCTATATCACCAACCATTTAAAACTGGATGTTCTGTAAGCAACCCAAATGCAGCGTGTTCCAATCTCACTCATTTTCTTTTTTCCAACCTGTCCTATAGAATATCCCTTTTTCTGTGGAACTCTCTACCATTCATCCCTTTTCTCAGGTTCATAATATCAGTGTCATACTCATTTTCGCTCACCTCATGTAGCCAATCATTTGCCAGATTCTGTCATTTCTATCTCCTTAGCACCTCTTGCCTCAGATTCCTCTCTCTCCTTTCACAGCTACCACCTTAGTTATGGCTCTCATCACCTTTTATCTGAGTTATTGCAATGGCCTTCTAACTGATTCTCCCTTCTCAATTCTTTCCTTTTTCTGACCTGTCCTACAGATAGCTTACAAAGTGATTTTCCTTTAAAAAAAAGTGACCACATCACTGCCTTAATCAATTAATTCCAGTAGCTTCCTACTGTCTCTAAGATCAAATATAAAATTCGTGATCAGGGTTTTAAAGTCTTTCACAGCTTGGCTCCAACCTCCCTTCTCAGCCTCATTATATATCATTCCCTTTTCTACAACCCCCAATCCAGACCAACTGGCCATCTCTCTGTTCCTTACACATAACATTCCATCTTACCTCCACCAGTTTGGAGAGTTCATCCCCCATGCCTAGGATACGTTCCCCTCCCCGCCTTACTTCAACCTCATAGAATTAATGGTCTCCTTCAAGCCTCAGCTCAAGCATCATTTTCTACATTAGACTTTTCTTGACACTCTCAACCAGCTGTTCCCTCACTCTACAATGATTTTTATATTTAAATACCTTGAATTCATTCTGTATTTACACTGTGTAGATTTATATATTTATGTGTTGCCTCCACCAGTGGGACATAAGCTCCTTGACTACAGGGATTATCTCTTTTGTCTTTCTATCTCCAGCATCTAACAGATAGTAGGCACTTAATAAAGGTTTTTGGTTAATGTTGTTTTTCTTTTAACCAATTGATCAATATGGAAGGACTTCTCTATCTCTCTCAGAATTAACCAGGTCTACGGCCTTTCTCTTGTTCACCTCCAATTTTCATGTAATTCATCTAGACTTGAATTCCTGGAGGAATGGATTAGAGAGAGGAAAGAATTGAGGCAGGGGAACCAGTCAGGAGAGCATTAATGAATCAAGGCCTTCCATCAGACCATGTTCTTCCCATCTCAAACTCACTTGTCTCCAGGCTGATCTCAAACCTGTGCCCTCTACTCAATAATGAATATTCTCACACCTGGTCAGACCCTGCACATGTCGGTAATTCTGAACCCCTGTAGGTCATTCTCCAAACCCCACTCCCCATCTCTCATTTCCTAATTCCTTATTCTCATTCCCGTCAGTCCTCCTACCTCAGAGGTTCAACCAAATACTACCAGCTCTTCCATTGTGCTCTGTGGAATGCCTGTTCCATAGGCAAGAAACTTCTCTTTATCTTAAATCAGCCGCTGAAATGATTTTCCTAGGGTTCAGGTCTAACTATGTCACCCTTTCTGCTTTGGCTCCCTGTCACCTGCAAAAACAAATACAAAATATGGGCATTTTCTCTGCTTGTCTCCTATGACTGAAATACCATCCCTCCTCAACTCCACCTATTGGCTTTCCTGGCTTCTTTTAAGTCCCAACCAAAATCCGATCTCCTAGAGGAAGCCTTTCCAAACCCTTTTAATTCTAGTGCCTTCCTCTTTTAATTATTTCATATTTATCCTGCATACAGCTTGTTTGCACATATTTATGTGCATGTTGTCTTCTCCATTAGATTGTGAGCTCCTTGAGGGTAGGGATTGTCTTTTGCCTCTTTTTGTATCCCTAGCACTAAGCACAATGCCGGACACATAGTGGGTGTTTAAGAAATATAAATTGATTGATAGAGAGTCACCTTCTTCTGTACCAAATGATCACTTATTTTGGGTTTTAATTCCCTGCTAAACATTTTCTTTTATCTTTCCAAATACTCAATTCAATTCAACAAACATTTATAAATCATTTATTATATGCAAGGCTCTGTTCTGGGGGCAAAAACAAATATAAAGAATGAGTAGTATCTTTTCTTGAGGGACATATATTCTATTGCAATGACGTAACATGCACACAGCTAGGGGGTAAAGTGGATAGAGTGTTGGGGTCTGGAGTCAAGAAGACCGGACTGCCTTATACTTACTGCCTTAGATACTTACTAGATGTGAGACCTCAGGCTAATTACTAAACCTCTGTTTCTATAGTACCTGCATCTACCTCCCCAGGACTAAATGAGATATTTGTAAAGCACTTAGTGGAGTGCCTGGCACATAGTAGGCACTTAATAAATGCTTGCTTTCTTCCTTTCACAAAGGAATCACTGGGATTAGCAGTTTAGCTACACTTAATTTCCTTTGTCATCCACACTTTGCTTTCTATGACCATGTTAGCTATCAGAGGAAGGAGAACAACAAGTGACCTGGTCACAGTATCTAGAGCTGGAAAAAGACTAGAGATCACCCGTTCCTTATTTTATAAGTAAGGAAACTGAGTCCCATAGAGGGGAAGTATTATCCAACTTGCTACTGTATTTGTTGTAATCTTCAATCACAACTATGCTTCAGAAAGCTAAGGAAAAATAAAATCAGTTACATAAGAGTCCAGATTTTGCCATTTGTGTATTATGTCAACTATATAAGATAAGATTTAGCAGCCTTAAAGATGTGGATACAAAGGTGCCCTAAGGGTTGAGTTGCTCTTTTTTCTAGTTTATCCTCTAACCTGGAGATTCCCTAAAGTCTCTTGATACAAAGGTGCTCTAAAGGATGAGTTGCTCTCTCCCTGGAGCCCTAAAGTCTCCTCCCTTATTTTGAAATATCACCAAACTTCCCATTACCCTGGACCATGGAATTCCTTGTCTCTCCCCCACCCCCAACCTGGGTCATAAAATTTCACTTTGTCTCCCTTATCCTGTCCTTAGAAAAACAAGCCTCTGTCCTTCTGTACATTGCTAGTCCTGGCTAGTCTTTCTGCCAGGGTTAGCCCTCTGCTTTTGGGTCAATAAAGCTCCCAATGGTTACAGAGAAGGTCTGAGTGAATTCTTTCCCATTTGATGAAGCAGCTCTCCCAGTTCTGACCTCGTCATTTTTTCTTTCACATTTGAACCAGCTCTCCCAACTCTGACCTTGTCATTAATTGGGTTTATATGGTAAAAAAAAAAACAACGACCTGCCTTCCCCCCAGGCATCGTGGCAAGAATAACTTGAGTTTGACATACTTACTAGCTGTGTGACCCTGGACAAGTCATTTAACCTATATCTACCTTAGTTTCCTCATCTGTATAGGAGGAAAACAACAATATCTATCTTCCAGGGTAGTTTTGAGGATAAAATGAGATGATATTTGTAAAGCACCTTGCAAAAAGGGCAATGCAAGTGCTACTACCATCATCATCATCAGCAGCAGCAGCATCAGTGCATTTCCATGCCTTTCACTTTTCTGTTTTCATGATTCACACGCAAGGCTTAGAATGAGACTAGATTCTTTATGGGCTAAGTAGACTCAGTTTTTATACTTGTTAAAATCAGAAATTAAAATTTTGTATTAAATTAGAAAAAGGCAAAGGGAGCCCACCTAGGCTTTAAACCCAGCTCTCCCATTCAGTACTTTTCCTCCACTTACTACCTGGCCCCTCCTATTATAAGGAGGTAATGGATTGGAGAGTGCTTTGTAAATTCTAAAACACTATGCAAATGTAATGTTATTGCACCCCCCCCCCCCCCCACAGCTTCTAGTAGAGTCTGAACCTGGCTGATATCTTAAGGGCTGGAGTGAAAGCTGACACCTGAGATACTCCGGGGGTCCAGGTTGGTCTGGGGCAGCCAGAGAAGCCAGAATTCTGCTCTAAGCCAAACTGCCCTCTATTTGCTTATCTGCCTGCAGTAAATTTTGCTTGATATCTGCCATAAAGAGGCCTTCTTTTCAGAGGGAAAAACCACATCAGCTATTTCAGTCTCCTCTTTTCAACCTTGTCAAATGAGGGCAAATTTCCCAGTCTTGATGTGCAAACCAGAAAACACACTCTGAGTTTAATAATTCATTGTGGATGTCATATCCAGAAATATATCTAAACCCTTATTCATAGCCTTAGCCTGTATCGTCTCTTGAGGGAAATTAGTAACAGATGCTTACTACCTACTGTGTAAACAAGTAGTCCATTTTCTTTATCTTAAAACCTCCCCCTTTAAGCTCCATGGCGTGCAGTCTACTTTTGTTATTCTAAGATCTCCAAACAATACGGCCTAAGAATGCACTTATATTACATAATAAATATCTTTAATTGCATAGATAAGGTTAAAATTCCAAGTTCTATTAAATTAGGGATTCTTAAGTTCAGATCAGAAACTTAAATTTTTTTTTTTGATAACTGCATTTCAATAAAATTTGTTTCCCTTGTAATCCTGTGTATTTTTTTTTTTGCATTAAAAACATTAGAGAGGTCTATGGGTTTCATTAGACTTCCAAAGGGGTTCAGGACACTCAAAGGGGCAAAAACTCCTGGGCTAGACTTTATTGCCCCAAATATAGAATGAGATCTCAATGAAAGGAAATGCATACACACACACACACACACACACACACACACACACACAGAGGAAAATGAGACTGACTTTTGGCCTTTAATCTGTCCACCTAAGATGTCTCCTTGGGGTGTACAGATGACCCCATGTTCTCAAATGCCATGCCAGTGGAGCGCCACCTCTGACAGGTCCTGTTAAGCTGGAGAGGTTTTAAGCAGAGGCCTGGAGACAAACTGTGGGTCCATTGTCCAATGAACGGCCTTTCTAAGTTTGGAGAGATCCATCACCAGAAAGCCGGCCAGCTGGTGATAAAGGATGTTGGCCACAGTAATCCATGATCCTGTCTCCTAAGCCATGGAGGGGAAGCAGTATGAATATGGATGAAATCACAGATGTTTGGAAACAGAGAAAGTTCACACTAGTTAATAGTAGGCAGTAGGTTGAGGTACAAAAGATATTCAGGGTACATCCTTAAAAAATCGAGGCTAATATCACACAGCAATTAATGTGGTCTTCCCTAAACCATTCTGTATTACTTTGGCTAGGGTCAGAGCACTGAGCTGAATGGGTTATATGGTTTTCCTCCTCTTCTTTTCTGTTCTCACTGCCAAGTCAAATTAATTCAACTTAGTAAATGCCTACTATGTGCCAGGCTCTGTGCTAAGTTCTGGGACACAAAGAAAAGGGGAGGCTCTGTTTTCCAGGACCTCACAGTCTAATGAGAGAAGCGACATGCAAACTACTATATAGAAACAAGACACATAACGGATAAATTGGAGACAATCTCCATCCTCCTACTCGGGCCCTCATTTCCAAATGCCACCTGAGATAACCTCTTGACAAGGTCTCACCCCCTGCAGTCTCCTCCTGTCCCCAGTCATACCTGTACATTACAGGTTGACAGATTTAAATCTATAGAGGGCCTTACAGACCATCTAGTCCGATTCATTCATTTTACAAATGAGGGAAATGAGCTTTAAAAGGTTAAATGACTTGCTAAAAGTCATAAAGTCAAAATAAAAGACCAAAGTCAAAAACAGATGACAAAGGAGTGAATTGAATCCAGGTTCCCTGAGTCTGAAGCCAGCATTCTTTCTTTTGTCACACTGCTCTTTAGCTTCATCTTCCCAATCCTCAGCTCTGATCATGACACCCCCCTGCCTAACTCCCTTTACTGGCTACCTCTTACTAAAATCACAAATTCAGATAATCCTAGCAGTGGAAAGAACCTCACAGGCCTGAACAACAATCTCCTCTACAATATGTCTGATATTTCATCCAGATATATCATCCAGATCTTGTTGGAAGACCTCCATAGAGATGAAACCCACCCCTCCAGAGTTTATCCATTCTACTTTTGTTGTTGTTCAGTCCTGTCCGACTCTTTTGTGACCCTATGGACCATAGCACAGCAGGCCATTCTATGCTCCATTACCTCCCAAGGTCTGTCCATGCCACGTTCATTGCTTCCATGACACCACCTAGCCTTCTCATCCTCTGCTTTTCCTTTTGTCTTCAATCTTTCCCAACATCAGGGTCTTTTCCAGCGAGTCACAGTTTCTCATTAATGTGACCAGAGTATTTAAGCTTCAGCGTCAGTATTTGACCTTCCAGTGAATAGCCTGAATTAATTTCTTTAAATATGGACTGATTTGACCTCTTTGCTGTCCAAGGGACTCTCAAAAGTCTTCTCCAGCACCATAATTCAAAAGCATTGATATGCTAGCTCTCAACTTTCCTTATAGTCTGACTCTCACAGCCATACATTAATACTGGTGATGTCTCTGCTTTTTTAGTATGTTGTCCAGATTTGCTATAACTTTCCTTTCAAATGCATTTTAATTGCATCCTTTTAATTTAATTTAATTGCATCCTTATATATGTATATATATTTATATTATATATATAATATAATGTACATAATGCATATATATATGTATAATTTAACACTTATTTGAACATAGTTGTTTGCAAGGTATACTCACTACTAGACTGTGAACTCCTTGAGAGAAGAAACTGTCTCTTGCCTTTCTTTGTTTCCCAGCTCTTAGAACAGTGCCTAGCATGTAATAGGTGTTTAATAAATGTTTATTGACTGACTAACTGGTTGACTTTACCAGTATATTTTGGGGGACTGTATTTGAAGCATGAGAATTTGTCACCTGTCATCTACATAAAACTGTGAGCTTCTGATTTCTAATTCCTGCCACAAGGTTACTTTTTGGTAGCTAATCTGCAGGTGCTGAATTTTTACAGTCTACAATAATGGGTAACTAAGTGGCATCATAGTGCACAGAGTACCCACGCCTGAAAGTCAGAAAGACTCATCTCACTGACTTCAAATATGACCTCAGATACCTACTAGCTGTGTGACCCTGGGCAAGTCACTTAACCCTGTTTGCCTCCGTTTCCTCATCCATAAAGGGAGCTGGAGAAGGAAATGGAAAAATACTCCAGTATCTTTGCAAGAAAATCCAAAAATAGCGTCACGAAGAGTCAGATACTACTGTACAAAAACACCACTACCAACACAAGATGTTACATGTTTTCCGCTGTTGCCTTGAATAATTGACATTGATCATTAATTCCAATGTCCTTAAGGGTAACCCTTCTGCAGTTTCTGGTGACAATGACTTGGTCTAGAGTCACCATTACAAAACACTCCGCTTCCACAGACAAATCTGCGTGACTCACTCTTTCATTCTCTGCTTTGTTGTCAGCATACTGTTGGTTGCATTAATGTGGATTCTGCCCAGGGAAGGCCTTTTGATTTCACCTTCGAACCTTGATTATTCATGTTTTACCTCCAAAATAAGTCACTTTCAGTCACATTGGACAAGTCCCGGGGCTTATACCCGTTATCAGCTCAGGAAAGTCATGTCTACCTATTCCTACAGAGCTTCTTTTTTTTTTAACTTGTCTTTCATATGATCGAGGAATATCTATTAATAATACCCTTTCTCCTTCTTTTGGCACGGAAATATTGTACGTACTTGTCTTTCTGTAGCTGCCTTTATATGGCTTGCCTATGTTTTATTAATATTGTGTAGGGTTTTTTGTTTGGATGGTTTCCAATTCTGCAAAAGGCCATTTTACAGTTCTGAAGACACGCAATTACTAGTACTATTGTAGGTGCTAATTGCTTTAAATTTATTTTTTGATGTGTGGCTTTGATTTCAGAATTCCAGTAAGTCTTTAAACACAGTCAGCCACAGCCTTTGTGTTTGTAACCTGCCTTTATGCTCCACGATTCTTGCCTACAGGAGAGGAAGGTATTTGTAGGTATCACCTTCATTCATTGGTTCAAGGTGACCTCCAATTCAAGCTAAAAGCTTTCAGTCTCTCTTTTTCCTATATGTATATTAAAATTTTTACACTTATTAAGTCCATATGATATTTTTTATGTTATCAGAAGAAAAAGTTCTAAAGAAGAAGGAGCTGGCAAATGTCTTTTTGTTGTTGTTGTTGTGTTGTTTCAATCATGTCTAACTCTTTGTGACCTCATTTGATGCTTTCTCGGCAAAAATACTGGAGTGGTTTGCCATTCCTTCTCCAGCTCATTTTACAGATGAGAAAACTGAGGCAAACAGGGTTAAGCGACTTATTAGTAAGTGTCTAAGGTGAGATTTGAACTCAGGTCTTCATCTCTTTGTAGGTGGAGTCCTATAACTTGGTGTCATCAACATACATCAAATGGTTAGAAAGATGTTTTGGTTTTACTTCCTCTTTCATCTGGAAGCCAGACTTAGTTCTACTTCGGAGAGATGATAATGAATTTAAAACTAGGCAAAATCATAATTGGCGTGAACTATCTCTCTGAAAAAAATTCCAGGTTTTATATGATTCCTGTATGAGGTAAATAAAATGCGAAGACTTCACAGGGAAGATATGTATAAATATATATCTATATCTATACTAAGAAATGTTTAAAAATCAAGAAATAGGGAAATAGGAAAGTGGAAAAATTCTGAGGCCGTGAGAGTCTGATGGCTCAGCCTCTGGGAAAGTTTACCCTGAAACTTTTTGTTCTTTCTTCTGGTTCTGGTTTAAAGATTTAAAGAATAGGGTCACTGTGACCTGCTTTCCTTTACTGTAAAAGTACTGTAGAAGAACAGAGAGGGTCTCCCCCTCCCCTCATCCTATTCTCCTTTTTCAGATTTATAGATGTCACCTCAGTTGTAATCATTAACTAAGGGAATGGGAATTGGAGTTTCTGCGCCTTGATTTCCTGGTTCTTTGTCTAGCTTTTCATGCTGATTGTAAGCCCGCCTCCCAGCCAATGGTGAGAAGGGTCAGAGGTGGGCGGGAATTCTTTTGTGTTAGGTATAATTATTGGTGCTTTGCCTCTTGTACTTTGCCTCCTTCTGTTCTGTGCTGGCAGAGGACGCCCAGTTCTCAAGAACTGAATAAAATTTGTTTCTGTTCCTACCCTGAGATGGCTCCTTATTATAAATTAACTTTTTAATTGGTGCGGGTCTTTCATCCCACATAATTCCTTATGTTATTGTCAAGTTTTAAATAGAGATCAGTTTTTAGATGGCCATCAATACTCTTGCATGCTCACTACACTTAGATTTATGTTATATATTTGTATTACTTAAATAAGTGTACTCTGAACATGAATGCAGAACTGAGTCAAAGGCTTTGTGACTATCAACAAAGCCAATAGGCATGGTTTAATATTTTGGGGGCACCTTAGTCAATAATTGCAAAACAAATAATA
This sequence comes from Phalanger gymnotis, assembly GCA_028646595.1. Classification (NCBI taxonomy): domain Eukaryota; kingdom Metazoa; phylum Chordata; class Mammalia; order Diprotodontia; family Phalangeridae; genus Phalanger; species Phalanger gymnotis. Next base: position 89,877,644 of record CM053622.1, read on the forward strand.
AATTTTTTTATACCAAGGCTCTTTTCTTGGCTTGCCCTTTTTGCTCAAAGCATTTTCTCTGTCCCCATGCCTAGGACACTGTCCCTCCTTTATTCTACCTCCTGGCTTCCTTGAAGTTCCACAAAAATTCCATCTTTTAAAGCATCCCTTTTCCAGTCTCTCATAATTCTATTGACTTCCTTCCGTTAATTATTTCCTATTTACCCTGTATGTAGCTTCTTTGTGTATATTTATTATAATGTTGTCTCCCCTATTAGATTGTGAGTTCTTTGAAGGGAGGAACTGTTTTTTTTTTTTGCCTGTTTTTACATACCCAGTGCTTAGCACAGGGTCTGATACATGGAAGGTGCTTAACAAATGTTGATTGATTGATTCAGACTATATATATTTTTCTTGTGTTTAAAGGTGCTTTTTCCATGATGTAAACTGTGAATATTTTGTATAAAATACATAAATATGAAATTAGTTTATATTTGGAGACATTGCTGGTTCTCATTTCTGACAGTAAATAGATGATAACTTCTGTTAAAAAATAAGCAGGATCAGACTGATATCGGAGAATTTGGTAAAATGCCACATTAGCAATTTTTAAAAAAACAATTTATACCCTTTAACATATTAGTTGCCTTCTCAATGGATGAGGGATGGGCTGGAGGGAGAAAGAAAATTTGGAACTCAAAATTTTTAAATGAATGTTAAAATATTTTTAAAAAATTCGTATCCTAATGCAACACTGTAAAGTATTTAGGCCAATAGTTATGGATCTTATCTGTCCTATCTACTCACTCCCTTGGTTGTCAATTTTGCCTAAAGGCTAGAGTCATGGTCACCTCTCTTGACATTTCATTCATTCATCTTATTAACAATGTGAAAGCTTTATTTCTTGTTAAATTCAATTTGCATTTTCACTGCATTGGACTACATGCAACCACATAGAATTTTTCACCTCTTTCTTTGGAAATTCTATCTTGCTTCTTTTAGTATTTTAGTCTTCTCTAGCTTTTGTAAAGTTTTTAACACACATTCAATTGTTTATTTTGTTCTGAGTAATGCTTTGACTCCTTATATCTCTTTAAGCTTTTCTCTTTTGCTTTCCATTGCTAATTGATGGCTTCGGATAGGTTTCATTCTCCAGATTCCTTTCTGCTTGATTTGTTGTTGTTGAAAATCTAACGTTTTTTTAAATTAAATTTTTAAAAACCATCACCTTTGTTGTTGTTGAAGAGGTATAATAGAGAGTTCACCTCCAAGTCCAAAGACCTGGGTTCAAATCCCACCGCTGACACATACACTGGGTAAGTCACTTCTCAATGCTTTAGGCAACTGTAAAAGACTATAAATTGCAGGTTTGTCTAGCTAGAGGGAGTTTCCTCTCCTGGGAGTTCCCTATGCCAATGAAATCATACATATAATCCTAATCCTTATTATTAATGTCCTAGGTGGCATGACATGGCACTGTGGAGAACATGAATGACTCCTGAGAAAGGGCTGGACTAGATGACCTCAAAGGTTCCTTCTAGCTCCAACATTACAGGCTACGTATTGTACTTTTTTTGGGGGTAGGGTGAGGCAATTGGGATTAAGTGACTTGCCCAGGGTCACACAGCTAGTAAGTGTTATGTTGCACTTTTCTCTATTTCAAATAGTCTATGTCCTAAGCTCCTTTCTAATTCTTCCAATGAAGCTTCATGTTAAGTTCCACCAACATGATTCCTTTTGCTCCTGAGTTGCAGGGCACCAGTTCATTGCAAGGACCATGTGCTCAGTAATTTCATCTCCTCAGACACCTGTATGTGGTTTGGAAGCCACCCACCCCACTGTCAGTGTGAAGCTGGTAACCATTTCCTTGGGCTTTTGGTGCAAGGGCTGGCAGCTCAAGCTAAAGACATGTAACAAAAGCAGATGAATGCCTACGGCTTCAGCACACATCTTAACCAAAGAAGCTGTTGCATTGCCCTCATTGTGAATTCCAACAAATACTAAACACCTATTCTGACGCTTTGTGACCCTATTTGGGCTTTTCTTGGGAAAGATGCTGGAGAGGTTTACCTTTTTCTTCTCCAGCTCATTTTACAGATGAGGAAACAGAGGCAAAAAGGGTTAAGTGACTTGCCCAGGGTCACACAGTTAGTAAATGTCTGAGGCCAGATTTGAACTCAGGAAGATGAGTCTATCCACTGCACCACCTAGCTGCCCAAGCACCTATTAGGTACTGCCTAAGGTAGGATCTTGCACATGGTAGGTACTGAATAACTATTTGTTTAATAATTGACAAGGACACTCTGTTAGGTATGAAGATAGAAAGAAATCAGAAGACAATATGCCATCATGGAAAGAACATTGGGTGTGGAGTAAGGAGACCTAGATTTAAGTCCTAATTCTCTCATTTACATAGTTGTGTGACTTTGGAGAAATCACAGTACATCTCCAGGTTTTAGTTTCCTTATCAGTAAAATGGAAGGTTGGACTAGATAAAGTCCCTTCCACCAGTAATATTCTGTGTTTTAGGATATGAGGATGTGATCTTAGCATAACAGATCTAGAACGGGAAAGGACTCTCAAGGTCATCTAGCCCAACCCCCACTCCGTTTAGCAAGAGGAAACCTTAAGCCCAGAGAAGTTAAATGATTTGCCCAGCAGCGGTCAGGTAGAAAGCAGCTGAGGCAGGATTCCGACCAGGATCTTATGACTTCAGATTCAATGCAACGACTTTAGGGTGCCACAACAGTGCCTTCACATACTAGAAAGAGCGCTAGGTAAGTACAGACTCACTGTGTCCTGTCTGGGTGGCCTTAGGTTAATCATATGGCCTTTCTGGACCTCTTATTTGCCTCATTTGCTAAATGAAATGTTGGAACTAAATGATTTTGAAGGAAGGCAACAAGCATTTATTAAGTACCTACAGAGTACCATGCTAAGTAAGTGCTTTACAATTATTATTTCATTTGCATCTTGCAACATCCCTCAGAGGTAGATGCTGTTATTATCCTTATTTTACAGTTGAGGAAACTGAAGCAGACAGAGGTTAAGTGACTTGGCCAGGGTCACACAGCTAGGAAGCAGCTGAGGCCAAATCTGAACTCAGGTCTTTCTGACTCCATACACCGCATTCTATCCACTAGTGTGCCACATACCTGCTGCTAAGATTTCTTCTAGATATAAATCTAGGACATGACTGAAAAACAACTAAACAACACTCAGTCTATTAAACAGACTCTCACATAAGTCCAATGAATATGAAATACAACTTGTTTTAGGAAAGGCTTTGACTTAATTCAGATTGTACTAAATCATTTGCTTTTCTAAAAATCAGTAGATAGACACAGCAGGACTTGGTAATCTCTTCACCTCTCAGTCAGTAGAGCAGCTATGAAGATCTAGTTGGCTGTAGAAAGACCATCTTAGAAAGCTGGCCATGCTTTCATCAAGGATGCCCTTATTAGTTATGTAGGCCATCTTCACAAATATTTTATAGAGGATAGTTAAAGGTTGGACCTGTGATTTCATTAGTATATGGGGACTCCTGGAAAAGGAAGCTCCTTCTACTGGTACAGGAGAATGCCTTCTCAAGCTGTCTGGGGGCATGGATAGGTGACATGACTGGCCAGGGTCACACAGTCAGTATGTATCAGAGGCACAATCTTGATCTCAGGTCTTCCTGGCTTCCAAGGCCAGCTTTCTAACCACTATTCCACACTGCTTTCGACAGATTTTTAAAGACATACACACACAAAAAAGCACATGAGTAAAAAAAACAAAAAGATGCGAATATCTTCTCAGGAAGTAAGGGCCTTGCTTACTAAGGTGGTTAAAGGTTCGTATTTACTTACTTCCTGTGAACTCTTGGCCTCCCAGGCTCAATGTAAACTGCTTCTTCCTTGGGTCGTACTTCACATTATCACATTTGCCATAGCTCTGGACCTCTGAAGATGGCCTCCAGTCATTTTTATTGCAGAGCAGGACATTGGGGGAGCTCATCAGGTTGCAAAGGATCGTACCTATACAATCAGGAAAAGAAACATTCAAGGTTAGAAAAGTGAAACAGTAAAAAGCCCGGAACGGGAAGTAACAAGGTTAGGGTTCTAGTCCTGCAAATGCCACATTCTAGATGTGTGACTTTGGGCAAATCACTTTCTCTTCTCTGGGTCTCAGTTTCCTCATCTGCAAAATGGGTATGATTGACCCAGTTTCCCAGGGCTGCATGTAACCTACTTCCCAGAGGTACTGTAAGTTTCAAATGAAACAATGTATACAAAGTGATCTAAAAATAATAGTGTTACAAAGTATTAGGGATTTCATTGTTGTTATATAGAAACTGGACTTGTGAATTATTAGAGGGCGCTGCCCAAACTGGATCGCCAAGCTTAGGAATAATAATAGCTCGCATTTATATAGCGCTTTAAGGTATACGACTGTGGTTGTTCAGTCATGTCTAACTCTTCATGACCCCATTTGGGCTTTTCTTGGCAGAGATACTGAACTGGTTTGCCATTTCTTTCTCCAGGTCATTTTACAGATCAGAAAACTGAGCCAAACAGGGTGAAGTAACTTGCCTAGGGTCACACAAGCAGCAAGTATCTGAGGCTGGATTTGAACTCAGGAAGATGAGCCTTCCAGACTTTCAGGGCCACCTAGCTGCAAGGGTGTGCAGAACAATTTACGAATATTGTCTCATTTGATCTTTACAACAACCCTGAGAAGTAGGCTCCCATTTTACAGATGAAGAGAATGAGGCAGGCACTGGGGTTACACATTTTAAAAAAGAAAGTCCCTGCCCTCTGTATTGGGAATCAAGATGGGCTCTCAGCATTTATTCAAGCAAGTGCCCTTGAAGAGTTTGGCCTTTGTTTCCTTGATTAAATTAGGAGTCCTGGATGTCCTCCTTGCCTCAATGGAAAGCATAGTTTACATGGGTTTGAGTGACATGTTTGTGACATCAGAGGCTTTTAGACTAGGTGGGTTTAAGTCATATTTTTGGGACGATTTTAGGTCATGTGGGTCATAAGGGGAGTTGCTAAGACCATAGCCAATAGTAAGAGCTTAAGTTCTGGTTGCTCGGATGACGTTAACATGAGGGCTAAAGAGTGCATAAAAAGGGAAGACAGAGCTATTTGCTTAAAGCTCTCACTCCTGGAGGCACAGGACTTTGGGCAGCCACTCTAAGGGCCTTCTGGCTCAACTCAGATGTTGACGGTTTTCTTGGTAACTATGAATTGTATTTGGTCTGTTGACGTTTGTAATTTGTTTGTATTTGCTCTGAAGCTCAGGGTGCTGGTTTTTCCCCCTGAGCTGAATGAATGATATTTGTATGTTGGATTAAAGTAAGCTTGTTAACCCCTTAACATTGCTTTCCTTAGTAAAGCAGATCAAAAGAACCTGGGCTTGCAGCGTTCTGCGAACTGGTTGTTGTTGGTTTTACACAGCCACAGTAGCTGCTAGCTGAATTGTTACAACACCCTCAAGGAGCTTCCAATCCAATGGGGCATGACAATACACAGAAAGGAAACTGAAGAATGGGAGGAGAGTTGAAGTAAATGTATCATTGTTGTTTCTGTTCAGTCAAGTCCAGATCTAACCATAGCACAGCAATTGCTATCTATGCATAGAGTTTTCTTGGCAAAGATATTAGAGCGGCTTGCCATTTCCTTTTCCAGTGGATTAAGGCAAACAGCTTGAGTGACTCGCCTAGGGTCACACAGCTGGTAGATGTCTGAGGCTGGATTTGAATTCAAGTCTTCCTGACTCCAGACCCAGCACTCCATCCACTGAGTCACCTAGCAGTTTGCAAAATGTATCATCAGTTTAACTTAATTACTTTGTTACAAAAGACTTCTCAGAGTGGGAGAAATTTGTAAATATTTGTCATATAAAAACAGAGCACACCAATAAAAGTGTTTTTTAAAAAAGATTCTCATAGAGTTCAAAGAGAGGCTAGATGGCTATTTCAAGACCAACACACATTTTTATGCCCATGAAATCAGGAGATCTGGGTTCGAGTGCTGGCTCTGTCACTTAACTTTTCTCTCTTCCCTCACCTGTTAAATGGGCATGATAATAGTCACGCATTTCCTTCACAGATCTGTGGTGTGATGATATAATGAACATAAAAGTGCTTTGTAACTATAAAATGATGCAAAAGATGTCAGTTCAATAGAGGCTAATCGGGAAGACCAAAGGGGGAAAATAGAATTAAACAATTGGCAGGTGTTCTCCTTCCTCTACCAGACCTCAGAGCAGAAACGCATTAGCTTTATTATCTTTCTAGCCCAATGCCAGCCCCTATCAAGTCAATGGGAGCTCTGTGTGTGGGGAAGGAGATCTCGATGGGCAGTGATTAAGGCCTGCTTAGTTTATCCTAATACGTCCCGCTTTAGCTGTGGCCCAGTGCACAGAGGGCCAAACCATGCTATCAAAGCCAACTTCAAAGTGACACAAGCTGAAATGTAAGAGATGTCATAAAGTTTAACTCAGGAAATATCAGTGGAAACCAGACCTTCAGAGGGAAGGGAATAAGAGGTGGGAAGCTTTTCCCAGGAACCAAATGGCACAAGCCCAGTGAGCTAAATGGTATTGCAGGGAAAGTCATGAGGACCCAACAGGAAATTGGGCCTTTTTGGAGCCGGAACTGGCCCAAGTGTTTTTAAATACTTCAATTAAATTCCAAGCTTGCCAATAGGATGAGCCTGGGAAACACATCTGCCTATATTGAAAAACATAATAATATTTTTAAGGGAGGAGAAAAAAGCAAAATTTTCACTTTGGAATCCCAGAGGTTGTTAGCCTATATCCTATTACATTTTTTAGGCATTAAACTTGGAGAAAAATGGAAGTTAAATTTTGGCTAAAAATTCCCCAGAAATAGACTCCATGAGTTGACTATTCCATGGAAGAAAAAAGTTATTTCCACATATGATCTCAAGGAAAATTGAATAAACTTTAAATAGCCCAATAGTGTGGCATATAGTAAAGCAGCTATGGTATTGGATTAATATGTACAAGGAGTGAGTGAACCCAGGGAAGTAGTCAGAAGGCTTCAGGTTTAGATCCACTTCTACCACCAATCGATCAGAAAAAAAAAATATTTAGCACTTACACTGTGCCAGACGCTATGCTAAGCACTGGAACAGGGCGTAAAGTAAAGACAGCTCCTGCCCTCTAGATGCTAAAATTGGCCACGTCAAGATAGGTGTGGATTAGGTAGGTGTGAATTAGTGATCTCACTGGGGACTGGGCTAGCAGCTGGGGGGAAAGGAGCATTAGGAAATGTCTCTTGCAGAAGGTGGGACTTAAACTACGACTTGAGCAGACCCAAGGAAACTGAGGCTGAGGGGAAGAGGGAGAGCATTCCAGATATGGAGGACCCTTAGAGCAAAAGCATGGAGCTAGATTACCATGGGCAAAATATTTCATGTCCCTGGGCCTCCGTTTTATCATCTGTGAAATGGGGTTGGGTGAGACCTACCCTGCTACCATACATGGTATTGTAAAGATAGATGATGCAGATAATATAATATAGGTCCTGGAGTGAGGAAGATCTGAGTTCAAATGTTGCTTTAGATGCTTACTGGCTGTGTGCTTTTGTGCAAGTCAGCCCCTCTGTGCCTGTTTCTTCATGTGTAAAACGGAGATAATAATAGCACCTACCTCACAAGGTTTTAAAGATCAAATAAGATAATATATAGTTATACATACATATATATAAAATGCTTTGAAAATCTTAAAGTTCTATATAAATGCTAGCTATTGTTATCATTATGAAAATAAGAACCCATAATTCCACTGTATTTTATGGCCCACAGTTCACCTTACTCACAATGACTCTGTGAAGTAGTCAGTATTATTATTTCCATCTTACAGATGACAACACAAAGAAGCAATTTGCCACACGCCTGGCACATAGTGGCTGCTTAACAAATGTTTATTGATTGATCAACTGACTAGTGAGTGGTAAAACCAGGATGCAAAACCCACAGGTTCTAACTTCAAATTTACTTCCTTTTCATGCTAAATAAAGCTTTTTTTTCCTTTTTATCATAGAGTATTTTGTTTCTGGAAGTAATTTTTATTTGTTTCATTTTTTACAAATATCTAGGTTACTTGTCTGGACAGATAGAACCCCTGGCCTGGAGTCAGGAAACTCATCTTTCTGAGTTGAAATGTGGCCTCAGACACTTACAAGCTGTGCAACCCTGGACAAGACACTTCACCTTGTTTGCCTCAGTTTCCTCATCTGTAAAATGAGCTGGAGAAGGAAATGGCAAATTCTTTTAGTATCTTTGTCAAGAAAACCCCAAATGGGGTCACAAAGAGTCAGACACAATTGAAAAATGATTGAACACAACAAAAAATGTTACTTGTCTAATTTCTTATGTCAGAATTGGAACATCACAGCTGATAAGGATGTTACAATATATTAGAATATAGAATGCAGACTGTCAGAGTTAAAAGGGACCTTAGAAAATGGAATGTCAGAGCTGAGAGAAAATTAGGAACCATCCAATTTAACCCCCTCATTTTATAAATGAGGAAATCGGGCCCAAGAAAAATCATAAACCTTGAGCTGGAGTAGGGCTACAGAGGCCACCTAGTTAATCCTTGATATAGCAATGAGGAAACTGAGGTCTGGTGAAGTTATGGCACTTTCTTGAGGTACCCAGGTGGTAAGCGTGAGAGGCAAGGTTTGAACCCAGATCCCTTCCAACTTTGGGATCAGTACTCTCTATGACCAGTACCTTCTATGCTTCCTCCTGCATGTTAGCTATGTGGTTACAGAGCCTGTTTTTGCATTTGTGTGCTCGGTGTCTGGCACAGTGCTGACATACTGAGGAAGGTCACTCAATAATCAAGCATCAGATATGCTCTCTAGTAAACAGGGTGTAATTCACTTCCTCAGATTAAACAGGCAGCTCTTCTTCTCAGCTAAGAACTTCTAATTCCAACTTAAAGCAAAGTTTTCTTTTGGAAAGACACTAAAGTACTTACTCAGGCACACTGGAAATAACACAACGTGACCGTACCCATTGGAAGCAGAAAACCACAGCTGTCTCATAAGCACACTGCACGATTTCAGGGCGGAATAGGAAATTAACCCTAGATGCCTGAAATGTCGGGGGAGTTCAGGGGCTGACTCAAACTGCATGGGAACAGGGGCCTCAAAAGGAACACTCAATGTATGTGCATACATTGAGATACATGAAATAGGCCTTAAGCCTGCTTTGTTTGCTTGAATTGATTAAAGCTATACTTTCTTATAGAATGTAGAATGTCAGAGAAAGATGGGACCTTAGAACACAGGCTAATAAAACATGGAATGTGAAAGCTGGAGGGGACCTTAGAACACAGGCTACTGGAACATGGGATGTGAAAGGTGGAAGGGACCTTAGAACACGGCTGATAGAATGTGGAACATGAAAGGTGAAAGAGACCGTAGAACACAGGCTAAAGGAACGTGGGATGTGAAAGCTAGAAGGGACCTTAGAACACATTTTGGTAGAACAGGGTCATATAGCATGACAGAATTGAAAGGGATCTAAGATTTTCAACAAGTTCAAGGTACAGGAGTGGAAATTGAAACCCAAAGAAATGGAGGGTCTTTCCCAAAGTCCCACAGGGATGTTCTAGGATTAGACTCCAGCTCTTTTCCCATACTAAGTACCTGCAGTAGCAATACTTTCTTCTATTGCTCTTTATCCTTTCTTTGTTCCCCAACTAGACTGTAAACTCACTGAGGGCAGTAACCATTTGTTTCTGTCCTCAATCCCTAGCTCAGGGTTTTGCACATTGTAACAGTCCAGATGAGGATCACAAGGGTGAGAAGTTCAGTGTGCAAGAGACTGACACTCTAGGGATTAGGGAGCATGTGGTCATTAAGATGAGTGTTCAGAGGAGCGATTTTTCCCTTTAGAAATCTGAGCATGTTCAGTATGGTCAGTTAGTTGGTTAGAGCATGGTACTTTGCAAATACTAGGAGTTCAATATAGGAAAAGATTGAATAGATAGACTAATGGGTGGATGGATGGATGGATGGATGTGTGAGTGAGGCAAATAAGGGACCATAGTTACACACACACACACACACACACACACACAAATACACGTACAACTTCCAAGCCATCAGCTTTAAACCAAATCACCTTCACTCCAGCCATCATCTATGCCTCCTCCCAGCAGGAAACTTAGACTCAGCTCTGGAACTACCTGCAGCTCAAATCAGTAAGCTTCATCTTGCCTGGAACCAGATGCCTCCTCACTTCCTGGCAACCAGTTCTAAGTCATGCCACCATGCATGTATTCTCCATCCCCACTTTCCTGCTCTCTTCAAGTGTTGTCTTACCCAACTGGAAGGTGAGCTTCTTGAGGGAAGGAACTGGGAACTGTCTTGTTTGCTTGTATTTCTATCCCCAGTCTTTATCATAGTGCTTATCACAAAGAAACAGTTAATAGATGCTCTCTGTCTCTGTCTCTGTCTCTCTCTGTCTCTCTCTCTCTCTCTCTCTCTCTGTCTCTGTCTCTCTCTCTCTCTGTCTCTCTCTCTCTGTCTCTCTCTCTCTCTCTGTCTCTCTCTCTCTCTGTCTCTCTCTCTCTGTTTCTCTCTCTCTCTCTGTCTCTCTCTCTCTGTCTCTGTCTCTATCTATCTATCTATCTATCTATCTATCTATCTATCTATCTATCTATCTCTTTCTCTGTCCTTCTGTCTGTCTCACACACACACATACACCCATCTAGCTTTCTCTCTGTCTGTCTTATCAATCTACCCATCCATCCATCCATCCATCTGGTATCTGTCTGTCTGTCTATACCAATAAAGTTTACTGAGTCCTAGTTACACAGGCAAAACCCAGGTCAAAGCAATGTGACCTAGCAGAAAGAATATTGAACTAGCCATCAATAGATTAGGATTTTATTCCCAGTTTAGCCATTAATTCATGACCGTGGGCAATGAAGCCCTTTGCTACTCTCTGGATCTCATTTTCCTCATCTGCAAAATGAAGGAGTCAGATAATAGAATCCCTACGGGTTTTTTTTTTTTGAGCTCTAATAGTCTATGTTTGCTGCTCTAACTCTCTGTGTTCTAAGATCTCTTCTGGCTCTAACATTCTCTATCTTAAGGTCCTTTCTAGCTCTGTTCTTTATATGATCTTTGTAAATTCTTTATATGATCTAAGGTCCCTTCTGGGTCTAATATTGTAAGACTGATTCTAAATATTTCACAGATGCAGGTCACCGTTCACAATGAGGGTCGGAGGTCAGATAAGAGAAGTTATTTGGGTCAGCATGAATCCATCAGCATGACCACAGAAGCAATTCAGACTGTTGCCTTTACTGCTGGTGAACCAGCAGCCTCTCCATACACTAAACCTAACATGTTAATGGAAGCATTACCTCCTCCAAGCAAAGTCTGACTGAGGATGAAGCCATCACAGCAGGGTTCTCTATCACAGGCCAGGCGGCAGTAGAGATGAGTGTCTGTCAGATTCACTCCACGGGCTGAGAACATGATGGACTGGTAGACTCCTGAGAGCGTATTCTGGAAATCCATTTTCTCATATGTTTTCTGACCAGATGTGGTGAATTCATACCCTAGGATATCAGGAAGGAGATAAAAGAAGAAATTTCAAAATCTTTGCCACAGATAGTAACATGTTGACAATTCAGAGAATTCACAGAATCATAAGATCACAGAATATCAGAAATGGAGGGACCACAGAGACCTTCTAGTGCAATTCATGCTGGACCAGGAATCCCACTCACAGCAACTCTAGGAAATGGTTATACATGTCCTTCTAAAAGACCTCCAGTGGTTGGAAGTTCACCACCTTCTGAGGAAGCTTATTTCACTCATGGACAACCTTAGTGATTAGGGTGATTTGCTGTCTTTCTGAAACTTCTATCCATTTTACCAGGGGAAGAACTAGGAGGTCCCAAAGGAAAAGGCTGGATGGTCAGGGGGAAGAAGGGTTGTTAGTATTGGTGTTAGTGCACAGAAAGTCCCTTCTCATTCAGAATGCAATGACAGAAGTAGAAATTGGAGGAAGGCCTGTGCATGAGATTAAATTGTAATTTCCTGTTCCTAAGGGTCCTAAGGGACCAATAAATATCCTTTAAGTCAGTATAAAGAGGTCCTGTGGTGTGGTAATGAGAAAAAGAGGCCTGAGGTCCAAAGATCCCAGAGCTTAAAGCCTATCACTCACAATGACTAGTTGTGCTATCATGGAGAAATTACTTAATTTCTTTGAGCCTCAACTTCCCCATCTATAAAATGGGGAAAACAATGCTTAGGTTACCACAAATCAAATTAGGTAACTATATAAAACACTTTTTGAACTGGAAGCTCCATATCAATCAATCAACAGACATTTATTAAACACTTAACTGTGTTTCAGGTACAGGTAATACAGATACTAAGAATGAAACAGTTCCTATTCTCGATGTTTGCCTGCTAACATTAATAATGTTTGCATGAATTACTTTGCATTGTGGTGGCTATGGAAGTGCTTTGCAAGCCTTAAAGGGCTAAACAAATAGGAGTGACTCTCATTGGAACTATCTGTCAATCTGTCAGCACCCCCTACTGTCCGTTTTGGACTTCCCTAAGTCATCATCTTCCTGCTCCCCCACACCACACAACATTCTAGGTTCCCAAATCAAATGATCTTTTATCTTTTCATGCATGGCCCAGTTGGGAGCCATAAACCACAGGCTAAATGTGCCGCTGGCCCATTGACTATGACTCAGTTTTTCCATCTATAAAATGAACACAATCACTTTTCCTAGAGATGCAGCGAAGGTTGGTCAGATCGTTACGCAAAGCTTCTTGCTGTTGTTGAGTTGTTTTTCATTGTGTCTGACTCTTCAGGACCCCCTTTGGGGGTTTTCTTGACAAAGATACTGGAGTGGTTTGCGATTTCCTTCTCCAGCTCATTTTGCAGGTGAGGAAACTGAGGCAAACAAGGTGAAGTGACTCGCCCAGGATAACAGAGCTAGCGAGTAGCTGGATTTGAACTTGGGTCTTCCTGACTCCAGGCCCGGTGCTCTATCCACTGTGCCATCTAGCTGCCCTCATACACAAAGCTAAATTTCCTCAAAGGAAGGCACTTTATTAAGCTGAATTTCCAGCCCTCCTTTAAACTCAAGTTAAATGACACCTCCTCTACAATCCCACCTTCGATCAGGAAGTTGCATACAACTCTTCGAGGAATCTTTACATATTTCTTAGAATTATACTTATTTGTATATATAATGTGTGTATATATGTGTGTGTGTGTATATACATATGCATATTTATACTTATATATGTATATTCGTGTATATATCAGAAGCCCATGAGTTCCCACCCACTAAAAGCTAAAGAAGTACCATATACTCCAAAATATTTATAGTAATACTTTTCCATGGTATGAAAGAAATGTCAACAAAATAGACGCCATTGATTGAGGAATGGTTAAACAAATTGTGGTACATGGATATAATGCAATATTACTGTACTGTAAGAAATGACAAGCATTGATAACAATAATATCTAGCATTTATATAGTGCTTTAAAGTTTGTAAAGCACTTTACAAATATCATCTCATCTGATCCTCACAACAACCCTGGGAGGCAGGTACCATTATTATCCCCACTTTGCAAATGAGGAAACTGAGGCTTGGAGAGGTTAAGTGACTTGCCCAAGGTCAAATACCTAGTAAAGTATCTGAGGTCAATTTTGAACTCAGGTCTTCCTGACTGCCTGTCTAGAGCTCTATCCATGGTGCTACTTAGATGAGGACTACAGAAAGGTATAGAAGGGTCTGTACAAACTGATGAAAAATGAAGTAAGCAGAGCAAATATAAATAATAACAACGACGGTGTGGATGGATAGAATGGTAGCCACAAACCAATCAAAACTGAACATTGTGAAACTCTAAAGAATAAAGAAAAGCTCTGAGGAGATCCCTTTGCAGGGAGGTAGGGGGCCCATGGGTATGGATCATTGCAAATTATATCTAAATTTTTCCATGTGTTGATTGGTTTTGCTGATTTTTTTTTGCTCTCTTTTTCTTCCCTCCTTTAAAGTAATTCTTCGTTATGAGATTGCTAGGCATTATGGTGCATAGAGCACTGGACTTGGAATAAAAGAGACCTGAGTTCAAATCCAGCCACAGAAATTTGCTAGTTATTTGGACTTACATGAATCACCAAGCCTCCCTTCTTTCCTCATTTATAAAATATAGATGATAATAATTAGCACCTACCTTGTAGGGCTGTTGTGAGAGTCAAATGAGATAACATTTGTAAAGCACTTTACAAAACTTTATATAGCCCAATGCTATATAAATGCTACCCATTATGATTTAGATATTATTAGGTGGTGCAGTGGATAGAGTGCCAGGCCTAGAGTAAAAAAGACTCACCTTCTTGAGTATAAATTTGGCCTCAGATACTTACTAGCTATGTGACCCTGGGCAAGTCATTTAACCATGTTTGCCTCAGTTTTCTCATCTGTAAAATGAGCTCAAGAAGGAAATAGCAAACTGTTTCAATATCTTTACCAAGAAAACCCCAAATGGGGTCATGAAGAGTTGGACATGATTGGAAAACAACTGAACAACAAATTATTATTATAAGGTGTGATTCTTTATGAGAAGAAAGAGGAATGGCACAATGAAAACCTAAGCAATGTAAAAATAAAGAATTTTAATATTTTTTTAAAAAAAGTTAAGGAGGCAATATGATACAGTGAAAAGAGAGCTGGGTTTGGAGCCAGAATAATTTTGTCCAAATGCAGCTGGGCCACTCATGACCTGTGTGCTCTTGGACAAGTTCCTTGGCCTTTCGGGGTCTCAGTTTCCTCCACAGTAAAATGAAGGGGTTGGAAGACATGACCTCTAAGGCCATCTTTCTCTAAATCTAAGATCTGATGATTCTATCAAGTCTTCCAGTGGAGGCTGGGTGAGACCACTTATTCAGATAAGACTAATTAGAAAACCTCAGAGGTCCCCTCCCACTTTTAGATTCCATGATTCTGGGATTCTAAACTAGAATGTCAGCTCTATGGAGGCAGAGGCTGTCTCCTCTAAAGTTTCTACCAGCAGTGTAGTAGTGTTCTACATAAAGGAAGTAGTGTTCTACATAAAGGAATGCACCAAGGAAAGGATAGCGCCTAGTTGTTTTTTTTTTTTTGTTGTTGTTGTTGTTTTGTTTTGTTTTACATAGTAAAAAAACAGATCTGTCCCAACTTGGGTGAGAGTGACTTTCCAATTCTGAGATTCTATGATTCTACTTTCAGTCCTCCTGATTTCCCTCTCGTCCTGCTCCTCTTTGGGGCACTTCTTCAAAAGGTTCCTCTGCCTCTTAATCAGTTCTGCTCAAATGTTCCAACAGGCTGGCTCCTGAGCCTTGGTTTTTAAAGGTCTCTCTCTCCAGGAGGGAAATAAAAGAATTTCCTTACCACTGACTGCTCCAAGGGAGAACCTTGTGTGTTTGGGTTTGATTTACAAAATAAAACACTCTTCGATCTATTGTTGTCTACTCTTTTCAATTGTGTCAACTCTTGTCTCTTCATGACCCCATTAGGGGTTTTCTTGGCAGAGATACTGGAGTGGTTTGCCATTTCCTTCTCCCGCTCATTTTACAGATAAGGAACAGGGTGAAGTGGCTTGCCCAGGGTCATATAGTGAGTAAGCCTCTGTGGCCATCTTATACACAGTTGAAAACATGAGGCTAGGGTTCTGGAGAGAAGTTAAGGGTGCAGTGCTAGCTGTAGGAATCACCTGTCCAGAGGTGATAATTGAAGATGACATTGTAGGAGGAAAAAAAGAATACAGCATGCCCAAAACAGAATCTTGGGAGAGCGCATGATTAGAGAGTAGAGAAAGGAAGAGTGAGGTGTGAAGCAGACAGCAAAAGTACACAATAATAATGTTTCCACCTTGCCACATCCCTTTTGAATGTCTCTTCCTCTCATCCTGGCCATCCATTGCATTTATGCACAATGTATTGTCTGGCTTAGCCCATGCCTACAACTACCCTGCCACCCCTCCCTCTCCTAGAAATGTTCTCATGGTCCAACATTACCCTCTACTCCCCATTCTTCAGTGGGGGTGATCTTAGCTAGCTATACTCGGTAGGAAGAAAGCAATCTGATGAAATTAATTGAACTAAGGCTGAATGACTGATATCTTCATGTGTTAACTCTCTGAAGGATAAATAGAATCCCAAAGAAAACAAAAATATAGTATAAAAGAAAGTACTAAAATGGGAATTAGGAAACCTGAGTTCTAGTCCAATGGAGATAGTAACCAGCCATGCCATCTGTGGCAAGTGACCTTGTGGAGCCGCCAATGTCTCTTAGAGGGTTTGACTAGAAAATTGATCGGTTATCAAGCATTAGGAGGAGACTACTATGTGTCAGGAATTGGGTGGGGGGAGGTGAGAAGATACAAATATCTATATGCATACAAATATATCTTTAAGATCGTTTCTAACTAACAATCCATAAGGGATTCACCATATATTCTTTTGGCCTCTCTTTGTATCCCTATTCCTTAACACAGTGTCCAACACATAGTAGGTACTTAATTTGTGGACTAGACTTGACTAGTGTTGTATTTGCAATTAGGACATACTGTTTCCAGTTTGAAATGCCTCCCCCTCTCTGCCTCAGAGAATCTCTTACTTCTTTCAATATTCAACCCAAGCACTACTTTCTACACAAAGCATTTCCTGCTGCCCACAACTTCTACTGTCCTTACTCCCTAAATTTCCTCATATTTATTTTTCATTTATTCTTTAAATACTTATAATATGTACATGCTATCTCCCTTTCGAGAGCAGAGACTTTCATTTCTTGGCTTTGTATCCCCAGCATAGGGCAGTTCATGGCACACAGTAGGTGTTCAATAAGTGCCTGATGATCAAAGGCCCAACCTCACCATGTGACCTTGAGCAAATCACTTCCCCATTCTCAACCCTGGTTTCCTCATGTGCAAAAAAGAACATAGTAATGCTTTTAGTTCTAGTTGTTGCTCAGGCGTGTCTAACTCTTCTTGACGCCATTTGGAGTTTTCTTGGCAAAGATGCCGGAGTGGTTTGCCATTTCCCTCTCTAGTTCATTTTACAGATGAGGAAACTGAGGCAACAGGGTGAAGTGATTTTCCCTGGGTCGTAAAGCTATAACAAAAATGATTCTTGAGTGGCAACGTGTCATGGTCATATCATTATAATAACTATTATTTATATAATGCTTTAAAGTTTGCAAAGCAGTTTTGAAATATTGTCTCATCTGATCCTCAGAACAGCCATGGAAGGTAGGTGCTCTTCTTATCCCCATTTTACAGATGAAGAATCTGAGGCTCAGAGAGGTCAAGAGAAGATGCCTTAGCCCAAGAGTCACAAAGCTAATAAGTGTCTGAGACAGATTTTAGACTCAGGTCTTCCCACTTCCAGGTCCAGCATCTTTATCCATGGTGCCACCTAGCCCTAATGGTGGAATTTAAGGCTGTGTCAATGGGAGAGACTGGGGATGGGGGAGATAGGAAAAGCCTTTTAAAATCCCACAAATTCTACTATTCTGCATGAGGTCAGTCTTGCCACCTACTATAGAGTTGGCTAACACCCTGAATTTAGTGCCAGAGTCCATGTCCTGATCGCCTTGTTCTCCCCCTCCCAGCACAATGACCATCAGAAATAGAACCCAGGGAGCAGCATTAGCTGATGACTCAGATATGCTTTCCTGGACAGACTCTGGTCTTGAGTTTTTCATCATAACTCATACCAGAACAGGGAGAGAGGAGACACTACCTACCCTTAAACAGGGTCCCTGTTCTACCCTGAAACACAATTTCTATTTTCAATCCCTGGTATATTTCTGGCCATTCTCATAATGCACCATGGTTTCCCAAGCCTCAGCCCTATCCATTTACAACCACCTTAAGATGACTCTCTCTCCTCTCTTGCCAAGACACTAAGACATTGCTGAATCTCTGTACTCATACTCACCCTTACTTATCCTATTACACACACACACACACACACACACGCGGAACTACTCTGACCTTTATTTCTCCTTCCATGCTACCCCATAACTTCTCCCAGCCCAGTCTCACAAAGTACCAGCTGACTTATGCTAGCATTAGGGTTACCACTTAAATGCTCCTAAATATACTGCCTCCACCAAATTTTAGATATCTTTCCCTTGCAGCTGCGCTCATCACAGGGTTAGCGATGGGGAACAATCTTGAGATAGAAGCTTATCTGTGTACCAAATTCAAATTCAACATTGATTAGGCATCTGCTGATTACAGCACTGGGCTAAGGCATCTCCTTTTGTCTTTTCAGCCCCTAGGCAGCCTGGAAGAAGGTTGTTCCTTGGACTCCCTTACTTCTCCAGGCTCTCATTCCAACACCCTCAATGGTCACTTGCCTCAAGGAGGGTCATGCATAGAAACAAATGTTATATATTTTGCTCAGAAGAAATTAGCTTCTTTATTTAATTTCAAGAAAGGACAGTAGAATGACTTCTCTTGCCATTGTTCCTAAAATGGCACACATTCAACACACACACTCCTAGGACCTCAGGGCAGCCACAATCTTTCTGGGCTTCAGTTTCCTCATCCGTAAACTGAGGGGGTTACCTGCCATAATCTCTCAGGTCCCCTTCAGCTCTAAACCTATATTCGTCTAACTAACAATAACAACCAAAAAAAATCTTAGTAAAATGAGATTGCATTTCTGAAATCAAGAGTAAAGGCCAAGCTGTATTTTTAAAGAACTTTTTTTTCTCCTAGGAAAGCAAATTTTGTACTCTTGTGCTTATAAATGCTTTACTTAAAAAAATCCTTCAGTAAAAATAATCAGCATAAAAATACTCAGGCAACAGCTCCAGGTTTCTTGTTACCATGGCATTCAATCTTAGAAATGAGAGATTTGAAAGTCCAATTACACGATGCCCACTCCCTTGCATATACCCTCTGCCAAGGCAGAATTGAGTAGCCAGGCAGCAGATGAACTTGACATAGAAGAGAAAATATCAGAGTGGGAAAGGACCTCAGAGGTTATCTCACCTGACCCCTACCCGAAGCATTAGAAAAATGAAAATAAAAATAGAAAATTCATAAAATATGACCCTTGATATTAGCCGAAAACGGCAGCACTGGTCAAGTGAGGGCACAGGCCTGGGACATACTAAGCTCATTACTTACTTTGCAGATTACTGTTCCCAGCTCCTGGAGGAGCTTAGTCTGATGTGGGAAATAAGAGAAAGACTCAGAATTTAGGGCTTTTTTGGTTGTTGTTCTGTCATTCAGTCACATCTGGCTTTTCATGACCTCATGGACCATAGCACACCAGGCCTTTCTATCCTCCACTATCTTCCAGTCCATCCAGGTTCATGTTCCTTGTTTCCATGACACTCTATCCATCTCATCCTCTGCCATCCCCTTCCTTTTTCCTTCAATTTTTCCCCACATCAGGGTCTTTTCCAATGAATCCTGTCTTCTCATTATGTGGCCAAAATATTTAAGCTTCAGCTTTAATATCTGACCTTCCAATGAATAGCCTGAATTAATTCTTTAAGTACTGACTGATTTGATCTCCTCACTGTCCAAGGGACTCTGAAAAGTCTTCTCCAGCACCATAATTCCAAAGTATTGATACTGTAGCTCTCAGCTTTCCTTATAGTTCACCTCTCACCATCATACCTTGCCATTGGAAAAACCATAACTTTGAAGCAATCTTAAAAGAGATTGTCCAATCTTGTTATTTTATTTAAAAAAAAAACAGAGGCCTATAAAGATGACCAAGGTCGCATAGGTGGTAAATGAAGGATCCATAATTCTTTGTATTCCTGGTGCAAGCTGAATTGAAAGACAGGGTCTGTCTTTGAGGGTCATGAAGGTCCCTGCCTAGAGGTAGGGACCATGATGAGTTGACATAGAGAGATAGGACTTCCACCTCTTAGCTTTATGGTTCTTTGACCCAATGAGATACTAAGCAATAGCAGGGATTACTAGGATGCTGATGCCATAGCTCCAGGGATGGTGAGCATCATTCTTAGAAAGTCTTTCAGCACTGATGGACTTTCCCTGAAGTTTGGGGTACTTGCTCTGGGCCACTTTAGACAGAGCAATGGTTCAGTACTGCAAGGTTTTATGCTTTCATGCTAATGTTGATCAAACACTCCTTTCTGATGATGCTCAGCTTTCCAGAGTCTTTGAGGTCAAAAAACTCATCACCTAGCCACCGATGTGGACCCAGAAGAAAGGCAATCAAATATGGGTAGGCTGGTCATAGGACCATGAGCATGCAGTCTACAGTGGGACCACACAGGGTACCTTAGCAGAGCTTGTGGTAAGAACAGCCAAAGATCTAGTTCTGAGAAACAATTGGTGGTATAGCAGACAAAGCACTGGGCCTGGAGTTAGGAAGATCTGAGTTCAAATGTGACCTCAGATACTAGCTCTTTTACCCTGGGTGAGTCAATCTCTTCTAACTCAGTTTTCTCATCTATAAAATAAGTATTATATTACAGTAGTGCCTACTTCCCAGGGTTGTTGTGAGGAACATATCTGTAAAGCACTTAGCACAGTGCCTGGCGCATAGTAGGTACTTTTCCCTTCCCCCTGCTGTCATAGTCTTTTTGAGCCAGAAGTCACCTCCACACCCCAATGGAAGAGGACTTTTCTATCATACTCAAAATAATAGCTCTCATTTCTACAGTACTTGAGGTTTGGCCAAATACTTTTGTCACAATATCCCCATGAAACAAAGAGGACAGATAAGAGAGGAAACAAACATCCATTAAGCACCTACTAAGTGCCATGAGCTGTGCTAAGTTTTATAATTACTATTTGATTTGATCCTCCAAACACCCCAGGAAGATAGATGCTATTTTATTCTCATCATACAGTTGAGGAAACTAAAGCAGACAGAGAACATGTGACTTGTCCAGAGTCATACAGTTAGGTAAGTGTCTGAGGTCACATTTGAACTCAGGGCCCAACACTTTATCCACTGCGATACAACCTGGAGGAGAAAATTGAGAGGTAGAATCACTTACTCAGGGTCACCCAGCTAATAAGTATTGGAGCTAGAAGTCAACCCCAGGTCAATGCTGTGCCCAAATCCAGTGCTTGTTCTATGCAATAAGCCATCATGCTTTTATTAAGTGCTTACTATTTGCCAGACAGTAGGCTAAGCACTGGAGATACAAAGAAATGCCTTTCAAGAAGCTTACATTCTTATATCAAATGATAAAATAATCTTTTCTTGTTATTTCAGTCATGTCAAACTCTTTGTGACCCCATTGTGGCAGAGATGCTAGAGTGGTTTGCCATTTCCTTCAGCTGATTTTATAGCTGAAGAAACTGAAGCAAACAGGGTTAAGTGACTTGTCCAGGGTCATACAGCTAGTAAGTAAGTAAATAAGTAAGCCAGATTTGAGCTCAAGAGGATGAGTCTTCCTGACTCTATGCACTATGGCACCACCAAGCCGCCATGTAAGAAATGGCCACCTAATCTAAATCCTTTCAGTTTACAAATGAGGTAATTCAGTCTTCAAGGACCGTGACTCACTCCAGGTCATAGAATGGCAGATAACATGTATTGATAAAACCTCACACACTTACGCTTAGAACAGAATGTCCACATCAATCAATCAATCCATAAGCCGTTATTAAGCACAGGGAATATGATAAAAGAAGAGAGATGGGCCTTGCCCTCAAGGAGCTTACATTCACACAAATTTTTTCCTTCCATCCTCAGATGGGATCCTTCAATAAGGAGGCTATCTACCTCTGATGAGGTAGTGAAAGCAAGTAATTATAACCATAATCATTTCCATTTCTGTATTTCAGTATGACTTACAAAGTTCCTCACAAATCTGAGTTCAAGTGTTAATAAGTACTAATGCCATCCTTTTCAAAGCCAAGAGACAGAAGTTCAGAGCCATTAAGCGACTTCCCTAGGGTCTCACAGAATCCTATAATTTCAGAGTTGAAAATAATCTCAATGGTTAAAAGAGAATGCCCACTCTAAACTTCCTGAAAAATGATCGTTCAACCTAAGAAGATTGAATTAATCCTTATTTATTAATTCCTTATTGATCCTATTTACAATTAGTTGCTTTTGTCTCTTAACTGCTTAAGTCATTTGTTCTTTGTCTCCAAACTTAAATCAGAGATTCAGCTGGTCTGCAACGGGATGAGTTTAAAAATCCAGCTGTTCTATTCTTGCACCAAGAAATTCAGCCTTAACCTTAGGGGATGTGTCTGAACACAAGGGACTTGGGTCTTGTATCTTTACACCACCAAGCTATCCTTCAAGGATGTCTGGTTTGCTGTCCAAAATGTCTGGTGCATTATCTTTAAACCTTACAGCTACACTCAAACAATGAACACTTCTTAGTCACAAAGGCGAAGGAGGGGTCCTTCCTAGACTCTCATTACTAAACTTCCAACCAGTCATGTTGTCTCTGATCCCATGATGTCATCTACCCAATTCTGTTCTTTGTTCTGTACTCCCCAAAACCTAGAAAAGGGGAGCTGCCCTTTTGCTCAGAGTCATTAGCATGAATAGAGCCAAGCCACTGACCCTTTATTATCAAGTAGCATGCCCTTGTTAATAAATAATATCTTACTCAGAGAAACTTGCTACAGTTTACCTTTTTTTGTTAAATTTCAATCATGACAAACTTTTTCTCTGGAATGGAAGTTTGAGAGGGATGACCATACCCAAAACATAGGATCCTTGATCTAGAACTGAAAGGGACCTTAAGGCCACTGAGTCCAACTTTACCGATAAGAAAACTGAGGTTCAAAAAGATTTAGTGACTTGCCCAGGATCACACATCTTCAAAATAGAATTAGAACTCAGGTCTTCCTGACTCCAAGCCAACAGCTTTAATCACTGAACCACCTAGCTCGAGGTCAGGGACTACATATTATTTCAATTTGTATCTATCCGCTGTGGCCCATACTCAGTGAACCTTCAGTAAATATTATTTATGACATGGAAGACCCTACCTCTCTCCTGCATTCTTCTGACTTTTTATATAAAACCATTCTCTTCAGAAATATAGCCTTATTCAGCCCCAATTAAGAGTCTCTCTAAGGATATCCCAGCAGTGGAAAGGTGAATCACCTGCTGAGGCACTAAGGCATCCCCCTGAAAACATACCTTTTTTCAAATATACTGTCACAGATGCTTTATCATCATTCTTCACTTTAAGAAGACAATTCAGCTGTTCAAAGCTGGTGGCAGCAGTGTTTCCCAGGGCATCTTGTTCCTGGGGAGAGAAAGAGTCTCACTGATTGCTCCTCTACTCCTTGGACAATGTCCCACCGTCTATTCCTTTCCTCCATGGAATAGGGGGGATTAGACTAGATATCTTCTAAAGTGAAGAAAACAAAAATGCAATAGCGAGCTCCCATCACAGGAAGTGTTGAAGGAGAAATAGCCTGGCAGGTGTCATTTAATCATTTCATAGATATAAACTCTCATATGAAGATTGGGTAAAGGGCACTTAATAAATAAAACAGAAAAGTTGGGAAGACATAACAATTCTCCAAGTTTTCGAGGGACTACATATTACATAGTAATGTATACCCAATTACTCTAAGTGTTCAGTGAAGGTTGAACAGCCACTTGTGTGGGATGCTGTAGGATGAGAATGACTTTGCAGGTGTGGGTTGGACCAGATGACTTTGGAGGTCCCTTACAACACCAAGAAGGTGGCGTCTACTCAAACTACCATTATCACTTCAAGAGCAAGGACGCTGTTTTCTAGCTCCTCTGTACATTTGCAGGGTTAGCTAGAGGACAAATTGTAAGGTTAAACTTCTTTGGTTCTCTTACTTCCCAATTTCCTAGGTTTTCCTCCCTTTCCCCATCTACCTAGTTTCCTTATTGGATGCCAACTTTGTGCCCAGGCACTGGGAATGGAAAGACTAAAATGAAAGTCTCCTACCTTTACCAAGCTTATATTCTATGGGGGGAAACAGCTAGGTAGCTGTCTGTGTAACAAGATTTTCAGTCATTTCTAGTCCTGTCCGACTCTTCACGACACCATTTGAGGTTTCCTCTTCTTTTTTTTCATTTTTGGAAGCAATTGGGTTATATAGGGTTTTTCATATGAGGAAACTGAGGCAAACGGGGTTAAGTGATTTACTCAAGATCACTCAGGTAGTGCCTGAGGCCAGATTTGAAGTCAGAAAGATGAGTCTTCCTGACGCCAGGCCCAGCACTGCACCACCTAGCTACCCCATCTAACTAGATGGTGTATCTGTACAAAGACGGATATATAGACCCAGCTATATCTACATAAAGTACACATGCAAATGTATACGTGTGTGTATACATGCGTACATATATATATATATATGGTGTGTGTGTACACTCTGAAATTGTGTTATGTATATATAAAGATATGTATATGGAGATATATATGTATATAAAGATATGTAGATATGTATATAAAGATATGATATAGATATGGATATAGACATATAGATATATAAAGATATGTATATAGAGATATATATGTATATAAAGATATGTATATAAAGATATGATATAGATATGGATATAGACATATAGATATATAAAGATATGTATATAGAGATATATATGTATATAAAGATATGTATATAAAGATATGATATAGATATGGATATAAGTACAGATACAGATTTAGCTATAAATATTATACATATAGGGGTATCCTGGTAAATATTTAACAACCAGTTTTCTGAAAAAAAGTTCACATGACACACTTTAAGTTTACTCTTCTACATTTTTAACATTTCTCCATTGCTTTCTTAAGTCTAGAAATCAATAAAACAATAAATCAAGCCCCGATTTGTAGCATTAGCCAATTTCTGATGTGCAAATGCTCATGTTGAAAATTTAATTATTGGCTCTCCTGAGCCGGTGGAAGCTGACTACAACACACCCCTGGCTATATAGATACAGTTTCCCCAGCAGTATGTACAGCATCCTAAGGCAGCTAGGTGGCACAGCGGATAGAGAGTTAGACTTGAAAACAAGAAGAATTGAGTTTGAATCCTACCTCAGATACTTATCAGCTGACTAACCCTGGGCAAATTACACAATCTCTCTAAGCCTCAGTTTTCTTCTGCTGAAAAATGGGCGTAATAGTAGCACCTACCTCTCAGGATTGTTATGAGAATAAAATGAGGTAATATTTGTAAAGTGCTTTGCAAACCTCAAGCCTTACATAAATGCTAGCCCTTGTTTCTGTATCTCCAGTGCCTATTACATAGTAGGTGCTTAATACTACAGAACTTCAGAGTTTAAAGGGACCTGAGTGTTAATAATATTTCAAGTTTTGCAGAATACTTTACCTATATAATCTCTCTTCACAACAACTCAATGTAGGGGAATTTACAGGAGAGAAACTGAGACTGAGAAATTAAGCGACTTGCCCAGGGTCACACAGCAAATAAGGGCTGGAAGGTAAGCTCTCCAGTCTTCCTGACTACCAGTTCAACACTCTACCCATCTACACATTTGTGTGTGTGCATACATACATACTCACACACGTATTTATGTGTATATTATATATGTATGTGTGCATATATGTGTATATATACACACATATGTATAAAAGTATAGACAAAATACATACACGGCAACTTCGGTGAGGAGGAGAAATCTGGGAAGATTTCCTATAGGAGGTAAAATTTGAGCTGAGCCTTGAAAGAAACTAGGGATTTCAAGAGACAAAGGTGAAGAGGGAATACATTCAAGGCATGGGCCATAGGGAGTGCAAATACCGTTTTTAAATATTTTGGCCTTTTCAAATAGTGTTTGTTGCTTTTGTTAATGAATACTAAATTTAGAATGTTAAACATTAGTCCTGTTTTAACAGGGCCTCTTAGAAACATCCATCTAAATGCAAAGGGGTGAATCTCTACTAATGAGAACTTCTGACATTATATATAGCGATTGGGGAGCTATTTGGGGACTTTTCTGTATCCTTGAAGACACACATGGCCCTAAATCTATGATCCTTTGCCACAACAACAATATATTCATATTTCTATTTATTCATATATTCAATCTCCCCCCCAAAACTCTGTGGAGCTTGAGTATAATTGTTCTAGTTGGTTTTATATGTATGTGTGTAATATACACATAAGTGTATGTATATACACATTATATGTACATTTAGATATATTTATAATACATATGCCTATGTGTATATCTAAGAATATATATGAATATATTATCATATGGTATATATCCCGTGGTAATTTATAATCATACATATAATTATATAAATGTATGTTATATTAATATATTACTTATATTGTTCTTATTGGTAATATATAGTAACTATATGTTTTATTAATATATGAGATAATTGGAACATAGTTATATAATTGTCAATAAAAAGTATTTTATATTAGTTAATTATGTAATAATTATACCATTTTATTCATATAGATTTTATTTTCTCTATCTTTCTATCTATCCATCGAAGCTACCTCCTTTGCCTATGTTAGGGGCTAATCCTGGTCTCTACTACCTACCAAATAGTAGAGGACAAGGAC
Source organism: Phalanger gymnotis (assembly GCA_028646595.1). Classification (NCBI taxonomy): domain Eukaryota; kingdom Metazoa; phylum Chordata; class Mammalia; order Diprotodontia; family Phalangeridae; genus Phalanger; species Phalanger gymnotis. The sequence goes on from CM053622.1 coordinate 89,904,198, forward strand.
TCAGCACACAGTAAGTGCTGAACATATATTGTGAACTAACTTGCTATTGGTGGTGCTCCCAAGAGATTAAGTCAATGGATGGGTTCATATGAGCAGACTTAGTTCACATGGCAATTTCTGGTTGAGGGTTAGGTCTGGCAGGCTGCTTCCTTACCAGGTCAAACCAACATCTCCAGATTCATAAAGTACCATAAGTTATAGACAAAGAGATCAGCAAGAATCAGTGTCAGACTGAAAAGTAATTGGTTCCACTGACCTGACTGGAAGCTACACAATCAATGTTGATATATGTGCCAGCATAGAAATCACATGCGGCATCAGATCCAGCCTCAGCCACCGTGAGGAAGGTGCAAGCCTCATCAATAGAACAGTCTAAAAACACCAGGGAAAAAAAGAAGAAACTCACATTTATGGTCACAAAACGCATCGATCTTATTTGATTCTCACTGCCACCCCTATTTCACAGATGAGGTAATGGAAGCCAAATGACTGATTTGTCCACAATCTCACAAAAATGAACCTCTTCTGGACAAGAGGGGTGCTCTCTTTGTCTTGGATTTTGGTCTTTATAGTCTTAATAGTGTGACTAGGTTCTATCTCCAGGGTGATTGCCTGGCAGGGTCCTGCCTGTTAGGGTCTTCACAAAGATCTGCACACTGCCTCTAAAATGCAGGATCAGATGTAGAGTGGATTCTTTCTGGATGTTGTTGTCAGACAGGTAGTAGTAGTAGTAGTGGTAGTAGCAATAGTAGCAGTGGTAGTAGTAGTAGTAGTAGTAGTAGCAGCAGCAGCAGCAGCAGCAGGAGTAATACTAGCAGCATTAGTAGTAAACTAGTAATAGTAATAGTAGTGGTAGTAAAACTACTACTAGTAGCAGTAGTAGTAGCATTAATAGCAATAGTAGTAGTGATAGTATAAATAATAATAGTAGTGATATCACTACTAGTAGTAATAGTAGTACCAGCAGCAGAATTAATAGTGATAGTAGTAATACTACTACTAGTAGTAATACTAGCATCATTATTATTAGTATTAATATTAGTAATAGTATAAATAATGGTAGCAGTAAGAGTAGTAGTAGCAGTGGTGGTAATAATAGTAGCAGCAGCAGTAATAATGCTAGTAGTAGTAGTAGCAGTAGTAGCCCTTCAAATATTTGAAGGCAGCTATTACATCTTGCTTTATCTTCTCTTTTCTAAACTAAAGATCCCTAGTTTCTTCAAATGATCCTCATATGGCATGACCATAGGATCATAAGACTATAGATTTAGATCTGGAAGGAACCTTAGAAGCCATAGAACCCAATTTTATGGATAAGAAAAGTGATGCCCAGAGAGGCTAATGGACTTGCCCAGAGTTACACATCATCCTGTTTACCCTTGTATTTTAGTGACTTGGCTAATTTTTTGTTCCTTTGGTTGAATTCTTAGGGTATTTCAACTGCCTTGTGTAACATCAATGTTACTAGTAGCTTCTGTGGAGGTGTCAGACCAATAACACCAGCATACAGGAGGGCTGCTAGCACAGGTTCTTTGAAATGCTTTTCTAAGGAAAACAACTTTAAAGGGTTAACAATCTTACTTTTATTAAACATAAATATATCATTCATTTAGTTTAGGGGGAAAAGTCAGTGCCCTGAACTTCAGGGAAAGCACGAACAGAAATTATAAGCAGAAATTATGTAAACTGAGCAAAATAACATAAATCAACAGACAGGCTTCCAGCTGTCTGAGCAAGACAACACATACATAGTTACCAGAGAGAGAGAAGCATCAACATCTGGGTTTTTTCAAAGCTGGGAGGAGGGGCTCCTTAAGGGCTACCCAGAGTCTCATCTGGCCAAATCATATGAACACTCTTCCCGTGTGTAAGGCCACAAAGGAAAATGCTAACCTTAGAGCATATATACCCTGTTTAGGGCCTCAAGGTTTAGCGGCTACTTAGCAAAAGGATGTAGGCCTGAGGCTTTGCATCTATTTAGCAAAAGGGTGTGGGAAAGATCTCTAATCACACTAGCACCACATCATATATATTGTTTTTAATCAATGACTCTTGATTCAAACAAAGGCAAACTCAAAGACACTTGATTGCCTTTGAGAAGCATTCCAAAACAAAAGACAACCAAAAGTCCCTCTTTGCTTGCCATTACACCTTTTCATCATTTGGGAAGCATTAACATAAGACAGTGGAAAGAACAGTGAACTGGTTGCAGCCTTATATCTGTTACTAAATACTTGTGACCATGAGTAAGTTATTTGATCTTTGGGGGACTTAGTTTCGTTATCTGTAAAATGACAGTTGTACTATGTGATGTTTAAGGGCTCCCACAACTAAACAAATTTTGTTCTATTTTCTATTCTATGTTTTATACTTTTCATTCCTTCCAACTTTGACTTTCTATGTTCTGTGAGGAGTCTATGCAATTCTGATTTAAACAAAAAGTGGTAGTATATCCAGTATTTTATTGCTATCAGCTTGTATGCTTGCTCTACTTTAATTTTTGAAGACCATAAATCCCAATCGAAGGTGAAATGCCTATAAATTCTATCAAGAAATACGTTAATTTATAGTTGTCTGCTAGCTCTAAACAAAATGGTAGCCAATTTCACCTTTCAAATGGCCAAGTTTTTATAGTTTTTAAGTGACTTTAATAAAATTTGGCATGTATATGTGGATATTTGATCCCACATATTGGGAATTCCAGAAGTTCAAGGGGACTTCCTGCATCTAGGAGGGATAGTGAACATAGTAAATGGCAGGATTCAACAAGATTTTGGACTAGAATACACTAGACTAGACCAGAATGTTGGGCTGGATCTCATAAGCTCCATGTCACCTACAGAATTGATAAAGATTCTATCTTTACATTTATCTAAGTAATTCATAACAATGTTGAATAATATAGGGCAAAGTAAAAAGTCAACTAGGGACATCCTTCCTGGTGGAACTCAAAGCATTAATGCCTCCTCTTTGAGTCCAACCATTCAACCAGCTCTGAATCAACCTCATAGTATACTACTATCAGGTTCACCTCTCTCTTCGTTGTCCCCACATATGGCCTGAGAGACTTCGTCAAATTACTTTCTAAATTCTAGATAAATTACATCTACAGCATTCTACCAATCTATCCATCTAGCAACCTTATCAAAAAGGAACTGGGGTTAGTCTAGTTCTGATGTGTTCTTAATGAAGCCATGTTGGCTTTCTGTGATCACCATTTTCTTTTGTATATGTTCAATGACTATCCCTTCCATAATACAATCTAGAACTTTGCCAAGAGTCCAAATAGATCTCATGAGCCTATTATTTGTAGATCTCATTATCTTTCCTTTTTTTCAAATGGTGAAAACATTCAACCTTTTCTAAGCCTGAAGTGTCTCTCCCTTTCTCCAGTCTTTCAAAGATCACCAGAAGTGGTTTAGGAATCACATCTGCCAGCTCTTTCAGTATTTTGGGACGTTGTTCATCTGTATGGTACTAGGTATTCATTCATTATCTGATAATAAATAATGGTAGCATTATATATCCTGCGTAATACATCCCAATTAGCCATTTTTGTACCATCAATCCAAAGATCTTTCTCCTTGGTGGAAGTAAGTAGTAAGTAGCAAAACCACATTTCAAACCTATGTCTTGTGATGCCACATCTAGGTTTATTTCCGATATATTGCAGCTTCCTGATAAATTCTGTAGAGCAGGTGTTTTAATCTTTAATTTTTTTGCCATGGACCTTTTGGCAATCTGGTAAAGCCTACAGACCTTTTCATCCCTCCAAAAAAAGGTTTTAAATTATTGAAGGAAGAGCTAAACTTCAGTTAGAGATTAGCGAAAATAAAGATGTACTTTTTTCTCATTTAAGTCCATGGCACCCCTAAAATTATCAGTGGACCTCTGGGAATCCAAAAGTCCCAGGTTAAAAATTCCTGTTTTAGAGTTATATTTCTTATCGCTCCAACCACACCTGTGAACCAGCCTCAGAACCATAGGCTTCCATGGTAGCAGGCTGAGGCCTGATGACATATACATTTTTCAAAGTACGAAAACAGTAACTGCATCTTTGGTTGTTTCTTTTTTCAGTGTGGAAAGGTCAAGATAATCCCCATGCTATGCCACCCCCACCATCTCCCCTCAGGAACAACATTTTTCTTACCTGAGAGGCACTGTATCAGTGGAAACTCTCCTTTCACGGTTTTAGATTGAACCACCATGGTATCGTTGGCATTGAAGATAACCTTATATTCTGGGACTCGCTCAAAATTCCGGAGCACTAAAAGTGAAATAGACTATTGCAATTATCATGTGAAGGGGGTAAATATTCTATGAAGGGGTTAATTTGGGCATTAGGTCAGGAAGGAGCTAAGCATACCAAACATCTTTCCACATCAGACCCCTACGTCAGGGGTGTGGATCCTTTTATGCAAGTATATCTAGTTTTGTGTGTTTCTAGGCATGTAGTAGACCAGTACAGCTAGCCACACATGAAGGGGAGAGGCAAGCAGGTGATATAGAAAGAACCCTGGACTTAGAATCAAAAGGTCTGGGTTGTTTCTAGGCTTTGTCATTTATCAGAGTTAAGACCTTGGAGAAACCACTTAACTAGTGAGAGTTGTCCAAAAGAAGAATGGGTTACCTCCAGGAGTAATAGGTTCATCATTGGAGTTTTTTTTTTGAAAAGATGGAACACTGCTTGCTGTGGAAGTTGTGGATGGAATTAGTGCTCAGGTGAACTCAAATCTATCTGCAATTCTATGCTCCCAGAATTTTCTGGGCCACAATTTCCTTAATTACAAAATAGGAATAATCCTGGCTCTGGGTGCTTCACAGGGTTATTATTATGACCAAAAATAATATGAATGATTAGTGCCATTTACAGAGTTGTCTTAAATTTACTAAACATTTCCCTAATAACAATCTTGGGAGCCTGCGCACACATACTCTCTCTGTCTGTCTGTCTCTGTCTCTGTCTCTGTCTCTGTCTTTCTCGTTCCCTTCATACTATTTCCTATTTCAAGGATCAGTGATTGTATCAGTTTAAGTGTTATTTCCTCCACTGATGCTGAATATCTTAGTAGCTGGTCTTTCAAAGCTGCCTTTACCAAAATATTCATCACCTCGTACCCAATCTGATTATGAGACTCACAGAATTTGGCAAGGCTGATCCTTAGCCAATGAATAGATGGATTCTCCCTGAACCTGCGCTCGAAGCCTTTGTCAGCTTGGTTGGAAGTGCCTTGCGATCCGTTCCTTAGCCTTTGAGAACCTAGGGTCACCACCACACCACAGTGAGGTGCTAGAAGAAGATCTCTAGCTCTAAATGAGCATGAGCTAATATTCCTATAGACAAGAGGTCCTGAAAAAAAAACTCTATAAAGAAAATCATCAGGTAGTGTACAGTCTGCTGAGTTAGTCTTCTGGCATGCAGATTCTGTCAGCTTAATCTTCCATCTGTTGAATTTCTGTAGCTTTAATTGTACTCATATGTGTCTTGGGACAGAACCAGAAGGTTCTTCTGTGTCAACTCTCATTATGTTAGTGCTAGAGAATGTCCTGAAGCACATGTGTCTATGTGTCTGGGAGCTCTTTGATTTCAGGGGACAAAGGAACTTTAGAATGAGTTGGAGGGAACTGTGAGTCCAACTGAAGGAATACAAGAAAGGCTCTTCAAGGAGGTGAGTGAAATGGGACTCCCTGACTGCTGCAAAATGTCACCTCCTACATGAGGCTTATCTTAATGTCCACCAATTGCTAGTGCCCTTCCCCACCCCACCTCAGAAATTACCTTCTATTTACTTAGTCTATATTTTGTAGTTATTTATCTTTTTATGCACCCCCCTCTCCCAACAAAGGAATGTAAGCAGTTGGAGGACAAGGACTATTTCATTTTTGTCTTTGTATCTCTGGCATCTAGTACAGTGCCTAATAGGTCCTTAAAATGCTTTTTGAATGAATGAATATGAAGGCTAATGGTAAGAAATATAGGATCAGTGTTTGAGTGCTTTGGGAGAGATTTAAATAAACTGTAGCATTAAATTTCCAATAAGGATAGGCTCTTAAACACTAGGCTAGGCTAAGGAGCTGTGAAATCTCTTTCATCGGGAAGTATCAGAAACAGAACGATAAATCACACTCTCTCTGGAGGTAGATGACCCAGTGCTCAGCACAGCTCCAGGCAAATAGTAGGCCCTTAATAAAAATTGATTGATTAAGCAAGTTACTTTAACTCTCTGAATTTCAATTTCTTGATCTATGTAGAATAGATCTATATAGAATGAAGAAAAGACTTGCCCTGCATGCTTTAAAAGGTTGTCGTGGAGACAATGTTCTACATACCTTAAAAGGTATAGAAATGGAGAGGTGTAAGTAGTAGTTGTGATGGTGGCAAACAGCTCACATTTGCAAACCTCTTAATAGTTTATAAAGGGCAGCTAGGTGACACAATGGCTAGAGTGCCACACCTGGAGTCAGGAACTCATCTTCCTGAGTTCACATCTGGTTTCAGATACTCACTAGCTGTGTGACCCTGGGCAAGTCACTTAACCTTGTCTCAGTTTCCTCATCTGTAAAATGAGCTGGAGTAGGAAATGGCAAATCACTCCCGTATCTTTGCCAAAGAAAATCCCGAATGGGGTCACAAAAAGTTAGACATGACTGAAAAATGACTCACCAACAACAACTTATAGTTTACTATGCACTTTCAATATATACTTTTTTGACCCTTACGACTGGGTGAGCTAGGCAAGTATTATTACTCTCCATTATACAGATGGGGAAATTAAGGTTCAAAGGAGTAGATGATTTGCCCAAGGCCACATAGCTAATAAGTGGTAGAGACAGGTCTTCTCATTCCCAGCCTAGTCTTCCTGCTACATAGGCTGCCTGGAGAGATGAATCAGACAGAGATCACTATTTATTTGTTAGTTTATTTTACTAAAGATGACACATTTATGACTCTAGCTCCATGCACATTGGGAAGGATACTCTCAATGGCAACAGGAGAATGAGAAGTGGTTGCTAAAGTCCCTTTCTCTCTCTAAGTGGACATGTTCCAGCATTCTATATTTTAAGTTCTGATGTTCAAAGATCTAGAGCCCTTTTCCAGTCCTTTCTAGTCCTCTAAAATTTTATGTTGTAACATTCTATGTTCCTGTGTCCATTTTAGCTTGAAAATTCCATGTTCTAATGGCCATTTTAGCTCTAACAACCTATGGCCTACATTCAGAAGTCTCTACTATCTCTGACACACAGTACGGTACAGTCCAAAGAGGGCTGGATTGAAGTCAAAGGATCTGGGTTCAAATGTTATCTTTGCCACTTAGTTGTGTGACCTTGGGCAAGTCACTTAACCAGCACGGGGAAGTTTCAGGGGTTAGATTAGAATTCAGGGATCATCAAACGTCAAACTACAACCCAAGAGCCAAATCCTGCCCAGCATCTGTTTTGTATGGCCCATAAGCTAAGATTTTTAAAAACTATTTTAAAATATAACAAAACTTTGTTTTAAAATGTAAAAGCCATTCTTAGCTCACTGCCAAAAACAGGCAGTGGCTAGATTTAGCCCCTGGAAAGTAATTTGCTGATTCCCGGACTACATGATCTCAAAGGTCTCTTCCTGTTCTCAATCTATTATTCCTTAATATTTTTATTCTATGATTTTGTTTGTAATAGAAACAAGAAGGGAGACAAATTTCTGAACAGAGGACCTAGACTATGAAAGTGGAAATCCTCCATACAGAACTGAGAACAGAATTTAGCCCAGGAGATTTGCATAAGAAGCCACAGGATAGAAGTTACACATCAATCTCTAAAATGCTCATTTGGCTTCTCAAAACAAAACAACAGGCTGTGACAGGAAATGTGTTTCTGGTTGTCAAAGCCTGGAGGCATCAGGTGTTTTGGATAAAACTGTCATTTCTGCTTGGAAAGAACATCGAGGAAAGCCAAGCAGCCTCCTTACAGAAATAGCTGAAATGCAGAGCTTTATCCTTCAGGCTATGTGGCATAATAGAGAGAACACTGATCCAGTACTCAAGAGACCTAGAAAGGCATTGGCCCTGCAGGCAGAGGATCTGGGTTCAAATTCTACCCCTGCTAATTACTACCTATGTGACCTTAGGTGAGCCTTTAGCCTACAGTTAACCCTATATATCCCGGTGTTTAGGGGCACAGAGTCCCCATAATCTGGAAAATCCATGTAAAATTTTTTGGCTAGTGAAGAAGTCTGATTTTTTTCTTTTTCTTTTCTGGGTTGTTTGCAGCACCTTATTGTAAAATTTGGGTTAAGTATTTGGTCATAGGCTGTGTGTCATCTGCAGCTTCTGTAAAACCCCCCGAAATTCCCATTTGATTTCTTAGACCAACTTGCCATATATTGAAGGCACAATGGGGAAAGTTGTGATGTAGATGGGATAACTGTACTTGGATATCGGATCCTCACTTGTAAAATAAGGGAGTCTGAGGTGCCTTCTAGCTCTGTCTCCTATCCTGTGACTTGTTTTAGTCCCATCTCCATCTACCACTCACTTGCTGTGTGTACCCTGATAAATCACCCATCATCTCTGGGTCACAGTCTCTCCATACATCAAATGAGGAAGTTGGACCAAAAGGTTTTTGACATTCATTCCATCTCTAACATTTGATGATTTCCATCCCCTAGGACTGAAAGGAGGGGGCTGATAAGCCTTTTTTTAACCGAGATTCATTCCACTTTCACATACATACAGTATAACTCCTCCTCAAGTTGCACCAGAAGGTTGCTCTAAGCCATGTGAGACTAGCTCATCTGGATTTTCTCTACTTCATGCTTTGGGTATTAGTTGCTACATTGTCCCAAGAAAGGAAATAGGTATTTTGTAATCAAAGAATGGGGTCACAAAAAGTTAGACATGACTGAAAAATGACTCATCAACAACAACTTATAGTTTACTATGCAATTTCAGGTACTCAGGTACCTGAGTCAGGTACACAGGTAGGAATAATAATAACTACCTAGCAACTATAAGGTATACATATAATAATTGTATAAATATTTATAATTATATAATAATGATACCTAGCATTTACATAGATTTTTTTTTAAGGATTGCAAAGCAATTATGTGTTATTTCATTTGGTCCTCACAACAACCCAATGAGTGAGATGCTATCATCCTCATTTTACAGATAAGGAAATTGAGGCAGACAGAAGTTAAGTGACTTGTTCAGGGTCACACAGCTAGTAAGTATGAGGTAGGATTTGAACTCAGGTCTTTCTGACTCCAAGGCTAGTATTCCATCCACTGCACCACTTAGCTGCCTGTTAGCATGGCACCTAGTCAACAAATCAAGAAGCATGTAAGGGCTTGCTGTGTGCCAGGCACTACGCTAAGTGCTAAAAATATAAATACAAGCAAAAAGATAGTTCCTGCCCACAAACAAGGAGCTTACATCCTCATGGGGAAAGGCATCACATAAAGGGGAGACGAAAGGGGGGGATGACATTTATTTTGTTTGACATGAGGGTAAAGTGGCTCGTTCAGAAGTAGCACATGGTGATACTTGTAGCACAATAGCACACCTTGGCTAATCCACGAACTTAAGCTGCTCTTTGCCTATGGCTCAGACGCTGCTGGAATGTCGGAGCCCAAGCAAAGTCTAAGCCATATGATTACACGATTCTTCAGTGTATATGGCCCACATAAGACACCACTGATTAGTCCAACCATATTCTTGATGATAATAAGCTAGATTGGGGCTTAGTTAAATCATAGACCCTGAATGAGAGGAAAGTTCATTCTGCTAGGACCACCCAAACACATTTCCTATTATCCATTTGGAATCTGGGTGGGCAACTGTCCAAAAGCATTGAGTGGGGTGGCAGTCCTGTGACCAGAGATGGCAAGTGTCTTCTCTTCACTGATTGCCAGTGAAGATACCTTTTCCTGGACCTCCTCCTTCCAGAGAACTCATTCTTTCCTGGGGGTGTGTGTAGGTGTCGGAGTGATTGGTAGAATTATAAAGAAATGTTGCAGGCAGGGAAGGAACAACATTTGCATCTATATCCCAGATCACTCAATCTGAGGTTTACCCTGCTTCTTTAATGAGCTTCATGCCCAACTTTAATTTAATTTAATTAATGGGGTCCCCTTCTTCTCTGCCTTTGCTACTAATCTGAGCTGGCCTCTGGGTATTCCAATATCTCCACACCTAGGTCTAGATCTAGGTCTACTCATAGACAAATTTCATTCAAGGAGATAAAAGCTGAGTTTTCTTTTACCCAGAATATTTTTCTAGCTACTGAAAGGAAAAAAAAAAGTAGACAAGAGGCAGTGTGGGACAGTGGAGAGATCATTGGGCTAGAAGTCAGGAGACAGGTTCTAATTCTAGTTATTCCAATAACAGTTTATGTGATCCTGAGTACTTCTCTCTGGGCCTCAGTTTCTTCAATTGTAAACTAAATGGGTTGTCCAAGATCAGGGATTCTTAAGCTTTTTTGTGTTTTGGACTCTCCTTTGGCAATCTGGCAAAGCCTATAGACTCCTTCCCAGGAACAGATTTAGAATCAAAGCTCAGTTTTAATTGTAGAGTAATTTTTCCCTCCATCCAAGTTCATGGACTCCTTGAAATCCCTCCACGGAGCATTTGGAATCCAGCTAAGAACACTTGGTTACATAATCTCTAAAGTACCCTGGAACTCTAAAATTTTGTGAATCCTAGGATCATAGGTTTAGTGCTAGAAGGGACATTAGAAGCCATCTAGTCCAACAGCCTCATTTCACAGATGAAGAAAATGATAACCAGAAAGGTGAAGTCATTTGCTAAGAGTCACAGTGTCAGAGGTAGGATTTGAACCCAGTTCCTCTGCTTCTCTGAGTTTCCCTAGCAATAAGGAAATACTAAGGGGTGTTAAGGCATCTTTCAGAGACTTACCAATAGAGGTTATGAATTCAATCTTTATCACTAGGTAAAGAAACAACTTAGAAAGAAGATCGATATTGACAATTCAACCCCACACCACCCTCTCTGAGGGTTGCCTTAGTCTCTAGAGGGCTCCCTTTCCGGATCTGCCACCATAGGTAAAGGGACCTTTTGGGAAGAACAGGAGTTCCTGAAGTTCAGTGATGGAAGCACATAGCCAGGCTCCCCATACTCCCAGGCATTTCCTCACAGAAACCACGGCATAAGAGAATTGAATCTAGAGCCAGAGGATCAAACCAAAATGATTCGATTAATGGTGAAGGAGAAAGTAAGGGCTAAGGGGTCACAATCACTAGGAAATAAGTCTGTGGAGAGGTGATCAGAATGAGCAGAAGATTTAAATATCCCCAAAAATAAGATAATATAAGACAAAGTAAGAGGCACTCTTCCTGATAACAGTTCACACATTTACATTCATCTTTAATTTTACAAAAATACTTTCCTTATAATATATATCCTTGTGAGGTAGATCATGTCAAACATAATTATCCTTATTTTTTCAGTGGAGAAACCCAACTTCCCAGAGTCCCAAAGCTAATAAATATAGGAGGAAGGTATCTGAAACCATGTCACTCCTGACTACGAGTGCAGACCTCTTTTCCAACTGGTAAAGTAATAGCTTGCATTTATAAAATACTTGACAGTTTACAAAGTGTTTTTTTAAATAACCATGAGCTTGAGGTAGGCAGTATAATTATCATTAGGCCCATTTTATAGGTGAGGTAGCCAAGCCCCAGACAAGTGAAGTGACTTGCCCATGGCTACCAAGATACAACTTTCAGAGCCAGGACTGTAATATATGTCTTCTGACCTAAACCCATTAGTCTTTCTCCTAAATTACGAAATATAGGAAATGGACGACCCAGGGTAGCATTTAAATAGGCTTTATGCTTTTTGGAAACTCTTAGTAAGGCTATAAAAAGTCAGGGCATGACTTGTGAGGCAGCAGTAGGCATTGATGGATAGATAACAGATAAAATATATCATACACTTAGACACATCTCATTGTAAATAGATCTGTTAAGTAAGAGACAGATTATCCATCTGTCCTTCTTTCCATCTGTCCTTCCATCCATTCAACATCCAGTGCTGTGTCTGGCACATAATTGGCAATTAATAAATGCTTGTTTCCTTCTTTCAAAAACCATTTATTAAGCACTTATGAATAGCTAATGGAACCACTGATTTATGTAACTGTTGGGCAAGTATCTTAACCTCTACATTTTAGTCTCTTCATCTGTAAAATGAAGACATCTTTTCCCAGGGTAAGGATCAAGTAAGATATCCTACTGGGCTCTAATACCCCATCATAATCTCATCAGTATGGCTATCTCCTGCAGTGGTGCAGATCACAACCAAATTGTCTGCCCACCTTGTGTAACTCATTTATCACCTCCCATAAATTTACTACCTGGGAGCTCGGGGCCTCCCTTGTGTTCTCTTGGCATTGAGTCATTGGGGCATAGGAGATGTCTATTGGTTTCCTCTCATTTTAGCTATGTATGACTGGCCTCTCATTTTTCTCTGGTGACCTATAAATAAAGGAAAAATATTATACTACAAGAGTCATCTAGGATGCGAAAGTACTTCGAAAAATAACAGTGGTAGTTTACGTGTTATAGAACTTGCTGGTTAAAAACTACTCATATGGAAATATGTTTTATGCGATTGCGCACATACAAGCCATATCAGACTGCTTACTGTCTTGGGGGAGGGGAGAGAGGAAGGGAGGGAGAAAAATTTGGAATTCAAAATCTCATAAAAATGAATGTTGAAAATTGTCTTTACATGTAATTAGAAAAAATACTATTAAAAAAAAAAACTACTTACATACTTACTTGATCTTCACAGAAACATTGAAAGTTTTGCCATGTAGATATTTTAATTCACATTTTGTAGATAAGGAAATTGAGATAAAGTGACCTACCCAGGGACAGCTAGGTGGTGCAGTGGATAGAGTGCTGGGCCTGGAGTCCAGAAGACTCATTGTCCTGATTTCAGATCTGACCTCAGACACTTGCTAGATATGTGACCCTGGGCAAGTCATTTTACCCTCTTTGCCTCAATTTCCTCATCTGTAAAAGATCTGGAGAAGGAAATGGCAAACCACTTCAGTATGTTTGCCAAGAAAACCCCAAATGGGGTCAACAAAGATTTGGACGTGACTGTAGATGACTGAACAACAACAAATGATCTATTTGAGGCCAAACAGTTGGTAAGCTTCAGACCAAGAATCTAAATTTGCCCTTCTGATTTCAAGTCCAAGGCTTTTTCTTTCTTTTTTTGTTGCTTGCTCTGTTTTGTGGGAAAGGATAAGCTGGCTGGACGAAATAATCAAAAATGGACTTATATTTAAGGATCATTCCTCAGCCCTATGACCTAAATAGCTCACATTTAATGACCCCAATGGCCCCAAAGAATCTTTTATGTCTTTCCCATTACGGGTTTTCTTCCTAGTCCCTCAGCTGGTTTCCCATCTAGCACATACTTAGGCACTGGGAATTGGTCAAAGGACCATCTGTTTGTGTCCAAGCCAGCATCTTTCCAAGGCTGTCCACACAGAAGGATCTCCCGTCACTCGGGTCTTTCTGGCTAGGAACGTATCCACCGTCATCATCACACTTCAGACCCAGCTCGTTTCTCTGACAATCAGTAACGCCTGCAAGAGAGCATTAGTCAGCCAGCAAGCATGAACCCAGCACCCAGTTAAGCATTGAAGACACAAAGGGAGGCAAAAATAGGTCAATCAGGTTTATTCTGGATCTCTCAACCATTAGGAGGTTGTTAGGCGGTTTTGCAGGTGCCTGGGATGTATTCCATGAAATGACTTCCAGGTTAACGTAAGAATCTTACAGTGGCTCCACATTAAATCAGCCAAGATAAGGGGCTAGAAGGAGCAGGGTGACACCTGGCTTTTACAAAGTAAAATTAAACAATTAATAAACATTTATTAAGTGCCTACCACATACCCAGTACCGTGCTAAACACTGGGGATATAAAAGAGGCAAAAGACAGTTCTTGCTCTTAAGTTGCTAAAAATCTGATGGGGGAGATAACATGCAAACAAATATATACAAAGCAAACTATATACGGAATAAATAGGAAATCATTAACAGCGGAAGGGCACTAGAATTAAGAGGGGCTGGGGAAAGCTTCCTGTAGGAGGCAGGATTTGAGTTGGAACTCAAAGGAAGTCAGAGAGCTCAGGAGTCAGAGGGGATGAGGGAGAGAGTTCCAGGCACGGGGACAGCCAGAGGAAATGGAAGGAGCCGAGAAATGGAGCGTCTTGTTTGTGGAACAAGCCGGGAGGCCGGTGTCAACGGATTGAAGAATAAGAAGACTAGAATGGTAGGAGGAAGCTAGGTTATGAAGGACGTTGAATGCCAAACAAAAGATTTGCTATTGCCTATAGGAGCAAATGCAAGAGGCAGACCAGGCGCCCATTAAGAAGCTAAGGAACGGGTGAGGAGGGTAACCTGCTTAAAATGGCCAAGAAAAAGTGGTCCCCTCCTGAATCTGTAATCTACCTCGTCCCGGCTCTCTGTGTGTCCGTGCTGACCTGCCCTTGGCTTTGTTCAGTGGTTCACCTCCGCTGCTTATTCAATTCAATTAGAGAGAGCTAAGCGATATAGTAGATAGAGCGTGCCTGAAGTCGGGAAGACCTGAGTTCAAATCTAGCCTCTTGGGCAAGTCATTTAATCCATTTGCCTCAGTTTCCTCATCTGTAAAATGGGGATGATGATAACACCTACCTCCCAAGGTGTGGATCAAAAGAGGTATTTGTAAAGCACTTGGTACAGTGCTTGGCATAGATTAGGTACTATAAAAATATTAGCCATTACTTATTATTCACCAGACACGTATTAAGCTTTTCCTAGGTGAACTCAGCTTTACAAAGAGAAAGATGAACAAGGGATGTAATTGCTGCTTTCAAGGCATTTGTAATCTACTAGGAAGGATATGATCTGAATGCAAGTAAGGTAGGATGTCACCGGGGGGGAGGTGGAAGTGGTGGGGCGGGGAGGAGAACTCTGTAAAAGTCGCTCTAGGAGGACATCGAAAGGAACGTTCGAGGCCCCTAAGCCCATCACCACATTTTATCAGTGCCAAACCTGAGGCCCTGAAAAGTTGTGACTTTCCAGAGTCATAGTATTTGAGGCAGAATTTGAATCCCGGTCTTCCTAATCCAAATCTAATACCCCATGCCTAGTCGTTAGATTTGGAGTTCCTTGAGGGCACGGACTTTTCATCTTTCTTTGTATTCCACCACAATAAGCACAGTACCTGGCACACTCACTAACATTCGAGGAGAAAGTGATCACTTTCTGGCTCTCTGACCCACTGCTCCAAGAGCCTGCTCAGCTCTCCCGCTCCCATAGAAGGTATCACTGATGCTCTCCCACCTCCCTGCCTGCTTCTAACACTTGGGCTCCTCCCTTGCCCAGCCCATTGCTCTGGCTTAGTTCCCTGGTACCAGCTCCCTCTCTGGCAATGTATGTATTCCATATATTGGAAGTGGGAGCAGTTTGCTGAGGCTGAGACCAAGTTGCTGCTGCCTTCTCCTGGCAAGAGTAACAACACATTCAGCTCTGAGCTCCAGGAAGATCTGAGTTCAAATACTGCCTCAGACATTTTATTAGCTGTGTGACCCTGGGCAAGTCACTTCACCCTGTTTGCCTCAGTTTCCTCATCTGTCAAATGAGCCGGAGAAAGAAATGACAAACCACTCCAGTAGCTTTGCCAAAGAGTTGGATACAACCTGAAACAACTCAACAATAACACAAAATAGATAGAAGAGGAGAGGGAAGGCACTAAGAGATAGGGAAACCAGGAACAACCTCATGTAGCATGTAGAGCTTGGACCCAGTCTTGAAGGAACCTAGGGATTCTAAGAGGGAGAGGCAAGGTAGGTGTATGTTCAAAGCATGGAAAATCGCTCTTGAAAAAAATAAGCACAGAGATGGACAGAGATGGGAGATGGAGTATCCTGGATGAGAAACAGTAAAAAGTTGAGTTCAACTAGCCTGTGGAGAGTGTGTATAATAAGGCTAGAAAGGTAGGGGGGGGGGGGGGGGGGGGGGGGGGGGGGGGGGGGGGGGGGGGGGGGGGCCAGGGCGTAAAGAGATTCCAATGCCAAACAGAGGAATTTGCATATGATCCCAGAGGCTACAAGCAGCCATCAGAGCATGTTTAGTGGAGGAATGATACAGTCTAATCTAGGAAAAGCACCGTGGTGGTTCAGTGAAGCATGGATTAGAGTAGGGATTAGAGTGAAGCAGAGAGAGCAACCAGAAGGCTATTGAAATAGTCACCACATGAAATGATAGTATTAGGGAGAGTTCTCTTTTGAAGCAGGCCCTGAGGCATTCACTCACAGTGACTTTGGCTGAAAGCTCCAGTTGAAATGGTAGATCTGCCTGCAGGACAGCGGACACAGGCCAAGCTGCCTGGCTGGTCTTGGTAGAATCCGAGAGAACAGGGAACACATTCTTCACCCAGAAAGTAGCTGCCTTCAGGGCAAACAACTACAAAGCAAGAGAAGAGAGTGAGGACTATTATGAATTCCATTTAAGCTTTTTGGCTGTAGCCCCAAAGCACAGGGGCAGGTGAAATTCCCAGACTTAGAAGCCTCAACAGGTTACCCACTCCACGCCCCTGATTACTACCAAAAGCATCTCTGATAAAGGTCAGAGATCACTGGCTTTTATCATCTCTTCTCTGTTTCCATTGTCACTCCCCTAGTTGAGCCCCTCATTACCAGCCCATCTGGACCCTGCAATAGATTCCTAACAGGTTTCCCTGCCTCCAGTCTCTTCCCTCCTTCAAATCCTCATTCCTCCTCCAATCCACCACCTGATCACATAATAATATGGACTGCAAGATAGCTGGATCATAAAGTGTGTAGGAAAGAGTACCATAAGTCTCTGAAGGGCTTTGAATGTCAGAGAATGGACATGTTTGATACTGGAGATAATTAGGAAGTAACTGGAGCTAATTGAGTTTAATGTCATGTCCAGATTTGAACTTTTACAAGCTGCGGGGAGAAGGATAGGAATAGAGAGGGACTTGAGAGGAGGAGACCAACTACAAGACTCTTACAATAGTCCACAGGTAAGGTCCTCTGCTTCTTCCTTTAAAGCTCTACCCGAATGCTACTACCTCCTCCAAGGAGTCTTCCCTGATCCCTCCATTGGTAATGCCTTGTGCCCTCAGATCTTACAACAGTTTATTTTTCAACTAAAAAATTTTTAAACTATTTTTCAAACTCAAACAGTTTATTTTTCAACTCTCTAACCCACTTAGCATGTAATGTGGCTCTTGGGGCTTATGCAACTAACCAAGTTGCCTTTCTTTGTATCTCTAGTGCCCAGCACATAGTAATTGCTTAAAAAATGCTTGCTAATTTGTCGACGTGTTATAGTACCCTCAGGAGATAATGAGGCATAAAGGATCCCTTCCCTAAATGACACTGGACTGCCATGCTTTTTGAGATCTTATTTCTGAAAATGCTATTCTATTCATTACTTTTAAATGTTTGTTGTTTGAGTTGTTTCATTTGTGACCTACTCTTTGTGACTCCATTTGGGGTTTTCTTTGCAAAGAAATGGGAGTGGTTTGCCATTTCCTTCTCCAGCTCATTTCACAGATGAGGAAACTGAGGCAAAGTGGCTTGTCCAGGATCACATAGCTAATAAGCGTCTGAAACCAGATTTGAACTCAGGGAGATGAGTCTACAAGGCGTGGTGCTCTATCTCCTGCCCACCTAGCTGCCCCACTTTTAAATATACCTCCTTCTAATAGCTCCACCACCTTTTTTTCATGTTGCAGATTGGCAATGATCAAACTTGTTGGAATTTTGCCTAATATGGAGAAAATGGTCTGTAAGCAAAGGCCCAAGGGACTCTCTGATGTGTAAAAGGCATGAACTTTAGAGCATAGATTTTGGGGCTTCTATTTTGGCTGCTCTGAGTCCTTTTTAGATTTCTCTCCAATCTTCTAGATAATGGAGGCTACCGGAGCAATGCTGTAATGATGATGAAGATAACGAAAATGAACGATGGCCCGAAATTCAATGTGACTTTCTACAGCTGATTTACTGGCATTAGTTCAGCAAAGAAGTAAGGCATAAGAGACCAAGATCAGCCAACTGAATCTAAGGGCCGAGTTACCAGATACAGTATGACTTCAGTCTTCACGTTCTAAGTAAGCTTAAAACCAGAGCCACATCTGGGAAATTATATAATGTGCTTTCCAGCCTACTACTGACAATTCATTTCTTCCCTCAAAGGGCCCAGTTTCATTACCCATATGAGTCAGGCTGAGAAATAGCAAGCCCAGAGCCAAACTCATCTCTGGAACTGTGATTAGCTTTCAAGTAAGTGCTCTTAGAATTCATGACGCCCCACCACACTGAGCCCCATTCCTCTTCCCCCAGCTACAGGGAGGCAAGAATAGAAAGAAAAAATAGAAGAATTAAACAAAATTAAACTTGACCAAACACGATTTCTATCACTGGTTCAGTATGAAGAAAAACAGCACGGTTACATTTAGAAAAAACAATAGATTTCTAAGAAGCTTGGGCCACTACTGCCTAATCTCGGTTAATGGAATTTCTAATTTGCCGGAAATTTCTCTCTTATAACCAATCATTGTCCTTATTGCAGGAGAGCAACTCCTGGTGCTAACTTTTTCTTGGAAGAACAGACTCAGAACAAATAAATACATGATAAGTAAATAAGGTTAACACTCCAAATCTAGAGATGGACCTAGCAAGACTGGAAACATCCTGGAAACATAGGCGGGCTTCAGGAAAGGTGTCATTAAAGAGGTGCAGCCTATCTGAACCTTTTCTCTTATCTCTGTACTGAACCTGAAATTGTAGTACTCATAATGCCTAACTTTCAGCTGAAGGCTGGTGTTAGTTAATATCCACAGTAGGGAAAAATACTTGGGTATTTTCTGTTTATACTTCATTTTTCAATTTAAGTCAGACTGACCCCACGAGGAGTGAAAAGGCTGGGATTTAGGCATTTCCCGTCCAGTACTAGAAACTACATGAGTCTGAAAGAACTCTAACATCCCCCCTCCCCTCCCCACCACACCTTCCTCCAGCAGCTATAAGCAATCAGGCCTTGTTTCACTCCTCTGACAAACCTGGGAAGGTGCTACAAGAACACAGCAAAGAGTATAGACTCTGCTGGATAGTTCACACTGGCCCCTGTCTTAATATGCTGGGAAACATTCTAGAACATTAGTTTTAAATGCTGATGTAGCAAATGAGCTCACCAGAGCTGAGCATCTGGAAAAGCCTAGTTCTGCTCCATTTGGGGCCCAGCCTTTTTCCATCCTTTCGTGGGTGTTCAGTTGGTTTGATTCTTGCAGGGGTCTGTGTGTCTTATGTATTGGGAGGCAGTGAAATTCTCTTGGGCATTCATTTAGGAGCGTAGATCTGGAGTTTGGAAGGGACCACAAAGGTCAGTTAATTCATACTTTTACAGATGAGGAAACGGAGGCTCCCAGAGGCTAAGTGACTTGCCTAAGGTCACACAGGTAATAAGTGGCAGAGCCAGGATTCAAACTCAGGTTCTGTGAATCCAAATTCAGCACATTAGCCTCAGCACCTTATTCAGTCCAGTCTACTCCTTTCTTTGTGTACAGTTCAAAAGGAAAGGGGTGAGGGGCATGGCATGAGCCAGAAAATGTAGGAGAAGGGAGAGTCTGATTTTGATTGGCCTCATTCTAGTTTATCCCCAGGAATGTGCATGACTCTTTCTCCTTTGTGCTCCTTCCTCTACGGGCTGTACTCTGGATTTCCTCTACTATGCCCCAACTTTTCATCCTGGAAGCTCCCTCCAGCCCTGGAAGTAGCTTCCAACCCTGCAGCCTCTCTCTCTCTCATTTGATGTCTCCTCTCAGAACCTCCATTGCAAGGGGGGTTGCGGCGGAGCCAGATGGCGGCTGGGATGCAGTGACTGGCGTGAGCTCCCCACCAAGTCCCTCCAAAAACCTATAAAAAAATGGCTCTGAACCAATTCTAGAGCTGCAGAACCCACAAAGTGGCAGAGGGAAGCAGGGCTCCAGCCCGGGACAGCCTGGATGGTCTCTGGGTAAGGTCTGTCCCACACAGAGCTCCCAGCCCCCAGCTGAGGGGAGCAGAGCTGAGCCCAGCGCGCGCAGCCCGAACAGACCAGACGCGGACCTACTAGACCAGGAGACGAGGGGAGAGTGCCCTGGCATCCTGAATTACTGAGCTGTGGCATCCACCAGACCTCTCAACCCACAAAGAGCAAAGACAACAGAGAAGGTTAGTGGGAAAAGCTGCAGGACTGAGTTTGCGGTTTGGCCACTGCCCCTGGGGCAGCGGAGGTGGGGCAGCTTTAGAACTAGGCTGCAGTTGCGTCTGGCCCCAGGCCCACCAAGTGGGAGGAATTAAGTGGCTGATCAGAGCAGGAGTGAAGAGCCTGC
>CM053622.1:89925114-90050902 GCA_028646595.1 Phalanger gymnotis
GGGTGATGGAGGGGAGGGCAGACTGGGGAACAGGGCAACCAGAGTGTACACCATCTTGGGGGGGGAGGAAATGGGGAGAAAATTTGTAATTCAAACGCCTGCGAAAATCAATGCTGAAAACCAAACCTGTCAAAAATAAATTAAAATTAAAAAAAAAGAAAGGGAGGTTGCTCGGGCCAGCCATGTCTCATTCCTTTCCCGGACTTCCTCTATCATGCTCCGCAATTGGAGCCTTTGTCTTCCTGCTCCCCCTCCTAGCTTCCTTTTATGCATTGTCCTCCTCCATGAGAAGGCAAGCTCCTTGAGGTCAAGAGACTGTCTTTCTTCTTTCTAATTGTATTTGTATTTCCAGCACTTAGCACAGTGCCTGGCACTTGGTAAGTAAGTACTTAATAAATGCTTATTGACCGACCGTCCACTGAAACATCATCTGTATCTATAATTACAGCAAAAACCTGAGAATATGCATCACAAACTCTTTGGAGTTGATTCCAGGCATCAGTATATAAATCTCTTATCTGAACCTCTGTGCCTGCTACAAAATGTAAACATTGTGAAAGTCAAACATACATGCAGAAATTCAAACCCATTTTCACATACTCATGGACATTCGTAGTGGGAGGAAAGAGGACACATCTTATTAGAAAGAGCCCGTTGGTCTTGAAAATGAACATTTAAATAATTTGTTAATTGTCCTACTACTGTCATTACTCATAATTCAGCCTTGGGCTATACCATCTATCTATTTGGCATGGATTTTGGTATCACTCCTCTATGATCCTTCATCATATCTCACTAGTCACTCCCCCAAAAAACCCTCTGAGCTGATCTCTGATACCAACCTGGTAAGTTAGAAAGTTACCACTAGCTTTTCGGGATCCCAAGGGATTAGTTATTGATCTCTTTCTTTCAATAGGTTGTTCCTGTAACAAAATTGTCAAAAATGTGTTGTTTCCCACTGCTCTAAAGACCTGGGTCCTAGTTTTTATGGCACTACTAAATGAATTAATACCCCTCTCACCTAGTTACCTGGGATTTCACTCTAACCCATCCTTCTTCTAAACTTCTCTCTTTCTGCTTCCGGTAGAGCATCTTGGTTCGTAGTTTAGAGTTGCACTGTCCTCACTCTCCCTCATCATCCTTAGCCAATCAGTTGCCAAGTCTTGTTCACTCTTCATCTCTCAATCTGTCCCCCTCCATTCACCATATTTTAGACATCACCAGCTAGGTGGTACATTAAATAGAGTGTTGTCTGGAGTTAGGAAGATTAATCTACTTGAGTTCAAATTTGACCTCAGACATTTACTAGCTGTGTGACTCTGAGCAAGTGGCTTCATCCTGTTTGACTCAGTTTCCTCTTCTGTAAAATGAGCTGGAAAAGGAAATGGCAAGCCACTCAATCACCTTTGCCAAGAAAACCTCAAGTGGGGTCACGAAGAGTTGAACACAGCTGAACAACATCTATCACTCCTCCCCTGAATTGTAATAGCCTTCTCATTTCACCCCCCTCTCCCACCCATCCTCCACAGAGCTGCCAAAGTATTATTCTTAAAGCATAGGTATGATCATTTAATTCCATTGCTCAATAAACTTTAGTGACTCTTTATTACTTGTAGTCTTCAATATAGACTTTTCTGTTTGGATTTTAAAGCCCTTAGCAATCTGGCTCCAACCTACCTTTACAGTCTTATTAAACATCACTCCCCTTCACATACTCTTTAGCTCAGCCAAACTGGTTTTCTTATAGTTCCTCACCCAATTCACTTTATCTCCCATGTCCATGAATTTGCACAGGATGTACAGACTGTCCTCTCTCCCCATCTCTGCTTCTTTCAAAATTCAAGTCTCTTACATGAGGTCTTTCTAGATCCCTCAAATCGAATGGCTCGCTGCTCCCCCAAAGTATCATATTTTTGGTATATCCTTGGATGTGTACACATCCTCCCTCCCTCATAGAATGTAAGATCCTCAAGGGCACAGTGGAGAGAGAGAGAGAAAGAGAGAGAGAGAGAGAGAGAGAGAGAGAGAGAGAGAGAGAGAGAGAGAGAGAGCTGGATGTGGAGTCAAGAAGAACCAAGACCAAATTCAGCCTTATCTATAAAATGAGGATAGTAACAGCATCTGACCTCCAGGGCGGTTGTGAGGGTAAAATGAGATATTTGTAAAGCACTTCGCACTTGGAGGTATCTATAAAAAAGAATCAATATGGCCTGGTGGAGAGAGTTCTGGAGCTGTAGTCTTGGTTCAGATGCTTCCTCTGACAATTTATGTGCCTCGGGCAATCTCCCGGTATTCAGCCACCATCTCGTAGACAGGTTATGATCTGAGTTAGTGGAGTCAAGTTCCCCAAGACAGAGTAATCACAAATTCTTCCTGTGTTGTTATTACTTTAGGTGGCATCCCCTATAGACATGACATGATGTAGAGACAGATTGCTAGCTTTGGAATCAGGAAGGTGTGGGTTCAAGCCCCATTTCTGACATACACCAGTTTAAGTCATTGACCCTTTTAGTGTCCCTGGCCACTCTCAGAGCACAAGTTACAAAGCAGATGCCAATTTGCATTGGGAAAGGGATTTTCCCTCACAGGGAGTTCCCTACACCAATGAAAACATAGGTGTAGACTAAAATCAAAAAGCACTGCTTATGAACTTAGATACAAGTCATAAATTTGGGCTTGAAGGAGTAGCCCTCTTTATTTTTCTGTGGAGAACAGGATACTGGACTTGGAGTCAGGGAGACCTGTGCTCAAATCCAGTGTGACCTTGAACAAATCAGTTTATTTCTCTGGGCCTCAGTTTCCTCATTGGTTTCTAGGGTCCCTTCCAGCCCTAAATCTATGATTGTATTCCTGGGATGCTAAAAGGTAACTTGCGACCTGTGCTAGAGAAAGCCTCCCATGCTGGCTGTTTGTGCATTCTTGTATTTGCAGAAAATGAGAAGGCAAACACTGCTCATGAATCAGATCATAGTGTCTTTGTGAGGAAAGTATTCTATTAATTCTAGAGTGCTTCTGCAGTTTACATCAGGGACCCGAAAATGCTAACTCATAAGAAAAGCAATAGGAAAATAGCTCTCGTAAAAGCACAAGTAACGAACAAGGGGGAGGGCAGAAAACAAGTT
The DNA here is from genome assembly GCA_028646595.1 of Phalanger gymnotis. Lineage (NCBI taxonomy): Eukaryota > Metazoa > Chordata > Mammalia > Diprotodontia > Phalangeridae > Phalanger > Phalanger gymnotis. Next base: position 89,928,237 of record CM053622.1, read on the forward strand.
TTGGTAAATCAGAAACAGCTCCTCTAGGGCTCTGGTTTTAATGGACTAGCCTGGTAATCTCATTGCATGCAGGTAATTCCGAAGGGAGCGGCCAATGGCTGGACCACTGGACCAGGGACAAGCAAGTAAACACAGGCATTAACAACGTTGTTGTAAACAAAGGCTTCATTTCCCTTGTTTTATCCAGCTTCTCCTGCCAGGCATTCCAGTCTCAACCGCAACCTACAATCCCAGCTGATCCTCCATAATTCCCCATTCCCTGGGGTAATCATAAGGGGCTAACCGGCTGCCCCTCCTCCCCAGAGCAGCCTCCCCAGCGATCACTCCGGCAGATGAAACTGAGATGATGACACTTTTCCACAGGACAATACATTTGCTTATTTTTTTCACATCTGTATTCCAGATGTGAATTTTACATTGGGAACACTCCCTGCCTGTCTCTCCATAAGTGTGTGTGTGTGTGTGTGTGCACACGTGTGTACAAACACATCAAATGGGCTTCCACACAAAAGAGAAAGGGACAGATTTCACCAGCCTCTCTCTTGGCACTGATGAAAGATTAAAGTTGCCATGCTTTGTCTTTCTAACTCTACTCTTGTATATTTCTGGAGTATTTATGCTGTTGGTGTCCTTGAGTGTAGATTTATTAATTCTCAATGAATGAGAAAGCTACAGATGGGGGAAATGGGAATAAGAAGCAAGGCCCATCTTGGGCACATATCTATGATCCTTTATAAATGTCAGCTGTCTTTGTTATTAGATAAAATGGAAGAGGAGGCAAAGTTGACCTTTGGGATCCCCTGTTTCTTCTTCTCTGTACTTCTCCCCCACTTTCACTCTGAGTTTTCACCCTCTGAAGACCTTAATACCTTCATTCAGTTCCCACTGTGGCTCTCCATCTAGGCCTGGACATTGTCAGTAAGTATTGAAGGGAGAATAGGGTATTATAGGGCACGGAGAGAGGAGTCACAAGTGACATCTTGTGCTATGTGCAGGAAATTGCCCTGGACCTTCTTGTGGTGCCAGAGCTGCAGGAAATAGCTGAATGATGACAGCTAATTACAATGAGAGTATTTAAGGGAGAAAGGAAAGGGACTGACGTATTTTGAATTGAATCCTTATATGGATTTAATAAAGTTAAGAGCGCAATGCACCTGTGGTGTGTGCTGTATTCAGGGCTGGGTCTTTCTCCCTTTAGGTTATCACTATGGTGAGGAATTGGGGGGGGGGCAGATGTCTGTCCTTCAGAGGTCCTGGCTCATGCTACTTGGAAATCCACCCACAGGACTAGAAGAAGCAGCAGTGGTCAGGTCCAGCCTAGAGCTATGTATTTGAATTCTAGCAGCCAGAGATACTCCTAGAATATCTGGTGCCTGGGGCAAAAACAGTGGCAGAGGGGAGAGCTTGGAGTCTGTTGGGGAGGCCGCTGCCAGGGAATGCAGTAGGAGAGCCTGGCCAAGAGCAGCTGTATCTGCAGTATGGGAAGGCCTTGGGAAAAGCCCCTCAAAGGCGCTTGCACATAGTGGGCATTGAATAAGCATTGGTAAAATTGAATTGGATTTTACAGGAGACAAAAACTGAGGCCCAGAGGAAAGACTTGCTCACAGGTAGTAGATGGCGGTGCTGAGATTTGAACCCAGGCCTTCTGAATTCCCACTCCAGTTCAGGTAACCACTAAGGCTGCCTCCAGCTCTAAGAGTCTGTGCTGAATTCATTCTCCCATATAATAAATGACAATGGCAGTTTGACCCTGATATGGATGAAATTCTAAAGAAGTTTTAGGAATTGACAGGAAGCCAGGCCTGAGTCTGGTTAACAATATATTAGAGCAAAGGTTCCTAACCTGGGATTCATGGATAGAGTTCAAGATGGGAAAAATACATCTTAATTTTCATTAATCTTTGAGTTCCTTTGTAATTCTGTTTTTTAATGCATTTAAAAACATTATTCTGAGAAGGGGGTCTATAGGTTTCTCCAGCCTGCCAAAGAGGTCCATGATACAAAAAAAGGGTAAGAACTCTTTTTGAGGAGGAATCAAAAAGTCTTGTATTTCTCCATCCATAATAAAAATGCTTTTTCCTGAATATTCAGTGATCTGTATGCATACGGAGAGGGCTGATAAATCAAGATTTCATCTTAAGCCTCCCTGGGAAAAAAAAATTTCAGTTCCATACTGGGGGAAATGGTTTCCAAAGCTACTTATGAAGTGAGAGAAGCCAACAGCCTCATTGAATTTTAATTAAAAATCAGTTTCCCCCAAAGCCACAAAAGACTGTGCCTAAAACTTCCCAGATGGGGTCAGTGGGGCTCCCTCCACATGTTGATCTAACCAAACTGCTGAATGTCTTGAAAAACTAAACACATCACCCACACCAATAATAATGGCACCCACTCCCATTTCTATGGCACTTTATGTTTTGCCCACTCTGGGGTAGACAGTGAGAATATAATTAATGCTACTTTACAAAGGGGGGAAATAAGACATACAGAGAGGTTAAGGGCACTGCCTGGGATAACACAGTGTTCATGGGAAAAAAAACAAACAAAACCCTGTGTTATCTGGCTTGGTCTTTCTTACAAACATGCTGCTTCTGCTTTATAACTTCCCCTCCCTTTTCTGGAATCTGCCAGAAAGATTTCACAGACAGAAACTTCCATCTCCTGTGAAACAGTGAAAATAAGCTTAGAGTAGGAGGATGTAAGCTGAAAGCTCACCTCTGATGGTTAATACTTGTCCCACTCTGGGCAAGTCACTTAAATTCTCTGTGCCTCCATTTCCTCATGCGTAAAATGATGGGATTGTACTAGATGGTCTCTGAGGTCCCTTCCGGGTCCATAAATCTATGACTCATTCAACTTTGCTGGGTAATAACTCCTTGCCTATGACCTTATAGGAAGGAATCTAGTTGGATCGCTTGAGTTAGACACCATTCCTCTCTACAAAATCCTTGGTGCCCCTCAGCACCCCAAGTTATGCTGATGCATGGAGTGGTGGGAATTGATGTATTAATGCTCTAAGTCCGAAGATCAGACTCTCAAAGAGTGTGGCGGACCTACCACTTTCTACCTCGGAACCAACCCAGGACCTCCTCTGAGCTTTGCTTTGTCCTTGTCCTTCCAGTGATTGTGACAAGGTCAGATGTAGCCATCACTCCTCCATATTACCCAGACCCCTACACTAGTTCTCCCTGGATATTTTCACTGCCATGCTTTTGTACTCCAGATCCTACTAAATGTCTCTGGGTCCCTGGGCTTCTAATTGGTGAGCCTTCACCATGTCTATATTAAACAACCCAACATCATCATCCTCTTACACAGCTCTAGAAGCTATAATCAAACCAACACTACTGTTCCTGGAATGAGTATGCAAATCAATTGTTCTATAACTTTATTCACCAACCCCATGACTTCTTAGACCAAAACCGTCCTCCTTCCTCTATATATGTTGTCTTCCTCCAATAGAATATAAGTTTCTTGTGGGCAGGGACTGTCTTGATTTTTCTACTTGTATCCCCAGTGCTTAGTACAGTATCTGTCACATAGTAAGCACTTAAATTCTTTTTCATTCATTCATTGCTCTCCCACGTGGGTTGGAATGAATGATCTCCAAGGTCCCTTTCAGATTATGTGATTTACAAAATTATATCATATAAGTAGCAACCTCTCTGTTCACCTTTAAGGTTGATCTGGGTTCTAGAGTTATGTCATTTTGTCTTTAGGATAGCTTTGTTTAATTCAAACAACATGGTGACAGGAAGGGCAAGATGGAGAAGGAAAGAGACGGTAAGAGGGAAAGGTAGGAAGGAACTGAAAAGGGAGAAGATAGGAAAGAGAGGGAGAAAAATAGAGATAAAGGAGTAGTGGAGAAAGGAAGATAAAGGGAGAGAGAAAGAACAAGAGATAGAGATGGAAACAAAAGGAGATATCATTATTGGGAGCTTCTATCTGTCCCTCAAGAAGAGGAGAGAATCGACGTACCACATCCAAGTGAATACAGGACCGTTCTGCCTGGCGGAGAGTACTTCTGGAATCCTTTCTTGCATCCAAACTGCACACTTGGAGACACGTCAAAGTAATTGCCTCGGAGGAATTGTACAGTAGTGTCTGCTGGGAAGGTCTTGGAATCTAAATGAAGCTGGAAAGCACCACTCTGGATCAACTTTACAAAGCGTCCAACAAGGTCATTTCCCACGAAGACATTTTCTGTAAGAGACAATGACGTGAAAGGCTTACTCTGTTTCTATCTGTTACAGAAGGAAAGGCACCAAACGAAGTTCAGGAGCATTTTAGACCTACCCCAGTCACCATAAGTATCCCCTCCCTTCCACTAGAGGAGACCAAGATGCCTGCCCTTAGACACATGGGAAGTGAGCCACGCAGACATACACCTGCTAGATCTCTTGGTAGAAGAGAGGTTCCTATGTAGTTTTAGCCACTGTGGGAAGGAGAAAACCAAAGGATGGACTGAGAGTAGATTTTGGTTAGCTATATACGCATAGTCACAGAATTTTAAAACGTAAACTATAATACTGAGAAAGGGCCTTAGAACATAGGATGTTAGAAGGGAAAGAAGAAGGGAATGAGCATTTATTATGCTCCCATTATGTCCCAGGAATTGTGCTAATCATTTTACAGCTATTACATCACAATAATAATAATAGCTAACATTTATATAGTTTGTACTATGTGGACGCTGTGCTTAGCACTTTACAAATATTATTTCATTTGAAACGATTGCTATTCCTATCTTGATTTTACAGATAAGGAAACTGAGGCAAACAGCGGTTGCTGGGTTTTTTTAAGTGCCCAGGGTCACACAGCCAGTATATGTTAAAGATAGGACTTGAACCCAAGTGTTTCAGACTCCATGCTGCCCAAAGACTTACAGCTGGTTAACAGTAGAAGTAAGACTAGACCCCAGGTTCCTTGTATTTCATCCCTAGTACTCTAGTTGAGATAAACACATGACCACCACAAAAGAAGACATTAGTTCACTATAAGAAGGAACTTGTTAAAAATTAGAGCTGTCTGAAAATAGCATGGGCTATCTCCCTGGGAGAGTTCCAGGAATTTACTAGCAAGGCAAAAGCAGAGCATGTCCATTTGATGGTGGATGGGATGTCTCCTCACACAAGGCTGACAACCTTTGCTTGTGAGTTATCAAAGAAATAGAAATGGCAATGAGTTCCCCACCACTGGAGGTCTTCCAGCAGGGGCCAGATCACTCATTCTCAGGGATTTTGTATGGCGATCCTTAGATCACACAAGGACTTATACAAGGCAACCTCTGAGATTCTGTGGATACTGTGACTGTGATGAAAAGGAGCAAGAAGAGAGAATTTTGTGGTGTACAGTCAGGAGACCCTGGATGCCAGAGGAGTCACACCGTAAAGCAGCAGGTAAGGCAAAGGTTCTAAGAAAAAGGTCTTACAAATTCCTCATTGGCAGCTGCAGAGGCCACCAGTCATTTGGCCCATGCCTACGCTACTAGGCCTTATTGAGGAGCGTTGTTGTCTATGACCAAAGAAGTAATCTCTCTTTGTAGCTTGGCCTAATCAAATCATCTCCAAATTACAGTGTTCAGATCTAGGTGCCACACTTTAGGAAGGACATTGTTCATCCGGGGAGCAACCAGAAGAAAGGACAGCTAGGTGGTGCAGTGAATAGAGCTCTGGGCCTGAAGTCAGGAAGACTCATCTTGCTGAGTTCAAATCCAGTCTCAGATACATACTAGCTATGTGACCCTGGGCAAGTCACTTAATGCTGTTTGCCTCAGTTTCCTCATCTGTAAAAACAAAAGAAAACAATGAGCAGGAGAAGGAAATGGCAAACCACTTCATTATCTTTTGAGGTCATAAAGAGCCAGACGTGACTGAAACAAATGAACAACAAAAATCCACAAGAAGCTTAATGGTGAAAAGCCACAAGTTTATGCCATGTGAGGATCAGCTAAAGGAGCCAGGGATGTTTAGGCTGAAGAAGTAGGATTAAGGGGAGGGAGGGAATAAATATTTATTAAGCACTCACTTATGTAAGTCCTTTACAAATATTATCTCACTTGATCTTCACAATAATCCTTGAGGTAGGTGCTACTATTATCCCCATTTTGCAGTTAAGGAAACTGAGGCAGACTGAAGTTGGGTGACTTGCCTGGGGTCGCACAGCTAGGAAATGTCTGGGATCTTTCTGGATCTGGGCCTAGACCTCTAACCACTACTGCTAAGGCAATCAGTAAATGAGAAGATCTTTCCGCTCCCTCCCACCTCCCCCATTTGGATAGGCTTCAGGTGAGGCACCAGGTGGGACCAATGAATGGAGGTCTGATTATATCTTCATTCCCAAGTAGATCCAAAACCCCCAGCTACTGGGAGCTGAGCTGATGTGGGCATGAAGCCCTTGGGGTCCTGGGGGAGTTGCTAAGACCAGAGGCAATGGTAGGTGCCTAGGTTCTGGTCGCTCAGATGATGTTCTAGTTGATTGAATGACAGCTAACAACTATATAAAAAGAGAGAACACAGCTTGGAGACTGAGACATGATGGAGGCAGGAAAAGGAGGAGCGGCGGAAACAGCAGCAGCAGAAGCTGAAGCAGCAGGCGCTACTGAGAGAAGGACTGGCCCACGTGCAGACCAAAGAGTGCTGAGCAAGGGCTGGAGGCCAGTGGGTAATCTTCTTACTGGAGGGCCCTAGCATTGGTGGGGAGCACAAATATGATTTGGCTTACTGTCATAATGTTTTACTGTAACCTCTTGGTTACTATTGCGAGGTGGACTTATTGGGCCTGGAAGCTTTTGGCCAGGATATCGAATTGGGGACACTGGTCTGTAGGTCTGCTACTTTGGAGCTTGAATAAATGCTTTAACTCCTCTGCCTTCTGCTTAGAGAATTCCTTATACCCTGTGATTCTGAACCATTCAGGCATATTTATGATTTTCTTTGAAATCATGAATTCTGCCTTCATGTTATAACTACACCCTATATATCTTCAAGCATTTGAAAATCTATCATGTGAAAGAAAAATTAGCCTTTTTCTGCTTGGTTTCAAAAGAGTAGAACCAAGAACAATGGAGAGAAATTGTACAGAGCCAGATTTTGACTTGATAAAGTGAAAAGTTTTCTAAAAATTAGAGCTATCTAAAAGTGGAATGGGTAGCCTCAGGGTGAAGTAAGTTTTCCCTCACTGGAAGTATTCAAGGACAGATCGGGTGGGCATTTGTCAGGGGTGCCTGTGAAGGGAATCTTGGCCCAGCACACAGTGTATGACATACAGTAGGTGATTAATAAATGCTGGCTGATTCATTAATTGGTTTGTCAGCTCCTGGTTGGACTAGATGCCACTCAGCTCCTTTCCTTCTGTGATTGTGTTGGCCATCCTTAAGCTAGACCATATTGTTCTTAAAACTAAACAATTTAGTAAAGTTCTCCAGCTGTCAGACTGGAAACATTTACTGAAAAAAAATAGATAAGCACTATATCAACAGTTGGGTTGGCTCCCAGATAGAAAATATACATTCACATTACTACAAGCCAAGTTAAAACTGCCACATAATCAAAACCCACTGAAGTTGTTTTTGCCAGAAATATCTATGTAAATAAAGCCAGGGGTAAACAGTTTACTTTATCCTAACTTCAAACACTTCTAAAATTATCCAGGAATGAGCCTGAGGAAGAACAGAGGCCTACCCTACATATGAGAGTTAATGAGATGTCTCCCCACAAAACTGGCTTCTAGCTTGTGCCCATGCATTATCACAGAAGATTGACGCTGTAGAGGACTTGGAAGGAAGGGGCCAAATTTCTTCTCCTGGGCTATGTTCTTATAATTCTATAATGTCAGTACCTACAGAAATGAGAGCAAAGTGAATTTGCTCCCAAGTTCTCACCACTCACTGCACATCCACACTCCCATCCCCTCCACTACAAGTGGGAAAGGCAGAGCTCCAAGAGAATACAGACTACATTTTATTTATCTTTCCATCCCTAGGTCCCCTAGATCTAGAACCTAGCATTTTCCCTATGTCTTAGATTATTGTTTCTTGAATTAGAAGTTGGAATTCACCACAAGAGTTGGGTTTTTACCTACAATGTGGAAAAGAGGAATGTCCGAGAAGTGATAAATCTGTGGCTCAGAGAAGGCGGAACAATAATAACAGACAGTGGAGAGAGAAATCAGCCCTTTAGTTCAAAAAGAATAGGACAAAAATGGCTAAAAGAGAGTTAAAACACAGAATGAAGGAGACAAGAAGAGAACACCAAGCACCTTAATGAAGTGCAGTTGCTAAGCCCAAATGAGCCACATCCCAGCGTCTAAAAAGGGGCCAGCAGGTATTCAGTGGTAAATGATTTTGATATGATTTCATCCTGTGACACCAGTGGGAATGCTCATGTGCTTCTGCTGATGCTAGCCTAACTCATAACATCCAGCCGTAGCCACAAGAAACCAAATGGAGCTTCTTTCTCCAACTTTAGTTAGTTCTCTGTCAGATGAGTGCTAGATTTCATGCCACACACACACATTTTGTTTTCTCTTTGGCTGTGTTTTTTTTATCTATTCCACATTTTAATTTTTTTTCTATCAAACTTTTTCTTTCTTTTTTTTTTCCTTTTTGACTGTGTTTTTAATTCTATGGTTTTAGTAATGGATATTATCCTAAGGAAACATGTAAAACTGGTAGCTCTTTAAAAAGCTGAAGTTTAAAAAGTTGAAGATATTGCAGTGGCTGTTAGTGTGAGGAAGTCAAACGTTTTGAAGATTATTCAAGACCACAATGAATCAGGATCAGTTTCCTCAAAGTGCAAGGAGGAAGTGTAGCTGGGAATGAAAAACAAGTCCAAGAACTGATTGCTGCAAAGCAGCCTAAGTAGTACTCAGAAAGAAGCAAAAGCCTTTAGTGAGACCTAGCAGTGGGAGGGCTTGTTACTGATTCTTCTGCAGTAAGAGCATAGGCTTTTTCAAGAATGTAGGAAGAATATAAAGACAGTTAAAAAACAATTATTAACCATTGCCATGAAGAAAACACTATTATAGGCAAGACAATACAAAGACTGAAGTACTGAAGATTGGAGGAAGGTAATTTTTATTGCCGAAACTCACTTTTCTCTTCAAGGATGTACTAAACTCATTATCATTAGTTCAGGGGAGTCTATAAAATCATGACATCTTCATCAGATTGTAAAGATTCTCCCAGAAAAATGTTTTGTAGATTTTTAAATTTTGAGTTGGCCTAGAAGGCTCATGCCCATTGAAAGAATATTAATTTCTGAAAAATATATTAATATACTGAAAAGTAGAATTGTTCCAGAATTATAGCAACTCCCCAAGGGAGATGGAGTACTGAAACATGACCTTGAACCATGGCATATGTCACAAAAAAGGTTGAGAAAATTATCCAAGAGAGTGAAGTAAACGTACTTCAATGGCCTGGGAACTTTCCTTATTTCAAATAAATTGAAAACCATTGGACTTTAATTAAGGCTAGACATGGGAAAGATAGAGCAGCTAGGTGGCATGGTGGATAGAGTGCCAGGCCTAGAGTCAGGAAGATTCATCTTCTTGAGTTCAAATTCTGGCCTCATACACTTACTATCTGTGTGACCCTGGGCAAGTCACTTAACCCTGTTTGCCTCAGTGTCCTCATCTATAAAATGAGCTGGAGAAGGAAATGGCAAACCACTCCATTACCTTTGCCAAGAAAACCCGAAATGGGATCACAGAGAGTTGGATATAACTGCAAAGACTGAACAACAACAGATAGGGGAAAATGGACTTAGTCAAAGAGAAGTTAAATGTTTAGTGTAATAAAAGTGTTGTTGCATAAGGAAGAATTATGGAATGTGTCAAGATCTTTTGAACTTGATTCAGAATTGTATGAAACAAGTGATTGCTATGAAAAGAGGACACTTTGCATATTCCATTTTTAAGTTGTAAAAATTTTAAAGTGTATTATTACATTTGTTATTTCACCTTGTCCCAGGTAATCTGCATGCCTCTAACTGCCGAGACACCATCTGCGATCTTTGAAAAATCATGGTGAATTAGAGAGGTATCATAGCACTGGAAAAAAACTAATACTGTCCTAATTTTCAGAGAAGGGTGAAGTCTGCAAGCTATTAGCTAGTGAGGCTCACTTTGAGGTCTAGCAAAATCTCAAATGGTATTATGAAAGGGACGATTAGTGAACACTTAGAAAAAAGGGAGCTGTAATCACAAAGAATGAGCATCATTTCATCGAGAACAGACCATGCCATGACAACCTCATTTCCATTTTCTGGTAGGGTCATTAAATTTGTAGGTCAGGGAATTGCTTTACACATACTTTAACTAGACTTTGGCAAAGCTTATAATGAAATATCCCCTGGTATTCGTATGATAATTTGATCTTCAGCTGTATTTAGAAACCTAGTGTTCGTGATGAGGGAAGGAATAGGGCCCCTATTCTCTGCCTTAGTCAGACTATATCTGAAACTATTTTGTTCAGCTCTGGGTACCAATTTTAGGAAAGACATTGATAAGCTGGAGAACATTGAGAGGAAGAAACCCAGATGGCATGAGGCCCTGAGATCATTTTACATGAATATTGATTGAAGGAAATTAGAATTTTTTAGTCTTAAAAAGAAAAGAAACAGCAGTCGTGACAGCTGTCTTCAAGCAGATGAAAGGCTAAGATGTTGAGTTATTGTTCAGTCATGCCCAACTCTTCATGACCTCATTTGAAGTTTTCTTTCTTTTTGGGAGGTGGGAAACAATTGGGTTTGGTGACTTGCCTAGGGTCACCCAGCTATTACATATGTGAGGCCAAATTTGAACTCAGGTCCTCCTGAATCCAGGGCTGGGACTCTATCCACTGTACCACGTAGCTGCCCTTTATTTGGAGTTTTCTTAGCAAAGATACTAGAGGGGTTTGACCTTTCTTTCTCCATCTCGTTTTACAGATAGGAAACTGAGGCAAATAGGGTTAAGTGACTTGTCCAGTGTCACACATTGGCACTCTATCTACTGCACCACCTAGCTGCCCCATGATGTTGAAAAGTTGAAAAATATTTATAGATTGTCAACTGATTGTATTGTAGAGCGAGAGACAAAAAACAGAATTAAAGATGATCCAAGGTTATGAGCTCAGGTGGCTAGGAGGATGCTAACACCATTAATAGATATAGATAAAGTAAAGAAAGGAGAAACTTCAGGCTGGAAGATAACATGTTGAACTTAAGCCATGGCGCGTTTATCTTTATTTATATTGAGCCTGAAATTTTCCTGAAAGTCCATGAGCTTGCAAGGCCTCACTAAAGACTTTCTGCCTGATCATCAAGCAAGACTTAGTTGTTTGTTTGCTGATCAGGAAGAAGAGTCAGTTAAACCCTGAGTAGTGCAGTTAATCCATGATGAACAATGTAGACTTGGCGTTCTAAAAATCGGATTGTTGTTAACAAACCAATACAATTTCTCAGCCTGACAGTGGCCCTATAAATCTGAGAGATGACCTAGACTTGGATGGTTGACATGTCTATAGCCCTTTGCATTTTGCAAAGCCCTTTAAATGCCTTCTTTGATATTCACAACCACCTCATAATGGAGATTTTATTACTATTCCTTTTCTACACCTAGTAAATAGTCTGAGGCAGGATTCAAACCCGAGTGACTCAACTCCAGGGTCTCTTCTACACACTTCCTCATGTTTCTTCAATCAGTAGGACAAGGTACCTATCCATCACCCGCTTAACCTTGGATACATGGAAAAGACATTCCCTGGGCTGCTTGGACAACCAAATCGGTCAATCACAAACACTTATAAGTACCTATTATACATAAAATGTTAGTTCTAGGGCTACAAAGACAAATGTCAGTTCTAGGGCCACAAAGACAAAAGCAAGATAGTCCCTGTTCTGAAGCAGTCCATATCCTATCAGGCATGACAACATGTGCATATGTAGTTATATACAAAATAAATACAAGGGAATTTGGGGGGAGGAACCAATCAGGGTTAAGTGACATGCCCAGGATAACACACCTATTAAGTGTCAGAGGGCAGATTTGAACTCAGTTCCTCTTGACTCCAGGGTCAGTGCTCAATCCACTGTGCCACTTAGCTGCCCCTGAGACAAAGGAATTTTGAGGAAGAGGGAACCAATTGCTGGGGAGATCAGGAACATTTTTTCATGTACAAGATGATGTAGGAGCTGAGCTATGTAGGAAACTAAGTATTCTAAGGCCAAATGAGCAAGGACCCAAAAAGTTAAGAAAAGTGGGAGGGTTTATGGCAGGGAGTGGAGGAGGAGTAGGGTGGGATGGGGGATGTAGTGGGAGTGGATTCATCTGGATCTGGGATTTCACTGATGTGAGTAACTCCTAGTGTGAAATTCCTTCCACCAGCACCCACTGTCAACTCTCCTTACATGTAAAGTTTTGGTGAGTTATCCATGATTACACAGCTAGTGGGTGTCTGAAGGACTAAATGCAAGTTTCCCTGACTCTAATACTAGGCCTCTATCCACGGGCTACATTGCCTTTAAGAAGATATTGACTAAATAGTTCACAAACTGTCAAGTTTTCAACATTAATTGTTAATATGCAACATAGACATCACAAATTTAAATACTTTAAATACCCCATGGACTGAATATATCAGAGATTTCAAGTTCCTATGATAATATTTCTCTCAATTATAATATCCTCTACTCACCTCACGGGGATATATTCTCTCTTTTGCAGATGAGGAAACTGAGATTTCAAATTAATAAAGTGACTATTTAAAGTCATAGAACTAGTAAGTTATAGAACCAGGTCCAGAGCCCAGGTCTTTAGATTTCTAGACCGGTATTCTCTTCCTTCCTAACTCACAGAGTTGTTGGAAGAAAAGTGTTTCGCAAAATGTCAAAGTGTTCTATAACTGTGTTATTATTATTATTTCCACCAAATGCCATGCTGTCTCTCATGTAGCAAGCGAGTAATATTTTAAATGACTCTAGGGAATGTTCACCATGGATGGGGTCATAAAGTTTATATAAAGTAGTTGAACTGAAGCAGGAGTATTAGACAGAATTTGCGTTGGAAAATCATATCTATTTTAACATGTGTGTCCATGAAGGACACAAAAATAGTGTTAAGTTATTAAGGGAAACCACCAATATTTTGAGTACATTGCTAGTGTTTCAAGGTCACTATCAAAGAGGGAAACCACATCCTCCCACAAGATGTCCTCTGGTGACTCCAGCTTTGGCTTTTACAGGTCAGATTTCATGAAGAATTTATTTTCTTATGAATAGGAGTACATCTAAAGTACTGTGTTTTTCTTCAGGATACAAGTCTAGTTACTTACTGTGTTTATTATAAATTGGCTAAGAGAAGGTCATGAATACAACATGGAAAGAAGTGTAGTGTATTGGAAAGAAAGCACTGAATTAAGAATCTGGAGACTTGAGTTTGTATCTCAATTCTGGCGCTAGTTGTTACCAAGTCAAGCCAATTCATATCTGAAAGCCTTGATTTTCTCACCTTTAAAATGACATGGTTGAACTAGATGATTTCTAAGGTCCTCTCTGTCTCTAAAATTCTATGTCCTTTGTTCTAGCATTCTGTATTCAAACATCCCCTCTGGTTCTAACATCCTATCTTCTATGTTTCCTTCCAGTTTACACATCCCACGTTCTGTGTACTAATATTCTGTAATCTGAAGTCCATTCTCATTCTCACATTCTAGATTTTATGTTTTTACATTCTACTTCTAACATTCTACATTCTATTGTACCATCTGGCTTTAACTTTCCATATTCTATGTTCTAACATTCTGTACTCAGAGGCCCCTTCTAGCTCTTACATCCTATATTTTATGTTTTAACATACCGGTTCTAAGATTTTATCCTAAAATCCCATCCAGATCCATAATGCCCTGGTCTGTGTCCTAATTTATGTCTAAGAACCCTGTCCAACTCTATAAATCTATGATTCTGTGTTTTTTATGTGGGCTGAGGAAAACTTTAGCATATAAAATTCCTGAGGCAGGGATATAAAGTGAATTTATTTAATCTTTGTGCTCTCACAGAGGCCATAAAATAACTCAGAATAGCTTAAATTTCAGAAAGCATTGTAAACCGACATAGTCATCCCGGTTAAATTTAGCCCATGTTGCTGTGGCGAGATATTTAGAGTACTCAACTTTATAATTACTGAATCATACATTGTGAGACTCGACCCTAAAGGGACACCATCCCCAGGCAATGAAATTTGAGATTAAGATTCTTCATTTGCAGCCTAAGAAAGCCTCTTTTCTGCATCATCTTTGCCTAAGGTTGGGCACTGTTTCAACAAATCATATTCAGTAACACAAATAACCAGAGGGATTAAGGTATAAGACACAAGGTATCTTAATTTCAGGAAGTCGTTTGGTGAAATTTCTCATGCTACCCTTGTGACTCAGATGGAAAATGTGGGCAGCATCCTAGCACAATAGCATTGCAACCAATTGGGACCTTTTGTAATCAATGAATTAGTGTCGACATGGAGCTGATGCTCTAATGGAGCGATCCAGGGCTTTGTCAATTACTCGGATGAAAGTTGAGATGGCATGTGCTTATCAGGCAGGAGGGATAGCTAACACATTGGATAGCAGAATCAGGGTCCAAAGATGAACAGCATAAGTACAAAGGATAGGAGAGATATGACTAGGTATATAGTTAATTTGACAAAGGGAACTTTAGTGGCTGAGGAAGCTCAGCATAAGCCAGCATAACTGGGAAGCTAGTGGTGCACGGGTGGATAGTGGGCCTGAAGTCAGGAAGATTCCCCTTCCTAAGTTCAAATCTGGCCTTAGACACTATCTGTGTGACCCTGGGCGAGTCACTTAACCCTGTTTGCCTCAGTTTCCTCATCTGTCAAATGAGCTGGAGAAGTAAATGACAAACCACTCCAGTATCTTTGCCAAGAAAACCCAAAGAGGGTCACGAAGAGTGGGACATGACTGAAAATGACTGAACAACAACAATATGGAATGACTGCTAGAAATATTTACTCAATCTTAGGCTACTCTAAATGAAGCACTGTGGTTTCAACTACAGTATATTTAGAAGAGCATGACCAAGAAGAAGAGGAGGCTTAAAACCAGATAATACAAAGAGGAATGATTAGAGTTAATGAGTATATTTAGCATGGTAAAGAGAATTAAAGAGGAAATGATAGGTTTCTGATGGGCTCTCATTAGGAAAAGAGATTAGATTTGTTCTGTTTATCTCCACAGAACTAGGGTCAATGAGTGGAAGTTGTAAGGAAGTGGAATTAGCCAAGTGGAAATAGCCAAGAACTTTCTAACAACGTGAAAAAATAGAATAAAATGCCTTAATAGAAAACCCTGCATCACTAGGAAGCAGCTGGGTGGTGCAGTGGATAGGAAGATGACCTGGAGTCAGGAAGACCAGAGTTCAAATTCAGCTGTAGACACTTATTAGCTGTGTGACCCTGGGGAAGTCATTTAACCTACCTCTGTTTGCCTCAGTTTCCTAACCTCTAAAATGGGGATAATAATAGCACCTCCCTTGTAGGGTTCTTACGAGGATCAGATGAGATAATATTTGTAAAGTGTTTAGCACAGTTCCTGGTATGCAGTAGGCGCTATGGAAATAATGATTCCCTTCCCTTTTCCACCATAGATGTTCAAGCAGGAGGAGGATCTCTTTTGAAGATATTATAGAGATAACTCCTGGGAGGCTGGAATAATCTTTTACATTTCTTTCCAATAGTAAGATTATAAAATTCTAACTTGAATCCAGCTCCTTCTAAGTGCCCCTCTATGTACTCAGGTCCCTTTCAATAACATTTTATGATTTCTAGTTTCTTCCTGTCCTCCTCATATACATTCATTTTTTGTTTGATTTTTGGACCAGATGCGATTTTTATTGATATAGGGCAGTCCTAGTGAGAAAACTCCTTCTATCACTGCATAATGACATCTATAACTTTTATCTTGAAAAGTTCCCGGGTGGTTTAATATGAATATATATGTTGAGCCTATATCAATTTCTACACTTTCTTGGGGGGGGGAGGAGAGAGATGGGGAGAAAATTTGGAACTCGAAATCTTATGGAAGTGAAAGTTGAAAACTAAAAATAAATAAATAAATGAGGGGAAAAGAGTTCCCAAGAGGTTTAATATGAATGTATATATTGAGCCTGTATCAATTTATATGTCGTCTAGAGGTGGGGGAGGAGAGAGATGGGGAGAAAATTTGGAACTCCAAATCTTATGGAAGTGAAAGTTGAAAACTAAAAATAAATCAATAAATGGGGGAAAAAAGAGTTCCCAAGGGCACTGAGAGGTTAAGGAACAGGCCCATAGTCACACAGTCAGTATCTGTCAGAATCAGAACTTGAACTAATGATAATGATGATGCCGATGGCTTGCATTTATATGGCACTTTGGGATCTGCGTAGTGCTTTACAAATATGATCTCTTTGAGCCTCACAACAATTCCAGGAGTCAGTTGCTTTTATTATCTCCATTTTACAGTTGAGGAAACTGAGACAGACAGAGGTTAAGTGACTCGGCCGGAGGTACATGGCTACTAGGGCTGGATTTGAACTCAGGTCTTCCTGACTCATCCAGTGCTTTAGCCACTGAGAGTATTCCTCCACCTAAGGTTGATACTCTGTCCACCGTACTTAAAACAAACAAACAAACAAATCTAAACTCAGCTCATTTTGAAGGATATAGTGTTACTTAAACCCACTAAAGTATGAAGACAACATACCGATATCATGGAAGTCAGGAAGAGAGGTTGCTGAGATGTCCTTTAGCTGGGACCTCCATGTAACATTCACTCCAAGGCGTTCCACAGTCAGACACTCCACCTGCACTGTAGCATCATCACAGACAGGAAAATAGGCAGTACTCCCAAAAGTCTTCACCTATACCAAGATAAAGACCTTTGGGTTAAGAGGCTGACTTCTGTCTTTTTCACAACCATTATCATGACCAGTGCAGTTTCAACTCATTTCATCTACTCCTACCAACATGTAAATATATTACTCTAAAAGATTTTATGACAACGGCAAATTATGTCCTGGACTATGTGTAATGAGAAATGGGAAATGTATCTCTCTAGATAGTAGAGAAAGCCTACAACTGCTTTGTTCCTTTCCACTGTCCTTAGCATTATGATTTCATTATATAAGGTAGAAAAGACTTAAGAGGCCATCTAATCCAAGCCTCTTCTTTTATAGGCGAGAAAACAGAAGCCCACAGAGGGAGGTTAAGTGATGTGTCCAAAGTCACAAGATGGCAGGTGTGAGAGGTTGCACTTGAACCCAGACCATCTGATTCTAGAATCAGTGTTCTCTCCACTGTCACATTCTGCCTCAGGATAGAAAACTGAATCAATATTATGGAATACAATGTGGCACAGTAGAACTCACATCTCCTGACTATTACATGATATAATTTTAAAGATATTAGAAAGCTTCCCACCTTCATCCTCCAATGCCTATGAGGTATATAGCAATAGGAAGCCAAGGCATTGAGCACAAGAAAACTCATGTTTAGTAATTGGAGAATAATCCAATTAACTGGAGCATAATATGAAGGAAGGGAAGTAATAGCAGATAAAGCTAGAAGGGAAGGCTAGGGCCAGGTCATGGAGAGCCTTGAGTGTTAACCTAAGGAATTCACACTTTATTTTGTAAGCAATGGAGAACGATTTGAGATTTTTGAACATTGATTTTTACCACCATTCTGCCCGACCAGGTCCATATATTCTCTTCCCCTGATCTTAGCTTCCAAATCTCTATTGCTAAGCTCCCAGTCTCCTGGAACCCTCCTTTTCATACAACGTGGGCAATTCTTGGCCATTTGTTTTCCACATGGATTAAAAAACTGGAGAAAAGAGAATCGAAGCATTACAACTACCATCTCAAGGAAATATCTGATGGGTCTAGGACAAAAACTATGCCTTTCATATATTCTTACACACATTAGTCAGAGCTCATGAAGAGTGTTCAGCATTTGATTCCTGATAACTCAGAGGTTCTATTCAATGATTCAGCCAAGAGATTCATAGCCAAATGTAACATTGACAAGAACAAGCCCGTGGCATAGGCATTCTTAGGAGAGGCACCGCAGTGATTAATGGAAATCATGCTGGACCCAGCACCAAAAACCTTGCACTACAGTGATGTAACCATGGAAGAGTCATCAAATTCATCTTGTTGACCTGTGGTATTATAACGCTGTCTATTCCCCAGGGCTATGATGGAGATTTAATGAGATAAGGAGCATAAAATAACCTGAAAACCTTGAATAAATAATAACTATAAGTTGGTAGTAATAGTCATGGCAGCAATAGTAATATGATGGATGATTGATTGTTAAATGGACATTTACAGTCTCCCTCTACTAAACTGTAAGTTCCATGAGGACAGGTACCGATACTTTTTCTAAATTTTGCATTCACTCTAATGTGAGGCTTCTCAATCTGGGATTCCAGACCCCCAAGGAGTCCATGGATAGATTTCAGGAAGTCTATAAATTTGGATGGGAAAATTACATCTTTTCACTTTCATTTCATCTAATTATTAATATGGGTGTCAAAACATTATTCTGAGAAGTCCACAGATTTTTATCAGACTGTCAGAAGAGTCTATGACACAAAAAAGATTAAAAAGGATAAAATCCCTGTCCCGGTGCTTATAACGGTGGTATGCATACAGTTGGCACTTAATAAATGACTATCGCTAAATGTTATCAATACATAGGTCATATATATTGCCCCTGCACTTCAAACTCTTCAGTGACTCTAGTGAAGAACCTTTAGAGTCAGGAGACCTTACTTTGGATCCCACTTCAGGCACTAGCTATGTGATCATAGGCAATTCATTATAGCTTTCAGAGCAAAAAAATGGGGAGAATAATACTTTCAGAGGCTATTTTGTAGGGGTTTTGCAAGAAAGGCATTTTGCAAGTCTAAAGTGCTGTGTCAATATAAATAATCAGTAGAGATATATCCTACTAAGTCTAAGCCCATTAACCTGGCATTCAAGAGCATCCCCAAGTGGTTCCAACCTCTGCCTTTAGTTTATTTCGCACTGTTCTCCTGAACGTATTCTGCCATCCGGCTAAACAGGACTGTTCATAGACCATACACACCCTCTGCTTTCTCATCTGTGCACCTTTGCTGCATTATTCTTTATTCCTGTATTTCCCATATGCAAATCCTGCAATTACGCCTGGTATCCAAATTCAAGCTCAACTGTCAACTCTGTCAAATTGACAAGCATTTATTAAGCGCTTACCATGTGGGCATTGTGCCTGGGAGACAAAGGAGGAGGAGGAGGAGGAGGAGGAGGAGGAGGAAGAGGAGGAGGAAGAGGAGGAGGAAGAGGAGAAGGAGGAGGAGGAGGAGGAGGAGGAGAAAAAGAAAGAAAACATTTCTTGTCCTTAGGGAGCTTACATTCTATCTATCTATCTATCTGTCTGTCTGTCTATAGATAGATAGATTTATCTATATCAATCTGTATGGCCTGGAGTCAGGAAGACTCATCTTTCTGAGTTCAAATCTGGCCTCAGACATTTACTTGCTGTGTGGTCCTGGGCAAGTCACTTAATCCTGTTTGCCTCGGTTTCCTTATCTATAAAATGAGCTGGAGAAGGAAATGGCAAAACATTCCAGTATCTCTTCCAAGAAAACCCCAAATGGGGTCATAAAGAGTTGGACATGGCTGAAATAACTGAACAACAACACAGACAAAAGAGAAATACAGAGTAGATAGAAAGTAACCTAGAAGGAATGGGCAGCTAGGTGGTGCAGTGCATAGAGCTCCAGGCCAGGAGTCAGGAATATGTAAGTTCAAATCTGACCTCAGACACTTATTAGGCTGTATGACCCTGGGCAAGTCACTTCACCCTGTTTGCCTCAATTTCCTTATCTGTCAAAAGATCTGGAGAAACAAATGGCAAACCAGTTCAGTATCTCTTCCAAGAAAATCCCGAATGGGGTCATGAAGAGTTGGACACAACTAAATAACAACAAACCTTAGAAGGGGAGGCACTAACAGCTGAGGCATTGGCAAAGAACTCCTAGAGGAAATGAATCTTAAAAGAAGCCAGGGATTCTCAGTCAGAGTTTGGAAGGAAAAGTATTTCAGTCATGAGGAATAGCTAGTGTGAAAGCATGGAGGTAGGTGACAGAGGATGATGTATGTAGAACAGTAAGTAGGCCAGTGTCACTGGACCACAAGGTGTGCAAAGGGGAAACAAGGATGCGGGAAGACTGGAAAGCCACACAGTGGTCAGGTTGTGAAGAGCTTCAATGCTAAACACAGAGGTTTATAGGGGATCCTGGAGGTGACAGGGAACCATGGGAGTTTATTGAATAGAGGTGGTGACATGACCGGACCTATGCTGTAGGAAAACTACTTTGGCAGCTGGAGTGTGGAGAGTGGATTGGGGAGGGGAGACACTCGAGGCCGAGAAGTCATTTAGGAAGCTACTGTAATTGCCCTAGTGAAATGTGAGGAGAGCCTGAACTTTATGAAGTTTGATATTATATGTGAGATTTCACTGGTGCTGTAGTGCCTGGGGCCCTAAGACATTAAGAAATGTTTCTAGGATCACACGGTCAGGCTGTGTTAGAGGCAGGATCTAAACCCTTCAAGACTCTGAGGCCAGCTCTCTATCCACTATTGCACAATGCTACTCTATTTTTATATGGAATTTATATTGTACTTTCTATTATATATATATATACATATATATATATTTGTATATTTTATCATCTTCAATTAGACTATAAGCTCTTTGAGGACAGGTTGTTGTTCAGTCATTTGTCAGTTATGTCTGACTCTTCGCGACCCCATTTGGGGTTTTCATGGCAAAGATACTAGAGTGGTTTGCCATGTCTTTATCCAGCTCATTTTTCAGATGAGGAAACTGAGGTAAATTACTTGCCCAGCACCCAGAGCTAGTAAGTGTCTGAGACAGGATTTGAACTTAGGAAGAGGAGTCTTCCTGACTCCTAACCTGGTACTCTATCCACTATCCCACATAGCTGCTTTTTGAGTATGGAGGACACATCTTATTTACAGCTTGAATAGCTTAAAACTCAACTAAGACTTTTAGAACGTCTCCTGTTTTTGTATTACCCTCAGCGACAAGCACAGTACATTGTGCTTCAGATGGGGAGGGGTAAAGGCGTAGGAGTACAGACCAATGATTTCGCAGGTAGAGGAAACTCCCCTTGTGGAAACATCTTCCACTAAAACACATCATCGATTCACTTGTAATGTATGATCTTGGAGATATGTCTAGGCCACTGAGAAATGAAGTGATTTATCCATGTCCATATACATAATATGTCCAGAGGAGGGACCTGAACTCAGGTCTTCACTCCAAATGAGATCTTCTAGCCACTGAATCACAGTCTTTAGTAACTAGATAGTGGGTACTTAATGAATGTTGATTGAAAATGCCTAGCACAGTGCCTGATAGGTGTTTCATAGAAGCTTGTTGAACTGGAAGGATGAATGCATGCAGGAATGAATGCATCTACGCCTAAAGCATGATTTCTTGGTTATTAGGAGACAGGCGACTGCAGTGTATGGACCACTAGGTAATACACCAAGTACAGCAATAAGCGAATTTAACAAAAGAGACTTAACTAAGGCACTGGAAGAGAGAGTGTGTGTGTGTATATCTCCCATAACAGAGAAATAATTCAGCTACAATTCAACACATGCAAACTTTAAACAGGAAAACAAGTGATGCGGGAAATTATTAGAGCATGTGGCCATGGAGGACAAGCAGACAACAGAGACAGTAGATAATGAAAGAGCCTAATAGGGACCCAACCAGATGTTTCTTATTCTTTTCCTCCCTACTATCTGGCTTTGCTGAGTTCTGTGTCTCTATGACTCTTGTAACTGCCCTGCTTGGGACCAGAGGACCAAGACAGCGTGTTCACTTTGTTCTACAGTGTGGCCCTGAGTTTGCTGACTGCATTTGACCTGCCTCACATGTTTGCCGGGAGGTAAACATTTAGCAAACCTTAAGTTTGCATATTAGTGCGAATAACAGTATTAGTACTAGTGTTATTAGCCTTGGAGTCTGTAGACAAAGCCCGGAAATGGATAGAGTGCTTGCCTGGGAGTTGGGAAGATTTGAATTCAAATACCACCTCAGCTACTTACTAGTTAAGGAATCCAAAGCAGGTCAGCCTCTGTTTCATCAGCTATAAAATGTCAATAACGATAGCATCTACTTTCCAAGACTGTTGTGAGGATTAAGTGAGACAGTGTATAGAAAGCACTTCAGCAAGCCTTAAAATCTTATATAAATTCTATGTAATTACTGTTATTTGTTATAATATATGAATCTCTTAAAGGCACTATAGCATAACAGACAGAGGGTGGAATTTGGAGTCTGGAAAATGTGAACTCAAAGCCTGTCACTGAGACATATGTATTCGATCACTCAGCTTCACAGTAACCCATGCCTAGAAGATCCTCAGCAAATGAAATTATATCACATATGTATGTATGTGTATATACATATGTACGCACACACACGCAAGTATATATATATATATGTGTGTGTGTGTGTGTGTGTATATATGCTAATACTCCTCCTCGCTATTAGTTATATAGTACCTACATGATGTATGTCAACCTCTAGATATAGACACATATACAAGTATCTGTGTATACACCTATATTTGCTAAATGTGCGTACATATATTCATATATATGTCATTGTCTTTGTTTATAGGCAGGACAAGGTTTTATCAAGTCACAGAAGGAACCAGCTTATGATGTAAACTTAGCCATGAGCTCTGCTAACCAACAGGGCCTTGGATTGTTTTTGGCTGACAATACCCCTTCTGCCTCATCACCAGTAGGGGGCAGTACTGAGCTGAGAATGTAGGGTATGATGGCAAGCCTCGGTAGGAAGTACCCCTCTAACAGGACCTGAAGAAATAATAATGTGTAGCTAGCTAGCTAGATATACACACATTCATATATAGGTATATATACATACTTCTATGTATATATGCACTTACAAATATACACACATATATATGCATATATATGTATAAACACAAAAATTATATATATATGCTATCAATATGTGTATATATATGTTATATATAGTTTAGTCTGTTAATTATATATGTATAGAGATAACATATATCTACATATATTCATACATATACACGTGTACATATACATATATACATATATTGTAGGTACATACACATATGCATCTGTATATATGTCTATGTACATATCTCTATCTCTGTCTCTGTCTCTATCTCTATCTATATCTATCTATCTGTCTGTCTATCTATGGCCAAAGAAAGAAAACAAGATTTCCAGTTGGGGCCTGGGCATTATTAGCAAATGGGGCAATGCCTGAGATGTTCCAGTATTGTTATAGTCCTGCTATGAGGCCCAGAATGTATTAATTACTCTGACCATTTACAGAGTTTTTGATAAAAAATACCCTTTTATAATAATGTTCATTTATAATAATGAAATGCCCCCAATTTTATGGCACTTCAAAGTTTCAAAGTGTTTGTTTCACAACAACCCTGTGAACTCGGTAGTGAACGTATTAAGATCATTCCCATTTTACAGATGAAGAAACTAAAGTATCAGACAAGTAAATTGTTCTGGGTCATATATGTCCAGTAAGTGTCGAGGTTGATATGTGAAGCCACATCTCCTGACTGCTAGACTAGCACTGTTTCCAGCACCAGGCTACCTCTTAATTAGATAAAGTGGTTTGCTTATTTTTCTCTCTTAATACCCTCTTGTTAATCACCAGTTACCTCAAATCACGGAAATTTTTCAAAGTTTCTACTTGAAAAAATGTTGGGTCTCCAATGTAAATGATGTCAGTGAATTAATGGGGTATGTAACACTCTTTGCCTGAAGGGTTCGCATCACCAACTGAACACCTTTCACTACACTAAATTCTCATTCTTGCTCAGGTCTGGGAAATACCTGAATCTGACAGAAGCCACGGGCCTTTAGCTCATCCAGGATGAAACTCTGGAAAGCCTGGAGTAAGCCAGAGTAGTCAGCACTGCACTTCTTTCCGAGCGGAAGCCGAAGATGGAATTGTACTTGGGTTTGCACGGTCTGCAACAACTGGAGTTCTGTAAGCACATCAGAAGGAACACTCCATCAGCATGGTAACTCGAGAATTTTCTGCTCTGTAGTAAGACCTTTCTTTCAGTTACCTTGGAAACTAAAAGAAGGACAAGAATAGCACAGGATGGAAGGAGCTGGAGGGGCTACAACCTGCCTTGGTAGAAAGAATTCCCATACCAGACATGAGAGGGAATTCTAAGCAATGCCATACGAGGCTTAGGCCAGAGAGAAGACATTGGAAGGACTTGATGGCTGTTTTCAAGTATTTAAATGGGGTCTTGAGAAAGAGAGATCAGAGTTGTTGTGCTTGGTGCCAGAGAGCAAAATTAATAATTGTGGGTGGGACTTATAAGAAAATAGACTTAAGAGGGCTATAAGGAAAAACTTCCTAGCAATTAGAGCTGCCCAATCATGAAATGAGTTGACTTCAAAGGTATTGAGTTTCCATTGCTGGAGGTCTACAAGAAGAGGCTGGTTAACCAATTCTCAGGGATGCTGTCCAAGGAATTGTTACTCTTTCAGCTCCAAGATTTCTGAGATTCTCATCCTGCCTGATTCTTATCAATATGTTCCCACAAATAAGCCCAATTCACTGGAGCCCCTCCCTCAGGTGAGATACTAAGAGAAATAATGGCTCTTGCTGCCAAGGAGGCTATAATCTGATAAAGATGAGAATTGTACGGAAACAATATAAAATAAAAGAGAATGTAGGTGCATGCAAGAAGTATGAATGTGGTCAGCCAATCCAGAACCCCAGAATTTCAGATTTAGAAGAAACCTCAGATGCCATCTAGTCCAACTCTCCCGGTCCCCCCAAAGGAATCCCCCACAGCATCCTTAACAAATGGTCCCCTAGACTTTACCTGAAGAGCTCCAATGACAAAGAACCTACCCCTTCCCAAGGGAACCCATTCCATTTCGGGATAACTCTAATCATTAGGATGATTTTTGCTAAAATTGAGCCCAGATTACTTTCTTTGCCTCTAGTTTTGGTGACCTCTGCCCTCTGAGGTTAAATGGAACAAGTGTAATCTCTGTTGCATGTGACAGCAATACCGTCGAGGCTATGATGCTACTGAAGGGAAACAGAGGGGAGAACTATTAGAATGAGGAGCTATCTTCCCAAGGTCTGGGAAGAGGCACTCCCCACATCCTCAGGTAAAGGCAGCAGGATACAGATTGACCCTGGCCATCCTATCCCTGTGAGTGCCTATGGGCATACACATTTGGGGGCAGCATAAAGGAGCTCTAAATGAGAAATCCTGAGCAATTCTGAAGTGGCCCTCAAAGAGGGCAATTCTCTGGAGATATGGATTGCTGCAGAATTAACAAAGTGACTTTATTCTACAACCAAATACATCCATTCCACCCTATAGAACATCTGGAGCTCATTGGGAAGAAGGCATTCCAGTAGAGCCCTCTAGTTTGTAGCTTGGGCATTTCTTTTATTACCCAAAAAGTCTATGTTGAGTTTTCAAATTAAATACATACCCAAACATGTTACATTCATAAAAACCATATGGTTGGTTGTTGTCCTCTGTTCTCAAAGAGGACCAAAATGACATCATTATGTTGGAGTCAAGGTACAGGGTGTTCAACTGAACTCAGGAGGCTCTACCACAAGTCAGGCACAAATAGTCCACAGGAACATTTGGAGTGGAAATGTCTCTAAATTTGTGCATCTCACGTTTCTTTTGAGCTATTGCAATTCCGTTTTGCTCACAGGGCACAGCTCCTTCTTTGATGCAGGCACCCCATACTTGGTAGTCTTGTGCCTCCCGTGACATGCAATCAATTCCAAAGTTCTTCAGAGAGACCTTAAGAGTGTCTTTGTATCACTTCTTCTGGCTTTGTGTGAGCTCTCCATAAAATAGTATTTCAGGCAAACGTACTTTTAGCGTTTCAACAACACGGCCAGCCCATCATAGCTGGGCTCTGTGCGGTAGAGTTTGAATGCTTGGCAGTTTAACTAGAGAAAGGACTTCGGTGTCCGGTACCTTCTCCTGCCAGGCGATCTTCAGAATCTTCCTAAGACAATTCAAATGGAAGTGATTCGGTTTCTTGGCATGGTGTTGGTATACTGTCCAGGCTCACCAGCATACAACAATAAAGTCAGCACAACAGGTCTGCAGACCTTCAGCTTCTCTTCTCTCCCATGCTTTCTTTTGGAGCCTCCCAAACACTGAGCTAGCTTTGGCAATATGTGTATCAACCACATCATCTATGTGTATGTACATCCCTGGAAACTACATTACCAAAGTAGGAGAACTTATCCCCATCATTTAATATTTCTCCATATCATGGTGCTGGCTGGTGGAGAACATGCATTTTCTTGGTGTCGTTAGGCCAACAATAGCACAAGCAGCAGAGAACGGATCCATCTTGGCCTCAGAGGCTCCATTGAGTGCACAATCATCTACAAACAAAAAATCATACACCAGCTCTCCTTCCACTTTAGTCTTGGCTTGTAGCCTTTTCAAGTTGAATAATTTACTGTCAGTGTGGTAGCTGCCCTTGATGCCATGTTCACCCTTATTGAAGCTATCTGACAACATTGCTGAAAACATCATGCTAGAAAGCATGGGAGCAATGACACAGCCCTGTTTCACTCCATTAGTGACTGGGAAAGCAAGAGAGCATCAACCTGTACAAGCATGCTGTCATGAGACTGACATTCAATACTGATGAACTTCTCCAGGCACCCAAATTTTGCCATAATTTTCCACAAGCCCTCACAACTGACAGTACCGAAGGCCTTGGTCACATTGGCAATGTTGTGTAGCCCTCTGTTCTGCTCCTGGCATTTCTCCTGGAGTTGTTGGGCAGCAAACACCGTACTGACCACTGCCTGGCCCTTTCCAAAGCCACACTGGCTCTCGGGTACATGACCATCTTCCAAGTGAAGGATCAGCCTTTTACGGAGGATTCTGGCAAGAATATTGCTGACAGTGACTAAAAGAGAGAGACCCCTGTGATTGTCACAGGATGACCTATTTCCTTTTCCTTCATAGAGATGGATAATAGAGGCATCCTTGAACTCCTGGGGGATGACCTCCTCTTCCCATATAACTCTGAAGATTTAGTCAGTTTTCGTATGATAAGTGGACACCCTGCCTTGTAAATCTCAGCTGAAATAGAATCAGCACCAGGGTCTTTGTCACACAAGAGGAGTCTAATGGCCTTCAAAATTTCTTCTTCAGTTGTAAGTTTGGCTTCAGATGGATCGACTTCAACCTGAGGTATGTGGTCAGTGGATTCAGCTTTAATTGATGATGGTCTGTTGAGAATTCTATGGAAGCTCTCAGCCCATCTCTCCACAATCATGTCTCTATCACTAACCAATGTGATTCCATCAGCACTGAGTAGTTAAGATGTGCCATAGGTCTTTGGCCTCTAAATAGTCTTCAGAGCATCATAAAAGCGCTTTGGATTGTTACTACCAGCATAAAACTGAATTTTAGTTGCTTTCTTACTGAGTCAAGAATTCTGCTTCTCTCTAAGCTTTGTTTGTACTTAACTTTTGATGGAATTAAATGCTATCTTCTTAGAGACAGATGAACTATCCTGCTCGTAAACCCTGTGGAGTTCTTGTTTTTTGGTGAGCAGCTTCTGAATTTCCCCATTATTTTTGCCAAACCCATCTTGTTGTTTGTGGGTGATCTGGCCCAGAAGAGTAATTGCAAAACAGTACACCAAATTTTTCCTCACTCCTTTTCTGTTCCACTGTTGCCAACTATGTGTCACCTCAGCTTTCTCTCCAAGTTAGCATCGAACTGTTCCCATTTAGAGACAGCTCTGATCTGTAAACTAAGTCTTCTGATAATCATCTTGGCTTAGGGCCATCACTTTTGTCGAATGTGAATATTTATCTTGGAGAAGATGTCTATGATCAGTCCAGCACTCTGTACCATACATTGCCTTCATCATTCTCACTTCTTGTCTGCTTCTTCTCCTTACAAAGACATCATCTGATAAATGCTAATGTTTCCTGTGAGAGTACATCCACGAAGTTTAATTATGTTTAAGTAAAAGGAAGACCGTGTCGGTGATGAGAAGGTCATGAGATGCACAAGTCTTCAGTAGTAAGTAACCATTGCTGTTGCTGTTTCCGACTCCATTTCTCCTAAGAACTCCCTCCTAAGGTAGTCTTTGCCTACTCGGACATTAAAGCTATCAAGAATTATAACTGTGTCCTCTTTCATCACATTGATGAGGGTCTCTAGGTCTTCATAAAATTTTTCTTTTACCTCATCAGGATTTGGTGATGGAGTGATAGTTGTATCCACAACTGCTGTGTCATCGCTTGCCTGTTACCATAAGACTTTGAGGTAGGTAAAAGTAGTAAAATGGTATGGGTGGTATCTTTTGATTTGTGCATAAATTGGATGAAGTGAGGCAGAGTTGTGCAAAGTCATCAACCTCACCTCACCCTCTCTTTCAGAGTCATCAAAGAACAAGTGGCAAGACAAAAGTCAAGATGACTGGTGATGGCTCAAGATGCAGTGGATGACCTTGGTATCTTGGATGTCTAATGAAAACCTAAGTGCTCCATAGCACCTGCTTCTGCTGCCTTCATGGAGGTTGGAATTAATTGTTCTCATCCACCCATTCTGCTGGGGAATCTTCACATGCTTGGGATAGACTCCTCCCTAACTCATTGAGGGGTATGAGACCTCTTGGCTATTCTCAATCTGGTTTAGACTGTCTACCTAAATGGTTTACCAGTGTGGCTGCTGCACATGCTACAGGTAAAAGTAGGGTGAATCAGGTGGACACCACAGGTAGAAAGCAGCCCTGAAAAGGGCTCAGCAGCCCTCACACTCTACACCTACGTTTGATCCTACAACTAAACACTCCCATTCCACCCAGGGGAACATCTGGAGCTCATCTGGAATAGGGCATTCAACTAGAGCCCTCTAGTTTGTAGCTTGGGCATTTTTTTAATACTAAAAAAAACCCACTATGTTGAGATTTCGAATTAAATACATACCCAAACATGTTCCATCCACAAAAACCATATAGTTCCTATGGGAACACCACATGACTACGTGAGTTATAAAGAGAGATCAATTCCACATCTACTTACTCTGACAAGCCTGGGGCAGAGGAGGCTCTGACATCCAGCGCTGATTCTCTATATTGCATATAAACGGCCCCCGGGGTAAAGCATTTCGATAGCCCTGGCGACACATAATCTGGCATTGCTGAACAGCCTGTCCTTGGTCTGTCCCCTTCTCACAAAGAACTACTCCATGGACTACATCAGAGGCTTTAAAGGGCAGTGGACACTGAGGACCTAGGAGGAATGGGAGATAAATGATTGGCATTCTTAAGTATTAATATGGGCAAAGTGGAGGAAAGATGTATATTGTCCAGACTACAGCAATTGCAAAGATAGCCCCTTGAACATATATCTTGGACAGGCTTTGGTGATGGATAATGAACTTGGCTTAGAACTGGGGAGGAGGAAGAAAAAGAGAGAAGATGAAAGGCTCGGTTTCATTTGGGAAATTACATGGTGCTTCAGTGATTCCAAGCTGCTGGCTGACACAAAAATCCATCTCTTTAACATTCAATATTCTCCCAGTAATGCTATAGGGCTGAGAATCATGGAACATCACAGCCTTGAAAGAATTCCACTCATTGGTAACCCAAAATAAAATGGAAAGACATACAAGGTACACACATAGGCTATAACATATGGCAAACAATGACTCATGAAGGAGGGGTAACGTAAAAGTCCCTGGGGAGACATTACGAGGCAGGAAAGCTCTGGATTTGGAAACAGGAAGACCTATGTCCACACCCTGCCTTGAACCCTTACTGTGTGACAATGGACAAATCACTTAACCTGTCTGAATAGTTTTCCTGACTATAAAATGAGGATGATGATAACATCTGTAGCATTATACCAGGCAGCATGGTGTAGGGGATAATAGTTTAATTACTATTTACGTGGCACTTTTAAAACTTTCTTTCCAAATATTCTCTGATTTTATCTTCACAACAACCCTGGTGCTGTTATTATTCCAATTTTTCAGGTGAGGAAATAGGCAGGCAGGGATTAAGTAATTTGTCCAGGGTCACACAGCTAGTATCTGAGATTGGATTTGAACTCAGGTCTTCTCGACTCTGAATCCAGAGCTTTATCCACTATGCCATCTAGCTAAGATCATAGATTCATCCAAGTAATCTAAATAACTCAAGCGAAGCTCTGGACAGTGTAGACACAGAAACTGTCCTTGGTGAGAAATTTGTTTAGTTATTAGATTGATTAACACAGATCTGCAGACATAAATCAGTAATACTCTTTAGTAAAGAAGGCAGAGTGCTCCTCACTTACCATCTTCTGTGTCATATCATAGTTATTTGGGCATTTCCCCTACTCTCCCTTTCCCATTAGATTATAAACTCCTTGAAGGCAACAATCATGGCATCTTTGTGTTCTTCAGCTCACCCTTCCTTCCCCTCCAATGACTAGCACAAGACCTTGTACAAAACACTTAATTACCATAGGTGGAATAATTGAAACTAAAGAGATAGTCATTATAGGCATACATGCTCCCTTAGGTTTCATGGTAACTTTTGGGGGTGGGGAGGAGAAGAAAGGGGAGCAAGAGCAGATGGAGATCCAGAGCTATCATTTCACAGACATGGAGGAAAGCTTCCAGTATGAATGATGCCCTTCAGCAACTACCTTTAACTTGAAGTCTAAACTATTTGCCTAGAGCTCTCAGAGGATGAGTCACTTGCCCATGGTCACACAACTAACATTGTGAAAGACAGGACTTGACCCCAGCTCTTCCTTACTCCATTCACTACCTCATGCTTCTTCTTATGGCTATTACATCACTTTATAAATAATGCCACATTTCTCACTTACCAGGCGGACAATTCAGTGCTTCCATGCCTCCACTCTCCCTTTTTTCCCAATGCTTAAAACGCTCTTCTCGTCTCTGCAACTAGAAAGCCTAGCTACCCTTACAGGCACAAATCAAAGGCCACCTCCTCTATAAATCCTTCTATGATCTCTCAGTACCAGGGATCCTTAACCTAGTCACTTGCCCCCAAGGAACACAGTAAACTTGGATGGGAAGTAAAAGTTAACCTCTAACCGAAACATAGCACCTTTCTATACAATGAATGTAGGCAACAAACATTATTTTGAGGAAAGGTTCATAGGCTTCACCAGACTACCAAACAGATCCAGGGCACAAAAATGATTAAGAAGCCCAGTGTAGGGATCACAGAGATGATCTCTATCTCCTTTGAAAGGCTCTAACACTTTACCTTTCCACCTTAGATAATAGATATTAATGCCTAATCTCATCTCCAAACCATAAGCTCCATAAAAGCAGGGACCACTTTTTTATCTCTGAGAGCAACCAGGATGAACCATTGTACACAGCAATTGTTCAAGACCTATTCATTGCATCACATTGAATTTTCTTCTTATTCAATGAGAAATATGGACCAGATCCCAAGAAAATGGTTCTAGGGCTGGAAAGGATCTCAGAAGTAATCTAGCCTAACCCCTTCCTTCTACAGATGAGGAAATTATCCCAGAGAGGTTGAATTACTGGTCCAAGGTCATACATCTAGTAAACATCAAAGATAGGATATTCTCTCAGATTATGTCTATGTACTTCAAAGATCTATTATTTATTTCCTCTGTTGTAAGCATTTCCTCCAGATCACAGCTCCTCAACCACTTGGCAGGCAGTCTACAAAGGCTTCAGTGTCCAAAATATTAATCCCTGTGCAGCCAGCTTAGTGAGGAGCCTCTCTGAACTCAGCCAGGCTTGTTCCCAGATGACCAACATAAAATTCATGGCCAGAGACCCATGCAGAAAGTCAGGCCAGTTTGGTGGCATCAGCCAGGGCTTGTGGTCCCCCGCCACACAGTACAACCTCAGAGAACCCAGCATTACCACTCTACTGTCATAGGGTTTTGGAGGAGGGCTTAAGCAGAGAATTGGCACAAGTGTCAAGATCACTCTTAGGGCTCACATGTAGGCCACTGATTTCTTCTTTACTGAAGAAAAAGCAATTCTTTTCACCCCAGCTTTAATGAAGACTTACCAATCTCATATTTTACAGGGAAACAAAGGAGACTATGGTGGATGAGGTCTCTGGGGTTTTTTAAACCTTCTTTTCCCCTAGATTAACAGTGTAGCCAGCCCCATAAAATGATAGGGTTAAGTTAAATGACCCCCGAAGTTATTTTCCACCTCAAAAGTGATTCTAGATAAATAAAATGATGTATATGAAATCCATGGGAAACAGATGTGTCCAATAAAGCACTCTCAACAGATGGAAATCTATCAAGCTGGAAAGGTTCTGCACAAAACCTTTTGAGAATTCTCCATTGCCTACCTAATAAAATCCAAACTCCTTCAAGGCCATCCGCAACATGTCATCTATCTCCCTTCCCTGCTTTATTTCACACTAATAACACACCAACACATATACACACATACATTACATGCCTACCAAACCATTCACAGTCCCCAACAGATGTACCACGCTTTCATATCTATAAACCTTTGCTCATTCTTTTTTTCCCATTTCTAAAACTCCCTCTTTTCTAGGTTATATGCCATCTCCCTCCTGAAGGCTTGAATATTCTTTTCCTGCTATGGTCTCTCATCAAGCTTCGAAATATTTTAGGGTGTTAGCATTGTATATATTTTGTAATCCTGCACTAGACTTCAAACTTCAAGAGGGCAGGCATGATCTGTCCTTTAATCTCTCCCTGCATTTCCCAAAGTTCTTGGCACATTTAACGGGATCTACTTCACAAATATTTATTGAATTTTAGAGGACTTGCCCAAGATCACACATTTAATCAGCAGAAAACTTAAGACTTAAGCCTGCTTGTTGACCCCTTCTCCCCCCAGTCTTCTGTTCTTTCTACTTCAACAGGACGCCTCTGAGGAATAGAGTAGGGCATTTAGAGCTGTGTGAACACTCTCATGCTACAGGATAAGAAAGAGCAAAGAAGTGAGACTTCACTGTTTCTGGTCATAAAACCTAGCTCAACTACTCACTGGCTGTGTGACCTTGGGCAAATCACTTCTTCTATTAAAAAGGCTATTAATAATACATGCCCAGCCTGCCTTACAGGTTTATTTGGGAGGATCAAATGAGTTAAGTGTGGGAAGGCATGTTGTAAACTGTAATGTGTCATAGAAATATCACCTATCTTTTTTTCTGTCTTATTGCTTAGATAACCCCTTTCTCTGTGTGTGTTTTGCGTGTGTGTGTGTGTGTGTGTGTGTGTGTGTATGTGTGTGAGACAGTGACAGACAGACAGACAGAGAAAGAGACAGAGACAGATTTGTAAGTCTATTTTCCCTAGATTCCCTTTTTGGAACCAGAATAATGAATGTTTGAATTAGCTGTCAAGGGATTTGCCTCATGAATTTACAAATATTACATAAGATGTTGACACCTTTGCTGCCAACACTCATAATTTC
The DNA here is from genome assembly GCA_028646595.1 of Phalanger gymnotis. NCBI lineage: Eukaryota > Metazoa > Chordata > Mammalia > Diprotodontia > Phalangeridae > Phalanger > Phalanger gymnotis. Next base: position 89,961,844 of record CM053622.1, read on the forward strand.
ATCCACACTCCCATGTTCCCAAGCGAGTGTGTCCTTCAGCCTTTCCACTAGTCCCATCGAAGTTCCCATGCTGAACTGCAGTTATAAATCATTCCTGGGAAAGGGCTCGAAGAATCATGGAACCTCAAAGCTGAAAGGAGCATCAAAGGGCATCCGTTTGATGACAGATAGTACTAGATGACTTGTAAGATCTCTTTCAATTCAAACATTCTATGACTCTGCACCCCTTACCGACATTCAGTTCAACAATTCAATTCAACAACCACTGATTAAGTCATTTTTAAAGCACTGTGATGGGCGTCAATGAAACAAAAATCAAAATGAATCAGCCCCTGCTCTCAGGGAACTTATGTTCTACAAAGGGGCTTTGCCATGTATACACATGAAGAGATGAGAAATGTATCAAATATAATTTTAAGAGAGAGAGAACAATTACAACTGGCATCATCAGGAGAAGTCTCCCATAGGAGGTGGCACTCAAGTCATACTTTGAAAGAAGTCAGAATTCTGTAAGACAGAGACAAATAGGGAAGTGACCTGACAAAATCCACTAAAAAACTTTTAATGATTGAAAACTCTCTGCCTCCTGAGGCAGCCCATACCTCTTTTGATAAGCTCTATTTGCTATGGAAGCCTGGAGTTATACCAAGCTCAAATGTGCCTCTCATAATAACAACCACACCGGCATACCCAGGATGGCTGGTAGCACAGGTTCTTTTATCTACTTTACTAGGAAAGACAGCCATTTCAGGGGTCAACAATCTTCTTTAATTACGTAAAAGACAGATGGAGAAAACAGAGAAAAGAGAAATAAAGACCAACAGACAGGGCTCTACTGCCTGAATCAAAGCAAAACTACTAGATATACTTTACATTCACCACTGGATCAAGAGAGCCTTTATCTCTGAGGAGGGAGGAAGCTCTGAACATGAGGCCACTCAGAGTCTCGACCAGGGAACCACAACATCTTTCTCATAACCGAGCCCCCAGAGCAAAAGCTCACCTCTCACATATACTCTAAAGGTGTGTAAGCCTTCCTACGAGCAAGCAAGCTCCCCTTAATGGGCTCCACAGGAGGCCTATTGATGGGTGAGGAAGACCTTATTCCCCATTAACCTTATGCCTCTCTATTTTTTCCACTCCCTGTTCCTAGATCTGCCTTCCAGAGCCAGAGAGAATCAATCTAACACCTTAATAGCCCTCCACATAATTGAAGGCAGTGATAATGCCCTACCTCCTTTTCATCTATGGAGGCCAAGCACCCTCAATTCCCAAAACTGGTTTTCATATGGTTTTAATACAAAAATATAACCATTCTGATTCCTCAATTGTTAAAGGGACACGGTGAAGGAGGCTCAGGGAAAAGGCAAGAACATGGATCTGGGACTTAAGATGCTGCCTAGCTTTGCCACTACCTTTGTTTTGCTGTGACTTTGGGCAAGCTTTTCTGGGCCTCAGTTTCCCCACCTGTAAGTGGAGGGAGGATTACAAAGGTTGTTTCCAGCACGAATAGGCTATGAGTCTTACAAGGAAAACGTCTGTGGAGACTATTCTGGTGAAAACCCTCATCGTATCCAACATGCAGAACAAAGTGACATGTGTGTACTTGGCAAACATCCCCGCTGGTGCTGAACCACAGTCCTGTCCTGATCGCTTACTGTGACACATTCCACAGCTTGTGAATAGCTTTTCCTGTTTCCTAGTTGCCCGATCAGGATGCATGAGAAATTAGGACAAGGACAAGAATGTCAGGTCAAATAAGATCACAGAACTTACACCGCAGGCCCAGGAACAATAGTCCCTTACATGGGTATAGTCCTTTGCATTTTAGAAAGCTCTTTTACCCCTATTACATGTCTGGGGCAGGATCCTAGCATTTGAGAGCCAACAGGGACATGAGAAATCATCTGGTCCAATGCAATGGACCATTTAATTTTAGAGATAAGGCAGTTGAGGTCCAGAGTTTGAATGGTTTGCTCAGTCAGTAAGCCAGCAAACCTTTATCAAACGCTTACTATAGACTACCCACTGTTCTCTAGGTGCAAAGCTAGGATGAAAATCCTAAACAAGTAAATGGTAAAACCAAAATAAAGAACCTAGGCTTCCTGACTTTCAATCCGAGGCTCTTTCTATAACCCTATACCTACAGTAGATCTTATTAATCATATAGGAGAAGGCAAAATAGGCACTGTCACCATCTAATGATAATTAATAATTAATAACAAAATAAATATCCATAAGTCATAATTAATGATAATTTGAATGTATAAAGTACCTAGCAGTTTACAAAGTAATTTCCTTACAATGACTTCACAAAGTAAATGGGATAAGCCCTATCATTCCAGTTTTACAGACGAGGAAACTGAAGATGATATGTCCAATATCATACCCAATTAACTACCTAGCGATAGAGCTAATACTAGTACAAAGGTATCTAGTCTCCTAGTTCAGTGCTCTTTCTATCATAGCATCTCTCTAATAGTGTTTCCCTATGTCACAATGGTAGAAAGTTGATAACGTGAACTTATGCCTCCTGTTTCTCCATCATCTGTTCCACTGCACGTATCATGAATAGATAATGGCTTGACGGAAAACCTCAAAAAGTTCTTGGTTCTTCTTAAATCTGCAACACAATCCCATTGACAAAGGGATTCAAAGGAACTGAAGTAGGGCAGATGTTGTCCCATTTTCCCAACGAAGAGAGAGAGTAGAGCGTGTGAAATATAGGGCCGTGAGCTTGACTTCCTTTCCTGGCAAAATCTAGGTCATATTCCTAAAGGGACACTTAGAGAACATTTAGAAAAGGAAGTGGTGATCACAAAGAAACATCTTGATTTCATCAAGAACAAATCATGGCAGACTAACCTCATGTGTTTTTTGACAGGCTTACTACTAGACTGTTTGGATTGAGAGGATGCTCTGAGTATAATTAGCCTTGATTTTAGCAAAGCATTTCTTTCATGAAGTTCTTATAGAAATGTTGAAGAGATGTGAGTTAGACAAATGGTACAATTAGGTGGATTTAGAGATGGTTGAATGGTAGACCCAAAGACACTTCATTAAGGTTCACAATCATCTTGGAAGTTTTCTAGTGGAGCATTTCTTGGTTCTATGATTAGCCTTGAGTTAATTAGTACTTTTATTGATACCTTGGATAAAAGCATAAATGACACACATTTCAAATTTATAGCTAACCCCAAACTGCCAGCGGGTGAATCAGAATTCAAAAAAATCTTGACAGGTTGTAACACTGAGTTGAATCAAATAAGAAAAAAGCTTGATAGGGATAAATATAAGGTATTACATCTGAGTGAAAGAATTAACTTTAACTTTACAAACACAAGATAGGTAAGGCAAAAGATCTGGGAGTTTTAGTCAAGGCATATCAACACTTACTAAGCATCTACTATGTGCCAGATACTGCTCTGGGAATAGAAAGAAAGGCAAAAACAACACAAAACAAAAAACCAGCCCATTCCCTCAGGGAGCATACAATGGAAGGGAGGAGACAACATGCAAAGAATTACATACAAATAAGATATATACAAGATAAATTGGAGATATCTCAGGAGAATACTGGCACTAAAGGGGACCAGAAAGGCTTCATTCAGAAGATTTTTGCTGAGACTTAGAATCCAGGAGGGAATCTAAAGCATGGAAGACAGTAAGTGAAAATGTATTGTTTGAGGAACAGCAAGGTGACCAGGATCATTTGGATCAAAGTATATATGGCAGAGAGTAAGGTATAAGAAGACTGGGAAGATAGGTAGGAGACAGGTGATGAAGGGCTTTAAAAGTCTGAGGCTTTCATTTTTGATCCTGGAGATAATAGGGAGCCATTGCAGTTTACTGAGTAGGGAAGAAGGGATGACATGGTCTGACCTATCCATTACGAAATTTACTTTGGCTGCTGATTGCTGGATAGATTGGACCAGGGAGAGACTTAAGGCAGGCAGTTCCACCAGTAGGCTATTGCAATAGTCTAGGCATGAGGTAATGAGGGCATGAACCAGGATGGTGCCAGTGTCAGAGGAGAGAAGGGGACATATTCAAGAGATATTGCAAAGGTAGAATGGACAAGTCTTGGCAACAAGTCAATTACAACCTCAAGATGAGTCAACAGCATGTTGAGGCAGCCAAAAACACTGGCATGCTGTTAGACTGAGCTAAGAAGGAAGGAAATGCATTTATTAAATGCCTACTATGTGTCAGCCATTATATACTAAGCAATTTACAAATACTATCTCATTTTGTCCTTATAACAACTCTGATAGGTAGGTGCTACTATTATCCCCATTTTACAGACAAGGATATTGAGTCAGACAGAGGCTAAGTGACTTTCCTAGAGTGTCTCAGGCTGGATTTGAACCAAGGGCTTCCTGACTCCATACCTAAGGCTCTAATCACTCTAAGCACCACCTAGGCATGTGTCCAGGCCCAGGGAGTTGACAATACTTTTGTACTCTTCTCTGATCCAATAATATCTAGCATATATGCTATCCAACAAGGGGAACCATCTTTTGGGAAAGGCATTATTGATAAGATGAAGGGTGACCAGAATATTAGAAGACCTTAAGATTAGGCCACATGAAGATTGTTTGGAGGAATATTTATTTTCTTCACATATTTAAGGGGCCAACAGGTACAAAAGGGATCGTACTTGTTCTGTTTAGCCACAGAGAATAGTTCTGGGACCAGGGGCTACTATTGTTTTTGCCGAAGTGGCAAAAGGCAAATTTGGGCTCACTGTAATTATGAGAGTTGTCTGCAAATGAAATGGACCACCTTTCGAGGGAGCACCTTTCCCCTGCCTGGTGGTTTTCCAGCAAAGGCTGGGGATTCACTTTTCCTGTATCTAGTAGGGGCGATTCTTGTTCAGTTACTGGCTAGACTAGATGGCCCCTGAAATTCTGGGAATCCAGGCAGATCTCCCGATGCCTATTTATATTGGCATCTTCATGCAACCTGACCTTGAAAACAACTCAGAGACCCAGGGAAGCCCATTTTGTTTTAGGAGGATGAGGACAAACTCTTTCTCTCTCTCTCTCTCCCTCTCTCTCTCTCCCTCTCCCTCTCTCTCTCTCTCTCTCCCTCTCTCTCTCTCTCTCTCTCTCTCTCTCTCAGCTTTTTACATCTTTCCTTTAAGTAACCTTCCTACTCCGACACTCCACTGCTTTCCTGACATGCTCCCAGTAGTAAAGTCCTGTACGTCATAACACTCCCCATCGAGTTTTGTAAAGCTGCCAGAGAATCATAACAACACAGATTTTAAGAGCTAAAAAGGACCTTAGAATCCAGACTGTTAAAGCCCAGAAAGCAGTATGCTATAGCAGAAGCTCCCTTTCTTCTTTGCAAACTTAGAAGACTTTGGATATGGGATGTTCTGTACACTCAGGCTATATATAGTTAGTTTTGCTGAACTGGTTCCTCTTCCTCTTTCTTTTTTATTCTTGGTTACAAGGGACAACTCACTGGGTGGAACTGTCGGGGAAGATTATATTTAGAAATGAAGATAATGTCAAAAAAAGATATCAATAAAAATGACACAGCTGTATGGGATATTATAGGGACTACCTTAGCCCCCAGAAATCGTGAGCTGATCTATTTCATAGAACCTAGGTCTCCTGGATCCTGCTTTGGTCATCTTTCCTCTCTACCTACATGTCTGTCTCTGCGCAAGTCGCTTAACCTCTGTTTGCCTCAGTTTCCTCAACTGTAAAATGGAGATCATGATAACATTCGACTTCAAAGAGTTGTTGTGAGGATCAAACAAGATAATATTTGTAAAAGCAATTAGCACAGTGCCTGGCTGTGTTAATAATAGGCAATATGCTATTTTCTTCCGGCGCTGGATATGAAAATCTTGTCTCTTTGTATCCAAAAGTAGAGTTTAACTCTAGCCAGCAGAACCTCCCTCAGGCTACAGTGAACTGGGGAGACTGCTCCAGACCCCACACTTAAGGCATTCTCCTACTTACACATTACCAGAAGCTGGGCAATCACCCAGAGAGGGAGCCAGTTAGGCAATAGCTTGACCAGCTTGCAGTAACAAAGATTATACTCACACATGCCACAATGCCTGACACATAACAAGTATTTACTAAATGGGTACTGACTGATTGGTGCACACACATATACAGACCTTCATGCAGTCATGCGCACACACATATATGCACAGGCACATAGTACAATACATAGATTGGACACACACTTATTAGGCCTATATGCAATACATAAAACACACACTAATACACATATGCGTATGTGTATTGTATTTGTGAATACATATTTATGTGTGTATGTATAAAATCATCCTCTAAATCTTCCACAAGCTTTATAATCCTCTATGCCCTTTTTCCTTACACACCGCCTCAAGTCACACTTTTTGCATAACACGTTTCCCTTTAAGATCTATCTTTGATGTTCATTTCAAAGCAGTAGTTTGTATATAGCAATATTTAAAATAGTTATTGAATGAATGAATGAATGAATGAATCCATCATCCTGCTTTTACCTTACAACGATATTGGAACCAATGGAGATGCAGAGAATAATTTGTCCCTGCCTTTGTTTCCCTAGGCTCAGCCCCAGGCCCCACACCCTGCTCAGGTCGGTCCGGACCATGGCTTACTTTCACATGAGGGTCGGCCTCCAGTGACTCGTGTTCCTGGAACCTCCTCACCATTCTTGAACACACACCAGCAGCTCTCCTGATCCTGGTCACACTGCACTGGTGAGAAACGTCCATCATTTTCTACGCAAGTGGGGATGTATCCATTGCCAGCTTCCCTCAAAGTGGCTTTTTCCATTAATGTGGTACAAATGCTAGGGCCTCAAAGCAAAAAGACAACCCCAGGTCACTTAGAAATATAGAGAGGGACAGATAATAACTTTCATTTCACCATTCATTCATTCAACAAATACTCAAAGAAGTATAAAATACGAAGACTGCCTTCAAGGAACTTACAATCTAGCAGGGGAGACAAGACTCATAATCACATGAAAAGTTAAATAATACAAGAATTAACAAAATGTAGCAATAGCATAAAAGATAGCAGAAGACTTCCTTCAAAAAGTACCCCCAACTTAATGTGAACACTGTCATGTGTCTAATTACTTATACAACAACAACAGACTTTACTTATGTCACAGGGGGAAGGAAGTTACTCATTGCAGAGAAGGAAGTCCAAGACAACTTCCTGGAGGAGGTACCATTTGAATAGGGCTTCAACGATTGGAGAAAAATTCAACAGCTGAAAACAGGTACAGAGTGCATTCCAGACTTAAATCAGAGCGAGTAAAAGAGGCAAGGATGCCCAGGTCCTGCAGGGAGAGGATTACCCAGTTTGACTGGAGCTGAGTTTGAGGGTAAGGATCGCTCATTTCTGTGTTTGCAATCCTAGCACTTTGCATAGTGCCTGTCACAAAGCAGGCATTTAGTAAAGGTCTGCCAATTGATTAATCGAGTCATTGCGTAGAGGGGCATGATTGAGACTGAATAAGTTTGTATTCGATTTCTAGTGCAACATTCTGCACCTGCTAAAACTTTGCTTTTTTATGATTCTTATGTGTATATGTGCATGTATGTATACTATATATGTATGTAATATATTTGTGTGTATACGCACATACACATATATATGTATACACACACAAACACACATATATATTTTCCCCCTTCCAAACCAGACTAGTAACTCTTTAAGAATAACCAAATGCCCAAGGTAAACTCTAAGAGGTCCCAAGTGTAGAAAGCTCCCAATCTGAGAACTCCTTCCACCAAACCAAATCTCAACTGTCCATCCTTTCACAGATAAGACCTAGGTAGCTGCTTGAGGTATATAGTGAATGTGACTTGCTCAGGTCCTGTCAGAGGTAGGATATGAACAAATGTCTTCTACCCTCCAAGCCCAGCACTCCATCCACTGAACAATGCTTTTTCAAGAATGGAAGGCATTGATTTATGTCTAATTTCCCCAATGCATCTCATTATTAAAATAGTACCTTAGATTGAAGAGTAGAGACATCAACGTCAAGAACAGAATTCTGATGTAGACCTGGCCTTTCCTTTAATGACTACCCCAACCTACCCAAATGGATTCACAGTCTGTTAGCTGTGCCCAAGGCGGCTGGAAGTACAAAAAGTGTAATTCTACCTTAGGTGTCGGAGAGAGCCTTACTACAGACTACAGAGGGGAAAAAAGGAAAGAAGGAAGAAAGGAAGGAAGGAAAGGATGGAGAGAGATAGGGAAGGGAAGAGAAGGGAAGGGAAGGGAAGGGAAGAGAAGGGAAGGGAAAGGAAGGGAAGGGAAGGGAAGGGAAGGGAAGGGAAGGGAAGGGAAGGGAAGGGAAGGGAAGGGAAGGGAAGGGAAGGGAAGGGAAGAGGAAAGAGGAAGAAAACATATTTTGGTTAACTCTCATGCATGCTTTGAATGGACCAAATGCAGCAGGAAGTATATAAAGAAGAAAGAAGAAATACAATTTACAGTCCTGGAATGAGAGGATCATAGAAGGTTAGAGCTAGATGGGAGCTTAGAACCCAGAATTTTAGAACATGGAACATATGTGAGCCTGAAGCTACTACTCTAATCCAGAGCTTATACACTGCCATTGCCAGAGAATTCTATCATGAGAGAGGGACAGATATTTTGTGATAACTCTGATATGTTTGACTCCTGTGTGATTGTTGAGACTGTCGTATATTGTTGAATTTCTGTCCATCCTTTAAAGCCAAACGCAAAAGCAACTTCCCTTATGCAGCCTTCCAGGATCCACTCCAAACACCCACTCAGGAACTCCTTTTCTCCCTCAGGCCTCACAAAGCACTTTGTTTTATACCTCTAATGTAGTTATCGCACTTTTTTTGTTATTAAAATTATCTGAGTTAGTTTCTTATCTCTCCCACGGAACTATGAATACCACGGACTGACAGTGTCTAAACTTTATATTTACCACAATATGGGGTACAGTTTTTAATAAATATTTGTTTTACTGAAGATTCAAAGCCTTTGGTATATGACATGAGAAACTTACCTAGGGCACAAAAGTTATTGGGTTCTATTGGTTTCCTTCCACTTTTTGCTAACGGAGGAAGACTATATGAAGGAGTCATTTCAATTCAGCACCTGGAAGACTTACGCCTCTCTCAGCAGGCTGAACTGCCATAGTTACTTACATTGGATGCTGTTGTTAGAAGTGAGTTGACCAGATTGTATGCCCTCTCCAGATGCTGGATTCACACACCAAGTATTGCTGTCTGATTCCTGTAGCTGGTTGTATTCTCCTGTCTAAAACAAAAGCACAACAGCTTCACTGCTTCTAAGATGGCTACTTGGGTACCAAGAAGCCAAATCTGAAAGGAGAGTGGGCTTCTCAAAACTGAAAACCATTTATTGGAAAAAAAAAACAAATAAAGAAAATAAACAGCATCCACGAGGGAACCTGCCCACTGCATCCTGAGATGCCAGTAGGATCTGAGGTGCTACTTCACTGGAGATGTGGGGAATTTGTCAAAAGCAAATCATGCAGAAATGCAGCTTTCTGAATAGTTTCTCTGACCTCTGGTGACATCAAACTGAATAACAGCAATAAAAATAAGATAGAATGTGTGGGGATTTTTTCTTCTAATTTAAAAAACATGGAGTCTTTTACCCTCATGCGCCGAGCAGAACCATAAACTCTCCAAGTTGGAAAAGACTTTAGAGAGTGTCTTGTCCCGCATTTTACCAGAGGAAGAAATTGAGGCCCAGAAAAGGGAGGTGGTTTGCTCAAGGTAACACAACTCTACAAGAGCTGGGCCTGCACTGCCATTCTCCTGACTCGCCTCCTCCAAGCTCTCTCAGAGGGGCCATCACCTGCCATTGACGTAGCGCTTTATAGAAAGGGAGGTGGGAGAGCAGGATGAGCAGCAGACTCCTAGTCAACAGACCTGAGTTCATATTCAGGCTCTGATGCTGGCAAGCTGTGGGGAAAGGTCTCCACCTCTAAGCCTCATCTTCCTCGATGTTAAACGAGTATAATAATATTTGTAGCACCCCACAGGCTTATTATTTGTAAACCTGAAAGCACCATAGTGATTGGCCGCTTCATACAAAGTTCATGTTTACACATTCATGTGAGATAGACAATGCTTATATTGTTATCCTCACTTTACAGATGAAGAAACTGAGGCCCAGAATAAATGGTAAACCTCGGACTTAAGCCTACCTCTCCTGGCTCTTGGTGCAGCACTTTTCCCTCAATAACACTCCATCCAATTTCCCCAAAGAAGTTAGAAAATCTCTAAAACTATTGGAAAAATCCCCAACCTCATTAGATTTCCTTTCCTCCAATCGTATGGCTCACCTCCAGGCAGGATGGAGTGAATAGGTCTCCTGGAGAAGCACTGCCTTCAGTAGCCCCTTGTTCCCAGCCGGAAAGCAACCCATTGGTCCGAGACTTCTCACATGCTGTGGGACCTGTTGGAGATTTAAAGGCATCCTGGATTAAAAAGAATTAATGTCTTCTTTGCCAAATTCTAAATAAAACAAAATCATTTTGCTCCTGATCCTGCCTCTCTCAGATGCTGGAGTGCCACTCTACTAATGACAGAATGGAGTTGCATTGCTAGGGTCGCATGGCTGGCCAACATGGGCCAGAGTGTTCCCGCTCCTACAAGGGTTTCTTTTAATAAAATTCCAGTCAATAGACATTTATGAAGAACTTCCCAAAGTCATCAAGTTTCAGAACTGAAAGGGACCCCAGCAGCCATCTAATCCAACCTATGCCCCGAAGGAATTCCTTAGTATAACATACCCCACAAGTGGTTAGTCTACCTCTGCCAGAAGGAGAACCCCCTACCTGAGACAGGCCTTTCCACTTACAAGAGTTCTGATTGTTAGGCAGTTATATCTCTAACCCAAATCTGTCTCTTTGCCCCTTCCATCTGTCACTCCTGGTTCTGCTCTCTGTGGCCAAACAGAACAAATCAGATCCCCTTTACCCTTGACTGTCCTTTAAATACTTGAACATAGCTATTGTAGAAACTTGAGGCCAAGAGGGATGGAATAGGTGTGATAGAGGTCACACAAGGAGTAAAAGAATATAAATAATATTAATATGACAATTAATAAATATTAACAAAATAATATCCATTAGAACCCAGGTCCTCTGACTACGAATCCAGAGCTGACTCCATTGGGCCATGGTATTGCATATAGTAGGCATCTTAATGGATATTTGTGGAAATAGAGAGAACTAAACGGAATTGAACTGATTGATAAAGCGCTTAAATCAGGGCGGATGGTAGGTCCCAGAAAGGATCACTTACACTGTGGCAATCTTGCAGAGCGAGCAGCCAAGGAGTCTGCCATATATTGGCCCTTCTCATCCACACACCAGCAGTGCCCTAGAGAAAAATCAGTGAAACCAGGATTTGAGAATTTCTTGGTATTTGTTGTTGTTGTTGAGGCATTTTGAATTGTGTCCGATTCTTCATCACCCCGTTTGGGGCTTTCTTGGCAAATATACTGGAGCAGTTTGCCATTTCCTTCTCTATCTCATTTTACAGATGAGGAAGCTGAGGCAAACAGTTGAAGGGACTTGCTCAGGGTCACAGAGCTCGTAAGTGGGTGAGGCCAGATTTGAATTCAGGAAGATGAGTCTTCTTGACTTCAGGCCAAGTGTTTTATCTACTGTGACACTTAGCTGCCTGTTGGTATGAGTACCACCCAATAAATAAGCTTACAAATTCCCTTTCTTATCTTATGGATATACAAGTCAGGTGAAATTCCTTTTGAATTTTCTTTCCCCTAGCATATCAGAAATGTATAGTTTCAGCAGTTAGAAGGGACCTTGAAATGGTGTCTAGCCTAACCCCTAGTTTTACATCTCCTTTTTACAGATTTACAAGAAAAGAAGCACTGTCCTGGGAGTCAGGAGGCCTGAATTCAAATCTCAGCTCCACCAATTGCTAACTGTGGGATCTTAGATAAATCATTTATCCTGTGTCTGTAAAATGGGAACGATAGGACTGATGCCAGCTGCCTAACAATCATGTTTTATGGCTACAAGGCACTTCAGGCCTCTTATCTCATTGATTGCCACAACAACCCTGTGAGGTAGGCAGGGACAAATATTATGACTCTCACTCTACAGGTAATGAAACTAAGGTTTCAAAAAGTTAAATGATTTGCTCAAAGTCTCATGACTATTAAGTAGAGAGGAGTCAGACCCTAGGTCCTGATCTTCTGGTTTCATATCCAGTTCTCTGTCCATTACACCAGGGTTCTAGCAAGGATCAAATGAGATGATATATGTAAAGAACTAATCAACCAATGAACAATCTTTATTAAGCACCTACTGTGTGCTAGTCCAGTGTTGGGTTCTGGGGATCAAAGACAAGAGTAAAACAGTACCTACCCTCAAGGAGTTTACATTCTCATAGGGGAGACAGCATGCACAAACGGGTATATGCTAAACACATAAGGGAAAGCTTTATGGAGAAGATAAGAATTGATCTGGGCTCTTTAAAAATGAGTAGATATAGCATAGTATAAGTGATTTTAAAATAGAGTTAAGGATGAATTAGAAGTAGCCTCATAAGGGATGGAAATGAATAGTGGGAAAACCAGCCATACTTTCTTGAGCTAACAGATTTCTCATAGAGAAGAAAATGTCACCAAGTCCAACCTCTCACAGCCAGCAACATGGCAGCACTCTACCCGTCTATAGTGCTGACATGCAAAAACATGGAAAGGAGGCCCACGAGGAACTGCCACTTCTCTCCAAAGGTGAGTTCAATCCTGAAGGAGCCTCAGACCACAGCTTGGGGAGCTCTACCCAGCCTTGGCAAAAATCCTATCCTATAGCAGACAGAAATGACCCCTTCTTTCCCCAGGATGTCCAGAACTGATCCTAGCTCTTGGGGATAACCGGAGACCAAACCAGGTGGAAACTTGACCTTGTTTTCCCACTCTCACATGAGCCAGGTTTGTTTGATTATCTTGGCACTTTATCACAAAAGCCAGCTACCCATAGGGAGGCAGCGTGTCATGGGAAAAATGTAATGGGAAAATAACTCAATGACTGGACTTAGCGTTAGAAGATCTGGGTTCAAAGTCTAGTTCTGTCACTAATTATTGCAATGACCTTGGGCAATTAATCTAATTCCTCTAGGTCTCAGTTTCCTCCTCAGAAAATGAAGGTTCAAGCAAGTGACCCCTAAAATCCTTTCTAGCTCAAAATCTATGGTTTTATATTCTATGATTAGATAGAAATGGCATGGTATTCAGCTTATGCTATCATCTCAAAATATGCCAGGGGGCATTGGAGGTGGGGAAGGATTCAAAAAGGGAGAGACAGGAGCAGAGCTATAAAATGGTTGCTCTTGATCATGAATCCAGGTATAGAAAGTTTTTTACTTTTGATTGTTGTTGTGTTTGTCCTTTGTTTTCGAAGACGACCATGACATCAGGGAGATGATGACATGACTTGCAGTTGACATTGTTTTGAGTGAGGGAAGGCTGTGCGAGGTCACCAGCCTCACTTTCTCCTCCAGAGTCATCTGGGTCCAGTGGCCTGATATTCACCAGGTCGACTGGAGATGGCCCAGGATGCAAAGGGAGACCCTGGCCCTTTTAGGTAAAGCTTTTTTCTGCTTTTCACTTTGAGTGAAGTAACTCCCATTCAGTGACTAGGCCTCTTTAAGAAGTGAGTCAAGGGCCCCTTTAAGTAAAAAAAATCAAAATGGGAGGGGAAGACCCTCAGGGTTGCTGGCCAAAAGAGAAAAGGTTACTATTGACATTCACTCTGAGTCAGGAGAGCCCCAAAATAGCTTGGTGCCTGGGCAGGGTCTATTGTGTCCCATCTATTAGCTCCAGAATGAAATGGGTTTAAAGTTTGGTCTTTGAGAAAGAAATCTAGTGAGTAAACCCCAAATTAACTAGACGGCTTTCAGACATCAAAATTTATCTTCCTTTGTTAATTAGGTCTCAGTCTATATCCGTACCTTAATTCAGACTCAAATTGTTTGCTGTGTCTGAGATTCATTTCCCACCCTGGTTGTTCCAGAGTATTCTAGAATCTCAGATTTGGAAGGGACCATAGAAGCCATCTAGTCTAGTCCATACCTAAGCAGGAAGCCCTTCTAGAGAAACTGCTGATGGATGCACCCAATCACTGTTGGATACAGATGTGAGTATAGGGAAAATCACACTGTATGCTCCCAGCCCTTCCAATTTTCTCAACCAAATAAAATGAAACTTAAATAAATATAAAAATAGCCACCCTTTTTGTAATATCACAGAACTGGAATCAAAATAGATGTCTTTTGATTGAGGAATAGTTAAATAAATTTTAGTCCATGAATGTAATGCAATATTGCCATGTAGTAAGAAATGATGACTATGAAAAATTCAGAGAAGCCTAAGAAGAGATGTAAACTGAAGAAGAGTGAAGCAAACAGAAACCAAGAAAACAATACATACAAACACCACAATAATGCAAATGAAAAGAACAAAACAAATGAAATAGAAAGTTTGCAATTATAAAAACCAAGTTTGGCCCTGCAGAAGAGCTGAGAAACCACATCTCCTTTCCATAAAAATGTCAGAAATCACATCTTCCACTCCTTGTAGAAGTGGGAGATTGTGGGTATGGAACATTCCATCTTCTGTCAGACTTGGCTGATATATTGGTTAGTCTTACTAAGCTGTATTTTTTTCTTTTTTATTCTTTATTAAAGGGACGGAGGGCTCACTGGGTAGGAAAGAGCAAGGGAATGTATTTGACTATGAAAGTGACAAAAACAAATGCTATTAATATTTTTAAAATAAAAACATGAAGATTAAGAGCATTCTTGAAAGCAGTGAGATATAAAAATCTGGCTGGTGGTGAAGGGGGTGGAGGCAGGAGGTGTGCTGGTAAATGTTTAACAGCTGCCTTTCTGAAAAAAACTTCACACTTTTAAGTTTAATCTGCATTATTAGCATTTTCTCCATCCATCACTTTCTTAAGTCTAGACAAAACAACAAATCAAGCCTTGTTTTGTAGCATTTGCCAATTTCTAAAGTATAAGTTAAAATTGAAACTGAAAATTTCACAATCAGCTCTGAGCCAGTTCAACCTGGCTCCTGCACACCCCTGGGTGGAAGTGAAGTTATTAGTGGTGCAAGATTTGGACCCATAGCATTTTCTGCTTTGATGATACATACTAGGTGGTGGGGGAGGGAGGTAGACAAAACCAGGAGAAGATGCTTATATGCCCTTGACAAGTTTGCAAAGTGTGTTTCCATTTACCAAAGTTTAATGGTGAATTTATACCTTCCCTGAAAAATAATTGACCACTAAATAAATGCCTACATGCCACAGAAAGAGGAATATGGGGGCATTAAAATATATGCATTTGGCTCCCCCTCCAAACACAAAGAAGTGGGGGGCGGTTAATGTGTGGGAGAACTATGCATGTGGTATCTGTCATATTCAGTCAAACATGGCTGCTTTGTTGGGCGGTTTTGTTGAATGGCTTTTTTCTCTTTCTTTTAAGGGTGGCTCACTGAGTTGGAGAAAAAGAAGAGATCTCTTTGAAAATAAAAAAGATATCAACAAATGTCAACATATAAAGATAAAACTTGTTTTATTATTGACACAAAGATACCAATATTGATAAATAAAATCAGTTATTTTAATATCTTAAATGTTAAACAAAAATTAATAAAAGAAAATTGTGTGCATTTGTATTTTTCAAAAAGCATTAAAATAGTTCCTCATTGTGTTTTCTGTGTGTTTTCTCAGTGTTGGTGGCCTATCTTGCTCTAATCTGGACTCAGGACTGGGGGAAGACAGAAACTATCTCCCCTTCGCTCTTGCTATCTTCCCCCAGAAATGGGTCTGGTGTTGGAAAAGTGTGTTTGTATGTTGTAGTTTCTTATTGTCTATATCTGTGTATGTATATAACAACATCTGGAATTTATGTGGCAGTTAAAGATTTTCAAAGCACTTTATAAATATCTCATTTGATCCTCAAAATAACCTTGAAAATGGGTGCTATTGTAATCCCCATTTTATAGAGGAAGAAATTGAAGCTAAGTGACTTGTCCAAGGTCACACAGCTACTAAGTGTCTGAGGCTCAGTACTCTGTCTACTATGCTACCTAGATAGAACCCTAGAGTGTTAGAGCTGTATGAGACCTTTGAATTCTATTTTACAGTAGAGAAAATAGAAGCCTAGAGAAGGGAGTATTTATACTAAATGCCACCCAGAATTACTCTAAGGTCTTTTTTAGTGCCAGCTGGTAGAACCATTTCTCCCCTAAACTCCCCCAGCAGCCCTCCTGGTTGACTTCCTATCCAGAAAGAGCACAGAGCTACTCCCAATGCATGAGGACTGAGGCCAAATGCTTCTATTCTGCACACCTTCAGGATGGCTCCAAACATACAAATATCATGAGACTTTCTGTCGTAGCTCCAACCCAGGGTCCCAACCTGGCAATATCAACATCATCCCAAACAGCAGATGCCTTACCAGTACTTTCAGAACACTGGAGTGGTTCCCAATTACCCAAGCCATCACACTGTGGGATGTATGGATGATATCCCAAGAGAGTAGCTTCTTTCACAGGGTTTCCTAGAGCAGAGTAGCTTCTCTGATAGAAGGATAAAGCTGGAAAATTTGAAAAGAAAAAAAAATTATAAAAGAAAAAGCAATGTGAGAGTTCATAGCTACCATTAAGAATTACTTTATCTTGGTCAAATTCATTTGGGGAAAAGAAGGGGTAGCAACATAACAGAGGACCATGGGTATAGTTCCCTAAGGGGGGCAGCTAATACTCCCAGAGAATCTCACACATATCCTCATGGAGGTTATGGAGAAGACAGGCACTAGGAAAGGGTTATCATGCAGCAATAGAATCTTATAGTTGACTACAAAGTGTGGTTCAGAAGTCATAGATAGTTAGAAGGAGAGAGCATAACCCCCTGAATGTTGGGAGTCCTGGTGAGAAAACCCTGGTGAACCTGGGCTTGTTATAGATCTGTGAGAATCTACCCCAGAAGATCTTTAGAAATGTTGACCCGGCTGGGTTATTATAATGATTCAGTTTGATTCCAAAGAAGAGAGGATAAAAATTTACCTCCCTCCCTTCTTTGCAGAGGTCAGTATCTACAGATACAGAATACTGCATATACCATTAAACGTGACTGGAGTGTAGGTTGGTTTTTATGAACTGCTTCCCCTCATCCTTCTTCCCCCCTCCCCCGACTCATTTCCTTTTCTTTTTTTATTCTTTGTTTCAAAGGTTGACTCTGAATCTGAGAAGGGAAGGTATTGTCATATATCTGGAAATGAAGGGGATAGAAAACCAAAGGGTATCCATAAAATATTTTAAAAGAAATATTTATTCAATCACTTGAGAGGCCACATGTCTTAATGGAAAGAACACTGGACAGAGAACCAAGAGCCCTGTGTTCTAGGTGTGGCTCTGATTCTGTGTCATCTTGATCAAGTGACTTTGCTTTTCTGTGCTTCTGTCTCCTCATCTCTAAATAAGGTCATTGGACTGAATGGCTCTAAGGTCCCTCTCCACTCTAGCATTCTAAAACCATATGAACATTCTTTTTTTTTGGAGGGGAGAGGCAAGGCAATTGGGGTTAAGTGACTTGCCCAAGGTCACACAACTAGTAAGTGTCAAGTATCTCCATCTGGATTTGAATTCAGGTCCTCCTGACTACAGGGTCGGTGCTCTGTTCACTGTGCCACCTACCTGCCCCTATATGAACATTCAAATGATCCATTTCCCTAACGAAAAAGAGAGCAAGCTCTTCAGCCCCCTGAGCTTTAGCTTGGGGATGGATGAGTTATCTTTAGCTTTCTTTTTACAGCTTTAAATAGTAAAAATATTTTTATAGATTTTAAGGTATAGTGTTATATATTTTTCAAGCCACTTTCCCATATATAACCAAATTTAACCCTTATAACAGCTCTTCAGGATAAGTTGTACAAACACGAGAAGTTCTCATCTTCCCTCTCTTGCCATTCCTCCTCAGTCTCCTCTGAAGGATTATCATCCATATTGTGCCTTCTAACTGTGATATACTCCAAG
The DNA here is from genome assembly GCA_028646595.1 of Phalanger gymnotis. NCBI lineage: Eukaryota > Metazoa > Chordata > Mammalia > Diprotodontia > Phalangeridae > Phalanger > Phalanger gymnotis. Next base: position 89,979,921 of record CM053622.1, read on the forward strand.
GCTCTGTACTAGGTCCCCATCTCTCTCCAGATGACTTCATCAACTATCGTGGATTAAATTATCATGTATATGCAGATGATTCCCAACTCTACATATGTCTTCTGAGCTCCAGTCTCATACAGCCAATCACCTATTGGACATTCCAAATTATATCCTGCAGGCACCCCAATCACTTGACTAAAACTGAACACATTACTCCCTATCCCTTTTCAGAACTTCCCTGTCTCTGTCCTTCCAGTTACTCAGGTTTGCCATCTTGATGTTATCCTCAACTTGCTACTCTTCCTCATAACCCATATCCATTAGATTGTAAGCTCCTAGGGGGCAGGGATTGTCCTTCTTTTTCATTAATTGTATCCCCAGCACTCAACACAGTGCTTGGTACACAAGTTGGTACTTAATAAATGTTTATTGGGTTGGATATCTAATCAGTCGCCAATTCTTTTTGATTCGACCACCCTATCTCCCTTTATATCCATGTCATTTCTGCCTCTCACTACTCGTGTCCTCATCGTTTTTAACATGGACTGGGACATCACTGGCCTCAGATGCTTAACAGCTGTGTGACACTGGGGAAGTCACTTTGCCTCAGTTTCCACCTGTACAATGGTTATAATTACAGCACCTCCCTCCCAGAGTTGTTGTGAGGATCAAATGAGATGATAATTGTAAAGTGCTGAGCCCAGTGCCTGGCACGTAGTAAGTATCATGTAAATATTAACTATAATTATTATTATGCCTGGTCTCACTATATATTATTCCCTTCCTATCCTCTGTGATTCCCCCTAAAATGGTAGTTTTTTTCTGTTTCTTACAAACAGCCCTCCATCTCCCATCTCCATACTGTTGCAATGGTTGACCCTGTGCCTGGAATGCATTTCCTTCTCACTTTTGCCTCAGTGAATTCCTTATGTTTCAAGACTGAGCTCTAGCCCCACCTTCTATATGAAACCTTCCCTGATCCCCCACTTCTAGGGACCTCCTTTCCAATCTATCTTGTATTTTTTATCTTCATCCTGTGAACATTTCTACAGGGTATATGTTGTCTTCCTCAATAGAATGCAAGCTCCTTGAGATCAAAGGCTTTGTTTCCCCAGTGCCTGGCACATAGTAGGTACTTAATAAATGCTTGCTAACTGATCATTATGGTGCTTTGCTATTTATGAGACACTTTCTGGACAACAACCCTGTGAGGTGTCTTTATCTCTTTATTTTTTTCCATTTTACAGATTGGGAAACCGAAGGCAGAAAGTTTAAATTACTTGCCCACGTCGATATGGCTAATAAGTGTTGGACTTGAGATTCAAACCTAGATCCCCCTTGCTCTAAATTCTACTATGTGAAAAGAAGTAGCCAGGACTGGGCAGGAAGAAGGGATTGCAAGTCTACCCCAGCCCTGAGGAAGGCAGATTTGCCACTGGCCTGAGGGTATGGAAGAGGGCATAAGAAAGATTCCAAGACATACTAGACTGTGCTGCTATTCGAAGGGCATAATCAATCCCACGGAACAGCTTGTTTGAGAATGTGTCCCCAGATGGGAAGGAGACAGGACGGGAGATCTCTTCATCACTCAGCAGGATTCCCTTAGCCATCAGAAAACTCTCTCCCAAGGCAAACTGGGAGCTGTTGGAAGCCCTGATGATTTCTTCTGCTTCCTCAATGAACTGAACAACTTGGAGTCTCACCTCCTCACATGCACCAGGACCTGGGGGAATCCCACCAAAAGAAGCAGATTTAGTCCATATTAAACACCCAATAACTCTTTCCCCAAATTTAAAAGGTTATCATATGGTTACTATACTGGTAATATTAATATTATTAATATGGACACACAGTACAGTGCAGTGGATGGAGAGAAGGCTCTGAGTCAGAAGTACCTGGGTACGAATCCCACCTCTGACAAATCTTAGTTCTCTGAGGCTGGAGAAGTTAATTCACCTGTGAGTGCCCCAGACAACTCCAGGAGACTGTAAGTCATTGAACAGTTGCTGATCTCTAATGAATAGAAGAGATTTCCTTACCAGGAATTCCCAACACCAATGAAATTACAGATCTGGCATATATACATATATAATATATATAATTTGTATATATGTATATATACAAATATAAAATGTTATACATATACATATATGTATATCTAATAATATAAAGGACTTTCTACAATAATATATAAGTATATAATAACAATATATTTATAAAAATAACAATAAGAGGATCGTAACTTGTCCCAAGACCGTTTCTTCTTGAATTCTATTGAAAAGATGAGAACGTTCACATAATGATAACTCACATTTAAGCTTTAAGGTTTGCAAAACACTTTGGAGTACCTCACTTGATCTCAGGGGTCATTCTACCACACCACGCTGCCTCTGTCTCATCCAGTTCTGGGTAACACATTTTAAAAGAAACATTAAGCAGGGAATTTGAGGCAGCATAGTGTAATAGAGACACCAAGATCAAGAGACGGGCATCTTAATCCTATATCCAACACTTACATGTTGACTAGTAACTGGACAAGCTATTGAATGTGCCAGAGACTTAATGTCTCCACCCATAAAATAGAGTTAATAACATTTATAGTATTCACCCCAGAGAACTGAAATAATGCATATAAAACACTCTGCCAAGTCTAAAACTCTGAAGTATTGGACCTTTATTTAAAAAATGAAATGTAGTAGGATACTTATTACCATGATAAATGCATAATTAATTCCATTGAAATGAGAGAATACAAGAGCTCTTCATCACTCAGTCAGATGCTCTTTGCCATCAGAAAACTGTCCTCTAAGGCAAATTATCTCATTGATGTACATTATCTCATTTGATTCTTATGACAACTCTTTGAAGGAAATACTAAGTTATTTTAGCCCCGTTTTACAGATGGGGAAACTGAAGCTCTGAAACCTTAAGTGGCTTGTCCAATTACCTATTTTTAGTGCTTATTATCTAGTAACTTACATGCAGGCACTTTGTTGGGTTCAACTTGTGTTCCTTTTAGTTCTTGCCCATTCTCATCGACACACCAACAACTTCTAAGTTCAAAATGGTCCAAGGGGGTGCTGAAATCAGTGTAGCGGCCGGGATAATAACTGAGTCGTCCAGTCAGGAGTTGCCAGAATGTGAATGGATCAAAAAGAATGTCATCTCCAGACACTGTCACATTGCCTTCCAACACTTCAATCGGCACAGCTTGGAAGGAAGAGTAGCTACTGAGCAGGGGGAAGATATTCTGTTGGCCAGCTTCGTACAGCTTTTCAATGTAGTTGCTAAAGGTCTCAGACACCTCTCTGTATCTCACTATCCTTTGGATCAGCTCAGAGGGGGGCAGCTCTTGGCTGCCATTGTTTTGGGTGATCCACTGCTGGTACCATTTGAAGGCTTGTTCAGGGGGCCCGTTGCATTGCACCCTTTTCCACTGGCCTTTGGAATTACACTGTGGGATATAGATGTCAGAGAGCTGGGGCAACAGGCTGGGCTCATCCAGAATGGCTTGGACTGTCTGTAAAAACATTTGTTCAGCAGCCAACTGACAAGGAGTTGGACCTAGGGAGAAGAAAGAGCAATCGAGTCAGCTCAAGAGACTCTAAGCATGAAGGACCAAAGAGAAGCCACTGAATCGGTGGGAAAGAAAGAAAAAACACCAGGACATGAAACTAAGTAACCCAGGCCAGTATAAATGGTGAGATCATTTCTTGTTATGTCTTGTGATTCACTAGTAATCACTAGGTTATAGTGATAATAAAGACCATCTATCAAAAAAATCTAGTGACATTAATTTATTTTATTATAATTTTCTAGTGAATCTAGTGACATTAATTTATTTTATTATAATTTTCATGAATAGGATCTATATAGCATCTTATGGTTTGCAAAGTACTTTGAAAATTATCTCATTTTATACTTATAACAATCCTTGAAAGTTGGTGCTTATTACTACCTCCACTTTAGAGATGAGAAAACCAAGGCAGAGGGAGGTTAAGTGACTTGCCCACAGTCACACAGCTGTTAAGTATCTGCAGCTTCATTTGAACTCCATTCTTCCTAACTCCAGGTCAAGCATTCTATTTACTGGACTCTTTGGGTATTGTGTATTTCAGGCTTCATAAGGTATGTGCTATATTTTAGAATTCACAAAGTGCTTTCCTCCCAACAACCCTGAGGTAAGAATTCTATTTTATACATTTCATTCAATCATTCATCCATCTATACATATAATTAATTAATTTTTTCAATTCCTTTTCAGTTCCAAATTCTCTCCCTCACTCCACTCTTCCCACAGCCATTGAGAAGGCAAGAAACACTCAACCCATTGCAATATTTTCCCACTTTACAGTTGAGGAAGCTAAGGCTCGTGGGGGAACAGGCCTTGATCTCAGATTCAATAGGCTGCTTCTCTTCAAGAAAGAGACAGGGGAGTAAGGAGAACTGGTGAGCCACATGTACTTCAGCCTGGCTCTGGGTACAATTATTGCCCCCTGTCTTCTCTTGGTAACTCTTCAAAAAAAGACTCAAGCGTGACCTTTTATTAGTTCAGGCTATAGTAGGACTATATAATAGCAATAACTCATGATCATTTAACACATGGTGATTACAGATCATTTTATCTCTTTTATCTGGTTTGATCCGCACCACTGGCTCAAGCCAGGCAAGTTAGGGACTCATTGCCATTTCATATAAGAAAAACAAACAAGTTTCAGAGGTTATGTGATTTTCCTAAGGTCGAAGAGATGGTAGACACTACCTGACACTAGTGGGTTTCCCCTGCCACTATCCCACACCATCTTAAATCACCAAGAGAAAAGAAAAAAAAAAGGTACATTTTCCAGAGATCTGTTCCAAGGTTATAAGCATCAGTTTGGAAAAGAGAAACAAAAGGAGGAAGGAAGAGGTTAAACATAATATAGAATGCAAGAAAACACCAGCCCAGAAGATGCAGCTGTCAAACTTCAGATCATCTTAATATTATTCAGAAGGGTCTGTACCAAATTCAGTCCCAGAACACGTCCCCAAACATAATTAGCACCATTAATGATTCTATGTCTATGGATGATACTGCTCTAAGGCCAACAAGCAAATACTTACTTGGGATTTTTAATGCTAGCTAGATCTCTCAGTTAGTCCCATACGCAGGTGAGCCAAGCTGTTCAGAACGGCAGCTAGGTTCTGGAACTGAGCTCCACTTCTATATATCAGTGTTGTTGTTTCCCAGTAACTCTTTCAGTTGTGTCCAACTCTTCCCATGACCCCATTTGGGATTTTCTTGGCAAAAATACTAGAGTGGTTTGTCATTTCCTTCTCTAATTCATTTTACAGATGAGGAAACTGAGGCACAAACTGAGGCAGAGTCATACAGCTAGTATCTGGGGCCAGATTTGAACTCAGGAAGATGCGTCTTCCTGATTTCAGGCCCAGCACTCTATCCATTGTGCCACCTAGCTGTCCTCTTTACATATCGGTACTCCAGGGATATTTTGGGATATTTCCTCTTCCATGAATACAAATTGCAACTCTTCTATATCACATTTAAGAAATGTTTATTTATTGACCATTTGGCTCATGCATTGCCATGGCTGAAAAATTTCAATACTCTGAATCCAATGTGATGAGGAGCATCTACAAACTTTACCAGACCAGGCTTGAGAAAAAGACATAAATGTAATATGATCGGCAGCCTAACACAGTGGATTTATAGCCCAGAAGACCTGGATTCAATTCTCGCCTCAGTATTTATTAGCCGTATTACCCTTGGCAAGTGACTTATCAGTTTCTTCATCTGTAAAGTGGGGATAATAATGACTTATCTTATAGGGTTATTAAAAGGATCAAATTAAATACTTTCTGCAAAGGGTTTTGCAAACCTTAAAGTACTATGTGAGCCATTATACTAATACAAAATCCTATTAGTACTATTAATACTAATCATTCCTCCCAGAGGTCATTAGATTATAAGCTCCTTGAGGCCTGGAACTGTCTTTTTCCTCTTTTTGTATCCCCAGAGCTTAGCACAGTGCCTGGCACAGAGTAAGCATTTAACAGATATTTACCGACTGATATTCAATCCCGTCCAGCTTGGTAGGCCTGACAAGGCTTTCAAATGAACCTTAGCAGGGTTTTAAAGAGGGCAACTTGTGCAAATATGGTGTAATGGGAGGAAAAATATTGGATCTGGAATCACAGAATTTCAGAATCGCAAGGCATGCTCCAAGCTCTGAATTCTAGTCCTGCTACTTAGTAATTTAACAACACTGTGAAAGGCGCTTTCTTTCTCTGGGCTTTACTTTCCTTATCTGTCAAATGGAAGGATTGTACTAGAAGATCTTTGAGTTTGTATTAGATAATATTAGATGATGTTTTATAGTTCTAAAGCTGATGATCCCTTAGGAAGGGTCTGATAGTTTATAAATCTTGTGACTTACATTGCTCGGGTTCTCCATTCACTGTTTCAGTTCTAGGAATGGCTTGACCCTCAGAATTAACACAGTAACAACCCGAATCAGAACACTGGACCGGCAGGAAACTTCCATCGCTTGAACAGGAAGGGACAGGAAGACTTGTCCCTGCAGGCAGGCTTCTCATCAAAACTTGTGCCTGCTCCCTTTGTTTCTCACATTCAGTGGGACACCTGGGGCGTTGGCCTCGAATCCTTGTAGCTGAGAGCTCCCTGCCCTGGGGATCCACACACCAGCACTCTCCAGCAAAGCATTGGACTTGGTCATAACTCCCCGCTTCAGTGCATGTGGGAACAAACAGCTCACTGGACAGCTGTTCACAGGCCTGGGAGTTGAGGGCCATTTTCATGATGTCACCTAGACTTCTGGCTATGGTCGCTGGGACTGAAATCATACTCTTCAAGAGAAGAAGAAACTCGGGCAGCTCCAGAATAGAGGCAAGGAATTTTAACTTGTTTTGGTTTTCCCGTAAATTAATCTTCTGGCCAAAGCTGCCTACAATTGGTTGATTCAGATTCAGCCTTTTCTTTGAATCTACAGGGACCTCTTCATCATAGATAGAATCTTGGTCAACTGAAAGCTGTTTGGTCAGTTCAACTAAATCTCCTTTGTTCTTGATTTCTTCTAGGCCAATTTGCTGAAAAAATTGGGCAAAGTTGAATGTGCTTTTTGCACCAATGGCCCCAGATAAATTAAATTGGCTTATGTTCTCCAAGAATTTCCCTCCAAAAAGGTTCTGTTGGAGTCGCTTTGGATCAGTGGTGAACTGAAGGGCAAGTAGAGCTAAGTCTCTGGAGGGAAATATAGCTCCGATGGCTTCACTGAAGACAGTTTCCAAGGAGAAGAGCTGCTTAGCACCTCCCCTTTCAATGAGAGGGAGCAACAGGCCAGAGTCCACAAATAGCTCTTTGAAAGAAGGCGGGCAGGACTTGCCAAACCTAGCGACTTTCTGAGGTTCTTGTCTTTCTTCTGGGGCAAAGAATAAACTGTGTTGGCTGAAGTGTCCACCAGGCCCAAAGAAGAGCTTGGACAAAGCCTGCTGCCTCTCTGAGACACAGGATCCTTCTGCACCTGGACCAGGACAAAGCAAAGGAAGAGAAAACAAGTCTTAGGATGGCCAATGTCACCTTCAACCCTGAGAAATCCTTCCTTTAGAGTCTCAGCTCTTTCTTTTAGGAAGGTACAGTGGTGTACAACCAGAGAGTTAGTAAAAGGGGCAATCTGCCATTTAACACCATGATCATTTTTTTTTGGTTTGTATGTTTTTGCATTTTGGCTGCATCCATGATGAGCATTTCACGGTGGAAAGGGGCTGAATTTGAAGTCAGGGGATCTGGATTCAAATCTTGGCTCTGCCACTTACTATCTGTGTGGTCTCAAGTGACTCATTTAATCTCTCTCGGCCTTAGTTTGCTCATTTGTACCATGATATAGTTGAACCAGAGAGCCTCTAAGGTCCATTCCAGGTCTAAATCCATGGTCCTATGACTTCATAATCTCCAGTATTAAAGATTATATGCCCATTACATCGTACCTTAGTTGATGACAAAGCTTTGTTCCAAAATGAGGCTGCGTGAACATTGTCCAATGGCCAGAAGACTGAGCCCAATTCCCCAGTTCATCTTCCATTCCACTTGCCCTATGAAGAATCTTCTTTGGAAGTAATCCCTCCCTTAACCCTCGAACTATCAAGAGTTGCTGAAGAGCCAGGAAATCAAGCAGATTTGAATAAATTTAAATTTATGACACAAAATTTCAGAGAGGCCCTTACTGCTTTTTAACAATTCTTCATTTCTTCTTACTGAATTTATGACTTCTCCAGGGTTAAATGACATGGCCTTACTGTACTTAGCACAGTGCTTGGCACATAATAGGTGATTAATAAATTCTGATGACTGACAGCCAATATATATTTGAGATAGAATTTGAACATAAGACTTCTTCCTGACTCCACAATCGGCTCTCTAACCGCTATTTCAATCTGTGGTTCACACAGACCTTCAGTAGCACTGGCAGGCTCTTCTCCCCTGCTTTTAAAGGTGGGGATTTGTTTGGGACCTTCTTGTTTTTTTTCTCTCTATGTGGCTCTCGCTTCCACTTCTCTGCAGATAAGTCCCAAATCTATTTCTCTGGCCTCTATGCTAAGACCCAGAACAGAACCACCTATTCCCTAACAGACACCTGGACCTATAGGCCTAGAGGAAACTCAATGTATCCCAAACTGAACTTTTTACCATCTCCTTCTCTCATGCTTAGTCCCACTTCTGACAGCTTCCTATGTTTGTAAATTTGATGTTTTCCCCTCAATGTCACTTTTGACATCTAATAATAGATTCTACCTCCAGAATATCTCTCAAATCTTTCCCTTTCTCTTCATTCCCATTGTTACCACCCTAGGAAAAGTCCTATTTCTCCTCACGTTCCACTTTCATTCATTCTCTCCTTATTCCAGATCATCCTGCATAACACTACTAAGCCAATTTTTCTTCTGCACTGATATAGCCTTTGACTCTCCTAGTCAAAAACCATCAGTGGCTCCCTCCAGGTTGCCTCCTGAATAAAGTTCAGACTCCACTTGTCATTCGTGGTGCTCACCATCTGCAGCCACCCAAACTCTCAGGCTTTGTCACATACTTCCTTCTCCAGCCAAATTTAATCCCTCACTACTGTACACTCCACACTAGCTGACTTTTTTGTCTTTAATCAAGCTGATCTTTATCCCAGAGATACCTTTCACTTTCACTTCTTCAAATGGAGCTCAAAATGCCACCTCCTTCAAGAAGACTTTCTTGATCATTAATAGTGGGCTTTTCTCCATCAAGTCACACTTTTTTTATACTTCTCGTAGAACTACTTAGGTAACATTTATGTATGAGTCCCATCCCCATACTAGTCCCAGTCCCTAAACTCCACGAGAGAATATATGGTGTTTTAGCCTTTTCTGGTTCCACTTAATATGAATGTTTTTTGCCTGTTGTTTATCTACAATTTATTCTTCTAAAGTCTGGACAATAGGCAAAAATGCATATTTTGAAATATTTGGAACATTAACAGACATTAGCCCCCTTGACTTCTTTTTCTGGGATATGCTAAAGACGGTGTACTCAATGAAAATCACAGATGCAACACGCTTGATTGAACACATAAAGAATGGATGTGCTAAAATTGACGGCAATGCGGAATCACTGCATCGAGTTTACATGAATCTTGCAAAGCACATCAACCTTTGCATCACAAATGATGGAAATCATATTGAAGATGTTATTTGTTAATATTCCAATTAAATAAAGTATCATTGAAAATTTCATTCATTTCATTTCTTAAAAATACGCATTTTTACCTTTGTGTCCAGACTTTAGGAACACCCTGTGTATCTTGTTTGTTGTCTGCATCTTTTCTCCTCCCTGGACTTTGAGCTTTTTGAGAGAAGGGCCTGGGTTTTTTGTTTGTTTTTTTGCCTTTCTTTGTATTCCCAGCACTTAGTACAGTGTCTGGCACACAGTAGGTGCCTAATATATGGGGAAAGGGGAGGGAGCAAGGGAAGGGAATGAGCATTTACATAGCACCTGTCATGTTCTAGGGGGCAGCTAGGTGGCACAGTAGATAGAGCACTGGGCCTGGAGTCAGGAGGACCTGAGTTCAAATCTGTTCTTAGATACTTACTATCTGTGTGACCCTGGGTGAGTCACTTAAACTTGTTTGCCTCAATTTCCTCATCTGTAAAATGAACTGGAGAAGAAAGTAGCAAACTGCTCCAGTGTCTTTGCCAAGAAAACCCCAAGTGGGATCATGAAGAGTCAGCCATGACTAAAAAATGACTTTAAAAACCCCAAACTAACCAAACTAACTATGTAAAGCACATTTTACAAATATTATCTCATTCAAACTTCACAACAATCTTAGAAAGTAGGTCCTATTACTATCTCCATTTTACAGATGAGGAAACTAAGGCAAACAGAAGTTAAGTGACTCGCCCAGGATCATATAGCTAATAAGTGTCTGAAGGTGGACTTGAATTCAGGGCTTGCTGACTCCAGACCCAGTGCTCTACCTACTTCACCACCAGCTGCCAAATGTTCTCTCAAATATCTAACTGACTAATAGACTATTCAAGCTTTATTCCTTCTTCAGCACGTAGAACGGGAATCTGCATATAGAAAATGCATAATAAATGTTTGCTGAATTGAATTATCAGAACCCCTTCTGCAATGTAATCTAACACCCATTTTAAAGTGCCCACTGTGTGAATCATGTTGGTCATTGATAGGAACCATTCAGAACTTGGTCTCAAAAAGCTTATACTCAACTGGGAGAAGGGGGAAGACACTGACAAAAGTATCTGTGCTAGAAAAGGTAGCAAGGAGAGTAATAGAGAGGCATCAGCAGGGCATAGTGGCTATAATAACCCATTTAGATGAGTATGTATTGGTGTACAATCCTCAAGTTTGCATCTAGAAAAGACTTACAATCTTATCTGATCCCTTAATTTTACATGATATGAAACTAAGGGCAAAGAAGATTAAGTGGATTGCCTAAAATCAGAGACCAAATGCTTTCACTGGAATGTGAACCAGGACCCTCTGACTCTGAGTACAATACTTTTTCCTCTATACCATATTTTGTTTCCTGTGTTAGTCTTGTTTTCCTCAATGTATTTTTCGTTGCTCAAGGGTCAGGGTCAGTTAAGAGATGCAAGGGATGAAGCACTGGGTCAGGAGTCAGGAAGACCTGAGTTCAAATCCAGCCTCAAACATTTATCAATCAATAAACATTTATTAAGTGCCTACTGTATACTGTATACAGTACTATACTAAGTTCTGAGAACACAAAAAGAGGCAAAATACAATCTCTGAACTCAAGGAGTCTCAAATCTAACATGGGACATAATATTCAAGCACATATATACAAGCAAGCTACATGTGGACTAAATAGGAAGTAATTAACAGAGGGAAGGCATTAGAATTTGGAGGAGTTAGGAAAGTCTTCCTGTAAAAAGATGAGATTTTTCCATGAACTTAAAGGAGGACAGGGAGGTCAGTAGGTAGAACTGAGGAGGGAGAACATTCCAGGCATGGGGGAGAGCCAGAGAAAATGCCAGAGCTGAGAGATGGAGCATCCTTATTGGTGGAACAGTCAGGATTCCAGTGTGGCCAGATCAAAGAGTATGAGTCTGGGAATGAAGTATAAAAACACTAGAATGAGGGGGCTAGGTTATGAAGGGTTTTGAATGCCGAACAGAGGATTTTGTATTTGGTCCTGGAGGCAATAGGGAACCACAGAAGTTTTTGAGTGGGGGGTGGGGTATGTGTGACATGATCGGACCTGAGCTTTAGGAAAATCATTCTGACAGCTAAATGGAGGATGAATTGGAGTGGACAGAGACTCAAGGCAGGCGACAGACCCACCAGCAGCCATTGCAATAGTTCAGGCATGAAGTGATAAGCGGCCTACGCCAGGATGGTGGCAGAAGAGAGCGGGGCACAAATGGGAGGTGAAATTGACAGGTCTTGGCACCAACTTAGATATGGAGGGTGAGAGATAGTGAGGGGTCCAGGATGACTCCTGGGTTGTGAGCCTGAGGGACTGGGAGGATAGTAGTGCCCTCTACAGTAATGGGGAAGGTGGGGGCAGAGCAAGAGAAGGGAGTAGTTAGGGGGAAAGATGGTGTGTTCAGTTTTAGACATACTGAGTTTAAGATGTATACTGGATATGGAGTTCAAGATGTCTGAAAGGCGTCCAATTCAACATGTCTGAAAGTTGGAGATGCCAGACTGGAGGTCAATAGAGGGCTTGGGGTGGAATTTGAGAATCATCGGCATAGAGATGATAATTAAATTCATGGGAGCTGATGAGATCACTAAGTGATATAGTATAGAAGGAGAAGAGGACCCAGGTTCACACTTACTAACTGTATGAACTTGGGTAAGTCATTAAACTCCTGTCTAACTCAGTTTCCTCAAGTACTAAAATAAAGGATAATAATAATAAAAATAATTAATAATAAATAAATAATAAAAAGGATGATACTACAACTACTACTAATAATAATGGTCAGCCTGGAATTTCCTTTAAATTATGCAAAAATTGAATGGGCTGCCACAGATATTAGTGAGTTTCTCATCATCAGAGGTTATAGAATCATAGGTTTGGAGTTGGAAGGTACCTTTGAGGTCATTTTATTGATGAGGAAACTGAGGCACAGAGAGGCCTTGCCCTGGGTCACAGAGGTAGTATCTGATATACAAGTCAAGCACAAGTCTCCCTAATTCCAAATTCCAAAACCAGTGCCCCATCCATCACACTAGAGGCCAGATGACCACTGGCCCAGGGAAGCTGTGTACATAATATTTTTGCATTGGCTATTGGTTAGACAAGATGACCTTTGAGGTTCCTTCCAGACCTTCAATTCTATGATAATGTAAAGGAATAAATGAACACGATATAATGGGCTAAGTTAAATCGGTCAGAAGAAAAACATACCACAGGATGGTAACTTCCCCTGCTGTTGAGTCCCATAGATTTCTTTCCCATTGGCATCTGCACACCAGCATAGTCCTCCCTGTTGGCACTGCACTGGCTGGTAGTCTCCATTGTCCTTGCAGGATGGAACATAGGCATGCCCAAAGCTAGTTGCTGCCAGCCTCTCAATCTCACACTTTGTTGGACCTGTGGAAAAATCCACACAATAAAGAGGAAAATTCTGAAAAGAGTTTCAACATTTGTTGCGTTGCATTTGGCAAGATCCTAGCTAGGAATAGGAACTGGGCCTGCGCTATTATTGATGTAGGGAATTCCCAGAGGAGGAAACTACCTTTACTAATCTAGGTGAGCATCTTCTCTGTGCTTTACAGTCTTAGACAACACTCAAAGGTTGAGTGATTTATCCAGACTCACACATCGAGGATATGTTACAGGTGGAACTTGAAACCACATTTTTTCAATTATCAAGCTCTATCCATCACCTTTTCTCCACAGAGTCATTCTAAGGTGCTTAACAAAGGCTTAGACTTGGAGTTACAAGATCTGATTTAATGTTGGTGTGAACTTGGCCTAAACCTGCCCAAACCTCAGTCTTCTCATCTCTAAATTGGGGATAACAATATTTGTACTCCTTGACTTCCAAAGTTAGAGGCAAGAAAGAGCTCTATAAATGGGACCTATTGGAGAGTTTGTGGCTTATGTTCGTAGGAAGCTTTTAAATCCCCAGCATAAACGCCAACTAAAAAGACAAAAGTCATAAAGCCTGCAGTTGCTTCCATATCCAAACAGCTCCCTTATGGACCTCCAAAGCAAAAATATCCACATCTTTTACCAGCTTATTACTTACATCGGAATCTTCCAGAGATGACTAAGTGAACTGCTAGAAACCGTCTCTGAAGTATCCGGTTCAGGGTGGTTTCTGTAAAGGTGGAAGCAGGATCCAGACCAGCAAAAATGGTGTCATAAACTTCATCCAGCAGTAACTCTAATCCTGACAAAAGAGAATACACATCTGAAGACAAGAGGATCATTAAGGGAAGATCTCCCAATTTTCCTGGGCAAAGAGATCCAAAAAGAGATATGGCACTCAGGGCCATAACAAGATCCAGGACACAGTCCTACCTGGAGTTTACTCAGTTCCTGAATCTCAGATTTGATGATGTAAACTCCTATATTTGAACCCTTGTCGTCAATGTGTATATGTCCTATAAGGATCTCAGTTTCTTCTACCCAATCATCTTCCCTCAGTTTCTCCTGTCCTCAAAATCAATTTTCTTCTCTGAGGATAGAAGTTGAATTTTTTTTCAAAGCATTTGACTGGCAAATAAGGGAATGAAATATAATACCTCTCCCATCTTGCACTTATGCAATTGATTTTTTGAACTCAAGTGCAGAGGTTTACATTTATCCCAGTTAAGTTTTGAATACAGTCCCTCCCTACCCCTTCTATTACCTGAAATGCCCTTACCTGTCTCTGCCAGTTCCCGTCCCTGACTATCAGCACAGTGGCAATACCCAGAAACTTCTGGAAATCTGCTTCTGAAGGAACTGAATGTCCAAAATGCCTCTGGGAACCTAAAATGGAATTTGATTTAAAAATCGCCATTTCCTATACTTCAGACTTAATGAGTTCTTTCTGAAGAAAGAAGTAAAAGAAAGCCAGAATAATGTGAGTCCCTTGCGGAGAAGGACGTACTAAATAGATGACGACTGAACTTGGTCTTCATTTTATTTTTAGTACAGTAAATCTGTTATTTTCTAATGGGGAGAGAGGAAAGAAAATAACCAAGATTTCTCCCTTATGAAATAAATCTGTGTTATCTTGCTCAGTACAGACAGCATTACTGATTCATTAGCAGTTTGAATTATTTCCCCCCCAACAAACAATTCTTGGCAAATCCAGCTAGAAACGGGTCATGAAAACTTTTGTCGTTTGTTCCTGAGGTAGACAATAACTCAGGAGATTTTACACCTTAGCAAACTTTGAAAATATACTTTACACAGTATAGATTCTCATTGCTGTGCACCGAACAATCTTGGAAGCCTTTGAAACTTCCCTGAATGAGAAAGTCAGATTCTACCCAAGGAAACTATAAGATGGGAATTCCATAGGACCAGCACTGAAAACATAAGGGAAAGAGACTGAAAAGGGACTTTGCTAAATTGGTGACACGTATATCTCATTCTAATAAATTTTTCATTCCAGGAAAGATTGACACCAGAGTCGTAGCTATAGTTTCCTATAAGAAGCAAACTGACCCAAAGAACCAACCTATAGATCAGAGGCCAAAGGGATACAGACCCATAAAGAAAAATACTGCACATGTTTCTGTCCATTCACAGGTGAGGCAGAACTGACTATGCTCACAAAAGTAAACACCAGTGGTGGATTTTCTTTTCATTTGAAGCTAAAAATTCTAATCTATTATGAGGATATATGATTCATATCATATCATATCATGTCATGTCATATCATATTATATTACATCATATTATATCCTATTTATTATATTGTCACAATAAGTTGACATCTACTCAGGACCACTATGTGCTTCTTCATGGCCCTGTAGGTAACTAGCTTTAATTTTTCAGAGATCATAGTGCTCCAGGTATATTTACCACCATACTAAGTTACTAAAAAAAACACTGGTATTGAAAGTTCCAAATTTGTTTCATGGAGAAGCTTAGGGTCATTATAAGAACTTTGCAGTTTCCCAAAGTTAATCTACCTCACTCTTCCCCTTGTTCAATTTTAATTCTAGGTACAATTCATTTTTCCCTTGCAGCATCTGTGCAAGATATCCAAGAGATAGATAATAGACAGATAGCTAGCTAGCTAGATGGATACACAGGAAGCAAGGAAGGAAGGAAGGAAGGAAGGAAGGAAGGAAGGAAGGAAGGAAGGAAGGAAGGAAGGAAGGAAAGAAGGAAGGAAGGAAGGAAGGAAGGGATGTAGAAATATATACTAATGGATGTGTTTTTTAAGTTGCCCATCTAATTTTGTATCGTAGTCTAGACCATGACTATGAATCTCATTTAGGAGACCCTGTAATGTTTCAGGGTTTGATGTAATCAACACATTGCTATCCACCAACAAGAGCATTTGGAAGACTTCTCAATGGGGAATGTCTCTTCAGCTTTGA
The DNA here is from genome assembly GCA_028646595.1 of Phalanger gymnotis. Lineage (NCBI taxonomy): Eukaryota > Metazoa > Chordata > Mammalia > Diprotodontia > Phalangeridae > Phalanger > Phalanger gymnotis. Next base: position 89,995,996 of record CM053622.1, read on the forward strand.
CTCTGTGGGATTTCCTTTGTGATACTGGCAAACACTTCTGGCAAACTCTCTAAACTTTCTGCCTCTGTGACATGGATGAAGGTCAAAGGATAATAAGATTTTAGGTCTAGAATTGGAAGGTAACTCAGAGGCCATCTAGTCCAACCCTTTGATCTTATAGAAGAAGAAACTAAAATCACACAGGTAATATGCTTCAGAGATAGGATTTGAACCCAGGTCCTCCGACATTGGCAGCTAGGTGGTGCAGTGGATAGAGTGCTAGGCCTTGAGTCTGGAAGACCTGTTTTCTCATCTATAAAATGAGCTGGAAAAGGAAATGACAAGCCACTCCAGTATCTTTGCCAAGAACATCCCATGTGGAGTCACAAAGAGTCGGACATGACTGAGCAACAAACAACAACCTCCAACATGAGCTGTGTACTAATTCAAGATATTATTATTATGTGAAATTGAGAAATGATACGGTTTAGCAGATAAAGGGCTGACTTTGGAGGCAGAAAGGCCCGAGTTCAAGTCTTGTACATGACACATGTTAATGTTACAACTGTGGACAATCGGCTGAACTTTTCAGTGCTTTGTGCATCTGTAAAAGACTACGAAGTTATACACATTGATGCTAATCTGCCTCAGTAGAGGGTTTTCTCATAATGGGAGGACCTGACCCCAGTGAAACCACAAGTCCAGACCAAAAATTCATCCATAAAACCATGATATGAAGAGGTATGCTTACATAAAGGAGAGAAAATAAGTAGTAATTTTTATAATATCAACCATAATAATTATTGCTGTTGTAGGTATGTTTTATTAGAATGCGCATTTAGGGTACTAATGTGTCAATATGTCAAGGACCTATGATTTTGTGGGAACTTCCTCTTCCCACAAAGATCACAATCTATGCATGACTTAGTCTTAGAGCCGAAGCCCAGCGTTCTATCCATCATGCCATGCTGTCTCTCTATACTAATAATGGAAACACGTTTTGAATCAATTTAACATTTTATGATAATGATAATAAAAGTGATTATGATAATTTGGGTATGTAGAGGGAGGCAGAGAGAAAGACTGAGAGATAGAGACTGGGAGGGAGGGGAGGTGGGAAGAAAGAGAGGGAGGCAGGGAGATAGGGAAGAAGGAAGAGAGAAAGGGAAGGAGGGAGAGAGAGAGGAAAGAGATAGAAGGGAAAATTATGTGTTATAGATAAAGCAGTTTCAGCTGTCTCCAAAGTCTATGACATTCAGATGCCAAAAGAAGATGTTTTTAAAAGTAGGGTTGTGGAGGAGGAGAGTTGGCACTTTTTTGAGGCTTGGAGCTGGGAGGAAGACCATACGTGTAGTGAGAGGTGAGGTGAGAGGGCAGGAGGCTTACTTAGCTAGACCAGAGGACCCAAGCTTATCAGAAGATAGTGATCAGAAAAGGAGAGGTTAGTTGTTTAGAGTATCATTCATTCAAACATTTATCAAGTCCCTATTATTTCAACGAAAGAAATGATGTAGGGGAGAGAGGGTCAGTCTTGGAGTCTGGAAGATCTGGTTTCAAGACTTCCCCTGACACATACTAGCTCTATAACCATAGACAAGTCATTAAATTTCTTAGGGCCCTAGTCAATTCTCTGAGACACACCAAACTCCAAAGGAATTGTTGATTTGCATTAATAGAAGGAATTTTCACATTGGGAGTTTCCCACACCAATGAAATCACAGATCTAGCCCCACTTCCCTCCCAAAAAAAGTCAACTTTTGATGAAAGACCAGGCAAAGATAACCAAACTTTAGATGGCTAGTCACAGAACCACAGACTATTAGTTTTAGAAGGAAATGTAAAAATTATGTTTAATTCAACCCCTTTATTTTCCAGGAAACTGAATGAGTCTCAGAAGGGGAATATGGTGATAATAACAAAACTAGCTTAATTATCAGAGCCTGGGCCTCTGTTTCCCAAACCAGTACTTTTGATTACATCCTCCTTGCCTCTCTGCCTTTAAATGGAATAATCAGGATTTGGCTGAAATGAGACTTGTTGCTAAGGAAATCAGAAAGAGGTTGGTCGCCAAGGGAAATGAGTCTGGTTGCCAAGGGAGCTGAATGAGGCTGAAGAATGGTTGGTTCCCTCATTTCACTAAGGTTAAAGTAATGGGCTCTAGTCAGCTGCAAGATATTTATGGCTAGGGTCCAGACAGTGTTGTTGGAAGGCTCAAATAAAACACGGCTTGTCGACTTTGAAGTGCTATGTAAATGTCAAGTATTCTCATTAAAGAGATGCCTGAGGCTCACAGTTCTAGAAGCTTGGTACAGGACTCAAAGGGCCACGGTTCAAATCCCACCTTTGATGCTAACTACCTGAGTGACTTTGGGCCCATCATTTAAACTCCCCAGCTCTCAGATGTTTTTGTTTGGTGATGCTGGGTGGTTTTAGTCCTGTCTGACTCTTCATGACCCCATTCGGGGTTTTCTTGGCAGAGATACTGCAGTGGTTTGCCATTTCCTTCTCCAACTCATTTTACAGATGAGGAAACTGAGGCAAACAAGGTTAAGCGACTTGCCTAGGGTCACACAGTTAGTGTCTGAGACCAGATTTGAACTCAGGTTTTCCTGACTCCAGGCTCAGCTCTATCCACTGTGCCACCTAGCTGCTCCAATAGACATTATTTAGACCAATTCTCAGCATGATCTTATAGGGGCTAGTCCTCTAGGTCCCTATCCCGGCCACAATGAGAGAATGAAAGAGCCAATCAACAAAAAGCATCTCCTCTGAGGAAGCTGATGTGATGAGCATCATGGGGTTTCCAAGAGGTACCTTTGCTGACTCACAAGGAGCCTACAATCAAGATGGCAAGACAGGATACAAACACATGAGAAGGAGGTAGTGTGGGAGAAGTGAAAAGAACATTGGGCTAATGATCAGGCAGAAAGGAGGCCTAATGCAGATTGTAACCTTGGGCAGGCTACAACTCAGGATTTTGTGTCTGTTCCATAAACCACTCCAGGGATAAAGCCTGACCTTGGAGGAGCAGTTGAGGAAGCTCACACCAGCCTGGCATCTTGAAGCTTCCTATTTTAATTAATTATCATTGCTAACTAGGTGAAGTTTGTGCATTCAACTAGGTGAAACTAGGCTTCGTACTCAGACCTTCTAATTTCAAATCTTAGGCTTTTCCCATTATATCACATCGACTTGTGTTTTGAGGTTACAAAGTGCTCTGTCTGTCTGATAATCACAATGCGATTGAGTTATGTATGAATACAACTTTGATTTTACTTACTCTGAGTGAGGCTCGAGATATGAAATTCCTTTTTCTCAGTCAAAAAATACAAAAAGCAGGACTCTTCCTTTCTCTAAACCCAATGCTATTTCCACAAAGGATAAATTCAGAACTCAAGTACTTAGGGAAAACTACCCTTGCATGTGTCATCCAGTGAAACAGAAGCTCTGGGTAGGAAAACAAACCTAGGAATAGCATGATGTCCCATTTTGACTTGGTTAATTACTGCCTTTCATTGAACCCTGGGCCACACAATGACCAACCACTGCAAAAGCTTCACTCGCCAAAATTACTGCTTGCTATGTTTGGCTTTCTAGAATTCACAACTATACCCATGACCTCCTACCTGAAGAAGAATTTATTCCCAGACATATTGCTATAAAGAATAAAAAGGTTCACATTTCATGGAGGAATATATGAATATTGATATCTATGTGTCAATATCTATGTATAGATATCAATAATGATATCTATACACACATATATAAATAGCTATAGATAGATATACATGCATCTATAGATATAAATAGTTACAGTTTTTTTGTTTTTTTTAACTGCCAACCATGGCAGAGACATTCTAATTCCTAGGCTGCCCCCTAGTGGAGGTAGGCAGAAAGAGTCTCTAGACAAGACTAGCCATGGTGGAAGCTACGTCTTCTTCATTCAAATCATCAATCAATCGGTAAACATTTATTAATTATTATGCCTAGTATGTGCCAGGTGCTGGTAAGCCGTAGGGGTACAAAAAGAGGCAAAAGAAATTCCCTGCAGGCCCTCAAAAAGTTCACAACTTAATGAGGGAGACAACACGCTAACAAATCTAGATAAAGCAAGGCATGTGCAGGATATATAGGACATAATCAATGGGAATAAGAAAGCTTGGAGAAGACTCCCCGTAGAAGGTGGGATTTTAATTCCTTTAGTAAAGGAAGCCAGGGAGGTCAGTAGCTGAAGTCGTCATAACAGTGGAAAGGACCTTAGATGTCAGTGAAACTATACATTTACAGCATAACTGGAAATTAGAAAGAATTTTTAATCAACCAACCCATATCACCAATAGGATAGAGAAATGCCTGAAAGGCCCTACATGCTCCCGAACCTAGTTATTATTTTGTTCCACTGCCAGGACCAGTTTAAGTTCAGTAGGCAAAATACACACTACCTCTCCGTGTCTCAGTTTCTACATCTGTAAAATGGGCATCATGATCTTTTACATATAAGCTTTTCCAGGAGGTTGTGAAGATCAAATGAGATTTTGAATTAAAAAAAAAAACCTTTTCCAAATAAAGCAGGTTACTATAAATGGAGGCTATTATTAATATTCAGTGAAATTGAGGGCTTCATAGATAAACATTGTGTTAGCTTTAAATATTAGGGTGGAAATGGACCTTAGAAGCCATCTGATCTAACCTCTTACTTCTAGGAATGAGCTCTAGAGAGAAGTGACTTGTTTGAGATCATACATCTGCCTTGAGGATAAAACACGGACTCCTTAAGCTTTCATTTAGGGCCCACCGCAGTCTGCCTGGGGCAGCTAGGCAGCACAGTGGATAGGCCTGCAGTCAGGAAGACTCATCTTCTTGAGTTCAAATCCAGCCTTGGACACTTGCTACCTGTGTGACCCTGGGCAAATCGCTTCACCTTGTTTGCCTCAGTTTCTTCATGTATAAAATAAGCTGGAGAATGAAATTGCAAACTACTCCAGTATCTTTACCAAGGATGCCCCAAATGGGGTCACAAAGAGTAGGACATGACTGAAAACAACTGAACGACAACAGAATCTGCCTCCAACTCACTCATCCAGCCTTGTTTTACACTCTTTCCCATCACGTGCACTACCTTCCAGGCAAACTGGACTGTTCATTTTTCTCTGATCTCATCCTACATCCTTCCACCTCCATCCATTTGTACAGGTCATCCCTGATATCCATATCATCATCTTTAACTATTGAAATCCTTCACCTATCAAGGTCCAGCTCTGGTTTCGCCTCCTCCACCAACTGACATACTCAGTTAAAAGTACTTGTATGTTCTTGATGGGCTCTGCTTGCATTTCTGCCTTGTCCTTGCTGCATTCTGTACCATGCTTACTTTGGCATCATGCATATCCCATTCCTAGCCCTCATTAGATTGTAAGCTCCTCGGGAGCAAGAACTCCATCTTTGTATCGCCAATGCCTCATTGTAGGCACTGACTCATAGCAGATGGTTGATAAATATTTGCTTAATTAAAATGAACCAGTTAATGCTCCTGTTCATTTTGCTTCAAATTTTAGTTTTCCTACTTCATCCTTGTGTGATTTTGGACAAATAATTTCATCTCTATGGGCCTCTGTTTCCCTATTTGTAAAATTAAGAGATTGGAAGAGCTGATTTTGAAGGTCTCTTCCTGCTCCAAACCCCACAAACCTGAATCTCCCCAGAGTCCTCTTCCACAAGCTCAGCAGGCCATTTATTACCTTTATGATAATAGTGTAAAAAAATCTGGGTCACACACATATCTCTATTTTAAGCTTAGTTTCCTAGGAAAGTGTTTTATGTTTGGTAATTTCCTTCCATCCAAATTCTTCCTTTTGAAACTGATGCTATTTCCATCTTCCAAGTTAATCAAGCATCATTCTGGAATTACAAGAAGCTACCCCTATAATGGGGCAGCTAGGTGGCATAGTGGATAAAATGCCGGGCTTAAAATCAGGAAGACTTTAATTCAAATCTGGCCTCAGATGCTTACTAGCTGTGCGACCCTGGGTAAGTCATTTCACCCTGTTTGCCTCAGTTTCCTCATCTGTAAGATGAACTGGAGAAGGAAATGGCAAGCTACTCTAGTATCTTAGCCAAGAAAACCCCAAACAGCATCAAAAAGAGTTGACTGAACAACAACAACAACCATTATAATGAGACTTAAGTGATGTGATATATTGCCTAATCAGGGCCATCACTGAAAATCACAGCCAAAAATTGTGCAGGTAACTACCATGAGATGTAAAGGCAGCCAGATATTTTTTATGCAAACTTCCCCTACCTGTTGTAGTTATGAACTAGGTCAAAAACCATCATATCTGTAGTGTTGACAAATTTGCACTGGACTGGCATAAACTCTCCATCAGATGAACATTGAGGGGGCGACTTCTCTCCCACGCCATGAAGGATGCGGCGATTTCTGATCTCACAGCTCCTTGGGCCTGGTGGGAAATTTAAAAAAGAATAGATAACTTCTAAATGTGTGTCTTCTTGCAGTCAAAAATATAAATAAATACATGAGCTCTACATGGGACAGTACAGCACAATAACAAAACAGAAATTGATGAATATCTACAACGAGAAAGAATAATCAACAAATTCATTCACTGGGATCCTGACTATATCATAAGTCAAGTACTGAATGTCTATCAGTTTAGGAAAGTTAATTTAAGTAAGATATTTTTTCCTCAATCAAGGTTATTTATTAAGCATGAGTAAATGAAGAGATGTTTGATTTTTTGAAATTTTGCAATGTGTCGAAATATCATGTCTGGGGTATCCCAAAAGTCGTAGTTCAGTTACCTTACTGCACTAAGACTTTTGGGATACTCTCCATTTTGAGTATTCCTAGAAAACTATTCTTAGTCAGTACTATATTGTCATAAAAAAAAAGCAATTTTGATTCAAGCTAGTGGAACAATTAGCCTGTAAGACTGAAGCATTAAATGTAAACACACTCAGCCTGTGGTGCTAAATACCACTCACATCTTGCTGGCCTTCCCCGCTGCCGGGTCCCGTACACTTCCATTCCTTCCGAATCCACACACCAGCACTGTGCCATGCCCAGATCACATTGCGCCAGCTCATATTCTCCTGAATCTTGACACTGAGGGAGGTAGGAGGTGGCGGTGCTATTGACATAGCCGCTTACCAAGATCTGCTGTTTTTGGAGCTGGCAAAAGGATAGACCTGAACAACCAAGAAACCAGTTGAGAGGAGAAGGAAGAGAACAGTGAATAGTTAGATGAAGCCATTATGCCCATTTTATAGAGAAAGAACTTGAGGACCAGATAAGTTAAATGACTTATCTAAGACCACTCAATTGTTTTTTTCAGTCATGTCCTACTCTTCGTGACCCCATTTGGGGTTTTCTTGGTAAAGATACTGGAGTGGTTTGCCATTTCTTTCTCCAGCTTATTTTATAGATGAGGAAACTGAGGTAGACAGGGTTAAGTGACTTGCCCAGGGTCACACAGCTATTAAGTGTCTGAGGCTAGATTTGAACTCGGGAAGATTAGTCTTTCTGACTCCAGACCCGGTACTCTATCCACTGCACCACGTAGCTGCCCCATGCAATTATAGTACATGGCAAAGCTATGCTATGAACCAAGTCTCTTTGCTCCAAATCTACCATATGGACAAATCCATGAAGACCGTAAGCTCACATTAACCCATTCTGAGGCCTTTGGTTTTTTGGGCTAGGGAAAAAGCTAGTTTGGGAGAACATTATATATGTAGATCAATGTAGCAATTTTGATCACTTTGAGGTCTTTAGGGTTTTTTGGTTTGTTTTTTGTTTTGTTTTACTTTCCGGGTTACCATAGTTGTAGAATGCATTGACTTCTAAAGTAGTTTTACAGCAATAAAGTCCTCATTGTCCCCAGGAACTCTGATCCAGTGACCCTGGCTTCCAAGCAACTTAACCTTTCACAATCTCAGTTCATTCGTTTATAAAATGAAAAAAAAAACTAGAAGAAAACAAACGAACCATTCTTCCTAGCAGCTAGATGGTACAATGAATAGAGTGCCAGTCCTGGAGTCAGAAAGACTCATCTTCCTGAATTCATATCCTGCCTCAGTCAGTTACTACTTGTATATTCCTGGGCAAGTCATTTAACTCTATTGGCTTCAGTTTCCTCATCTGTAAAATGAGCTGGAAAAGGAAATGGCAAACTGCTCCGGTATCACCACCAAAAAACCCCCCAAAAAACAAACCCAAATGGGGTCATGAAGAATTAAACACAACCCAAATGACTGAACAAAAACATTCTTTCTACCTCTGTGATTTCACAATAGGGTTAATGGGGTCATTGTTAAATCTATTTACTAGTATCACCGCTGTTTCTAAAGGATCACGGGGTCCAGAACTATCTTCCTAGCAGTGTAAATAGTACTGAGCAAATCATATTGAATCTCCCTGGAGTGACCTCTCCCAACAGCTGAGAATGAGGTGACACCAGGTATATAAAACAACCAACAGTCTTGATGGGAAATTAAGTTGTGAAAGGACAAGCTGGGAGGTCAAGAATTGGCAGAATGGGGAGAGCAAATATGGTGGCCACCTAAGAGGGGGGAAGAGGAGTGTAATCAAGGGAAGTCATATAGAAGACGAATTAGGCTTCTTTCACTTGTCCCCAGAGGGAAGGGATTTGGAGGAATGACTAGAACGTATAATTTTGGCTCCTTGTGAACATAAACTCAATAGGGAGAGCTGTTCAACAGAGGAAAAGGTTGCTCTACCAGGGGTACTGTTTTTCCTGTCAATGAAGATGTGTAAGCAAAAGATGTGTGACCATCAGTCAGAGATGTCTTCAAGGATATCTCTGCTTGGGTACTGAGACTCTTTCCAATTCCGAGATTTTTTTGGACTCTCATATTTTCAATTCCATGGTATTGTTGGATGGGCAAGTTTACTTAGCATACCATAGCTGAGATTTGAACCCAGGAATCTGTGTTCTTTCTACAGTACCACATGTACCATCTAAACTTTGCCCTTTGGCATCTAGTACAATGTTCTTCCCATTGTAGGCATTTCATAAATGCTTGTTGAACAAAAGAATGAAATGCATATGCTGTAACGAATGTCTTATATTACATATAATCTTTTTCAAATTAGATCTCTGTTCCAAAAGCCCCTAAGCATGTAAACTCCTTCTCTTCCATTAAGACACAACTCAGGCACCATCATCTTCTGTATGAAGTTTTTTCCTAATTTCTGCAACTGCTAGTGCCTTTCTTCCCTAGCTATTTTGTATTTTACTACTTTATGTGTATGTATGTGTATACATGCACATATATATAAACTCTATATTTATAGTGATTATATTTTTATATGCACTTGTCTCCTCCCATTAGAATGAAAGATCATTGTGAATTGGGATAGTTTCATTATTTGTACTTGTATCCCCCCAGAGCCTATAACAGTGCCCGACACACGGCAAGCACTTAATAAATGCTCGTTGATTGATTGGTTGAAGTGAAAAATGGAAAATTCCTATCATTGTCCAATTCGTTCTCTTCCCACATGTTATGGTCCTGCTTTCATACTTACAGGCGGCTGGCAATCCTGCCTGCTTACTGCCCGGTACTTCTTTTCCTTCTGCATCCACACACCAGCATGAAAGACCATTGTTGCTGCATTGTACATTCCTGGAGGGGGAAAAACATGGCAGTGTGGAGTTCACTTTTCAGGTCTCAATGCTATGAGAGCAGTTGTCTTTTTTTTAAATGTTCAAGTGGCAAGTAAAAATTCCCTCACAGCACTATGGAAAGACAGATAAACACAGAGTGGAGGGAGGGAGAGGGATCGAGACACAAAGAAAGCAGAAAGGAGGGAAGAAGAAGAGAAGAGGGGATTTCTATCCTATTCTATATTTGGTGTATATATATATCTATATCTATATATATCTACATACATACATACGTGTATGTGTGTATACTATAGTGAGACAGATAGACAGAAAGACAGGAATAGACATGAGAAACAGATGGAGACAGGCAGAGAAAAAAGGAGAGAGAAAAGAAAGAAGAGAGAAGAGGGGAGAGAGAGAAAGCAGTAACACTAGCAAGGTTTCAAATTGCATGGGAAAAGAAAGAGTCATGGAGGAGAAGGAGAGGAAAAAAGATTTAATGGAAGTAAGATGAAACAGAAAGAACACTCTCATTGGCCCTGTTCTCTTCCCTTTATTATATCATATTCTCTTCCTTGGTGGTCTCTTTCACTCATATGGTTTCAATACACCAATCTCTATCTATCTCTGTCTCTGTCTCTGTCTCTCTCTGTGTCTCTGTCTCTCTGTCTCTGTGTCTGTGTCTGTCTCTTTCTCTCTCTCTCTCTTTCTGTCTCTGTGTCTGTCTCTCTTTGTGTGTCTGTCTTTCTCCCTCTGCCTCAATCTATCTGTCTTTCTGACTCATTCTGTGTGTGTCTCTCTATCTCTGTCTCTCTTTGTCTCAATCTCTGTCTGTGTGTCTCTCTGTCTCTGTCTTTCTCCATCTTTGTCTCTCTCTGTCTCTCTCTCTGTCTCTGTGTCTCTCTCTCTGTGTCTCTCTCTCTCTCTGTCTCTCTCTCTCTGTCTCTCTGTCTCTCTCTCTGTCTCTCTCTCTCTGTCTCTCTCTCTGTCTCTCTGTCTCTCTCTCTCTGTCTCTCTCTCTCTGTCTCTCTGTCTCTCTCTCTCTCTCTCTCTCTCTCTCTCTCTCTCTCTCTCTCTCTCTCTCTCTCTCTCTCTCTCTCTCTCTCTCTCTCTCTCTCTCATCATTCAATTACATAGCCTTGGCAACTTTAACTCCACAAACTATGATATGCATCATCATATCTCAATTCCTATCCTGCTGTGCTTAAGCAAAGAAATTAAAACTTTGGTAAGACTAAAAATTTGGTAAATTTTATTTTGTTGTTGCTGACAATTTCTGAGACCACTACAGTTGTACCAGGGTAGCACCAAGATTCAGAATCTTCCCCATCCACATGGCATCTGGTGTCCTAACCTGATAGCTGCAGAATCATAGAATACTGATTTTAGAGTTAAAATAAACCTCAGGGATGATCATGTTCAACCCTCTGATTTTTCAGATCAGAAAAACAAAGCCCCACAGAGAAGTGACTTGCCAAAAGTCACATGGTGAATAGTAAAGGTGTGACTAGAACTCAGATCTTCTGGCCCACAGTTTAGGGACCTTACATAAGAACAGTTCACATTTCTACAAAGCAGATCACGTCCAGGTCTCTTCACTACAGCTTCCGGCCTCCTTTCAAGAAGTAATAATTTGACTTCATATTTTAGGATTATTATTCAGAATTCTATTCCGATTTAATTTTATGAGAATAATTTTCATAGATATGAGCGTTGAATTTCCTCTCAAAAGTCCATGTGCTTGATAAATCTCAACTAATACTAAATTTATTATGTTCATTTTTGAGCTAAGAATCTCTTCTATTGTAAAAGTTCCTGATCACTCCAGATTATATACCTCTGCCTTCCTCTTAAGTAAATTATTTTGTTAATTAGTGGGGATCAGCCCACAGGGTCAGTGATTAGAGGATCCATAGAGGGCACAGAATCCTTGTTAGAAAATGCTAACAGAAAATGTACTAGATACGGTGTTATTAAATATCTCCCCTATTCCAGACTCAATAAAATGAGTTGGCTGCCCAATTGTCTATCCCTAGTTTCAATTTCACCTAAGCGTCCGGTGTGATACGTGAAAACAGTATTTGATTTGGAGTAAGGAGTCCTGGGTTCTGATCCCAGCTCTGCTACAAACTAGCAGCATAACCTTGGACAAGTCATTTCACTTAGATGGTCCTCAGTTTCCTTATGTGTAAAATGAAGAAATCGGAGCAGATGATCTCTAAGGCCCTTCCTACCTTTAACTCCTAACCAAAAAGCCAAGCTACCACAGCACATCCCTCAATGTCCGGCTCTCTATATCCTCCCCATGCTCCCAGTCTTTTGTATAAATGTGTATGTCACATTAATAGAAAGAAAATAATTCAAGGAAAGTTTTGTTGATCTGAATGAAGTTCATGGAGATATAGACAAGGGGAAGCTCAATTTTCTTTTTTTATTATTTATGAAAAAATTTGTTAGCACTTTTCATAAATAGCAAAGAACTGGAAATAAACCGAGAATGCATTGAATGAAAAATTGATGAACCAGTTGTGGAATTGTGGAACATGGAAATGATAGAATATTATTGGGCAACCTTATGAAGCATAGGAAGAACTCAGAGAAACATGTCATGATTTGTATGAACCAATGCAGACAGAAGTAAGTAGAATCAAAGAACATCATACTGTAGACATAATATCTGTGATAATGGCAGTGAAAAGAGCTAAAAAAAAGTCGAAGGCAGAGTAATTACAATAACTGAATTTCGTCCCAGACAACATGTAATGAAATATATTTCTCTCCATCACAGAAGAGAGTCAGGAGACCAAGGGCATAAAATATCACATATGCTGTCAGGTGTATTTGCTGCATATCAGATTTTTTTTCTTTGTTGTTGTTGCTACTGTTGTGTGTTTGTATACACACATATACATATATATATATAAACTCTTATTTCGTATATATATATATATATATATATATATGAATCTCTTTTTCAAAGAATAATAATAGGTAACATTTATATGATACTTACCATATGCCAGGCACTGTGCTAACCACTTTACAATTATCATCTCATCTGATCCTCAGAACAACCCTGGGATTGTATGTGCTATTATTATCCCTATTTTGCAGATGAGGAAACTGAGGTAAAGGGAAATTAAACTACTTGCCCAAGTTCACACAGTAACTAGATATCTGAGGCCAGATTTGAACTCAGGCCTGACTCTAGGCCCAGAGCTCTATCTACTGTGCCACCTCGCTGTCCTCAAAGGGTGGGAGGAACATTTTGTAATCTCCTTTTCGTGGACAAACTTGATTTTTCTATTTATACTGAGTTCACTTTTTAATTACACTGAGTTCTTTCCTTGTGTTGTTATTCAGTTTTTTCAATTGTGTCTGACTCTCTTTGACCCTATTTGCGGTTTTCTTGGGAAGGATATAGGAGTGGTTTGCCATTTCCTTCTCCAGCTCATTTTACAGATGAGGAAACTGAGGCATACAGGGTTAAGTGACTTGCCCAGGGTCACACAACTACAAAGTGTCTGAGGCCAGATTTGAATCCAGGAGGAAGAGTCTTCCTGTCTCCAGGTCCAACCCTCTATCCAGCATGCCATCTAGCTGCGTCCAATTTTTTCTTAACTATTATATTTTAAGAAAGGCTTCAGGTCTGTGTATATTGCGCAAAATACACACAGACAAAACTAAGAGGGAAAATGATACAGAGGAAAGAACCCTGGCTCTGAAAGCAGAGGACCTGGGTTCAAATCCCCTTACTGACCCTTACTACTTACGTCGATTTGGGCAAATCACTTAATTTCCCTGAGCCTCAGTTTCTCCATCTGTAAAAAGAAGGGGTTTTATGAGAGAGTCTCTGAGGTCCCTTCTAGATCTATGATCCTTGATGCAAGAAGAAAAGGAATCAGCAATATTGATAGATTTTTTATGGTACTAAAGAGCCAGAAACAAAATAGGTACCCAGTGATTGGGAGATATCCAAACAAATAGTGGTATATTCATGGAATAGAACATTATTACACTGTAGCTAGGTGGTGCACTAATAGAATGCCAGTCCTGGAATAGGGAAGATATGAGTTCAAATCAAAGCTGATGTGTATGTATATGTATGTGTATGTGTATGTGTATATGTATATGTATGTGTATGTGTATGTGTATATGTGTGTACATGTATATGTATATGTGTATGCATATGCATATGTTTATGTGAATGTATATGTGTATGTACAAGAATGTATATGCGCATATGTGTGTATATATGTATATGCGTATGTATGTGCATATAGATGGATAGATAGGATAGATAGATATAGTCATATTCAGTTGATCTGTTAGTTTGATTGAATTACCTTTTTTCATTTTCATCTTCTTTATTAAAAGGGATCACTTGATGGGGAGGAGAGAGGAGGAATATATACACAGAAATATAGATGATATAAAAAGAAACATCAATACAATCTCTAAAAATATAAATGGATATGCTAAACGAGTCAGTGCTATAAAGGCTCTGGGGCGGGAGGGGGGACGGAAGGACAGTTTAGATCTAGGTTTTATTGACTTTCCCAGAATTTTAAACACGGTCAGCAACCTTTATTTGCATGGAAGCCAAGTACTCTCTACAAATCATTCTTATCTATTCATTGAGGGCTGTTTCTTAATAACTTTAACACAAATGGTCTGTGACTCTGAGGCTGGCTCTCATTTTTAAGATGAGCAAAGAAATCTTGCTCTTGGGGGGCTACTCATCTGAAGAGCTTTACATCTGGAAAAGGAAGTTCTCATTGGCCAACAGGATGGAATGTATGAAGGCAAAGCCGACTCGTTCATTCTGGGGCAAATTATTCAGGTTTTGGGATTATTCAAGCCTATTCATTGGGAACAATTTTATCTTTCACTAGTTCAATATGCAGCTGTGGCAAGAGCTGCTTTGTAGTTTGGTGACCTTAGGACAAGTTATTTAACCCTTCTGGCCTCAGTTTTCTCATCTGTAAAATGAGGCAGTTGGGCTGAATTCTCTTTAAGGTCCTTTTCAACAACAACAATAACAAAATCCCTATTTTCCCATAAGGAACTAAAATTTGGTTATCCCATTCAGTTTTTTTTTTTAGCAATGATTGTTAAAAGTTTTTAAGAAAAGAAGGAAAAATATTATTTAAACAAAGTCTTGCCGTTATTTGGAGCAAGTACCCATGCATTCTCCCCACCCCCATTTATTAGCACTGAGGATGGAGAGTCATTAATACTTGACTGAGACACCAGGGTTTCTGATGCACAATTGGTTGCAGCATCTTTTAAAAAATATGATTAGACTACCTAGTCATCTTACCGGAATGTGCCATCTGCTAAGCATTGAGGGATGTAGTCTTCCTTCTTCAGGAATGCTTGCTCCCTCTGAAGTTCACAAGGGCGTAAGGGCTGGGAATCTACTTCATATTCTATAAGAAAATTAGAGCCTCATTAGTAGGAAATATGGATAGAATTCATAAAATCCAGACTAATAAGGAAGCAAAAAATAAATTTGAACAAAAATATCATTTAGGTAAAGAAAGCCATTCTGTTGTTTTAGAGAAATACAAAAAGGGTAGAAAGTCTCCTTGATTTGGAGCCAGAAAACTTGAGCTCAAATCCTGCCTTTCTGACTTGTTGCCTGAGCGACATTAGTATAATTACTTAACTTCTCTGAGACTCAGTTTTCTCATCCTCCTTTAATAAACTTTATCAGGAAGGAATATTGCCTTGATATTTTTGTTCTATTATTTTGCATTACTTAATCCTTTATATAATCAGACAAATCGTATGCTTGTTTTTTATTGTCCAATTGTTTGATAAAAGTTTATCTTGTGATCTGTAATATTGAAATAGAGCAGAACAAAGGTTCTAAACACTTTTGGTGTCATAGACCCATTTGGCAACCTGGGAAACCTCTGGACCCTTTCTCAGAATAATGTTTGTTATCTATATTCATAATTGAAGAATATGCTGGATTTTAGGAAGAGTTTAATGAAAATAGATACGATTTTCCCCCATTCAATTATCCAGAGATGTATGAAATCTAGCCTAGGAACCCCTACTATCAACCAATTCCTATTTGAGGTACTTAGCTCAACCCCTGCCCAAAGCATTGAGTATAATTCTTGGCCCACTACAATTTCCCTGAAAAGCTCCTATGTATCCTCCACTTTGGCGTGTAAAGAAATCAGTGGACAAACTTACCAAAGATATTGCCTAATGCTGTGCTGGCGAGACACAGCAGGCTGCCCAGGAGCAGCCTCGCCATTTTCCAAAGAAAGTGCTTTCCCCTTCCTTGGATAAAGGGAACGAAGCCTTATCCAGTCTCTCCCCTGTGAGCCTTTTATATGATTTCTACTGTTCCTTACTCACTGATACACCAGGCACTTAAAGGGCAAGAGACACATTGTTATTTTTTTCACCCAATCATGAGGCATGACCCCCACCTGTCTTCTCCACAAGAGCTCCCACCATTTCAGAGAGGCACTCAGGCAGCCAAGGAGAGGAAAGATCACTTGGCTGTAGAGAACAGGGGTGAGAAAGGCTCAGGTTAAGAACCATGGCCTCATAAAATAAACGCCAAGGACATAATATTCATTGCATTCACTTAGCACTGCAAAGTTTTTTGTGTGTTATATACATATATATGTGTGTGTGTGTGTGTGTGTTTACATATATATACATATGTGTGTATACATACACACACACATATATATACATACATATATATGTATATAAATATATATATATGCATATATATATATATTTTATTTGAACCTCACAACAACTCTGTGAGGTAGGTATTTAATGTATGGCCATCATCTCCATTTGACAGAGGAAGAATCTGAGTTTCAGAGATTGTCCGTGATCATCCATGATTATACAGCTAGTAAATATCAGAGGTAGTATTTGACACTGGTCTCCCTGATTCTATCCATTGTGCCACACAGACTCTCAAGGATATAAAGCAAGGCAGGAAGAGAATGGAAAAAATTGCATAATAAGGACAGAGGCAGCATGTTGTAATGGATAGCCAACCTCAGAGCTGAGGGATACTTGAGCTCAATTCGCATCCTTAAGACATGACTGTGTGACCTTGGGTAAGTCACTTAACTTCTTATTGGTCCAGGAATCTCTTTAAGAGAACATGACAAAATGCAATTGTAATGGCAGCTATCTATACAGCAACTCCATATACCACTGAAATCATAGGCCCAGTCCCCAACTCCTTATGTGTAATAAGTAGGGCAAACTAGAAAGATTAATGCAGGGAGACAAATTTGACCAAGTAGATATATTATTTAAACTTGGTGGCATGGAGCTGATAACTGAAATATCTATATCTATATCTGTGTGTATATATGTATGCATATATGTTTTTGGGATATATGTATATGTATGTATACGGATGCATCTACACACATGTATGTATATATAAACACACAAGATTGTACATATGTGCACACATACATAGACGTGTATAGATACAAACATATATATATATATGTATATATATGTATAGGTAATTAAGGTGGGACTTTTTTTTACTGTTTTCCCTTTTGGAGCACTGAAGTAATCAAGTGCCTTTGCTTCTTTGATTAACTTTGGGAGTCTTTGATGACCCGCTTAAGAAACAAGAAAGCCTAGTTCACATGGTTTTGAGTTGCATGGTTGTGATGCCCTTTGACTCTGAACAGGGTATATAAACTCAAAGGTTAGCGTTTTGTTTGGGGCTCTCACTTACTGGAAGAGTGTTGTGTGATTTGACCAGATAAGACTCTGGGTAGCTATTGTTAAGGAGCTCCCTGACTTTGAAAAAAAACCCAGTTGTTGGTGCTTCTCTAGTAACCATGTATATTGTGATTTGGTTAGACAGAAATGTTGATCTGTTTATATTGTCTCTGTTTGTAATTTCTGTTTGTATTTGCGCTGAAGTTCAGCATTCTGGCTTTTCCCCCTGAACTAAGTGAATGATATATGTATATTTGATTAAAATGAGACTGTTAACCCCTTAAGGTTGCTTTCCTTAGAAAAGCAGATCAAAGAACATGTACTGGCAGTTCTTCCGTGTGCTGGTGTTATTGGTTTTACAGAGCCCAGCAGCTGCTAGCAACATTGTTGTTAGAGTATACATACACATACATGTATATGTTCATAGTAGTATATTCCATGCTTGCTAATACCTCACTAGTAGCGATAACTCAACAAACTCTATGTGACTTTTCTGCTTTTCTTCTTCCAAGGCTTTGCTCTGCAAAACTGAACTTACTCCTCAATAGCACCTGTAGTATCCATCACTTTCAGCTTCAGGCTTAAGTAGTGTTATACATTTTCAGAAAAAGGTGATGACTTTGATTCAATGTTAACAAAGACCTCTCCAACTCTAGTCCTTTGTTGGATTCTTCTTACCACTCTATCTCTCAGCAACAAGTGACAACACAGAGAAGTATTTTCTGTCTTTTCTTCTTCTCAGCGAAAATCATAATAGACATCACAGTATATTTTCTCGATCCTTATTTTCTGAAGCAAGTCATAACAGAAAGTGCAGTGTAGTCTATTTAATGCTTCTTCCTCTCAGTGTCAGGTGGAAATAGAGAAGACTTCAGGGTCTTAGCCAACCAATATTCTTGACAAATGACAATACCAAAAAAGAATTAAAGTCTCTTTTTAACACAATTTTGAAATCTATCTTTTCACCTCTTTTGTTACGGGTTCAGATTCTTGGTCATCTAGGTGAATGACCTCACCTTAGCTTATAGTAGCTAACGAAATTCTTATACTGCTTATGATCAGATAAGATTATTTACCCTATAATCAGAGAATAGTTCTGATGTCCGTGTTTTCCCAATTATTAGAAACATGGGCTAAATCTAAAAAGTTTAAAGTTGACAGGGGCTCTTGGGCTAAAACTTCAATCTCATGAGTACAATGTGGAAGAAGCATAGCTAGACATTAAGTTTAAATGATAATAATATTGGGAATTAGTGGACTGAATACGCTACATGAGTTAATAGTGTTACCTAAGACACAAAAATATAGCTAAAGTGATTTCGGGCTGCATTAAGAGAGGCATGGTGTCCAGAAAGAAAAAAAATGATAGCCCTGCTATGTTCTGGCCTGGTCAGGCTGTATCTGTAATATCGTGGGGGACACATTTTATAAAAGAATATTGACAAACCGAAACACATCCAGAGATGAGAGACTGGGATAATGAAGGGACTGAAAACAATGACGTACAAATGGAACCACTAAATGGAACAGTGGAAGTGTATGGCTGTCTCCTATATCAACAGGTCCAGCATATGAGGGCTCTCTGTTTTCCACTGATTCAACTCTCTATTGTAACTCTCCTGTGCTCTCATGTCAGTATACAAATATGTGTGTGTGTGTATAGATCAAGTCTCTCAACTCATTTCCCCACCTACTGACTACTCCCCTTCCTAATTTTCATAGCTATTGTCAGTCAAATGCCCTGCTATTCTCTCTCTCTCTCTCTCTCTCTCTCTCTCTCTCTCTCTCTCTCTCTCTCTCTCTCTCTCTCCTATCTCTTTTTATCTAGAAAGATATCAAACACCACAACCACTCATTTACCCAGCCTACTCACTTCTCATGAGCTATTCTTCCACTCCACCTCGGCCACACACAAAGACGGTCATATCCATGATCTTGCCATCATTCACCAATATATCTCCTCTATGTTCAAGAATTCCTAGATCCTTTTATTTGACCTTAATCTATTGGCTTTTTGCCTTTCCCTCCACATTCTCTTGTGAAATCCTACTGTTTGTCTATATCGTGACCTCCAGTCCCTTGACTCCTCAGTTCTATACCAGGCCATCTCCCCATAATTAGTCATTCTCTCTTCTTTTCCCCATCTTGACCTCTTAGTGAACCAATTCATCTCTACATTGCCCTTCTCTCTTGAATTCATAGCCCCCCTATCATATCACCAATTATGTCCACTCAAACCTCAACCTTGGATCACTCCTACTCTTTGTCACCTATGCTTCTATACATGTACTGCTGAAATCTTCTTTCTCCGTGGAAACACCCTTCTCTCCTCTAACACTATGATTACCTTGGTGCAGGCTCCCATCACCTTGCACCTGGATTGGTTGGTCTCCCTGCCTCCAATCTCTCTCCATGCCAATCCACCGGCAACTCAACTTCCTTAAGCATGGGTTTAACCATACCAACCCTTATTCAATAAATGCCAGTGGTTCCCTATTTAACCTCCAGAATCATATAAAATTCCGTTTGGCTTTTAAAGTCCTTCATAACCTGATCCACTGCTACTTTTCTAGTCTTTTTTAGGCTGTACTTCTTACTAGGTACCCTATGATCCAGTGACACTGATCTTATTGCTATCCCTTGAGCATCTCCTGATTTTGAATATTTTATTTCCAATTTATCTTGTGTATGTATACATATATATGTATATATATTTAGATATATAGTTTGTTTGAACAGTAATTTTCATTTTGTCTCACATTAGATTGTGAGCACATTGAGAACAAGAACTATCTTTTGCTTTTCTTTGTATCCCAAGTATTTAACCTAGCACATAGTAAGTGCTTAATAAACGTTCATTGATTGACTGAGTAATCAGCTGCCTCCCATCCCCAGAACTCTTCTCCTCCTCATCTCTCCCTCCTGGCTTTCTTCAAGCTTCAAGAAGCCTTTCTTTGTTTTCCTTAATCTTAGTACCTTTCCTCTGAGACTTTCCCCAAATTTATCCTGTCTATATCTTGTTTACATTAGTCATTTGCATGTTGTCTACAGTAGACTACGATCTTTTTAAGAGCATGGAATGGTTTTTGCCTTTCTTTGCTCATCTCCAGTGCTCGGCACAGGGCTTGGTAGAGAGTGGATGCTTGTTGACTGAATAATTGGGACAAATATGAACTATCATGAGACATTGGAGAAAAATTCTCTGAGATTGCACAAAGAATTATAAGTTCTAGGAACTGCACCCCCCTTAATATTCAGATTATACAAGACTAAGAGAAGCTGATTCTTAGCTCAAAGAGTTAGGAGGAAAATCTAATTCCTTCAAGGGTAGAAGAGGGGGAAATAGGGATAAAGGAAGGGAGAGGCAAAGACGCAAAAGTCCTGGACCTGGACTCAAGCCCCAGCTCTGCTAACATAGTACCTGGATGACTTTAAGGAAATCATTTAACTTCTTCGGCTCTCAGTTTATCATCTATAAAATGAGAGGATTGAAGTAGATTGCTTGTAAGGTCCCTTTCATCTCTAATTCTATGATCATAATAAGAAAATGAACAGAAAGAAAAGCAAGAGGAAAGAAGGAGAAAATAGAAAGAGAAAAGTGAGGAGAGGGTCGAGGGAGTGATAAAATGAGGGCAAGAGAAATGAGGAAGAGGGGGAGGGAAGGGAGAGAAATGGAAAGAGGAAGGGAGAGAAAGAAGGAGGGAGAGAAAAAGAAAAGGAACAAAAGAGGGCATGGGAGGGAAAGAGAAAAGGAGGAAAAGAGAGAGGGAAAGGCAAAAGGAGAGGGGGAAGAGGAGGGGAAAAGACAGAAAGAGAAACAGAGAGAGAGAGAGAGAGAGAGAGAGAGAGAGAGAGAGAGAGAGAGAGAGAAATGGTAAAGAGAAGGGGAAAGAGATAGAAAGAGGGAGAGGGAGAAACAGATAGTCTTTAGAGAAGGGGCTTTGGAAGTCCTACTGAAAAACTGTCCTCAGCCATCCAGGCAAGTTTCTTCACAGCAAATGTAGTGAGAAGTAAAAATCTGATTGCCTAAATACAAAATTCTATACTCAGAGATAGTTAAGTAGTCAGAAGCAATAATATGGCATTCACACTTATCTAATATTTGACAGTCCTGAAAGAATTATTCAATTTGTTGTTTAGAGGCAGTTACAAATAGAAACAAATAGGTAGTAGATGTAGTCACCAATAGTGTAACACAACAGGGTCACAATGAGTGATACCTTAAAATTTGACTTTTCATAAGTACCTATTAAGTTTATGCGCGCATTGTAAATTTCCCCTTCATAAAAAGAGTAATGAAAGATATCCCCCTGAAATGTTTGAAGTCAGAGATCCTTAACTTTTTGAGTATGTCTTAGATGCCTTGGGTACTCTGGTGAGGTCTACACACCCCTTCTCAGAATAATGTTCTCAAACGAGTAAAGTAAAATGCATAGGATCCTAAAGGAAATCAATTACATACAGTTATCAAAATATTTCTAAAAAATAAGTTCATGGACCCTAGGTTAAGAACCCCTGTATGAGACTAGGGTAGAATGTGTTTCTACTGTGTGGGAATTCAGACCTCTTGAGGTAAAATGGTGTACATCCACTCACTGCAGGAGGGAACAATTCTCAAACCTCGTCTTTGGCTCTTCAGGAATGGTTCTTGTGCTAATATAGCCACATTATCAAACCAGATACCGAATGTGTGTCCCAGATCCTAAGATCTCACTGCTCCAATGCACTTGCTAACTCCCAAAGTGCATGAGATTAAAACAACACAAGTAAATAGCCTAGAAGACTCAGAGTTCTTTACCACGCTCCACATAATTCTAGGCCCTTGACCGCATTGAAATGTACCACCCCTGAGATTTGGAGGAAAAACAGTGGGATTCATGTATGTGTGATGCAGCGTGCCTGGGCACAGCTTCCTATTTTAAAAATCACCATCTCAATATGATTCAGCAGATTTCCAATGAGATCCTCCCTAAACTCCTCTCTCAGAATTTTCAACATCCCGAATCTTAGAGTCGAAAGGGACCTCAGAGGCCATCTTGTCCAACCTGTGCCCGGATAGGGATTTCCTCCACAACATCCTAGACAACTTATCAGCTAGCCTTTGTTTGAATATCCCTAGGGATGGGGAACTCATCTTAATCCAAGGCAGAAACATGCTCTGGATTTTTGGCTTCTTTCAAAACAGCTCAGTAGCACAGCCTTTCCTGTTACTAAAAGTCCCTCTGGAAATCACTTTGAATTATATTCTTATCTGTGGACATGCTATAGTTCTCCAGTAGAAAATGACCTTTTTCAGGGCAGGACCAGTTTTATCTTTGTTTTTATATCATCATCCTCTAGCATTGTGTTTTTCTCACTGTAGGAGCTTATTAAATGATTGCTGAATTGAGTTGAACTGAATTCATGACAAAGCAGCCTATTTTAATATTGGACACCTCTAACTGTTAGGGAATTTTTACTCCTCTCAGTGTAAAAATCTACCTTTCTGTAGATTCCCTTTGTTTCTGTACCTCTCTAATGTGTCAATCTAGCCTTCAAAGGATGCACGTTAAGGAAGACATCCCTAAAGATGAACTGCTTTGGCCCATCTTCACCGTGGGCAGAACAAGAGAAAACAGATTTAAGTTGGAACAAGCATCATTTAGGATAGAAAAAAGGAAAAGTTACCTAGAATAAAATTTCCCTCCAGCACAGATTTCTTCTATATGTATCCTAGCAATTCCAGTAATCCCTCCCCACTCCCAACTTCAACCCTTTCACAAACTAAATCAGGTATCAAGTCAAAATGAAGTGGTTCAGTTCAACTAAATTCAATTCAGTTAAAAACCCCAGTGCCTACTATATGCTGAGAGGCTGAGTTACAGAGATAGAGACAGCTCCATTCCACATTTACTACTATGCCTGGTTTCAGTTCCATGGAACAAGAAACCCCTTGGTCTCCCCACTCTATCCACCTCCACTTTCCTATATCACTTAATGTGTTGTCTCCCTCATTTAGATTGTAAGATTCTTGAGGATAAGAACTGGTTTTCTTTTTAAATTAATTGCATCCCTAGAATTTAGCAGAGTGCCTGGTACATGGTAGGTGCTTGGATTGAACTCCTGCCCTCAAGGAATTTATATTCAAATGTGATGGGGGAAACCTACAGCATATGCACAAATAATCATGTTGCAAGTTTATATAAGTGCAGAGTTGAGGTCCAGACAAAATGCTATGAGGAATTTTTGGGGCAGAAGAAGCTACTTTTAGCTTTTACTTGGTGGGGATGGTCAGCAAAGAAGTCAGAGAAGACTTCGTGAGACACTGGAGTTGAGGAAAGACTTCAATAGATGGGGAGGGCAGTAAGGCGGAGGTATTCCTGCCAGATGCAAGAGATGATATAGAAAAAGCATGAAAATAGAGCAATAATTAATATGAGGCAAGTGAGGCTTTCCTTAGGGAATTGACATTTAAGAGGTGGCATGAGAGGGGAGATGTCAGTCACCTTTATAACTCTGTCCCTTTAGTCCTGGAAGAAAGTCTGTCAGGATTCTCCGGGGGCAAAACCAACTTCTCTTTGCTATTAAAAATCCTTCAAGAGCAAATGGCACAAGATGGAGGGGGAAGGTTGTGAACGAACTGCTCCCAGTTCATTTTTCCCTTCTTCCCAGTCTCCTGAAAATCCTACATGACTTCTGGTACCACAAGACCAACAAGATGGAGGACTAGACATTTTCTCCAGCCTTCATAATTTTTCAAAGGTCTGCAAAATATGAATTATGCACAAAAGCTTAAAAATAATTTCAAACATCTCTAATCTAACAAGAGTCATCATGACAATACGATGAACTAACAATAGAGAAGAGTAATCCCTAATCCTGAATATGCTCGCTCAGTATCCCCTCCTCCATGAGCAGTCACACTCTGGCAGGGCTGAACAAGCCAACCCAAGATCTTGTGCTATAACAACTTTGTTCCTCCTCTCTGCACTATACAAAAACCCAGAAGTTTCCTATGCCTGGAATGGCAGTGCTGCTACATGGCTCTGCCAGACAAATGAGGAATAGAAGGAAGAGAGGTGGAGTACCTCTGTGTGTGTGTGCGTGTGTGTGTGTGTGTGTGTGTGTGTGTGTATCTGTCTGTCTGTCTCTGTGTATGTCTGTCTGTGTGTCTACCAAGCCTGAAACAAAAGGTGTAGTATCCAGCTGAGGCTAGTTCTATCTCCCCTAGAAGTCCCTTGGAGTAGAAACTGAGGCTCATGTAAAGTGAATTTCAAAAGGTGGTAAAATTCTGAGACAGCTTTAAGGTTCATGGAATCTTATGAATTCCCGAGACATATAAGAAGCACAGCAAGATATTTCTGAAGACTTGAGAGAAGAATAAGATTTGGAAAAGCAGAATTTATGGACTGCATAGCACAAATCATTGGCAAAACAGAAAAAGTTGAATCCATGAAAGAAGAAAAACAAATTATCAATAGCAAAAATGTAAATTTACAATCAATGAAGAAGAAATAAAGGAAATTGTTAGGAATAATTTTGCCTAACTATATGTTGGTAAAACTAACAATCTAAATGAAATGGATGAATATTTACAGAAAGAAAATATACCCACATTAACAGAAAAGGAAATAGGGAATTTAAAAAACCCAGTCTTAGAAAAAGAAATTGAAGAAGCCATAAGTAAACTCCCAAAGAAAAAACTTAAGGACCAGATGGATTTACAAGTAAATTCTATCAAATATTTAAAGAACTTACTACATAATTACTACATAAACTGTTTGCAAAAAAAAGAAAAAGGGGTCCCATCAAATTCCTTCTATCAAAAATGGTCTGGATACCCACAAAAGAGAGAATAAAAATGATAAAAAATATTTAAAAAGTCAAATTGGCCAATGGTTCATCCATTCTCACCCCCATAAACAAAGAAATAGCTCCAATTTTCTTTATTTCAATTTTTTTAAACTTTTAATTTTATTATTCTTTATATTGATTTTCAGGATTTCTATTATAGTATTTAATTGGGATTTTATAATTTGCTATTTTTCTAGTATTTTTAGTTGCATACTCAATTTGTTTATGTGTTCTCTCTTTTATTAATCTAGGAATTTAGAAGTATAAATTTTCTCAAGTACTGTTTTTACTGCATCCCACAAATGCTGTTATGCTGTCTCATTTTTTTATTCATCTTTAATGAAATTGTTGTTTCTATGATTTGTTCTTTTACTCGCTCATTCTTTAAGATTATGTTACTTAGTTTCCAAATTAATTTTTAACCTATGCTCCAAAGGTGCTTTGTAGATGGTAATTTTTATTGCATTGTGGTCAGAAAATTCATTTAATATTTCTGCTTTTCTGCAGCTGTTTTGTGAGGTTTTTATGCCCTAATACATGATCGATTTTCATGAAATGCCATGAACAATAGGTATACGACTTTCTATTCTTATTTAATATTCTCCAGAGGACTGTCATATAAAACTTTTCTAAAATTTCATTCATCTCCTTAACACTTCTTTTTGTTGTTGTTTTTGTTTGATTTATCTAGATTTGAGGGAGTAAATTGAGGCACCCCATTATTAGTTTTCCTATTTTTTCCTACTTAATTTTTCTTTGAGAAATTTAGATGCTGTGCCATCTGATACATATGTATTCAGGATTAATATTAATTCATTGTCTATGGTACTTTCAGCACAAGGTAGTTTCCCTGATTGTCTCTTTTGATGAGGTCTGAGATCATGATTGTTACCCTTCCTTTTTTACTTTAGCTGAAGCATAATAGGCTCTGCTCCAGTCCCTTGTTTTAACTGTAGATTTCTGTTTCAATTATATTTCTTGTAAACAACATATTGTTGGATTCTGATTTCTAATCCATTCTCTTATTCTCTTCCATTTTGTGGGTGAGTTCATTCTATTCTCCATCACAGTTATGATTGCTAATTGTTTATTTCTATCCTATTCTCTTATATTTCGCTCTTTTTTTATCCTGTTCTCTTCTCAGGCATCTGTTATGCTTCTGACTACTATCACCCTAAATTGACCTTCTTTCTTAACTCCCCCCCCCCACTTTTCTCTTAATCCCCTTTCCTCCCATTTCCCTATTGGGAAAGATGAATTTCTGTATGTAATTGTGTGTATATATTTTCTTCCTTCCTTGAACCAATTCAGATGAGAACAAGGTTCAGGTATTGCTTGTTCCCATACTCCATTCTCCCCTCCACTGTAAACTCTGCCTTGGGTGCACCATTTATGTGAGATAACTTTCCCCATTCTTCCTCTCTCCCTCCCTCACTCTCCCAGTTCATCCTTCTTTTTCACCCTTCCACTCTTCCTTTGAGAGCATCCAAACAAAATAGAATCACATCGAAGCCCCTTGTCTAAGTAAAACTCCAAGAGCCCCAGTGATGATAAAGTTCTAAGGGGTTATATGTATCACCTTCACATATAGGAATGTAAAGTTAGTCTGTTATGATTTCTCGCTCATGTTTACCTTTTTTGCGTTTTTCCTGAGTCTTATGTTTGAATGTCACATTTTCTATTCAGTTCTGATTTTTCATCAGGAATGCTTGAAAGTCTTCCATTTCATTAAATATATATTTTCCCCCAGAATGATTATACTCAGTATTTTCTGGATAGGCTATTCTTGTTTGTAATCTTAGCTCCTTTACCTTCAGGACTGTCATATTCCAAGACCTCTATTTTCTTTATGGTGGCAACTGCTAAATCTTGTGTAATTCTGACTATGGCTCAATGGTATTTTAATTATTTCTTTATAGCTGCTTGTAGTATTTTTTTTTCCTTGACCTAGGAGTTCTGGATTTTGGCTATAGCATTTCTGGGATTTTTATACTGGGATTTCTTTCAGGAGGTGACAGATGGTTTCCTTCAATTTCTGTTTTTACCTATTTTTATTTTTCTGTTTTAAGATCTTATTCTAAGATACATGGGTGATTTTTTCTTTATAGTTCCTTGAAATATAATGCCTATGCTCTTTCTTTTTTATTTATAGGCTTTCAAGTAGTCCATTGATTTTTAAATTCTCTTCTTGATCTATTTTCCAGGTGAATTGTTTTTACTTTGAGACATTTCACATTCTCTTTTTTTTTTCCAGTCTTTTGACTTTGTTTTATCGTTTCTTGATATCTCATGGAGTCATTTAGCTTTTTCTTGGCCAAATCTAATTTTTAAGGAATTATTTTCTTCAGTGAGATTGTGTACCCCTTTTTACAATTTGATTTCTATTTTTAAGGACTTATTTTCTTCAGTAATTTTGTACCTCTTTTACCATGTCATTAATTCCATTTTCACAATTTTCTCATATAGCTCTCTTTTGTTTTCACAATTTATCCTCTACTACTCTTAATTGATTAAAAACAACTTATTTTGCTGTTTTAATCTCTTTCTTTTTTTGGTGAAGCGATTGGAGTTAAGTGACTTGTCCAGGGCCACACAGCTAGTGTCAAGTGTCTGAGGTCAGATTTGAATTCAAGTCCTCCTGTCTCCAGGGCCAATGCTCTATCCACTGGGCCACCTAGATGACCCTTTTAACCATTTTCTTTAACTCTTCTAGGAATTCTTACTGGGCTTGTGTCCAATCTGCATTTTTTTTTCCTGTGAGACTTTACCTGTAGGTGTTTTCAAGTCAATGTCTTATTTTGTATTTATGTCTTGAATTCTCCTGTCACCATAGTAACTTCTTGTAGTCAGGTTCTTTTTTCTTATTTAATCCTTTTTCTTGCCTATTTATCAACTTTGGACTTTATGTAACTATTGGACTCTGCTTACCTCTAGGGGGAATGTCTGATCTGAGACTCTGTCATTTATGTCCATCTCTACTTTCACAGCTCAATCAGGAAGTCTTTAAATCTTCAATGCTTCTAAAGTGATGTAATTTGAGGAGAGATCTATTCACTGCCCTCCAGGTCTGTTCTCTGCAAATTCCTGACATGGTTTAGATCTGTTAGCTTGTTTGTGGTTGAGCTCCCATAGACTGTTACTGGACTCAAGTGACTTCTGGCCCATGGAAAGGTTCTTCAGGTTTAGAGTGACTGAACTGCTCGTTTTGGTCTCCTGCCCTGGCTTGTTCCATTGCAAGCTTATGTCTGACTGAAGGTGAGAAGCGAGTTCTTTCCCTGTCCCCCTCCTCCCCCTGCCCCAGATCTTGGGCTCGTGTTTACGGAACTTGTTCCTTGCTCATTACATGTCCAAAACTTTTCCTCCCTGTCCTGGAACTGTGACTTGGAACTGGGTAATGCGTAACAGTGTTCAGATGGTAATTGATCTTGGGCCCAGTGTTGACACAGATCCCCTGGTATCTCTCTTCTCTTAACTTCTTTTCAAGAGTTAAGTTCCCTTACCAACCCAGGGCTGAGATGCTCTCCACTGCCCTTTGCTTCTTCCACCTGCTACTGCACTGTGTGGTGCTCCTAAGCAGCCCACCACCTCTGGGTCTGAAAACCTCTCTACCTAATCTGCTGTGTGAGTTTTTCATAGTTTTCCTGATCAGAATTGGGTTCAGCACATTTTCTAGATTGTTGTGGAGGAGATGTGTTGGCAGAGCTAGGCATAATGGTGACTCTCACACCACCATTTTGACTTTACCTTCCAAGTTTATATACTATAAATAGAATGGGTTTATACCAGGAGTGCAAGGATGATTCAATATTAGGAAAATTATAAGACATAAATGGCCATATCAATACCAAGAATAGCAAAAAATTATATGATTATATCACTAGATTCAGAAAAAAGCTTTTGGCAAGATATACCATTCCTATAAAAAAAACTAGAAAGTGGAGGAATAAAGTAGTACCTATTTAAAACAAAGAGCCAGCATCGCCTATGATAGTCATAAACTAGAAGCTTCTCCAATAAGATTAAGGGAAATACAAGGTTATCCATTATTACCATTACTATTCAGTATAGTGCTAGAGAAATGCTAGATATTGCAAATAAAGCAAGAAAAAGAAATTGAGGAAATTAAACAGGTACTGAAGAATCAGAATTATAATTTTTTGCACATGATATGATGGTTGACTTTGAGAATCCTAGAGTCAACTAAGAAACTAGTTGAAAAAATTAATAGCTTCAGCAATGTAGCAGACTAAAATAAAGCCACATAAATCATGGGCTTTTCTGAAAATTACTAACAAAATCCAGCAGGAAGAGATAGAAAAGGAAATTTCACATAAAATTACTATGGAAAATATAAAATACTTAGGAGTTTATCTGTCAAGTCCTACAGGAACTACATAAACACAATCACAAAACTCTTTACATAAATATAGATCTATATAGAGAAATATTAATTGCTCATGGGTAGGCTGAACCAATATGAAAAATGACAATATTACTTAAATTAATTTACTTATTCAGTGCCAAATTAAACTACCAAAAGATTACTTTTTAGAGCTAAAAAAAAAAACAAAATTCATCTAGAGGAGCATAGGATCAAAACTATTAAGATTAATTTTAAAAAGTGGAAAGGAAAGAGGTCTAGCAATATCAAATCTCAAACTACACTACAAAGTAATAATCATCAAAACAATTTGGTATTAGTAACAGACTTATCACTGGAACAGACTGAAAACACAATACACAGAGACAAATGAGCACAGTAAGTTAGTATTAGATAACCTCAAAATCATGATTAGGAAAGTATAACTAGGAAAGGGGCAGCTAGGTGGTACAGTGGATAGAGTGCCAGGCCTAGAGGAATAAAGACCTGATTTCAAATCTGGCCTCAGACCTTTCCTAGCTATGTAACCCTAAGTAAGTCACTTAAGCTTGTTTGCCTCAGTTTCCTCATCTGAAAAAATGAGCTAAAAAATGGTAAACCATTTCAGTATCTTTGCCAAGAAAACCCCAAAAGGGGTCACAAAAAGTCAGACGTGACTAAAAACTGCTAAACAACAACTAGGAAAACAACATACGTATTAACTATAACAATAGTAATGGAAAAAAATAACAAAAACCAGAATGTTAATTATAACAAAGCTTGTCTCTGAAGAAAAAATAAAAAATAAAATCACACCTCTCTCCCTTCATTGGAGAGATGGAAGACTACAAGTACAGAATACTGTACGACACTATCAGACTTGGTTGATGTGTTAGTTGTGATGAACTGGGTTTTCCCTCTCCCTCTCCCCCCCGACCCATCTTCTCTTTTTTCCTTCTCTCTTTTTAAAGGAGATGCTTCCCTGGGAAAGGGAAGAGGAGAGATATACTTAAAATGGAAGTGATGTTAAATATAGTATATAGATACTTTGTATTTTTTAAAAAATCACTATAAATGAATACCATCATAGTGACATAAACAATATTTATATATTAGAGTGATATAAAATATCACTATATGAAGTAGAAGACTGCAAGTAGAATAAATTATCAAAATACCTAAAAGCATTGTAAGAGAGGTCTATGGAAAATTTAGTGTGACAAGACTCAAGAGAAGAATAAAAAGGTAAACATGAAAGAGAAACCATGACTCTATAATAAATTGTTTGCATTCCTATATAGGAAAATGATACATGTAACTCCTAAGAACTTGCCATTATTAGGGTAGTTACAAGGAATCTATAGAGACAGAAGGCATGAGTGTGAGTTACCTCACACCCATCAGATTGGCTAACATGATAGAAAAGAAAAATGACGAATGTTGGAGGGGATGAGGGAAAATAGGTACACTAATAAGTTGTTGGTTGGGCTGTGAACTGCTCCAACCATTCTGGAGAATGATTCAGAATTATGCCCAAAGGGCAATAAAGCTATGCATGCCCTTTGACCCAGAAATACCACTACTAGGTTTGTATCCCAAAGAGAGCAAAGAAAAAGGAAAGGGTCCTAAATGTAGAAAAAATATTTATAGCTCTTTCTGTAGTGTCACAGAATTGGAAACTGAGGGAATGTTCATCAACTGGGGAATGGCTGAACAAGTTGTGGCATGTGATTATGATGGAGTACCATTTTGCTATAAGAAATGAAAGGGGGGTGTGGTTAAAGAAAAAAAATACAGTGCAAGACCTATACAAACTGATACAAAGTGAAGTGGAAACTGGGAGATCATTGTGTATAATAATAGCAATGTTGTAATGATGATCATCTGTGAAAGACTTGGCTACTCTGACCAATACAATGATCCAAGACAATTCCACAAGACTCATGATGAAAAAATGCCATCCACCTCCAGAGAAAGAACTGAAGAACTTTGAATCAAAATTGAAGTATAATTTTCTTGCTTTTTTTTGTTTTCATATTATTGCAAAATAGCTAATCTGTAAATATGTTTTGTGTGATTTCACATGTATTATTGAGATCATTTTGCCTGTCTTCTCATTTAATGGGGGAGGTTTTGGAGGGGAGGAGCAGAATTTGGGCCTAAAAATTTAAAAATCATAGAATGTTAAAAATAAATAAAATATTGAAAAAAATTAGAAGAAAATTTAGTGTGGGACTTCACTGAGTTACAACATCCCAAGAGCAAAGATGAAACTGAGAGAAGAACAAAATGGAACGCGTGTTATTTTTTCTACAATAATCCATTTTCATCACTAATGATGGTTAAAACACAACATTTGAATTCTAATTAAATTCAATAAACATTTGTCACAAGCCTGTTTTCCAAGTACTATGCTAAGTGATGGGGATAAAAACAAAAGCAAAACAGTCCTTGCTCTCAAGAAGCTCACATTTTTCACATTTTGACACTTCACTCCCCAATGGTACTATATGAGGAAGCAGAAATGACACTTAATACAAAGCAGGGAGCAACTTCATATGCAAGTACATACCTAATAAAAAATGTACGTAAAAATCATTCTGGAGGCAATACAATCTTGAAAGCGCTGAGGGATCATTTTACAAGATATCTCAGAGAGAGGAAAAATATTAAAATAATGGAAAAGACCATGGAAACTGCACACGTTCATATACATACATATATGCCTATATAGGTATGTGTACACATGTATATATACACACACATAAATATATTTGATCTGCACATGTGATTTCATTGGCGTAGGGCACTTTCGATGTCGCGTTTTCTTCCATGAATGAAGATCACCAATTCCTCTAAGCTATATTTAAGACACTTCTTGACACCAAGAAAAAAAAGTGTATTTTAAAAACAAGTGCTTTCCTCTATGGTTGCTCATTTTGGCACACCATAACCTTCAGAAAATCAACGTTGCGGATGATCTGAAAGGCAACAGAGATATGCTATGGGTTCAAGTTGATTGCAACATATTTCCAAGGATAACCTATACCAAGAAGGGACAAAATAGACATTGCTGAAGGAACATGATGGGGAAATGAAGTAGGCTGGTCATGTAACAATAGCAAGGGATAACAGGCGAACAGACTGAGACATGCTGATACCTATCAGCATGGAAAATGTAAAGAATACCTGGAAGAAGACCTATATTACAATCATGAGAAGAAATCAATGAATCACAGTCTGTATCTAGGGAAAAAATACTCATGTTTTTGAATCAGTTAAGTATAAAAATAAATTCTTATACTTAAGTTCAAGGAAATCAATTGCATAAATACTGGATAGGAGAGAAGCAGTGCATAGAAAAGTTTTATGAAAAAAATCTAGGGAGCTTTAGTGAACTGGAAACTCAAGATAATAAAATAAAACAGCATGATATTCAACAAGATGCACAAGTTTTGCTCTTAAGCAGTACTAGCAAAGGAAATGATTGTCCCACTCTGTTCTGACTGGTTAGACTACATCACAAGTACTGTACTTTAGGAAAGGCATTGACAAGCCAGAGCACACCCAGAAGATGACAATCGATGTGGTAAGGAGATTGAGGCTCAGGGTATAAGCTCATTGGATCGTAGATCTAGGATTGAAGTAACCTCAGAAGCAATCCAGTCCAATGCTGTCATTTTATGGAGGAGGAAACCAAGATTCAGAGAGGTTGGATGATTTGCATTAGGGCCACACAGGTAGGAAGCGTCAGAGATGAAATCTGAATCTTCTCAGGTTATTTACTCCTCTGAGTTCAGTGGCAGTGTGCCTCCCACTGTACCAGGAAAAAAAAAAAAACAAAAAAACAAAAAACAAAAAGTTGATAGGGAAGATAATTGAAGGGTTACCTTGCGGAGAAGCAATTACCTTTTTCTGCCTGGATCCAGACAGCAGCTAAAAGAACAATAGGTGGGATTTGCAAGGACGCAGTTCAGTGTAAAGGGAGAAAAAACCCTCCTAAAATTGGGAGTTGTCTAAACGTGGCTTGGGGTACTGAATTCCTCAAGTCCAGGAGTGCTTCAGAGAGATTCTGGATAACCAGCTCTCAAGTCGTATAGAGAGGGGAGTTTTGTTCAGAGGTCCTTTCCAGTTCTGAGGTTCTGTGATTAAGCAGAGGAACAGACTAAAAAGTCAGATGGGGCAGCTATTATAACAAACAAATACAGAAATAAAATAGAGAAGGGAGTAAAAATATACCCTATCTTTAGAATTTTCAGGATGGATTTTATATGGGATACAAAGGCATCTATTTCCAAAGTGGCTCAAATTACCATGACTAGAGCTACGTTGGTGCCATTGACAGTGAAATTTTAAGGGGAAGCTGGTTTGGGTTTTTTTTTTTTTGGCAAGTACAATTATTTCAGTTTTGATCATGCTGACTAGATCATAGTCAATTGCAGAGACCTCAGGTTGAAGAGAGATGGACCAGGGGTCAGGGTCTCAAAGCTGGCAGGGAGCTTAGGGTCTCATTTGCTTTAATTCACTGTTGAACAAGAATCCCCTCTCCCATACACTTGAAAACCTTTGCTGAGGGGGAAAATGCAAGCTCCTAAGGGAGACAATTCCATTTCTGCCAGCTCTAATTGTTAGGAAGTTCTTCCTTCTGTAAAGACTACATGTACCTCTTTGTTGACATTCACTGGGTCTGGTTCTTCCTTCTAGGGGCAAGCAGAGAAAAACAGACCCCTCTTCAGATACTTGAAGAGAATGACCGTGTCTTTCCTCAGTCTTCTCTTCTCCAAGCCAAACATCCCCAGTTCTTTTAAATAATCTTTATATAGCAGGCTCTGAAAGACAGTCGGAATCCTAATTGTCCTTCTCTGGACACTCTCTAGTTTATCAATGCCCTTTGTAACATGTGGCACCCAGAACTGAACATAAGGAAGACTATTCTTGAAGCCACAAGGATGGATGAAGTCTCGGAAATACTGCAGAGGAATCTTAAGTTTAAAGTTAACATTATGACCTTTAAAATGAATTAGTACTGCCGGTACCCATACAGGTGACATTAACTGATAGCTGGGATTTATCTGTGACATGTAGGGTTCAATTTTCGCCAATACTATGGTAGTCTGAAAGCTGATTTCAGGAGTTTTTGTCTCATTTAAAAATAAGACTAAGGAGAAAAAAAAATGTGTAAAAGACCCAATCTAACCACAACTCTCTACAGACTTAATTACTTTGCTAAATTGCCCCTACTATTAATTTGCTAGCTTAGGAAAGGGTGTGAATTCTTTCAGAGGACTTTTGTCATTTGTAAAATGTGTAAAATGTCCCTCTGTTCTCCAGACACATATTCTAATATTCAGAAACAGAAATGAGGAAAATTTAATCCATTATGCAAACGTGTCAGTTATAAAACTTGTCTCATTCCTTTCCACGAAACATGGAGTATCCTTCAAAAGGTTTTTTAAAGGCCCTGAAGCTGATCCTATAGAAAAATTGTTTTCTAAGAATGTAACGTATGCCTTGTTTCCAGCACGCAGAGCACTGCAGGCACTAGTCTCGGCTTCAATGCATCATTCTTATGTTGTCATCTTAGGAATAGGGATGGAAATTGGACCTGCAATTTCAGGGACACAGGGAACTCCTGAATTAATAAACTTCCTCTACCAAGGCAGATCGAGAAGTTTATAATATTCAGGAAGTGGTGGGGAGCCACAAAAGTTTTGCAGGGGTGTAATAAGAGTTGTGAATTAGGAAGGCTAATGTAACAGTGAGAGATGGCAGAGAGCATACACAGAACTGTCCTCAGAGCGGAAGACTTGAGCTAAAGTCCTGCATCTGACATACTGGCTGTCAGCCACAAACACTCACTGTTCTAGGCAACTCCATTAGACTAATTTGCGGAGAAGGTACCAATTCACCAAAATACTATATTAGAAGCCTCTTGAGAACAGAGGTCATTTGCTATTTATATTTGTTTCTCTCCCCAAACACTTAGCTTATTACCTTATGTATAGTAGATACTTAATAAAAGTTTGTTATATATGGATATAAGGACTCACAGATAAATTCAAAAAGTCTGACTTGGAATTTCAATAAATAATTTTCGGCAAAAATTTTTACTAGTTACTATAGGGATTTTTATTTCACTAGCTACTAGGCCAGATGGCTACATACCTGCCATAGGATTTTAACTTGAAGATCACGTGCCTGAGAAGCTGAGTATCAATATTTGTACAATGAACTTGTGTGTATGTGAAAAAGAATCATAAAGAGGATAACAACACTTGGTTCCATTTCTGGAGGAAAAAAAGAGGGTATAATTTGATAGACAATTAGGTTTTTTCAGGTGTCCAGGGCAATCAGTATTCATTTGATAATACAGTAAAATGCATGTTGCAGTATTATAGCCAAAAAAGGAGAAAGATGAGAAACAATATTTTTTAAACACAAAAGATCTGCTACTAGTCTTAAAATATTAATATTAGCAATTTACTCCAGACATAGAAGATAGGCACTAATATGTTACTTTAATAGAAACTTTTTTTTTCAGCAGTTACCTGGTAATGTCATCTCTGATAAAGCTATTAATTACTCAGTAACAGCTTTATGACAAAGTTAATGCATCATACTGAAACACATATTCTATGACTGATTATCTTTGGCACATTTTTTAAATTGAAGAATCTCAAAAGGCAACAAAAACATTTTGTGACTGCACATCATTTTAGTCACCTCTTTACATCAGAATATAAGAGAGCAAAACGAAAAGTGGAAAATGGAGAGTATGTGGAATAGTTTTAATAAAGAGTTTTACATACAGTACCTTACATATAGAACAGTGTGTTTGCAAATTTAAATAAATTTTGAATGTACAGTGGTGTGTACTCTTTTCAAAGGTAAATTCAAGTTGACCATCTATCGGTTCCAAAATGCATTTATACAGATCACTAGAACTGATAAACAGTAGTGAGGCATAAAATGTTCAAGTATCTTAATATCATTAGTTAAACAGCCTCCCTTTAACAGTCTTTTTAAATTTTTTTTTTACAAATTTCAAAACCTGTACATACATTTTTAATTTTTAGAAACTTTCTGTTAAAAGGCAACATTTAATGTTAACCATCAATTCTTATAGTCTATGGTAATAAAACTAGACATGTGTAGATATAAATATGTATAGGTTATGTACATATGTATGTGAGTGTATGTTTAAAAACAAGCATACACAGGCACACATACATGTATAAGTAGCACTGGGTGCAGCAAACAATGTGTACGAGCACTGGCACACAGTGGACCTAGGCTCAAAATCCAGCAAGAGCTAAATGGCAACTAAGTTGCCTTTGGTTTCTGAAGTTTGTCCATTTGTAACCAAAACTTAAAAGTTTTTAAATAAAAACACCTTTCAATTACCAAATTGCCCCCATATTTTATCTAGCTATTTAGCAAGCCACAGCCACAAACTAGTTTAATGCTCTCATTGTTCCTCATCCCAGCTGAGGTCATTCAGTTTGTTTCTAAGGGTTAACACCAAACATACCAACTCAGGACCAAAATAATAATTTGAACCCTGAATACTGCAACAGAAGTATGTGTGTGCATGTATATACACATGTGCATATGCACACACATGTCAAATTGATGTAACATGTACCCACATGTATGCACGGGCACATATGCATGCACGTGCACAAGTGTACATATATATGTATACATATATATATGCACATACATAAAAGACATTGTATGTGTGTGTGTGTGTATGCAGAAGCATTTAGATGGACTGCTAGCACTTAGATTTTGGGGAAACAAAATTCCTAAGTCTCAAACTCTCATTCCAGTGGTATTATCATGATTTGGCACATTTTACCACTATATACTTCTCATTCTTTTAGAGACTGACTACAATGAGTATTTCCATTCATTTTTTTAAAAAATATATCATTTGGAAAAACAAGTATTCCACAATTTCTTGCTGTTCCCCTAGCCCCACCCCACTATATGGGCCCAGAAGTGAAGCTTGTGTTGTTTTAAATGATTAATTAGATTAATCACTCAGGAAAACAGTTCACGATCCTGTATGAATTTATAGACTCAAAACTCGTGTGGCTGAATAAATCACACAATTCTTTTTGGATCTGTGTCACATTAGCAATACAGTAGAACTCTTCAAGAATTTTGACTTTTTTCTCTAGAATGCTGTTGTGGGTAAAATATTAGTTTGCAAATTTGTATCTTTCTACTAAAACTTTAAAAAAATATTGTTTTTATGGATATCTTGAGGTTCAGGTAAATGAGTTCTGAAAAGTCCAGTCAACTAGTTTTACTTAGTATTGATCATATTCCATATCGCCAAGCCTCAGTACACATAATTACCATTTTCGGCTTGCACAGGAAATATTTTGATATTTTTAGATATTGACCTTCTTGACAGGACTAGTCACCACATTCCTCTCCAAGGCTCCATCATATTGATGTTACAAATTCTAGTTACAAAACTTAGTGAAAAGTTACTAAGCTTTCAACTATCCATTGTCAGTCTGGCAAATAATAAAAACAAATCTTGCTGTAGATAATCATGTTCTTTTTCTTGTTTCTTCCCTTTTGTCATACTGAACAAAGAGTTGCTATTTGCTGTACTTTCCCCATATCAATTAAGAGCTGTTTTATATGGCGCTTAAGCTGTGGCAATCTTGTAAGAGGATCTGGTGGCTCCAACTCTCCTGTGAAATCAAGCCAGCTTTCCAGAACTAAAGAAAGAAGAAAAAAGGAAAACTAAGTGACACCTGGAAGAATTCATCAGAGAATTAAAACGTTAGATGGGACACTTTGTTATGCAATTAATTCCCTCCTAAGAAAAAATTTATTTACTCTATTTTTCAAATGTTGCCCAGCCCAAAATGATTAAAATTTCCTTTGCTATCTTACTATTTGAAAAAAATTACCAGGAAGAAGCCTTCCTCTAACTCAACTTTTCCCTTAATCTGTCCTTAGCTGAAATAGAAAACATCTAGTCATCACCCTCTTCAAAAAACTTTCAAACACATGAAAACTTGCATCATCTTCATTTAATGTCATATCAAGCTAGGTTCTTTAGGCTCCAGACCCCCACTCTGCCCCAAACATTTATTTCATCATAGAGAAAAATGGACCAGAATAATGTCTTAAGGTCCTCTTAAGCTCTTCTGCTTGATGATCTCTCATCTAAACTATAAAAAAAAAATTAATAAAAATTCACGTTTTCATCAATGGCAGTCTGTCTAAAAATTCACATTTTCTTCAAAATTATAAAACTAAGATTTATGTTGAAAATTAAATGGAAAACATAGAGTCAGATCACGGCTGTCATAATGTGAATATCCTTAACCTTCTCTAACTTATAATAGAACCCAATTCAGTATTCTCTATGTCCCCATGATTTTTGTTAACATTACCTTAAAAAACATAACCTTAAAGCTTATCTTAAAGCATTACTTACAGACCACTTTGTGGGGGAATATAATTATGGTAAAACAAGAAAAAGTAGCAGAAGTGACTTTGTGAAATGTGAGGAATCATGACAATACATTTTCAAATACGGTATTACTATCTACAGGGTTCTGCATTACAGGTGAAGCGTTGTGGAAAGAACGCTGGATTAGAAATCCCAACACCCTAGTTCTACTCCAAGCTTTGTTATTAACTAGATGGCAAGTTCTATTCCCTTATCTATAAAATGGGGCTAATAATCACTGTCTACCCAAGATTGTGGTGAGGATCAAATAAAATGTGTGTTAAAGGGGGCAGCCAGGTGGTACAGTGAGTAGAGCACCACCCTTGGAGTTAGGAGGACCTGAGTTCCAATCCGGCCTCAGACACTTGACACATTTACTAGCTGTGTGACCTTGGGCAAGTCACTTGACCCCAATCGCCCTGCCTTCTCCCCTCAAAAAACAAACAAACAAACAAAAGAAATGTATGTTAAAGTGCTAGAGAAATTATAAAGAACCATTAGAATTTGATGGCTTAGTGTAATCACAGTATTACTACTTAATAAGACCCTCCAATCATTTCATTGCAAAGTAGTAGAAATGTAACTGCAATAACAAGGGTCAAAATATCTTCTATTTATTTTTTCTGGTATAATTCTTTTCTTTCTAAAAATAAACTCCTTTTTATAATAACATAAAGATGAAGAAA
Source organism: Phalanger gymnotis (assembly GCA_028646595.1). NCBI lineage: Eukaryota > Metazoa > Chordata > Mammalia > Diprotodontia > Phalangeridae > Phalanger > Phalanger gymnotis. Next base: position 90,035,725 of record CM053622.1, read on the forward strand.
AGATGAGCAGTTCTTATGGATAACATATGTAAAACATTTGCAAATGTCAAGGAATTAAATAAATGCTAACTTTTAAAAGATATTAATAAAAATAACTATGATAAATTTTGTATATTTATCTTTTTCTCAAATTACCATCAACTTCTTTTTCAATTAGGTCCATCCTGCTGGTGACTTCATTTTGGACATTCTCTATATGTGTGAGAAGGTTGAGTTGCCACTGAAGATGAGAGTCTCCTTTTTCTTCTGTATTTCTTTTTTCATTATAGATGAATAATGTATTCCCTTCTGCTGAATTCTTCTCCATAGGATCATTGAGAGGAAACAAAAATGACTCCTTTAAAAACATTTCATTTTAGGAGCTGAAAGTAAAACTAAGTCTTCCCTATTCATTTGGTATAAGCCATCACTATGTTCCAATGGTTGAATATAAGACTTAAGAATTTATCAAGAAAATAACAAAATAAAAGACAGATTTCTATCTGCTTAAAGTTAGTAAGTTAAGCAGTTTTTTCTTTTCTGTTTTTTACTTTGCTATTTGAAGTAACACTTAAATCAGACTAATTAATCATCAAAGGCTTCATCAATTTTTTTTCTTTCCTTTAGGCTATGCAGCATGACTATCATAATAGTCTAAATATAGACTACCCATCCCCTACCAAAAAAGATTTCTTTCAAAGGAAAAGAGAAACAGAGAGATATAGAGAGACAGACAGACAAGACATTAGACCTGAGATTTCTCTGTTGAATAGAGAACTCTATTGGGAAAGACATATATTGAAAAATAATAATTCAAAGATCGTACTCTCACCACTAATGTTCTAACACCCAATGCCTTCTATGGTATGAGGGTGAAATGATGATCTAAAAGACTGTGTAAAATATAAACTTTGGTCTTTTCTACAGAGCTGAAACAGCTCTGAGTTGAGACCCAACATCTTCTATCTGTTGTCAGGAGACCAGACAAACTAAGTTCACACTTATCACCAAAGTATAGCTTCCAGTTTGTAAAACCTACTAAGTACAATCTGCAGTGGAGGTGGCATCCACACCAATGAAATCGTAGATCATTTGAAGCATAGTTTTATACAGGCTAGATTTGCAGAAAGGGTGACCCACATTTGGACCAATATGATATATGCAGCACCAGACATATCATGTTGAAATGCTGGGAGAGGAAGTATGGTATGGTAGAGTGTTGAAAGCACTAAACCAAGAGTTCTAAGACTTGGCTTCTAGCTTTGGCTTGACCAAAGCAAATCACGTAATCAATCACTTCCGTTTCCTCATGTATAAAATAGGGATAAGAATACTTATGATGCCTCACTCATTTGCAACAATCTTTTTATTCTCTTGTAATTAACTTTATCACCCCTGATATATCCCCTACTGCTTCTTCAATCATCTCTGCCTCACTTATTTCATCTCTTTCCCTGCTCTCTACAAACATGTCTAGATCTCCTTCCTCCTTTAAAAAAAAATACTCACTTGACCGCACCATCTCAAATCATCTTTCTACATTTCTATTTCCTTTTACATTCAAACTTCTAGAAAAAATATCTATCTGTATTTCCTTTCCTTCCACTTAGTTCTCAACCTTTTGCAATCTAGCTTCACATTTCACCCGTCAACTGAAATGTCCCTCTCTTCAAGGTTACCTGTGAGCTTTTTAATTGCTAAATTCTATAAACTTTTCTTTGTCCTCATCTTTCTTGACCTATATAGTATCTGATACTGTTAACTGCACTTCTTTTGGATACTGCCTCCTCCTTGGGTTTTCATGACCATTCCTTCTGTGCCATCTTTGTAGGATCATCATTCATATTCCACTCCTGTTGGTGGATCCTCCAAAGCTTTGTCCTGGGACCTTCTTTTTTCTCTAAATCCATGTCATTCTTAGTAATCACATAAACTACCAATTATCAATTAAAAATACTATCAATTATCATCTCTATGCAGATGATCTCCAAGTCAAGTCAATAAGCATTCATTAAGTGCCTACTATGTGTCAGGCATTTTATCTCCTGCTCCTATACCTTTGCACAATCTATCTGCCATGCCTAGAATACACTTCCTCCTTACCTTTACCTCCTAGAATCTCTATCTTCACTCAAGGTCCAAGTTCATACTACAAGGGAACCCTTTCCTTTTCCTTCCTAGTTGTTAGTACTGTCTCCCTCCACCAAGCAATATGTGTTTACTTCTCTGTTTACCTGCTGTATCACCTCAGTGGAAGGGGAGAGACATATCAATTTATATAATGTACTGACATGAAAAACAGATGGTTGTTAACATTGTATTGGATTTTATTGTTAAATATCTTAAAAAAACCAGAAGTATGAAATCCTTTTTGAATTGGTGAAAAATCTAAGTTGTAAGATAATATGGTATCTTGTAAGATCCCAAGACAGTTAAGGCAGCATAATGGTTTGAGTTTAGAACTAGAATCAAGAAGACCTGATTTCGAATCCTGTCTTAAGACAATTACAGTGCTGTGTGACGCTGAGCAAGTTATTTGGCTTCTCTCAGAGTCAGTTTCTTCATCTGTAAGATGGAGACAATAACTGCATCTATTTCATAAGGTTGTTGTGAGAATGAAAGAAGGCAACGTTTGCTGTATAAAAGTCAGATATTACTATTGAAATTTGTCTATGTTAAATGTTACTAAAAGGCACTTTATGAAACAATTCACTATAGCATTCCATGAAATAGTGACTCCCTTCACTTGCTTATTGGATTATTTACATGGAATACATGAAGTCTAGAAGGTTTAGAAAATCAAAGTATAAGGAGACATTGCCTATTAAATCCTAATCAAAAATGAAACACTTTTCTTATTTTTTTTGAAAGTCAATGGAAAAATGCATCACTTTATTTAAATCTGATTTAAATACAACTTGCCTAGAATAGTAGCCTTGCAGAGTAGACACTCAAATGATTCTTATGAATTGAATTGCTCTAAATATCTATTGCATAAAATATAACAGCTACACCTGCAGTTTCAAGTACTATTGGAGTTAAAAAAAGGAAAATTTGAATGCCACCTTCTGACTAGTCAACTAGAATATCATGCTCATATTAGCAAGATACCTACATATGCATGGCAATCCTTTGTAATCTTCATGTGCACAGTGTTCAACTTGGAGTAAAATACAACTCACTACAGCTTTTTGAAGAGAAGGGTTGGCAAGGACAGGTGGTAGTGTGCTTATGTGCATCTCTTCAAGTGAACCTTGTTCATTTGTATCTTGAAGTCTCTACTGATTCACACAATAAAATTCAGAACGTGTAGTACTCTGGACAGATATGCCATGACCTAACTAGGTAGTCAGGATATGATACAAGCTATATTTCCTTATTTTATTCATTTTTTTATATTTCCCACTGACTCCTTCCCCGCTGCTTAAAAGCACGCTCAGATTTCTTATCCTTTAAAAAACCTTCCCTGGAAATTGCCATCCTATCATGCATCTCTCATCCTTTCCGTTGTCAAAACTTGTCATCTCCATTTTCTACTTTTTACTATTCTACTCTTCTGGCTCTTGCACCTTAGATTCTGTATCTGTTACTCAACTAAAACTGCTTTCTAAAAGGTCATCAATGACCTTAACTGGTAAGTCCATTGATGTTTTCTCAGTTCTTATCCTAATTGATTTTCTACATAGTTGATCATTTGGCATGCCTAACATTCCTCTCTGTCTTGATGCTGCTTCTAGCTCTATCTTTCTCTTCTCCCAGATGGCAGGCTGTGCTCCAAATCTGCTTCTTCTTCTCTTTTCTCTATATGCTAGTCTTTGTTATATCATCTAATCCTATAGGTCTAAGATTACTTCATGTTTACATTATGTATAACTTGTATGTCCATAGTTACTTAGACATTGTATCTCCTCACTGCTACATGGCACAGTGGATACAGTGCTGGGTTTGGAGTCAGGAAGTTCTGAGTTCAACTATGATCTCGGATACTTCTTAGCTGTCTGACTTTGCGTAAATCACTTAACCTTTATTTGCTTCAGTTTCCTCAACTGTAAAATAGGGATAATAATAGTACTTACCTGCCAGGGTTGTTGTGAGGCTCAAATGAGATTATATTTATAAGGTGCTTTAGCACAATGCTTAGCACACAGTAAATGCTATATAAATCACTGCTGCTATTACTATTGTTATTATTATTATGACAGCCGGATTCAAAAAGGGCATATGTCCCAATTCTTAAAAAAGGAAAAAGAGGAGTTTGTAAACTATAGTCCAATGAGCTTAACTTGGATTCCTGACAAAATTCTGGAAAACAATATCAAAGGACTAGTTAGTGAACACTAAGAGAAAGAAGAAAAGTTCACAAAAAGCCAATATGATTTCATTAAGAATAAGGCATGAAGGACCAACCTTATTTTCTTTCTTGACTGGGCAATTACAATGGTAGATCACAAAAATATTATGAATACAGTTTGCCAAGTTTCTACTCTTACACTATTCATTCTTTTTTTTTTTAATTCCCCTGACACATTGTAAATTTTATTCCAGACTCTCATTTTCATTTTGTGTGTGTTTGTTTTTAGATGTGTTTGTAGAATACAACAAATACAGCAACCATTCTGTCCCTGGTTTTCAGCATGCTGGATTATTTAATCCATTTATATTTAAAAGTTATATTTAAAGTTATGATCAAACAACATGGTCTTTTTAGTCATCTAGTTCTCCTTCTCTTTTGTTGCTTTTCTCATTCAGTTGGGTAAGGCAAAATTTCCCCTGCAACATCTTATTTATAGTAGCTTTCTCGTATTGTTCCACTTTCAATAATTATTCTTTACTTTGTCTTCCTCATTATTTATCTTCTCTCCCAGTCCATTCTGAATTCTATTACCTGATTCATGGACTCTACCCTTACTTGTTCCTTCTCTTATATCCTCTTTGTGTCCCCTCATGAGGGGCAGGTACCAGGTTTGAGGTTTCTTTTCTATCTGACTTCTACATTATTGTCTTTGTAAACCTTACTAATTTCCTTGTCTTTTTTTTTCTGTTGTACCTTGCTCTTAAAAATATTAATGCATGAGTAAAGTAATATCAGATAGAAGTAGTTTTCCACAGTATTTGTCACTCTGTGCTCCAAATCATGAGCCTGGCCCTATCTCCAGTCCTCATCATGATCAGCCCCTAATCCCATGACATCTCCACTCTAGTTCTCTGAGCCCCACTTTGAGCTTTCCCTTTTTTTTTTTTGAGGGGGAAGGCAAGGCAATTGGGGTTAAGTGATTTGTCCAAGGTCACACAGCTAGTAAAGTATGTCAAGTGTCTGAGGAACTCAGGTCCTCCTGACTCCAGGGCTGGTGCTCTACTCACTGCGCCACCTAGCTGCCTCCCAACAGCTGCTAAGTATTTGTTTTTCTACTTTAAGCTTTCTATCCTTGACCCTTGCAGCTACTCTTAAGAACTATCATATACATTCTCCTCCTGGTATACCATTCTGCCCATGGAGACATATGTGTAACTTCTCCCCAGACGTAATCCACTACAAGGCCTTCTAATTTGTGAACTCCTTCCTATCACTTAAACATATTAGAAGGTTCCCATCTCCCACAATAGACAAACCTCCTTCCATGAAGAACCCAAGGTTCTTCAACAAGAACAGCTTTGTGGTTGCTCTGGCAGCTAGGTGGCACAGTGGAGAGTGTCAAGAGCTGGAGTTAGGAAGACCTGAGTTCAAACATGATCTCAGACACTTACTAGTTGTGGGACCCTGGGCAAGTCACTTAACCTTGTTTGCCTCAGTTTCCTCATCTGTAAAATGAGCAGAAGGAAATGGGAAACTGCTCTCATTATATCTGCCAAGAAAAATCCCAAATGGGATCACTTTAAGGTCTGTTATGTTAATTAATTTTGTCCTTTATTTATTTTTACATTGCATTTTATCATTTTTTAATGATAAGTCCACAGTGAGGGCAGGCCTACTCCACTCTTTGTGCTAGGTGGTTCAGTAGATAGAGTGCTAGGCCTGCAGTCAGAAAGACTTAGCTTGAATCCAGCCTCAGTTACTTACTAGCAATGTGACCCTGGGTAAGTCAATTAACTTTTGGTTGTCTCAGTTTCCTCAACTACAAAATGGGGATAACAATGGCACCTAAGTCCCAGGGTCATGAGAATCAAGTGAGATATTTGTAAAGTGCTTTGCACAGTGCCTACCAAACATTAGGAGCTTAACAAATCCTTCCTTCCTCTTCACTATCTCCAATCCATTCTCAAATAGTCAATAAGTTATGGAAATCACCATCCCTTCACTATTTACCCACTGAACTGGTAATGTTACATCATCTGTTCCCCTCGCCCACTGTGCAACCCACTGTTACTCCTTCCCATAAAAGACAATGATTCACTTATAGGAGACCAGGAGGTCTAGACCATCTCTTGCTACTCTTGTGGAAAATACCAAAAGACAGCAGTACTTTTATGTGGATTTTGAAATAGTTGAGTGGCCTGATCCAAAAGAGAATTTAATAGTCTGGTTGTCAACTGGAAAGGTGGTATCTAGCAGACAGCCCCAGAGACCTATTCTTGCCCTGTGCAATTTAATAATTTTATCAATGACTTGGAAAAAGTTATGGATGAAAGGCTTATCAAATTTGCAGAACTAAGAAAGATAAATAAAATATTTGATGAAACAGTACCCCAAAAGATCTTGACAAGTTAGAATATTGGACTGAATCTAATAAAATAAAAATTTAATAGGAATTACTGTAAAGTCTTACACATAGGTTCAAAAAATCAACTGCACGTAGTAGATAAGAGAGGTGTGGCTGGCTACAGAGGATGTTATCAGGTGGTTTATAGAAGACTATAAGGTTAATATGATTCAAGAGAGCGATATGGCAGCCAAAAAAAGTTATTTTGATCTTAGGCCACATCAAGAAATGTACATCACTGAAGTCCAGGAAAGTCATTGTCATGCTATAATTAGCCTTAGTCAAACCACAGTGGTAGGATTGCCTTGTGTTAATTTTTGAACACCACATTTTAGGAAGGACATTGATAAAATGGAAGTCACAAAATTATAAATCTAGATCTACAAGGAACTTCAGAAGCTATCTAGTCCAACCTTTTCACTTTACGTATTAGAAATCTGAGGCCCAGGGAAGTTAATCACACAAGGTCACACCAGTGGTGAACGTGAGAGGCAGGATATGAACCCAGGTCCTTTGGCTGCAGAGTTGGTGCTCTTTCTACTATACTATGATTGATGCTCCTTTATACTAGGATAGTGAAGGGCTTCAGTATCACATTAGATGAGGATCGGTTGAAAGACTCAGAGTATGATAGTTTCAATTAAAGAAGGTAGTGCACATATGATAGTTGTCCTCACATTTTTAAATGACTATCATGTAGAAATGGGATTAGATTTATTCTGCTTGGCCCAATAAAGAACAAGAAATAATAGTTGGAAATTGCAAAGAACCCACTCTAAGCTTGAGAAGAGGAAAAACTTCCTTACAATTGCTGCTATCCAAAAGCGGATCCTATAGTAGGCACTACATCACTTGACATCTTTAAGACTAAATAACCACTAATCCAGGACAATACAGAATATATTTTTGTTCATACAGAGACTAGGTTAGATGGTCTCCAAGATCTCTTCTATTAGCGTACACCAAAATCTACGTCTTCACTTCTCATTATCTGTCAACCATTCTCCACCTTAGCAACATCTACCTACCACCATGCATTAACTCAGTTCAAGATCTCCAGGAAGAGAAATGCAGCCCCATCTACCTCTAATGTAACAACAGGGGTTAGTAATAACTTCCAAATCATGGGTGCAAATCCTGTAAAGTTGTTTTACTAGACAAAATATTTCTGATGCAGAAAGGAATAAAGACACGCAATTCTGCCGAGTTCTACCCATGGGTGCCAGGTTTGGTCTGATTCAAGGGAAATAAACTATACATACAAGCTGCAACCTAGGAACCATCCCTGTCCAACCTATGAAACAATTTGGAGTGACCTGAGGTAGGTAGAATCTGTGTAATTTTATACTGAGTTTGCCAAAGAGAGCTAGAGTCTTTCATAACTATTCCATTCCAGGGTAAGCAGACATTAAGTACCTTTGAATACACTAATCATAAGGAGGTATAATAAAGATAATCATAGAGGCTAGTACTATTTCTTTGGTATCAGGGCCTACACTCACAGACTCATGAATTATTCTAAGTATTTTTACCACTGTGTTTCTTCTCCTGTGGGGGAAGGTACCCGGTCTAACCACTTTGCTCTTCTACCTATTAACATCCACCTACCAGTTGGCATCAACCAATTTATTCTATCAACATCCACCTACCTATTACCATCTACCTAACTAACCAACATCTATTGGCAACCCTCTCTCCATCAACACATTTATTTAAGTCTGTCTCTACTGATAGCTTTCTATCCATAATTGTCTTTTGTCACTTCCACTGATTTATGGAATTAAGGTTTTGGAAAGGAACCAAATCACGTTTTGGTCAATGTTGCATAGTCTAAAAGAATAACAAGAAGCCTATTATTTGACAGTATATAAACATTTTTATTTCTAATCATAAGAGGCCACTGATCTTAATTTAAAGGCAAGGTGAACTTTTTTTCTAAGAAAAACCATAAACTATTAACCTTTGGGGCTATAAACTATAACTTTGATTTCACTTATAAAAAATATTTTAATATTAAACTGACATTTATAGGTAAGAATTGCAGACTAAATATTCCAAATGTGCCATGGGAGGGGGAAAGGTATACCCTTCACAAGGTTATACTATCCATCACTTCCCAATATCTTAATGCATCATTATAACTAAATCCCATTTTAAAGTTATGAATTCCCACTACTGCAATGTTTGGCCATTTGTTTCACCAAAAGTTTCCGCAGAACTATTTTACCTGACAAATTATTTCTCTGAGGATAAAAAGACAAAAATAAAAATGTTGCTGACCCCATGGACCTTCCATTCCATTTATCTACAGACATCAGAAGTCACTGTTGTATAATGGAAAGAGTACCTGATGAAGTCAGATGATATGAGTTCAAATCCCAGCTTACCACTTACTACCTGTGTGACCTCGGGCAAGTCATTTAAGTTCTGTAAGTCTCAAGTTTCTTTTTCTATAAAATGAGGGGGTTACATTGTATGGCTTCTAAGGTCTCTTCCAGCTGTAGATCTATGATCCTATGACTAATCTATTATCCTTGTTTGACTGATGGTTAGGTCCAATAATGTCTGAATTTCTACAAATCCAATTCGCAGCATATGGATGAAAGGTCTACTCTGTTACAGTATAATAATGGCTAAAGTCATTTTTCAGTAACAGCATTAATACAGTATAACCAAATGTCACCTAGCATCTCAGAACCCTTGCTTTATAGTTGTCTGGCCAATGTCCACTGCTAACTTTGCTCCTACATAACTAATTTATCCCTGTAACATTTCCAGAAAAACCAATTAAGTTTGTTAGGTAGGGCATTTTTACAGTAAGTGCCTCAGTACATGAATGAACAGAATTAACTCCTAATTCTCTCCTAAAAACAATACAATTGGTATTCTCCCCCTGGTAAGGTGTTAAAGAACTGTTATTTTAATAAAAAAAATTAATGTGCAGTATTGCTTGAAAAATAAATAAATCAAATTTCATATAAAAAATATGATGTGGTTCTTCCAAATTTCCATTATCAGAACCAACTTTTTCCATTTAGCATTTTTATCAAATTATCATCAACTTATTTTTGGTAGGTCTAGCTCCCTCCTGTGAATTTCATTCTGTATTTTCTCTATGTGTATAAGAAAGCTTTGTAAAGATAATCCAAAACTTTCCATTTAATTAAGTTTGAATTCTCACAGAATTTTTCTATATTGATTTTTTTCAAAGCCATAGACAAATGAAAAAGAATTACCTGTTCACTCATACCATCTTCTTTTATGGAAAACTGTAAACAGTGTGTATCTTCTGTATGAAATTCTTGTTCCTCTTCAAAACTACTAACATCATCATCAGAGCTCACAGGATCAGCAGATTTACAATCCTGACCATAATTTTGTGGTTTCTGGTAGCTGTGCTCACTGGTAATATATGTTCCTTCCATTTTCCTGGGCAAGCTAGGAGTCTCTTTATGATTCTGAGCAGAACAAGTCCGTTCTTCTAGATTATGAGTGTCTTGCACTGTCATTTTTTTCTCTACCCCAACACCTGTTTGATCTTGGTCTTTCCGCTTCCCTGAACAGGCCCAGAGATGAAGGTCAGGATGATGCTTATTCCTTGAAAGAAAGTGGGAAAAGAAATTGTGATATTACAGTAGCGATTCTTAAAAGTGAGGTCTGGTGATCCCTGACACCTTTTCAGGGGGTTCAGAAAGTCAAAACTATTTTCATATTAATACTAAGATGTTTTAATTTCTAATATGATAAATACTGATAGACGTAACCCACATAAGCAAAAGCTCTTAAAGAGACCCAAAAATTTGAGGAATCTTGATTAATTTCATTGATAATTTTCTCCATTAACACTCAATTAAAATATTATAATGAAATTCATAATTGCAACACATCTCTATTGATTATTTATGAACTGATTATCCAAATGGGCCTTTTAATGTACCTACCACATTCTCACGTTGCCTGATCACAAACTGGGCCACTGTAGGGCTTCCATGATTAGGAGGGGGATAGGCCTCAAGCAATGAAAGAGGGGAGAATGTATAACTATAATAGGAGAAATATCTATGTAAGATTATTAAACTGTTTGTGAAATGCTATTTTCTCTAAAGTTTGAAATTTCACAATTAAATGTGTGTGTGTCCTAAGTGCCAAAATGAATATAAGTTTGCCTTTTTATCATTTGTTTAGTAGTATCAGCACTTTGCTATTCTACTCCGTCTCTTGTAGATAAGGGAGGATTTATTATAATAGCAGAGTATAGAAAATATTCTTTTGGGCATCAGATTTTCAATTTAATTTATCTAACATTCACGAAGCTCCTACTACTTGCTGGGCACTATGCAAGGCAGTGGACAAAGACAAAAAAGAATACCTACTATAAAAGAATGGCCATCTTACTACAGGAATACAATATACACACAAGAAAATAATAATTATATTCAAAATAATACAAAAAGTCATTTCAAGCAGGAAAGTCAGTCATTCAATTAACATTTATTAAGTTCCTACCATAAACTAAGCACTGTGCTAAGTACTGTAGATACCAAAAAAGGCCAAAAAACAAAAATAGTATCTCAAGGAGCTCATGGTCTAATGGGGGAGACAGCATATAAATAACTGTGTACAGAAAAGGTATATATGGGATAAACTGAGTATAGTTTCAGAAGGAAAATTCAAAGGCTAAGGAGGACTAAGCAAGGCTTCTTCTTGCAGAAGGTAAATCTCTTTAGCTGAGATTTGAAGGAAGCCAGGAGGCAGACAGGAGGAAGAAGAGTACCAGGCATGGGGGGACAGTCAGAGAAAATCTCAGAGCTGGGAGACAGAATGTCTTGTGCAAGATGCCAGTGTCACTGGATCACAGAATGTGTGGAGGGCAAGTAAGGTGTAAGAAGACTGGAAAGGGTCATGTCTTGAAGGTCACTGAAAAGCCAAATAGTGGATTTTATATTTGATCCTGAAAGCAATAGGGAGCCAATGGAGTTGAGTGAATCAAGAAAGGATTTTTATAGGAGGTGGCACCTGAGCTATGCCTTGAAGGAAGTTCAGCATTCTATGAAGTGGCAGTGAAGAGAGAATAGGTTCCACGAACCACTTAGACCAGGTCTGCACAACATGCAGCCCGTGGGGCACTTGTGGCCAGCTAAAGGGTTCTGGGTGGTCTGGGAAAAATGTAGACGATGTAAAAGGAAGTAAAGATGTAACAAGTGCTTTGTCCGTGCCCACTTAACCCTCCTTCCATCAGTCACTATTGTGTCTGTCATGTAACTTGGTGGGTGGGTGCCACTGCATATGCTCTCCTATTTGACATGTGACCCACAGCAACCAATCATCATCAGTCTGTCTCTAGTTTGAGAGGAAGGAAAGTCATATCTTTTCACTGTGTTTTCAGTCATTACTAAATGTAAATAGTAAGAAAACCTGAAAAATGTATTAAAACTTGTACTACTTAGCAAAGTAAATTTTTTTAACATTAATGTAATTTCATGTCAAATAAAAATCTTAAATAATAAGTATAATTAATTGACATAACTGACATTTCTCTTTTTAAAATGTGGTTTATTTGCAAAATAGTTTAATCATTAATTATACCTTTACTTGGAAAGTGAATAGCCAAAATTCCTATCTGCAGCCAGAAGAAGGTCAGCCTATTTTAATTCTGGCCCCTACCTACTTTCAAGTTGAACAGGTCTGACTTAAACAAAGGGAGAGGCAGGAAGCAGAACTTCTTGTATCTCGCATGTCAATATGGCTGGAATTCAGAATGTATGAATGTAAGTAATATGAAAAAAGACTGCAAAATTAGGCTGGAATCAGACCATAGAAAGCTTTTAATAATAGGATGAGGAGGAGTTTATATTTTATTCAAGAGGCAATAGGGAGCTACTACAGATTTTGAGTGGATGTGGGTGGGGTGACATTGTTATATCTCCTTAAGGAAAATATAATTTGACAGTTACATGAGGACAGAATGGATTAAGGAGAGAGTGCAGGCAAGGGGACCAATTATAATGATATTGAAATATTCTAAGTGTAAGCTGATGAAGGCCTAAGCTAGTGTAGAAATTTTGAGTCTAGAGAAGGAGATAGATATAGAAGATTCTATGGAAATAAGATAAATAATTTGTCAACTGATTAGATATAGTGGTCAGAGGGGACAGAAGAATCAAGACTAATTCCAAAGTTATTTGATGAAAGGTTTTAAGAAAATTGTGAAGTGTGTATCTTCTCTATGAAATTCTTGTTCCTCTTCAAAACTATTAACATCTTCATCATCAGAACTCACAGTATCAGGAGATTTCCTTAACGTCCTAAGGGAGGTAGAAGCGAATTCATCACAGATGGGCTTTTCAGTGAAAGAAATTTTATTTTACTTATTTTTTGATTTAATTATAAGAACTTTTCTTTAATGATAAATAACTTCTGAAATTATTCCATTAGCAACCTCCTTTGAATCTCTATTGAATTTTATCATAGTTTTGAACAACACTGAAAATATTATTTAAAAGTCATTATCTGTTTGCAGACATTCTTTAATGTGGGAATAGTCTACAAAAATTTCTCTGATGGAAAGGACCATTGATGATGTTAGTAAAAACATGAATACAGAAGAAATGATACAGAGAAAGAAACTAGACTGATGATGGGAAGATGATGGGAAAATCCAGGTAATTCCTTCTTTTCTATTTAATACTATTAAGACCTTTGTAATAGGCTTTTTGTTCAGGTCATGCCATAAAATAGTAAAAAGATAAAGGATTTAGGGAGCAAATAAAACAATCATAAACTTAAGTGAAAGAGACAACAGGGAAGGGTAAAGGAACTGAATGTATTTATCCTGAGAAAGAAAGAGTTGAGTTGAAATTAAATAATGGATGATGGATTCAAAGGGAAACCACTTAAGATAAAGGTAGCAGTAAGGAATTTATCATGAAGCAGAATAAAAGGGGACAGTTTCAACAAACAGAAAAAGGAATTTAACGGCGGGGCGGGCCAAGATGGTGGCTGGAAAGCAGGGACTTGCTTAAGCTCTCCCCCAAATCCCTCCAAACACCTGTAAAAAATGGCTCTGACCAAATTCTGGAGCTGTGGAACCCATGAAATAGCAGAGGGAAACAGGGCTCCAGCCCAGGAGAGCCTGGGTGGTTGCAGGGAAGGGTCTATCGCACAGTGCTGGGAGCAGAACGCAGCCTAGTGTGGGTCAGACAGACCAGCCAGAACAGGCCTGAATCAGTGAGCTGTGGCAGTTACCAGACTTCTCAACCCACAAACGCCAAAGAGCAAGTTAGTGGGAAATTGCAGGACAGAGGTGAGAGTGGTTCAGCCACCAGCCCTGGGGGTGGCAGAGGTGGTGCAGCAGTGGTGGTGGCAGCTGCAGGAAGTTCCTGAGGCTGCTTCCAGAGCTCCAGCATCACCTGCTTCCTAAGTCCCTGGCTTACATGGTAGGAGGAATCCAGCAGTGGATCTGAGCGGGAGTGCAAGGAGTGCTCTGTAGGCACAGAGGCAGAGTCTCTTGCTGTGCCCTATTTGGATCTGGATTGCGGTCCTGGTTGGCGGTTCTTGGGGGAGGAGGAGAGTTGCTGTGACAGAGCCTGCGGTGATGGTGGAGTAGAAGTAGCTCTGAAAAGAGCAGCGCTTGGACCCTAAAGCTTAGGACAAAATACTCTCTACTCTACAAGAAGTCATACCCTGACAAAAGGCTCAAGGGTCAAGTAGTTGGCTGGATACATGAACAGGCATTGAAAAGGAACTCAGACTCAAACTCAAACTCTAGATTCCTTTTTTGGTGACAAAGAAGAGCAAAACATACAGCCAGAAGAAGTCAACAAAGTCAAAGAGCCTATATCAAAAGCCTCCAAGAAAAATATGAATTGGGCTCAGGCCATGGAAAGCTCAAAAAGGATTTGGAAAAGCAAGTTAGAGAAGTAGAGGAAAAATTGGGAAGAGAAATGAGAGTGATGTGAGAAAACCATGAAAAACAAGTCAATGACTTGCTAAAGGAGACCCTAAAAATATCAAAAGAGCTCCCAAAAGCCAATGAGGAGAAGAATGCCTTAAAAGACAGAATTAGGCAAATGGAAAAGGAGGTCCAAAAGACCACTGAAGAAAACACCACCTTAAAATTTAGATTGGAGCAAGAGGAAGCTAGTGACTTTATGAGAAATCAAGATATTATAAAACAGAACCAAAGGAATGAAAAAATGGAAGACAATTTAAAATATCTCACTGGAAAAACCACTGACCTGGAAAATAGATCCAGGAGAGATAATTTAAAAATTATTGGACTACCTGAAAGCCATGATCAAAATAAGAGCCTAGACATCATCTTTCAAGAAATTATCAAGGAGAACTGCCCTGATATTCTAGAACCAGAGGGTAAAATAGAAATTGAAAGAATCCACTGATCACCTCTTGAAAAAGATCCCAAAAAGAAAACTCCTAGGAATATTGTCACCAAATTCCAGAGCTCCCAGGTCAAGGAGAAAATACTGCAAGCAGCCAGAAAG
>CM053622.1:90051002-90078485 GCA_028646595.1 Phalanger gymnotis
ATGATATTCTGGAGGTCAATGGAGCTAGGATTAAAACCAAGAATCACCTACCCAGCAAAACTGAGTATCATGCTCCAAGGCAAAATATGGATTTTCAATAAAATAGAGGACTTTCAAGCTTTCTCGCTGAAAAGACCAGAGCTGAATAGAAAATTTGACTTTCAAATACAAGAACCAAGAGAAGCATGAAAAGGTAAACAAGAAAGAAAATTCATATGAGACATACAAAATTGAACTGTTTTGTTTACATTTCTACATGGAAAGATGATGTGTGTAATTTATGAGACCTTTCTCAGTATTAGGGTAGTTGAAGGGAATATACATACATATAGACAGAGGGCACAGGATGTGTTGAATATGAAGGGATGATATCTAAAAAATTAAATAAAATTAAGAGGTGAGAGAAGAATACATTGAGAGAGGGAGAAAGGGAGAGACAGAATGGGGTAAATTATCTCACATAAAAGTGGCAAGAAAAAGCAGTTCTGTTGGAAGGGGAAAAGGGGCAGGTGAGGGGGAATGAGTTAATCTTGCTCTCATTGAATTTAACTTGAGGAAAGAATAACATACACACTCAATTGGGTATCATACTCCACAGGAAAGTAAGGGGAAGGGATAAAAAAGGGAGGATGATAGAAAGGAGGGCAGACAGGGGGAGAAGGTAATCAAAAGCAAACACTTTTGAAAAGGGACAGGGTCAAGGGAGAAAACTGAATAAAGAGAGACAGGACAGGATGGAAGGAAATAGAGTTAGCCTTTCGCAACATGAGTATTGTGGAAGTGTTTTACATAATGATACATGTATGACCTATGTTGAATTGCTTGCCTTCCTAGGGAGGGTGGGTAGGAAAGGAAGAGGAGAGAGAATTTGGAACTCAAATTTTTAAAAGCAGATGCTCAAAAAAAGAGTTGTTTTTGCACGCAACTGGGAAACAAGCTATATAAGGAATGGGGCATAGAAATCTATCCTGCCCTATAAAAAAGTAAGAGGAAAGAGGATAGGGGGCTGGGGAAGTGGGGTGACAGAAGGGAGGGCTGACTGGGGAACAAGGCAATCAGAATATATGCCATCTTGGAATGGGGGAGGGTAGAAATGGGGAGAAAATATGTAACTCAAAATCTTGTGGAAATCAGTGTTGAAAACTAAAATATTAAATAAAAATGATAAAATTCAAAAAAAGAAAAAGGAATTTAAGTTAGGCATTAGTAAGAACTGTTTGACTGGTACGGGTTTCAAGACATTAGAATGTATTGTTTAAAGAAGTCCTAGAATTTTTTTAAAGGCTGTCCCTCTAGAATAGTATAGAGTATATAGGAAGACATATAAAGTCCTACACTTGAGGTTAAAAAAAAATATCAATTATTTATGGACAGGATGGGAGATGAATAGCTGTTTCTGTGTTAAAAAGAGGCAAACATTTCAGTGGACTGTAAACTTACTGAGAGAATGGCAGTGGACAGAAAATCAGCCTCCAGGAGTTCAAGTCCTACCTGTAACACCTACTGGCTATGTGACCGTGGACAAGTCTTTTAAGCTCTCAGTGTTCAAGGCAGTTCTCTAGGACAAAAAGTCACAGGAAAGGCCTGCACTGATGGATAGTTTCCTCTTTAAGAGTTTCCTATAACAATGAAATTAAAGGTCTGCTCCAAAAAGCAAAGTTCGATATAAGTCAAAACTGTGATATGACAGTCAAAAAAAGGGAATGAAATCCTCAGCTACAATAATGAAGGAATGGTTCTGAGAATGAGTCAGCTAATAATCTGCTGGTTCCTTAGGTGACATCTAGAATATTACATTTGTATGTGACTACTAAATGTCTACCATGGTTACTGAGCTAAGTGCTGGGGAAACAAAGGCAAAAAAAAAAAGAGAGAGAGAGAGAGAGGGAGAGAGCAAACCCATGACCAACATCTGGAAGTTAAAAGGTTGTAGTAAGTTTGTAACATGACAGATTTCAGGCTAGCCATAAAGGAAAACTTCCTAATAATTAAAGCTCTCCAAGCATGGAATAGATTGGTTCAGGATACTGTTGTTTTTGAACCTAAAGTCAAGAGATGTGGGTTCATGGCCCAGTTCTTATACTTACTATCATATGAACATAGGCAAGGCACTTAATATATCTAAATCTCTAATCTCTAAATCAGTTTTAACACCTATAAAAAGAGGATAATAAAATCAGCTTTACTTAATAGGACTGTTGTCAATAAACATTTATCCAATCAATAAACATTTATCAAGCACCTACTATGTATAAGGCACTATACAAAGTGCTGGGGATTCAAATAGAGGTAAAAGATAATCTTTGGCCTCAAAGAGCTTACAATCTAATATTTACAAGCTACACAGAAAATAATTAAAAGAGGGAAGGCACTAGAATTTAGAGGGGCTGGGAAAGGGTTTCTATAGAAGATGGGCTTTTAGCTGGGATTAAAAGGAAGCCAGGGAGGTGAGGAGGGACAGATGAAGAGGGAAAGCATTCCAGGTATGGGAGACAGTCAGAGAAATGCCCAGAGCCAAGAAATGGAGTGTCTTGTTCATGGAATAGCCAGGAGGCCAGTGTCACTGTATCAAATAGTACATGGCTACGAGTAAGGTATAAGAAGATAAAGGTGAGAGAGGCCTAGGTTATTAAGGGCTTTGAACACCACAGAATTCTGTATTTGATCCTAGAGGTGACAGGGAGCCACTGAAGTTTACTGAGTGAGGGACTGGGGGAGTGGGTGACATGGTCAGACCTGCACTTTATGAAAATTACTTTGATGGCTCAATGGAGGAGTCATGGGAGGTTTGAAGAGGGATGAAAAGGTTGTGGAGAATGGGATATTGAGTTGATGAGGACGGTAAAATAGGAATGCCCAGCATCAATGAGGTCCCAGTTGAGGTTGATAGTATTAATTTGCAGTGGACACAATCAGAACGGGTACACGACTTTCTCCACCTTCATTCAGCAGCATGTACATTGTAGTGAAGACACTGGATAATGGGAGAGAATCAAGGCTGAGGCTTTGGCAATATGAAAACAGGGTTAGAGACTCAAAGAAATAGGACGGTGTAGAGTGGGACTCGTTCACTAAGGGATCAGGATGAGGAAAAAAGAATGGCTAGTAGAGGGAGATAGCCTGGGTGAGAACTGAGGGGTCAAGGAACTGGAGGTCACAGTGTGGATAAAGAGTGGGGTTTGGTAGGGGAAAGCAAAGGGAGAGACTGAAAACCAACAGATTACAGTCAAATAAGGGAATTTTGAAATTTGTGAACATGTAGGTAGTACATCTGTGAATGATGTCAAGAACAAAAGCGTGACTATCTTTATATGTGGTTGAGGTGGCGTGAAGGAGTTGCTTACATGAGGTGAAAAAAGCACTATATAAATGTGTGAGCTATTACCCAAATTACATATCAAGGTAAATTTATTTACATATTCACTATCTTGTGCCATTTCACTTTCCCTCCTAATTTCTTTTGACAATCAAAGGCAGCATGGCTTAGTGGACAGAATGTTGTGTCAGGAAGGCCTAGGATTTAATTCCTTCTCTGACCCTGGGAAAGTCACATAATTTCTATGTACCCCAAGCACCTTTGTCTAGAACTTAATAAATGGTTTGTGATCTGCATTGGTGGAGGGAATTTCTATGGTATTAGTTCACTGTATGGATAAACAGTGAAACACTGTTTACCTTGTCTTTTTTCCTCATGGAATACGTAGATTACTCAAAATGTTAACTTAGGAAGAGAGAAGAGAGGAATGAGGGGGTGAAGTTACTTAGCCTAGCATCTGATCAATTTATCACTTTCACAGAATTTCTGAAAGAGAAAAAAATGATCAAAAATACAGGACTATGGTTGGATATAGGTAGGACCACACTGTGGTTAAATTTGCAACTTCTACAATGTTTATTGGCATGTAAGAGATAAAAGGAACAACTGGAGACCCAGAGAAAACTAGTTAGCTTCCCCACGGTTTAGTTATTCTAAGTTATTTGCAAGGTGTTGTTAACCTACGCTGCATAAAGTTATTTCATGTCATCCAAACTCTCCTATGCGCTTAAAAGAAACAACTTCAGAGTAAATGAAAACAAAACAAAAAATGCAAGTCTTGAACTTCATATATTTTTCATTTTTTTTGTTCACATCAGTATTAAAATTTGATTCTTTTCTACGAATTCCCACTTACTTTAGAATTCCAATCTTCAGTTGTAACCCATGTAGTACTTCTGTTACACCATATACATCAGCAAGCAGATGATGTGTTGAAACAATCTTTTTGGAATTGAGATGAGAGTAATTTTCCTTTAAAAATGATAACCCACACATTCGCCCATTGTTCAACCATTCCTTATCATAAAGATATTTTGCACTCCATCTCTGACCTGTGAATAATGAAATCATCCAAGTTAAGAATGACCCAATTTGTGTTTCCTTTAAAATCTTCTACTGCCAATAGTGCTTGTGGATGGACAGGACAGGCTCTGTTTCTAACAGTAGCTTCAAAGGGTATAGTACTGACATCTGAAAGCAATTTCCATTTTCAGGGAAATTATAGTAGGCTACATAAGAACAAGTATTACAAAGGATATAGATATCAACAGCTGAAAAGTTTGGAGCTAGTCTCTACTTCTAAATGCCAAATTATCTATCTGCCAACAAACCTTTAGCTGAGAGGGAAGGGAAGTCACGTTGATTTTATGTTTTCCTCACATCTTTTTGCTTTGAAAACTGTCACTTAGTTCTAGCTAAATATCTGAAATCTTGCATTTCTGAGTGGTATTTTTGAGATCCAGCTGTGTGCATTGTTTTTGTTGGTTAGTTTTTCTTTTCAAAAGAAAAAAAGGACAGTACTCTGTATCTTAGCATGTAGAATTACCTCTAGCCAAGAAAGGGTGGCAGCATGTTTTGTAATGGAAAAAGCATAGGACAGTAATAAATTTGGATTCTATCCTAGGTCTGCTATGGGGCACTGCTTATCTCTACTGGTCTCAGTTTGGTCATCTGAAAAATGAAGGGGGTGGACTACAGAGCTAAAGTCCCTTCCAACTCTAAAATTCTTTAATGTCACTTTTCTACATCTACCTATTACTTGTAGTTGTCTAGACACTGGTGTGGTTTGTCTTTGAATAGCCTCTGTGACAATAAGCTCCAAGTAAACAGGCTTGAATAATGCCTCTTTGAGTTTAGTTCAAGTGTATGGCGCATTCTGGGCATTTTCCTGGTTGCTGTGACAATAAGAACACGGGTACAAAACTTTCAACTGTGTAACAGGCAAGAATGGAATACACAGAAAAGGAAAGAGAGAGGACCATTTTCCTTCTGTAATTAGATATAAATCTATCTTTCCAACATATTGATAATGATATTGTTATATTTGCATTTATTTTATTTTGCTTTTAATAAGACAGATAACAGTTTAACGAGATAACAATTTTGAAAGAACTTTGAGGTAAGGTATCAATTTTATTTAGCATAAAATATCATGCCAAAAGAAATACTTTATGAGAACTTATAGGTCAGAGAATTCTGTATTAATGTTTATAGCAAGGAATAATTGTATATTGTACATGTAGTTATATACAATGAATATATACATTTATTCAAATACTATTGATTCAGCCACAGTAATTTTAAAATAACATTAATATCTTATCCATAAGACTCACCTTAAGTCACCCCATTGCAGCATCTTTCTGGATAGTACCTTTTCCCCACTTGTGCAGCTAAGAAAATCCTATCCACCTACTTATTGGTGGAGAATGGTAATAGCAATCAGAAAATGATTGTTGAACAAATCAGGGACAGTGACAGCAAATTAGAAGTATATTTTATAGGGCAGCATCTCACCCTCACCATGGGATACCTCTTTCCTGTAGTTTTTAGGTAGACAGATTCCATTGGCACTTAGGGAATGAATAGGAAGACAGAGCAGGCATTAAAAGTTATGGTCTTCTTGTAGGGGCTGGGCAAGGGCAATAGGGCTTGGAACTGCATGTGAGTGGCAGAACTGTGGAGAGCTAGGAGAGGATGAGAGGTAGTGAGAGGGTAGATACAAAACTGTGATGATGCAGGGGAGGAGCAGCACAGTAAAGACTAGACTTCATTACCTGCCCAACACTTCAACATCAGTTTCCCAAAGCCCCTCCCAAGCTGTGGACCAGGGGGAATGTAGGGAAGCAACTTCTCCTTTGCCCTTGCCCTGCCTAACAGAGAAGCTTCAACTCTACAGCAGAAGCTCTGGGGAAGAGCTGGAAGAGGAGAATTTGGCATTACCATGATAAAGATAATATAGTCTCAGTTCCCTGTAAAGATCTAATTTAATCTTCTACAAGTAAGAATTCTGACTTAAATTAGGAAAGGTATTCCCTATTTATAACACAGTTCCTGCTGAACTTTGTTTCAACAACATTCTATTTTCACAAAATCAGTTAATGGAATTTTGCAGTATATATTAAGGAACAAACCAAATAACAAATTTCCTACCTGGTGGATCTCTGCAAATATAACAGATGTACTGCTCTGGGATGCTGTCTTCCAGCAGGCCCATGCAGACACTGTGCTGCCAACACAGGCACTCTTCACACTGTTAGAAAACAAAAGGCATGTGCAGCTACAGTCTCTGCTTTTTTGAAAGAAACAAAAAATTATCCCCTTCCAAATAGCCAGTTTGGGTTCTACCACTATAAGAGTTAAATTTATTCTTCATGTAGCAAAAACTAAACATGTTTAGGGTTAATTTCAGTTCTGAAATAGTTCTTTTCTTTGTGAAAATTACTTAAGTGGTTCATGATCCATTAGCTCAATTAAAAAGCAAATCTTTTTTTTTTCCATCTAGACCACATTGATTCTTTGGAATTAGATTCTTAACTAAAGCTTTTTTAAGTATTAAACATACATATGAAAAACAAAAAGCAAATACTCAGTTGTACACTGAAGTACCAAGAGTGCAGTTGCTTTGATTAATTTGTGATTTCTTTTATGTGGGCATGATGTAGAAAGGATTCTTTTGAGGTATAAAATGAATTAGATGGCCCACTGATGTCCTTTGCACCTCTGAAATTCTACAAACTCCCATATTCATCTCATGAAATGAAAAAAAATCTGTGAAGTACCCCTCCATTTAGGCGGTCAGTTCTTTATGTTTCCTGGTTTTTGATATTTATAGTGAAATAGTAAAAATGTAAAAACACAGAGGTGGTTCAGTTTCTTCTGTGATATATAAACTCATTTGTCACTTATCAAAGACATATTTAGAAGTTCAAATATTTAATGTTTCTATATGGTCTGAAAACTGTTATTCTTAGTACCTTCTGCTAACTTCTCTGGGGCTCCACTGCTATCGCTTGAGACAGAAGGAAGCTTCAGTGGCCTTATGGCCATTTTCTATTTTAGCTTGTTTTATGGGCCACCATGGCCAATGAATTCATCCCTTTACTGCTGGACTGGTGAAGAGTTCTAGGCAGGGCCCTTACTACTGAGCTACTGAATGGGGCTGAGTCTGAGATCTACTCTAGGCTCATCCAGTTCTTAGAGCTCTGAGCACTTGATACCATGATCTTAGACCACCCCTGTTCTACAGCTTCTGCCCTGGCTACTTGTTTGTAGGTCAAATTTGTGATATCAGGCTGGAAAGATGACTCACTGTATTTTCTCTGTATTTCCCTTGGTGTTCTTTTTAGATCACTGTTGGAGTAATCATGGTGGGGATGAGGGGTGAGCAAGCTGGGCTGTACTCCATCATCATAGCTGGTCTCTCCATACTTTGCTGCTATTTCCTGCTATTTTCATGCCATTACACAGTGACTCAAACTATAGCTTAAGTCTCCTGTGCTCCCAAAGGCTATTTAGTATCATGGCAAAAGAGGTGGCCAAAATAATGATTGTTTGAACCAAGGGTGTGTCTTTCCTTTCTTTACTAAGTGTGTGGAGAGGATCTTTCATTGAGCTCTGCCCAGTAAAGGATAAAACTATTCTATTCATCACATAATAGTAATATGAGTAAGTAATGAAGAGAAAGGTACTACATAGAAACTTACCTGTTTCGCCAAACTTTGAAAAGTCTGGAATCAATTTTAGTACCAGACTCACAGAAGAAATCAGAGCTGGAAGGGATTTCAAAGGCCGTTGAGTTTAACCAATACTTTAATAAAAAAATGTCCTCTGCCACAAACCTAACAAGTGATTATTAGGCCGTCACTTGAAAACCTTCAGCAAAGGCAAACACACTACGCTCCAAAGCAGCCCATTCCTCTTTTGGATAACTCATTGGTATGATTTTTTCCCTTTGTAACAAGCCAGAATTTGTTTTCTTTTTCTACTTCCACCCACTGCACATAGTTCTGTTCTTTGAATTCAAGAATAACAAATTTAATCTTTCATCCACATCAGTCCTTAAAATATAGCTATTATGTTCTCACTAACTCTTTATTTAATTTTCATATGGCATGATCTAGATGCCTTCCATTTTTCTGTCTTCTCTCCTTTTTATACTTTCTAGTTTATCAATGTGCTTCCTAAAATGTGGCCTCCAGAGCCCTACGCGATACTCAAGATCTGAACAAAATACTATTGTCTAATCCCGGAAACTAGGCTTCTCTTAATGCAGCCTAAGACTACATTAGATTGCTGGGTTGCCATATGATACTGTTGACTCATTTTGACTTTGCAGTTCAGTAAAACATCCAAATCTTTTGCAACTGCTCTTTAGCCTTGCCTTACCTGTCTTGATTTGTAAGATTTTATACTCATCTCTTTTAAATTCATCATATTAAAACTCAATCTATATTCTATTCTACCAAGATCTTTCTAGGTCCTGCCTCTATCATCCAACTGGATATCCCTCCTACTTTATGTCACCAAAAACCTTAATCTATATGCCATCTATGTCTGTTTCCAAGTCAAAGATACGTTCAATAGCACTCGCCCAAGTATGGATCTCTGCAACATTTCACAAGATGCTTTTCTCCAGATTACACAGAACATAAATGACTTTTCATTTGACCATTCAACCACTTCTTAGTCTATCTAACTATACTATCACCTGGCCCACATCTCTTTATCTTATCCATAAGAAAAGCAAGTTTTGTCAAATATTTTACTAAAACCAATCAACAAGATAAAATATATCTTATAAAATGTCCCTGATCTAAAAAAAAAATAAAGTCTATCAGGCATAATATGATTTTGATGAAGCCATGCTGGCTCTCTATGATCACTACTTCCTTGATGTTCCTTTAACTATCCCTTTAATAACAGTATCACAGAATTTTGCCAGGAGGTCAAAGTTACTGGTCTGGAACTTGCAGATTTCATTCTTTTCCTATTTTTTAACTCCAGGTCATTGTTCTCTTCCAATCCGTCATACCTCTCTAATTCTCCATGATATTTCAAACATCACTGGTAATAACACAGCAGTCACATCTGTCAGCTCTATTGAACACCTGAAATACAATTCCTTTGGGTATGGTAACCTGACCTCATCAAAAGCAGCTAGATGTTTTCTTATGATTGTGTTCCTGTCTTAGTTGTGGATTCTCTAATAGTTATTTTTGTTTTACTCTTTCCGGTCACAAAGATCATTCTCCTTTGCAGAGAAAACAGAAGCAAAATAAGCACTTAATATTTCTACCTAGCCTCTGGTCCATGTTATCTATTATCATTCCATCCACCCTAAGCAGTCATCATATCCTTTCCCTGATCCTCCTCTTTTCCCCAAATTATATTTTTAAGAAGGCTTTTATGATGTCCTTGGCTGTGCTAATAAGCTTCAGCTCATTCTGTGCTTTAGCACTTCAAAGTACTTTTACAGAATAGATCATCTTCCCTGAAGATTTGGATTTAAAATGCTGATTAATAAAAATTGACCTCTACATAGAACTTCAAAATTAGCAAGATGCTGCATGTACATTATTTCAGTTGAACCTCCCAGTAAGTGGGTATTAAGAAGCTCATTTTACAGATGAAGTATGTTTAAAGAAGTTAATGAATTACTTGCCCACAGTCACATAGCTAGTAAATTTTAAAGGCAGGATTTGAACTTGGGTCTTCCTGTCTTCAAGTTTGGACTATATTCATTAGCCCACGCTGTGGGGCTATGGTTATAAAATAAGGGACGTTTCTACTTACTAGATGGAATAAATTTCTCTGATTTCTATTGCTTTTCTTTTGTACAATAATGGATTGGAAATACACACATACATACATACACAATAGTAGTTAGCAAAGGAAAGACAATAGCAATATACTCGTAAGCAAACATCTAAAGTAATATTCAGGATTGTAAGAAATATAAGCAACTGATTACCTGAATCATAAAGCCATTCTCCTCATCCATTTCACAAATACACCTGACAATTTCATTAATGGCATCATCTTCATCTTGAGACTCTTCAAAATTGGTTGAATCAAAGTCCTGATTGTACTCATCCCCACTCAGAAGCAAACTTTCAGTTGAAGAGTCATCCAAGAACTCTACATCTGACAAGTCTAAAAAATATGGAAAAGTTCTATGAGTACATTTTCCATTTTAATAGATGTGGTTTTTTCCCAGGAACCCCTAAATATTTCACAGAATAATGTTTTTGAGGGAATATGGAAGACTAGGAAGAAGACAATAAACTAATAAATATCTAAGTATACAAAGTCAATAATGAAAGAGAAAGAGAAGTATCTGATCACACAGATTATGAATAAGATTTGGCTTTCTTTACCATAGTTTCAGATACCAGAGTGATAGAACTGCTACAAAATGACAATATATCTCTAAAAAGGACTAATTATGTTCAAAACAATAATGTAAAAGGAAAAGGTCCACTGCCTGAGGTTGATGGTATGAAGGATGACAGAGAGAAAGCAGAACCTATTTTTTTTTAATTCTATCTTTTTCTAGCAACGACAATGATTTTCAAATTGTAAATTACTAAAAAAAAAAAGTGAAACCTGAGATAGCTGAAATAATGAGCACTAAACTGCCTTAAATCCATTCAAGTATTTAGTCAGAAGTATTTAGTCAAGTATTATGTCAGAATACTGACATAATTTACAGATGCAAAGAACCTAAAAATAATTTCTTATGAATATGAAAGGTGTCATAACAGGAAGTGAACAAATGTTGTCATGACATTTTCAAAATTCCCTGTACATTTTTAGAAAAGATTTATGATAGTTTCAGCCCTTAGAGAGGGAAGTGGTATATATGCCAGAAGCCAGCATGGGTTCGATAAAAACTAATATTATTTCTTTTTTGTTAGGGTTATTAGACTAGTAGTCTTGCTCAGATGTCTCATTGTGGAGGTGATCTAGGGTTTTCAAAAACTAGGCTAGCAGAGCAAAAGCTCTTATTAAACCTAATTATAAAGGATTTGAGAATGAGCCTGGTGACAAGACTGTTGGAGGACCAGTCTACATATGATGAGAGTCTTATCACCAACTTAGCCACAAACATATCAACTTTTTGGTTTCAGCAGTTCTTGAAAATCATGTACCAAGTCATAGAAGGGTAGTTGGAGGGGATAATCATACTGAAGTAAACACAGGACCTTAAAGTTACTGAACTATAAAATTAGGGAAGGTTGTAAATATAAAGCATCCAGAATTCAGCAAGGATTTTGAAAAAAAATATCTCATGATATTTTTGTGAAAAAAAAAAAACAGAAAAATGTGACTTGGATATCAGCCTCTAGTTGATCAACGACTTAAAGAATATTGAGTAATATACTAATAGAAATGTGGAGGAGAAGGGACTCCCTAGTGTTGTTCTACAGGTAAGCACACACTGTTCAACATTTTTATTTACAGACTAGAAAACATTAATTTTAGTATGCCATAAGGCTAAAAGAGATAACTAACAAACTGGACAAAAGACTAAAGATTCAAAAAGATTGCTCAGTCAACAGAGACCCCCAGGTCTTTTTTCAAATGGACTTCTATTAAGGTAAGTCTCTATTCTTGTGCAGTTGACTTAATGAAGCATATAGACCTTCCAGGTATCCTTATAAATTTCAAGTTAGTTTCCTTCCATTGCTTCAGCTTGTGAATTACAGTATCTACCAGACAGTAGGTGTTTAATAAATACTTGTTCATTAATGAATTGACTACATGATAAATGAGTCAGCTAACAAAAAGGCCAATGCAATCAGGCTATATTCACAAATGTCCAGTGTCCAGTACAAACGTCCCATAGTACAGTGTGTCATCAGATTGTATCTGATTTTTCATGTTCACTTCTGTATTTCACAATTTTAAAGCAGAAATTAACAAGAGGAAGCATATCAA
Organism: Phalanger gymnotis; assembly: GCA_028646595.1. Classification (NCBI taxonomy): domain Eukaryota; kingdom Metazoa; phylum Chordata; class Mammalia; order Diprotodontia; family Phalangeridae; genus Phalanger; species Phalanger gymnotis. Next base: position 90,063,262 of record CM053622.1, read on the forward strand.
GACAATGGTAATGAAACTCAAAACCTCTTCACACAAGAGAATCAAAGAAATGGGACTGTTTACCCTAAAGAAAAAAATAACTGAGGGACAGGAACATACACATATGCATACCAGTGCACAACATACATTATGCTTTATGCCTTTTACTTCTAATTTACTACATTATCTCGTCCAATCCTTAACTAAAGCATTAATTTTATCTACATAAGAATGGCCTTTTGATTCCTGTAGGACTGTTAGGTAAAAGTGGAATTATACTCCTGTGTCTTTGCAGAGAGCAATGGATGGATGTTACAGAGAGGCAAATTTCAAAGGATTATAGGCATAGAGCTGGAAGGGAACTAAGAGGCCACCGAATCCAACCTCCTCATTCTGCAGATGAGTAAAAAGTCATAGTGGTTAAGTGACTTACTCAGGGGTCATACAGCTAGTGGTTGAAATGGGGTACAAACCCAAGTCTTCCTGACTCTGAATCAAAAAACAAATAAGAACTCTTTGAGTTATCTATAAAGGAAAATGAATAAATACAGCACTGATTTCCCTGTCACTAGAAGCATATAAAAGAGAGGATTCCTAGATGGAACAGGACATTAGTATATGGCCCTTATATGCTAGGTTTCTAAAAAAAAGTCATAAAAAAGCCCTATGTCAGATTGCTGGTATTTTCTCTGGGCAAGAGCTGTCTAGAATACCAAGAGTTAAGTGACTGGCTTAGGGGTCACAGAGCTAGCATGTGTATGAGGGAGACTTGAACCCACTTGTTGATAATTTCAAGACTGGATCTCAGCAATTACTCTCTCCTTTTCTCTTTCTGCAGCGTTTTACTCACTTCCTTTCTATGATATAGTTTGACAAATTAGGATTTATCCAAGGTAGAAAGAATATTCACATACAATTATCAAGAATATAAAACGGAAATTAATCTGAAGTCTCCTAGCAAGTCAAACTAATCACCCAGTCATGCTGCTATCATTTAAAATATCATGTCTCAGTTTTTCTTAATCTAAAATATTTTCAAAAGGTGATAATTTTTTTTCCTTGCTCTCTCAATTTTTTTTTCAACATTTCATACTTCATTTTCAGGAAGCTGAATGGTGTCATATATTTAAAAAAAAAACAAAATGAAACATGTTTTATTTTGTGCCTTTGTTGATCCTTTTAAAAAAAGAAGCATACTGAAACACCTGAAGAAAACAAAACTGATAACTCACCAAGAATACTGAACTAATGGCAAATACATTATAAAATTATACATTCAATAAAGTAAAGGCAATTTTTAAAACAACAGTGAAATGTGATAACAGCATGCTTAGTCTAAGTTCCTGACAGAATTCCGATAAATCCCTATTTGGTCCGGACAAACTTGGAATCAACAGAAGTAACTGCCATTGATAAAACTCTGTATGCAAACAACTATGGTTGTTTAGAATTAAGAATGCACTTTTCTATAAAAGCTATGATATACACGCTGACAAGTTCCCAAAGCTAACCCACAAAAGTACCACGCTAAGTATGTTAAGTACCATGCTGTACTACAGAACTGTTTGTTCCGTCCTAGAACAGATCTTCTCATACTTCTTTCCCTTCAATTGCTGGAAAAGGGACGCTCTCTGCTCCCTGTCAATGACTGCAGCTCCTATGGCTTGCTACGAGGAGAAGACTGAGGGAAAGGAATAAACTTCCAGGTTCTGGGGGCTCTAGGGTGAGTGGAAAGGGACTGGTGATGATAAATAGAAATTCAGATAAGGTTTGTACCAGCACTGCCAATATGCTGGGAATTAGCTGGGAACCACTTTTTCTTTAGCAAAATCTGTTTCTTTACATTCCGGTTCATGACTAGAATAAGACTCATGATTTTCCCCCTACATAAATATGAAGCAATTCATGAATACTGTCAAATAGCTGGGAAGAAAAAGTACCCTCCTATACCCCACCTACATTTCCCCCCCGCTCATTTGCACAAAATATGGCACAGTTGCATATAGACGCTTTTAACTCTGGTAACACAAAGGATTGAAGAATCATAGGAAAAACAAGAAAATCAAGTGTTTTTCAAGAGAAACCGTGAGGGTAAGAGAAGAAGCCCTCAGCCCTCAGCAGGGGAAGGGGCAGGGAAGATGGGACAGACACAGACCAATACTTATACAAAAGTGTCAGTAAAAGGGGTAAATAAAAGAGAGAGTATTTACCAGTCTTATCCCCTCAGTGGGGAGTGGTAGGAGAGGCCAGAGAAGTGCTAGAAAAACCACAGGCAGAGAAGGAAAAGTAAGAAGGGAAAGAAATGAAAACAAAGAGAAAACAAAGGAAAGTGGTCACTCAACTGCTTGAGCCACTGAGCCTCCCAGCTCGGTATTACTGTCTACCATTCTAGGTAAGGGATTGAAATAAATTTGCTAGACCTAAGTCAAAAGCTTCTTCTAGTTTATGTGCCCTCATTAGCTCCACTGACCAGCTGCCAAATACGCAGGCTAAAACAGACCATGGTTAGGCTATGAATCATCACTGTACACAACAAATATCCATTAAAAACATTTTATAGAGGATTATTAAAATAGAATTAATACTGAATTAAGTTTGTATCTCACCCCCCCCAAAAACATTTGGGGCAACATATTTCTCATAAAGGGTTGAAAGGATCAGCAATCTTAACATTTACCTGTGAATTAAAAATCAATATCAGCAATATCAATTGAGACCTCCTAACTAAATTTCTTTGAAGTAATGTGGCATAGTGAAGAGTACTGAATTTGGAGTATTTGCTGTCAGTGATAAGCCTTGTGACCTTAGGTGAGTCACAACCTCTCTGGGTCTAAGTTTTTTCACCAAAATGAGTTGAATCATGTGATCTCTAACATCTTTTTCAGCTGTAAAAGCTTTAATGCTATGAAACTAGATAATACTGTGAATTCTGCTACATTAAGTAAACTACTCCTTAGGTGTAAACTAGGCAAGAATTAAGTCCCTGACTTAGCTAATATGTCTGTACTTAACCCTCACTACAGATTACATACACACACTCTACAGTTTCCCTGAAAGCCCCAAACTTCAAGGGTTATCATGGGAATTCTTCCTTCCTATCTCCTACTGCTTCCATCTTCCTTTCTATTCACTATTTCCTTGACATTATAGATCCCTGTTACTAGGAACCCCAACTCCAAAATTTGGTCTCACTTTACTCCACTGTCTGTCCAAAATGCTTCTATGGCAAGATTTATGGTAGCAAAGGGTAAGACACCTCAAGGATCTTAAAAGCAGAATCCCCAGGTTCAGTGGATTTCCCATCATTCCCCTTCCTACCAAGAGTATCCACTTCATTACTTGTGAACAATATGCCCAAGAGATGCATCAACTATGGACAATGCTTTTGTGCACTATTAAGCCTTGCCTTTACCTTCAAAGTCTCAGTGAAAAAAGAGAAAAAGAAAAACCTTTTAATCAGTCTATTTTACCATTACTGTTAAAATTAAAAACATTTTATAAGACCTCAGAAGGCCCATATACTTGCTTCAGGAACATAAGAGAGAGTGGCTGTAGGAATGTTCTGTACCAAATTGAGCTATGGAAGGAAAGAAATGTAGGAAAATGCCTTGAATACATTAAGTGTTCAATAAATGTTGTTAAGCTGAACTGATTAGAAACAAGTAGAGGCAGAGGAACAGGAAGAAAGCAGGTCAACCCCTGTGGTTTTATGGGGTTTTTTTTGGCAGGGCAATTGGGGTTAAATGACTTGTCCAAGGTCACATAGCTAGTATGTGTCAAGTGTCTGAGGCCGGATTTGAACTCAGGTCCTCCTGACTCCAAGGCCGGTGCCACCTAGCTGCCCCTAATAAGTTTGTTGTTGTTGTTGGTGGTTTTTTTTGGGGGGGGGGGGTGTTAATGATTAAAATGGATTTCATTGGCCAGTGAACCTAATCACTACATCTAATTCCATTTGCATTGAGAAATGTGATGAGTTCCTAACAATTTAAACATGAAATTATGTATTGTAATACATTTGTATGTAGGTTCAAGACTGCTTGTATTCTAAACAACACTAAGTAGCCTGGAAGTTTTTAACACACCTAACCTTATTCAAGGTAGCAATTTACTTGCCTATGAGATATAATGATGGTGAGCTCTTCAAAGAAGCATTAATCGAGTTTCCTGCATTTTATCTTAGCTGTTAATAATATGCTTTTGGGGGGTTCATTTAATAACAAATAGTCTTCTAGACCTTTTCAGGCCCTTAGGCCTGACTGTCCAGGTGTACTACATCACATCCCAATAGCCTATAGGAATTAAATCAATTTTTTAAATCTCCAAAAATTCAGTACCCAGGAAAGAGTATTCTCGTGCCATAGAATATGCCCCATATGAGATTATGGAAACATTTGATAATCTGAATTAACTATATTAATTTATATGATTTGGACACGTTAAAATGACTACTTCTACGTTTTATGATTCCTTTCTTTTATTTCATTCAACAAATATTTATTGAGCACCTACTATGTACAAAACACAAATCTCAGAATGATATATGGCATATGAAAATACCATAGTGTAATAACAACTACATCTATATGGCACTTTAATGTTTGCAAAGTGCTTTACCTATATCATTTGATTCTCCAGTTAGGTGCTATTATAATCCCCATTTTATAGATGAGGAAATTGAGGGTGAGAGCAGTTAAATGACTTGTCCAGGGTCACTCAGATAGCAAATACTGAGGCAGGACTTACAAACCCAGCACTTTCTCCACTGTACCACCTAGCTGCCAGATATATATCAACAAGCTGGAGCAAACCTAGAAGAGGGTGATCAGAATGGCGAAGGGTCTTAAAACTATGTTATATCAAAGAACTGAAGTAACATAGAATGCTTGGTCTGGAACAGAGACTACATAGGAGTTAAATGAAAAGCTACCTTCAAATATATGAAGAGATCCACATGAATGAGATAGTTTTATTCTATGTGACACCAAAACAAGAACCAATGGTAGGCAGTCAAAGTGAGGCTGACTTCACTTCAGGGAAAGTTACAACTTCCAAATATTTGACACTGTCCTAAAGTAGAATAGACTGCCTCAGTAAGTAGGAAACTCCCTAAAAATGCAGGAATTCAAGAGAAGTTAGGAGGTCTTTTTTGAAGCTGTCATAGAGGAGATGCAAGATTTAGATACAGGTTAGGCTAGATTACTATAAGTCCAACTTTAGAGTCTCTTCTAACTCTTCTATCAATTTGAAATTCTGTTTATTTTAGGCTTTCCTAACTTTTCCTAACTTTTATTTTGTCTGATTTCATTACATGTGCATAGCATGTCACAATATCGGCATCGACAGTTTTAGAATCCCTGGTCAGGCTTCTATATAATTCATAACATCCAAAAAAATCTATGTTTTATCAGTGTGGGTATACCTTTCTATTGACGTCAATTAAAACTCCTTCATACTTTATATTAGAATCACAATGAAATGCTCTGGCCAAAAAGAATTATCACCTGGTGGACAATCTTCTATTGATGGGCCTTCTCTGAACTTAGCTAGGCTTGTCCTCAGACAATAGCCCATTTCCAGGTCAGATCTGAGGGATTTATAGCATCAAAGGATCTGCTGGGCTTTAATCTATTTTGGGATCCAGAATCATAGTCATGCCAGGATGAGGTCCTGGAATAAGACTTAGTGGAGATTATTATATGCACTGTAAAATTTGAAAACAAATTTCATTCCAATTAGTACAAATTAAATTATGCAAAGATTCCTTTGCAAACCTTAAAGTGCTTATATAAACGTGACCTATAGTGACATACAATCAGATCCTCACTTCTTAAATTATGTGCTTTACACAATAGGAACTCAGCAAATATTTTTAATTCATTAAATAAACTATTATTTTAGTCCCAATTCTACATATAGTAATTTTAAGCTTTAAAATAAAAAGTATCCTACAATTAAATGAACATACTTTCTCCACTAAGATCAACAGATAAAATAGCTCTTGGATATTGATATGACGTATTTTTCTCCGTGAACATGCTTCGCAGAGCCAGAGAACTCCCGGAGGACCGAGTGAGTGGAGAGGAGCACCTTTCCAAAAATTCTAGAGAACTGTCTTCATAGTCTGAATAGTCTGCAACATAAGACATCAAAAAATAATTTAATAAACTCTCAGGCAACCGAGAAGAGTCATCATAATGAGGTTATGAAGTAGGTGCTCAAATTATTGTCACATAAAACAGAAATGTAATCACTTTGTAACTTTCCTTTGTCATTGTTGAGCAATTAGATCATCACTTACCAGATGATCTGAAATGGAAAAAGGGCTTCTGAAGCATTCTGTCCACAGATAACAAACTTTAATAGGGATACAAATTTCCTGTCATTAGCAACTGCCTTTGAGCAAAGCAGACAAAGAGGACATGTGGCCCTGGACCACCTAAATATTTACTCTACAGAATGCTACCATTAATTTATCCATAATTTTAGGTCAGATCAGAGAGTACCCCGATAAGATGAAGAAAATGGCCCCCATTAGCTGTTTAGGACTCATGAAAAAAGTTCTATATTTCTTTCGAAATTTTTGGTGATTAGGGGAAATGGTATCAGGGTAACTGACATGTTGGCTAGGAACAAAGTTTCTTAAAAAAAAAATTACCTGAGCTAAGAGAGGTAACTGTCTAAAGGAACTCACATTTTAATTGGGGGAATAATATGTAAACAACTATGTGCATACAAGATATATATAGAGTATGAGTGTGTGTGTAGGGTGGAGTTGATATCAATGGGAAGGCATAAGCAGAGAAAATTCTTTTTGCCGTATGTGGTGTTTGAGTTGTCTTGAAGGAAATCAAGGAATCCAGGAGGTGGAAATAAGGAGGGAGAATATTTCAAATGTAGGGGACAATCAGTGAAAGGTCATGGAGTCAAGAGATGAAGTGTTGTATGCTAAGAAGACCAGTGTTGCCAGATTGTATGGTGTGTGGAAGGGAGTAAAGTATAAGACTAAAAATAGAGTGAAGAGCTTTAAAAGACAAAGAGAGATATTATATTTGATCTTGGAAGTAATGGGGAGCCACTGGAATTTATTGAATAAGGGAGTAATACAGTCAACTTTAGGAAGATTATTTTTATAGCTGAGGGAAGGATAAAATGGAATGAAGAAAGACTTAGAAGACTTAATAAATGCCAAGGCATAAGGTAATACAATAGGGTGGTAGCTACTTGTGTGAAGAGGTAATGTATACAAGGGATGTTGTAAAGGAAGAACACTTGGCAACTGACGGAATATGAGGTGAGAGTCATAAATTGAGGCGAAGATGACACTTACAACTGCAAATCTGAGTGATTAGTATGATGGTGGTACCCTCAACAGCAATAGGGAAGTTGCAAACAGGGGAGGGTTTCAGGAGAAAGATAATGAATATGGTTTTGCATATATTACATTTAAGATGTTTACAGGAAGACATCCAGCTCAAGATGTCCAATAGGTAGTTAGAGATGAAAGTCTAAAAGTAAACAGAGGAAGTTATAACTAGATAAATAGATATGAGAATCATTTGCATAGAGAGGCTAAATGAATTCAGGGGAACTAATGGGATCACCAATTAAGAGAATGTAGAGTGAAAAGAGAAGAGGATCCAGGAGACTTTTAGTGGGTATGATCTGGATGAAGATCCAGCAAAGAAGACTGAGAAGGAGCAGTTAGATAGAAGAACCAGGAATGAGCAGTATCAAGAAAACTTAGAAAGGAAAGAGAATCCAGACGAAAAGGGTGATCAACAGTGTCAAAGACTACAGAGAGATCAGAAAGGATGAGGATTGAGAAGTTCATTAGATGTAACAGTTAAGAGACTACTGATAACTTTGGAGAAGGTAGTTTCAGTTAAAGGATGAGGCTGGATGTAAGACTGCAGAGCATTTACAAGTGAAAGAAAAAGAAGTGGAAGCATAGACTGTAGATAGTTTCCTCAAGGACTTTCAACAAAAAATGGAGAAAAGATATAGGATGATAGCAAGTGGGGTTAGTCAGACCAAGTGAAGTATTTTTAAGAATGAAGGAAACACAAGAGTTTATAGACAACAGGGAAACAGCCAGTAGACAGGAGAGACTGAAGGTTAGCAAGAGTAGAACGATACGGAGGACAATCTACTTCAGAAGATGGAATAGAATGAGATAAAAGGTGCATACAGTGAAGCTTTCCTCTGCAAGAAGGGTCACTACATCATGTGAGAAAGTGAAAAACTGTGAGAAAAAATCTTGATAATCTGAAACGAGAAGCAGGAAAAAGAAGAGGAAACTCTCAACAAATGGCTGCAATATTTTCAGTAAAGTACATGGCAAGTTCCACAGCTGAAAGAGTGAAGGGAAGTGGCCAGAATGTGCTATGGGAGACTTGAGAAGGCATAAAAAAGTTTGGAAACGCTGCTACGCTGAGTGGGATAGAGAATTGATAAAGGAGGAGTAAAAAGACCACCTTGCTGTAGTGAGGGGGCAGCTAGATGGAGCCATAGTGCATAGAGTACCAGGTATGGAGTCAGGAAGACTCATCATCCTGAGTTCAAATCTTGCCTCAGACACATATTAGCTGCATGACCCTGGACAAGTCACTTATCCCTGTTTGCCCGAGATCCTCATCTGTAAAATGAGCTGGAGAAGGAAATGGCAAACCACTCTTGTATCTTTACCAAGAAAACTCCAAATGAGGTCATGAAGAGTCAGAGAGGACTGAAAACAACAACAAAGCTGTAGTGAGAAGCCAGCTGAGATTATGTAACATAAATTTGAAATGAACATAGTCCACATGGTTTCATATTTTTGAGCTCCAATCAGCAGAGCCCAAGTAGAAGTAAAAGCTTATGGTAGGAATAATACAAGCTTGTGGCTTGGCAAGGTACGATTGGTGATGATAACAGGGCAAGGAAGTTAAGCACAGAAGATAGTGTAGTTGAACTGATTCAACAAGGGGTCAAAATGAGGAAGGGAGGAGTGTTTATATTGAATCTGAGATGCTCATGGGGCACCCAATTGGAGATATTCAGGAAGCAGCTGGCAATGTTGGAATGAAATTCATGAGAAATGACAGTTAAATATACCAATTTCAGAGTCATCTATAGAAATTAATATGGGAGCTAATGAGATTACGAAGGGAGAAAATGAAATGAAATAAGATATTCCAGAAAGAAGCAACATGGTGTAGTATAAAGAGCACTGGACTTGGGAGTCAGGAAGATCTGGGTTCAAATTCCAGCTCAGAGACATGCTGTCTGTCCCTAGGCAAGTCATCTAACTTCTTTGTGCCTAAATTTCCTCTACTGCAAAATAAATGGGGGGTGGACTTGAAGGTCTCTAAAATCCTTTACGACTTTTAGTCTATAATCCCATAGTCCTATAACAAATCCTTCAGCAAAAATTGGAGTGCAATCAGATAAGGAGGAGGACAATCAAGAAAGAGGACTATCAGGGATGATAAAGAAAGTGGTAACATTTGGGATCTCTCTCACCATCCATTGCCTCCAATCCTACTCATGTTTTGCTGAACAAAGAGATAATCACTCAATCATTTTGACTATGTCCTCCACAAATTTATGTTACGAAATATTCACTAGGCCCTCAACTGCTGCTATACAATTGACTCCCTAATTAACTCACTATCCCACTCACCACACTGACACTTCCAATCTTTTCATTGCTCTTCAAACTTTCCATCTCAATGCCTCATCTCCCTCCATAATCTCAACTGAGAACCTTGCCTTTTATTTCACTGAAGAAATTGAGGTGATTCACATAGGACTCTCTGTTCTCCCCTCCTCATCACTCGATTCATCTCATTTCATATCTCTCCTGCCTTTTGTGGCTAAACTTGAGAAAGGTGTCTGCAGATGGTGCCTCACTTTCTTCTTTTAATTTTCTTCTTAATTATCTACAATTTGGCTTATGACTCCAACATTCAACCAAAACCTCTCCCTGCAAAGTTATCAATGTTCTCTTAATTGTCAAATCTAACAGCTTTTTCCTCAATTCCCAGCCTTCTTGACCTCTCTGTAGCCTCTGACATGGCTGGTCTCCTTCTTCCTGATACTTTTCTTAGGTTTTCAGCACACTATTCTCTTTCCTGGTTCTCCCCCTATTCTGTCTTCCCATTACTTCTCAGTGTCCTTTGCTGCATCTTCATCCAGACCATAACCAACAACTGTGAGTATCCCAAAGGACTCTGTTTTGGGTCCTCTTCTCTTCTCACTCTCTTCTATTTCACTCTGTGATCTCATCAGCTCCCAATAGATTCAAGTATCATCTCTAGGCTGATGTTTCTAAATCTACTTATCCAGTCCTAATCTCTTTGCTGACTTCCAGTCTTTTATCTCCAACTGCCTTTTAGACATCTCAACCTAGATGTCCTGTAGAATTAATAATAAAAATAAAAATTAACCATAAAATCTTAAATTCAATTTCTAAAATTGAACTCATTATCTTTCTCCCCAAACTTTCCTTCTCTTCCATACTTCCGTACTACTATCAAGAGTACTATCATTTTCCCAGTCCCCAGGCTTGCAACCTAGGTGCATCCTCAACTTCTGTCTCTTAATCCCAGCACCCAATCTTTTGTTGAGTGCTGTTATTTTAACTTAGTAACATCCCTCACAGATGACCCTCTTCTTTGATACTGCCATCCCACACTAGACTACTGTAATATCTACTGGTGGGTTTGCCAGCCATAAGTTTCTCTCCCACTCCGGTCCATCCTCCAATGTGTTTGAGAAAATGACTTGTGGTGTCAAATGCTGTAGGGAAATTGAAGATAATGAAGACTGAGAAAATCTCATCGAATTCAGCATTTAAGAATTCAATAATAACCTTCAACAATTTCTATAGAATGGAAGAGTCAAAAAAGAAATTCCAAAAGACAAATCAAGCAGTAGATAAATCAACAGAGAAGTATTTATTAAGTTCCTACCATACACCAAGCACGTCTGCTAGGTGCTGGGGATGCAAGAATAAAACAATCCCTATTAGCACTGAGATTAGATTTTAATGGGAGAGTCAATTACATATAAAAAATGTATAAATACCTGAAATGTAAAGTTAAAAAAATATATGTATATACAAAGTAGTTAAATGCAAAGTATTATGGGAGGGATGGCATAAGAAGTTGGGGGTAGAACAGGAAAGACATGAGATGGTGCCTAAGCTATATATGAAAGGAAGATGGGAATGAGGTAAGGAAAGACTGCTTTCTGCAGGGAACAGATAGCGTTACGGAGAAGTGATAGGAGATGAAATGTCTGAAGAATAGAGAAAAGGACAGTTTGAGTACAGTGAAGAGTATGAGAGGGAGGAATAATGTCCTTGAGACTGGAAAGAGCTGTGTGGTACTTGGAAAGCTAAAAAGAAGTTTATATTTTATCCTAGAAGCAACGGGAAGCCACTGGAAGGGGTTGAGTAGAAGTCATATGGTCAGCACTTATCTTGAGGAAAATTACTCTGGCACTTTGTCAACAATTAGGAGTCTTATAAAAATCTAGGGAAGAAGTAATGATAATGAAGAAAAGATGACCACTCTATGAATGTAGAGAGGACTCAGTTGAGAGGGATGTTGTGAAGGTAGAAATGGCAAGATTGGGCAGCTAATGGGGTGAGAGAATAAGGAATACAAGCTAATGATGAGATTACATACCTGAGACACTGAAAAGATGGTGGTACCTTTGACAAAAATGGAAATCTGGAAGTTTTGGGAGTTACAATAGATCAGTTTGAGTTTCCAGTGTTTTTAGGTTATCCAGTTTGAAATGTTCAGTAGGTAACTGGTGATGAGGGGAAAGAATGGGTCTCAATCAGGGAGTTAGCTGCATACAGATGATAATTAAAACCATGGAAGCTGATGAAGTTGCCAAGTGAGACAATAGAGATCTAAAAGAGAACAGTTCCAAGTACAAAACCTCAGGGAACACCCATGGTTTGGTGGCATGATGTTTATGATGAACCAGCAATGAAGAGTGGTCAGGAAGAGTAGCATTAAGAAAACCCAGAAGAAAGAATATCCATGAGAAGGCAATCAAAAGTGGCAAATGAAGCAGAGAGCTTGAGAAAGATTAGAACTGAGAAAAGACAATCAGTTTTGACAATTAGGAGTTCACTGGTTGAACTTTCAACAAAGAAGGCTCCTGAATGGGAGGCAGGCTACCCAGCCCACCTACTCAAGCAACACTCTGAAATCTGTATCAGACCTAATGATCAAAAATCTAATAAGAAGCTAAAAAAAGTAACTTCTTCCAACCCAGTACTGTACAAAAAGTACACTATTATATACTCTAATACTGCTTAGTGAGTGAGTCCAGAGCAATTGGAGATGAGACAGGTGTAGCCTGCAAAGCTATGTCCAAAGGTATAACGGTGGAGGGCTACCTTGAGAAAGGCCAAGGGTGGTCAGAAAGCACAAGGCTGGGAACACTGGAAGTGACCATCAACTATGGAGGTGATAACAAGTATATAGTGCTGCAGTTCTCAGACCTGGAAAGTTCAGGTTCATGGACTCTGAGGTCCCTAACATTAAGTTCTTAAGATCTAGCACTCTGAACCGCAAAGACCCAAGGAAGCCTAGAAAGGCAAGAGGAACCCAGAAAGGTAAATTTGTTTTAATTGAAAGGAGGTGTATGATAATGCAGTATTAACATTCTAGAATAGGGAGAAAAAACAAACACATATTCCTTCAAAATTTTAATGTCTTCAAAGGGTATTGAGGAATTTAAATAAGAAAAACAGAGGCCCTGAGGGTGGAGTGGTTTTGTTCTGAGAATTTCTAAGAGGGTAAACTGCTGAAAGGAAAAAAGGAAGAGAGGAATACAAGTAATATACTAATACAGAAAGGAGGAAGGAGGAGGCAGAACTTGATTTCATATAATTGTATGAGTGTATGAGAAGTGTACAGAAATATAGACTAAAAAGTAGGGGAAAGTAAGCATCAGATAAGCCTCATTTTTATCTTTGTCTATCTGAAATGGGACAAAGGAGAGTTGAACACATTCAGAATTTGATGTAGAAATGTGTCACATTCAATAAGAAACTAGAAAAGCAGGCTTAAAAGGGAGAGTAATACCAGGGACAGCATAGTCAGTCAGTACTCAGTGAATAAGCATTTTTTAAGCACCTTCTATGTGCCAGGCATTGTACAGCAAGCAGAACAAACTTTCTGATCCTTACTGCCCCTTAGACAACTGGACAATGGCTAAATAGTGGTATGCAGATGAAATGGAATACTATTATATAACAAGAAATAATGAAAGAGATTCTTTCAGAGAATCTTGGGTAGTATGGACTGATACAAAAGGAAGCGAGCAGAATCAGGAAAACAGTTTATACAAGGGCACAACACTGTCAATAACAACTCTTGACAAACTTAAGAACATCACCATTACCATCACTACCACCACCACCACATCAGAAGCAGGAAAACAGTTTATACAAAGGCAGAAACATTGTCAACAACAATTCTGACAAACTTAAGAAAACAATTACTACTACTACTACTACTACTACTATTACTACTGCTTCTACTACTATAACTACTACTACTACTACTACTACTACCTAACACGTATACAGAACTCACTATGCCAGGCACTGTGCTAAGCACTTTGTAATTATTAATTATAATCGATCATGTCTCCTGAGGACATATCTATGCAGACAGACATTTTTATACAGGGACAATATATGGATTTATTTTACTTGGCTATGCTTGTTACAAGGATTTTTCTCCCTCTTTTCCCTCATTTTTTGCTGAGGATAGAGAAAAGCAGATTAAAAATAGCAACGCCAAAATAAAAAGGTCATGCTAATATTTTTTAAAATGCACAGAAGAGGATAGAAGGAGGGTCAGAAGGAAGCACAATCGGGGCAGTTTTGAAAATAACATGCAGAATTTATCATATACTTAAAAAAATCGGTATGAAATAGGGTTTCATGTTTAATATACAATCCTCTGTGTTCTCATGTTTAATATACAATCCTCTGTATGAAAACTCTCATTTTTGTATGTTTAAAATCAGAATAAAAAATATAAGTTTACTGGAGAGCAGATTAGAAAGCAGTTTTAGCTGAGTTATGACATCAAAAGTCAACTGAATAGGGTTAAGAAGGGTATGGAGTGAATGTAAATAACTTTTTCAAGGAGTTTGACTGAGACAGGGAGGCCAGACCTAGTATAATAGCTTTAAATAAATAAGTGGATTATGAGGAACTCAAGGTAGTGAGTCTTTCTAGTATTATGGCTATGAAAAAATAAGAAAAATAAGGTGATACCTTGAGGAGACTGCAGTATTAAATGAAATAATTTTATCGATAGAGAATTCCTAGCCATGAACCTAGAGTAGAAAAGAAGCCAATATATAGGAAGAGTTTGAAGATATCAGTGGGCCAAGCTACTAGAAGAAGGGAGAATGGGATGGACAGCATAGAGTGACTTTGATACAGAAAAGTACCAACTCTTCCTCACTGATTGGAATATAGACTGATTAATGGGCAAAGATAAAATATAGAGTTGAGATGTGGAGTAAGAGAGATTAATGAGGGGGGCGGAGCCAAGATGGCGACTGGAAAGCAGTAACTGGCGTGAGCTCCCCACCAAGCCCCTCCAAAAACCTATGAAAAAATGGCTCTGAACCAATTCTAGAACTACAGAACCCACAAAGGGGCAGAGGGAAGCAGGACTCCAGCCCAGGTCTGCCTGGATGGTCTCGGGGTAAGGTCTGTCCCGAACAGAACTCCCAGCCCCCAGCTGAGGGGAGCAGAGCTGAGCCAAGCAGAGCCCAGTGCGCTAGGCGGCGCAGCGTGGCGCCGCGGGGCAGCAGACTGCGGACCGATGAGACCTGGAGTGGAGCAGAGGGTGCCCTAGCTCGCAGAATTACTGAGCTGTGGCATGTACCAGACCTCACAACCCACAAACAGCAAAAGGTTAGTGGGGAAAGCAGCGGGACGGGATCGGAGTTTGCGGTTCGACTTCCACCCCTGAGGCAACGGAGGCGGGGCAGCTTTAGAAATTCAGCTGCAGTTGCTTCTGGCCCCAGGCCCACCAGGTGGGAGGAATTAAATGGCGGATCTGAAGATTCAAGCCCTTTTCCAGGTACGGGGGTTTTTTGGGTAGGAGGAGCGCGGCCAGCGCATCCGCCCAAGCGTGGAACATAGAACTCTTTAGTCACACCCTGTTGAAATTCTCAAGGGTTAAGTAAAGTGTCTGGGAACATGGCCAGAC
>CM053622.1:90078985-90130432 GCA_028646595.1 Phalanger gymnotis
GGAAATGGGGAGAAAATCTGTAATTCAAACGCATGTGAAAATCAATGCTGAAAACTAAACATATTAAAAATAAATTAAAAAAAAATTAAAAAAAAAGAGAGATTAATGAACTCATAAGGACATTCTTGATCACGTCAGCCAAGTGAGAGTAAAAGTCATCTGCTGATACGGTTATGGAGATAATATGGGGGGTTCAAGTGGAGAAGTCTCTATTTTTGCTGCTCTCAAACCACCTAGCACATGGATAATCACAGGCCAATGCCCCTGCTTTACCCTAAATTAATGAAGAGAGATGTGATATATCTTTGGTGTACTAAAAGAAATTACAAATTTATTAAGCAGAAAGACAACTCATTTGATATTTTTCAGTGAAGGGGATGTTATAAGCCAGACAATAAACATTTACTGGGCTATTACTATTTGAAAAACAAACTAATAGGAACAGTTAGGAAGATATTAGAGAGAAATTCAAAAGAAGTAGAAAACATGATCCCTGACCATTGGAAGTTTATAATTTAATTGTAGAAAATTAATCCTGGAATATCCTTAAAACTGTCTTCTACATCACAAACCTCCTTTGTATACAGGTGGCTTATTCCAACTTTCCTTTCTATTTGTTTCCTTTAGGAACATATCTATTTGCACATAGAGCACACCGAGGGCTGTACTGTTAAAGTCTGAAAGCAGTGGCCAGCTGTCAGTGATGGGGAAAACTGTTTTAAAAATCTTAATGGATCTTTACATTTTTTACCTACTTATTACCCTTGTATCTTCATCCTGAACGCTCTCTGGATGATATGGTTCAAATGCGTCTCTTGCCAAGTATTCTATAAAGCAGGGGTGTCAAACTTGCAGCCCACAAAAAAAAGATACAATATGAAAGAGATGTTAATTTGTGGTTTTCTAAGTCAATCTACAGCCCACAGGAATCTGTTTCTATTTGAGTTTGACAGTACTACTATAAACTATATTTGCTTCTACTACTTTTCATTGTTTTAAAAGGAAGTACTGCTTGTAACCTTTAAACAACTTTATATAATGAAAATAAAAACTAAGTTTATTTTAAAAACTTATGATGGCATTGGCTACTCTATCTCTCTACCTGACAAAATCCAGTGTTTTGCTGGCTAAGGAGTTTCTAAGTTCCTTTGGGTTCCTTGTGGTGACTGATTTATATTGTTTTAATCTCTTTTAGGAAACAGTGATAGTCTGTGTAAAGAACTATCCTTTTATTTATTTCAAGATTTTCAGAACCCACAGCTTGTTTAAATAGGTCAGTTAAAGACTTTTAATTTTATGCTATATTCACTCACTTTTATTTTTCTAGTTCTGTATTGTTTAGAAAATGATATTTGGTATGGATAGATGGTTCAACAAGCTGTCATATATAATTTATATTTATATATAATTAAATATATATAATATATATTTATATATATATGTATATGATAAGTATTTACATCTCAGAGAGAAACGGCAGAATAACGATTAACTAGGACCAAAATTTAATAAGAGGAAAAGGGCAGAATGTATTAAATTTGAGTAGTGAAGGACTTTTAATGACCCTCAACCTTCTCCTTGAAACAAAAGTTCACATTTTTAACACCAATATTCTTTCCAGAGTTGGGTCAAAAGAGGCAGCAACTGATGGTCTATGTGCTCTACTGTTATCCTTACAAAATCAAGAGAAAACAAGAATACCTCATGTATATTAGATGTACCTCACTCTGTCAAAGATACTGGAATACGTGGGCAAAAGTAGCAAGAGTAATAGTCTTTTTTGGGGGGGAGGTGGGTAGAGAGGATGCATAAGCATAAATGGACAGGCAGTGATCTGCATTAGTGGATGAAACATTCATATTTATTCATGTTATATTCATCTATTTCGGTACTCTTTTGGTGCTATTATATATATAACATATATATATATACATATATATCACACACACACACACACACACACACACACACACACACACACACACACACATATATATCATGCATATAAACACACACATATGAATCATGAAATACCACAATCTGAATCACCCAAAAGGCAAAGGAAGGGATATATGATAAGTGCAAGTAAGTTGGAGCATATTACCAAGAAATAACTGTGTAGAACATATGGCATAAAATGTCATGAAAGAGAAGCAGGACCAGAAAAGAAAGTTAGTTCTAAAGCAAAAGTGAAAGATAAAAATATGGCTAGCTCATGTACTCCTTTGATATTTGTTATGTCAAGAGTTCCACAGCTTCATCTCCACATTTTAAATGGATACCCTATAGAGGAATTATGTGAGAACATGTACAAGAGTTACATAAGACAAGAATGTATAAACGTGTTTCTTTTTTTTTTCTTTCTTCCTATATTCATTTAAAATTACTTTTTAGTATTTATTTTGTTTTAAAAATAATTTATCTTATTTTCAGGTCTATATTTTCTTCCTCTCACATTCTCTTCATCATTTCTTCAGCCAAGATCCAACTTTTCACCCTCCCACTTCAAACCCAAATGAGAAAGGAAGAAAAACAAACCCATTAGAATCATGTATAGTCAAGCAAAACAAACTCCTACACTGGCCATGTCCAAAGGGGAAAACAAAAGCCTCAATCTACACTCTGAGTCTATCACCTCTCTATCTGGAATTGGGTAGCATGCTTCATGCTTCATCATAAGTTCTCTGGAATTGTGGTAGGTCATTGGATTGATCAGAGTTCCTAAGTCTTTCAGTTGTCTGACTTTATGATATGTTGTTATTGTATAAATTGTTCTCCTGATTCTGCTCACTTCACTTTGCATTGGTTCATACAAGTCTTCACAGGTTTCTGTAAACCATCATCATCATTTCTTACAGAACAATAATATACTATCGTATTCATATATGACAACCTGTTTGGCTATTTCTTCTCCTCAGTTTCCAATTCTTAGTCACCACAAAAAGAGCTAGCATAAATATTTTTGTACATATGAGTCCTCTTTTTCTGAGGCAAGTCCTACTAGTGGTATTACTGAATCTAAGGATATCAATGGATTTCAATATACACTTCTGAGGAAGTACTTTCATCGATAAGATCGTAGATCCAATGAAGTACATGATTAAGAAAATATTAATATATGAAACAACTAAAAACACATCAATACATCAAAGATCTATGATTTGTCAAGTTATCTGCGATCTTGGGGTGTGGGACCTCTTTCTGCCAATAAAGACTACAATGAAAACTGCAGTTATGTCTTAGAGAATTGCCTGACACTCAGTGGATAGAATGTAGAATTTGGAGTTTGGAAGATCTGAGTTCTAATCCTGTCTCAGATATTTACTAGCTATATGATCCTGTTTGAGTCACTTGAACTCTCTGCCACAGTTTCTTTATCTGTAAAGTGAAGAAAAAAATAACATCTGCCTCACAAGACTGTCAAAAGGATCAAATGAGATAACATGTAAAGCACTCTGGAAACCTTAAAATGTTATATATAAATGATAGCTATTTTGAAGGCAGATAGGTAGGCACAGTGGATAGTGTGGGACTTTGTGTCAGGAAGACTAGAGTTCAAATTCATCCTCAAACACTTACTAGATGGGTGCCCTTGGACAAGTTACTAAACTTTTCTTTGATTCAGTTTCCTCATCTTCCAAATGTGCATACCACCTCACAGGGTTGTAGTAAGGATCAAATGAGACAACAAGCAAAGCACTTTGCAAACCTTACATTGCTATACAAACACTAGCTCTTATTATATAAATATTAGAGGGGCTTAGTCTTTATGACTCCAAGTCCACCATTCTATAATGTCCAACAAAGCAATATAAAAGGAGTCAATTTAATATAAGGAATTGAGAAAATGGGAAAACAGTATCCTAGAAGATATGTCTCTACTCATCAATATGTGATGTTAAGAAAAAAAAGAAAGGCTGAGTATGAGGTACGGAGCAAAAAAATAAGCAGGAAATTATCTTCTTAATTTCACTGATTTTAAAGAGAACATTTTAAAATTATATGTTAATGAAAATCATAGCTATAACACAAAGCCAAAATGAAGATAAGTCAATTTATATCAATATCCGATCAATTTACATAATATTCTTTCTTGGAGAAATCTAGAAACCTAGAATCTAGAGATCAATTCTTCAATATTTCATGACTTTTGAAAAGCCATCCTAAGTGGTAACATATTAAGGTCTCACAAAATAGAAACAAAAGTGACTATAAATATCCTTATATATTAGATATTTTCACTAAAATTCTACTCCAAATCCTTATTTTATTTTAGAAAGGCCTACAAGAACTCTCTTTAAGTGACAGCAATGGAATACAAGTTCTAAAAGGTCCTATCAGGCTAAAAATTGTAGGTCTCAACCTATTTTGAGGACCTATCTAGCCAAATGCTACGAACAGCTAGCTGGTTCAATGGATAGAGCACTGGGCCTGAAGTCAGGAAGACCTGACTTCAGTGTGGCCTCAGACACTTGACAGCTGTGGGACCTTGGGCAAGTCACTTAGTCTCTGCCTAAATTCACTAGAGAAGGAAATAGCAAACCAACGCATGGAAAGTATTGGCATGCTATGGTCCACAGGGTCACAAAGAGTTGAACATGAGTAACTGACTGAACAACAATCAGCTAACTTCACAAAGGCTCTTCACCAGGAATTTGATTAAGAGGTGTCATTTTTTTTTTTTTGGCCAGAGCAAATCATTAAGATATGGAAGGATTGTAATCTGGATTGATAATCAAGTATGCAAAGCAATAAAGTAACAAATCTTTTGAAATAGTGAAGTAGAAAGTAAATATTTGTCTCTTGTAATGTGCTATATTTTAGGAATCAAAGTAGTTTTCCACTTTTATATGGTGGTAACATTTAATTTCAAGTAAATTATTACTTCATTGAAAATACTAAATTAGAATTAATAAAACAAAGGGAAAGCAGAGAACGCCAAATTCTTCCCAGGAAAGAGCATAAGCTAAATAAATATGGCTTATTTTTCAATCTATACATTAGAGAGTAAGATCCTACTTTTCTGTGTATTTTTAAGGGACCAGAGACTAATACAGAAATGTCAGAAATTCTGTGAAGAGAAGTGGGAATGATATTACAGCAACATTAAGAGGAAAAAAACAAATTTTAAAATTTTCTTTACATGTTTCAATCTTCCTCCCATAACCTAAAGTGTGAGTATCTCCAAAGATTCTGTTCTCTTTTCTCATAACTCTCTAAATCTTTTCTTTTGGCAATCTGATCCACAACTACAGTTTCAATTATGAGCTTTATGTTAATAATTCCCAAATCCACATGTCTCAAGCTACACACCAATTACTTAGATTTCCATTAGCACCTCAAATTTAAAATATCCGAAGCCAAACTCATCTCTCAAACTCTGATTTCCCAATTTTTATTAATTACAACATTATTCTCTCATTCTAAGCTTGAAACCTCAGAGTACATTTTTTTAACTTGACTCCACATTTGATTAGGTACAACCTTTGGATTCTACTTCATAAGTACTTATTGGATCTAAGTTCTACTTCCAGACTCATTCAGGCTCTCACTACCATTCACTATGGACTATCACAATGGTCTTGTTTCCCTTCAGTCTCCAAAACGTTTTAGCTACCATTCCCAGAGTAATCTTCCTAATTTACATTTCTGATGACCTTACTTTCCCCATCTAAAAAAAGGTCAATGCCATTTACTGCCTATTAAACAAAGTTCAAACCTCTTGGTCTAACTGTGAGTGATTTATATGGCAGGGGTGGAGAACCTGTGGCCTTGTGGCCACATATGGCCTTCTAGATCCTTGGGTATGGCCTTTTGACTGAATCCAAGTTTCACAGAACAAATCCTTTTATTAAGGGGATTTGTTCTGTGAAGCTTGAATTCAGTCAAAGGGTCGCACCTGAGGTCCTAGAGGGCCACTTGTGGCCTCGAGGCCACAAGCTCTTCACCTCTGTGCTAGACTGTAGCACATAAATCACTCACAGTTGGGTCCACTCTATTTTTCTACCAACATTCTCTTCTTCTGGAAGCACCTGATAGAGTGACCAAAATGAATTATTAATCATTCCTAAAATCAAGCACCTTTTCCTGCCCGTGTTCTTACTCATACCAGCCTTCATATCTGAAATTCATATTTCCTCCCTTCCTTGGTTCACTGCCTGCTGAAATCTCCAATTCAAGTAGAGCTCAGTCAACAATATTTATTAAGCGCTTGCCATATCAGTACTAATAGTACTACCACACTACTCCATGCAGCAAAGAAGTGATCATAAAAGATCACTTCCCCCAAGTTGAAAATAATGTCATCTTCCTTGGATGTCTCACAGCATTCAATTCTTCTCCAATGCACTATTTATATTCTATTATCTATTAAACTACTTGGATCCTTTCCTTATCTTTATTTAACTGGCTTTTCCTTGAGTGGACTACATCTTTTCATCTTGAAATTTCAGTATCCAGCACAGGTGTTTCATAAAGAATAGGTGCTTTGTAAATGTTTGCTGAAACTTCTGAATTATTATTTATTTTGAAATTTTAATATTTTTTTGAAACCCTATGTTTTCATCTCAAGATCCCTTATACATTTGTCATTTGGGGGTCATTATCACTTCTCAGGTGACAGATGAATAAAATGTCAATGGACCAAATTATCTCAAGCTTAGTAATTAATTATAAAGATTCTCAGTGATAACCACAGACTACAATTTTAACACTTGATAGATATTTATGAAAAGCAAAGCATCTCAGTATCTTCCATATTTATTAGCATCTAGTTAAAGAACTTAGAATTTTCATTTATCGTTCTTCTTTTAAAATGTATACAGTGAAATTTTTTATTAAAAATGTGTTATCCTTTGCCACTCAACAGAAGAGGGTGACCCAGAATTGTTCACAAGTCTTTAGTATAAGTTCCCATATATAAGCAGGTCAATAATATCAATACTGATCTCCTTTCTTCTTTGCCATCACCAGTCTCTCTTAGAGACACCCTGCCCTCAGTAACAAACTAAACAAATAAAACAGTGGAGGAGATTCAAAAATTAATGAAATAATCCTTATCCTCAAAGAAATTACAAAATAACCATAACTACAAAACAAAAAAAGTGCAAAACACAGAGGTCTATAAGGATTCTGAGAAAGAAGAGATCACTTCTGAAACAGTGAGAAATCAGGAAGTCTTCCTAGAGCATTTGAGCAGGCCTTGGAGCATGTTGAGAATTCCAGAAAACATTACCATTATCATTTTGTTTCCAAATGGTGTTTAGTACTCTGTTCTCGAGCAATCTCTATCATTTTCTTCCCCTTTAAGGTATTATCATTTAGGAAAGCATTTTTTTCCAAACTAATTTGGCTTTAGAATGTTTGGGGGCTCAAAATATATTGACAAAGCCAATAAAAGATGTTGTAGGCTATCTGGTAAGAATGTCCATGGATAAAGAGCCATGGAAATTTTACAGAAAAACATTAAGCCTATGTTCACAATGAAAAAACTGATGTTTGATACAATACTTGCATCATTTCATATTTAATATTCTAAAAAGGAAAAATCATTAGCAATGAAAGCTTCTGATGGAACCGCTCCTTACACTGTATATCCCATCAGGCTTCCACAGAATGTATATTTTAAAATGCTAGTAGATACTTCACACTTTTATGGGAATACTTGAAAATAAATCATTTGGCAACTTTCTGACTGAGTATGTCCAAAATGGATTCCCTTCTGTTGATGGCCCCATAACTCTAGGTGAATTTAAGAATAATCACAGCAAGGATACTGGGACCACAGCACTTAAGTCCCAATTACTTTTGCTTATGCAACTTGGACAACCTGAAGAACTTCAAAGATTTCTTGTTTTTGTATTACAGTATTATATTGTAGTCTAAAAAGTGTAAGGTAGTCATGTGAATTTTGATTACTGATGATTCTAACAGTATCTCCAATGTGTCAACGATCTAGAACCTACAGAAGTTAATGAAAGGGTTAGAGAAAAGAAGTGACACGGAAAGAATTCAGCTACCTCAGAGGGCTCCTCTCCAGGTCAGTCTCCTTGAAAGAAATCTTCTTTGGATGTTTGGGAGCCCTCTGAGAGAGCAAGGACCCAAGAAAAATTTACAAATGACATTGACAAGGCTGTAAGTGAGATGACTGATATTTTTAAATGAGTTAAATAAATAAAAATATATTTATCAGATGTTTGTCTTTTCAACAACATAGGAATTCTAAAATATGATACATGAGGAAATAACCAGATTTTTTAAAAAAAATGCCCATTTTATATAACTTACCATGCTGTTTGGATTTCTTTTTCTTCTTCTTCTTCTTCTTTTGTTTTGGCCTGAAATGATCTTTATCTCTTTTCTCCTTTTTCTCTTTATCCTTTTCTTTCTTCTTACCTAAATGACACAACAGAACATTTTTAACAGTCATTATCAGTCCTAGAATTTTTCCTTTACGATTAACCTAAGTACGGCATTTAAGTTTTAAATCAGCTATTCCAGTCACCTGCCCAGAGAAGAAGAATTAAATTAATCCATTGGTGCCATAATTCTAGATCTCCTAATTAATTTATTAAAATATTAGAGCAATACTGAAAATTACCAACTCCTGAAACCTTGAAATTAACACAGACATTAATGTAAATCTTTTTAAAGAAGATAATAATTGCTTGGTGTCTCAAATTAAATCTCACAATTCAAGAGAACATATTGAGGGCCCAGCATTTCTAAATGTAATTTTTAAAAAGAAAAACCATAAAAAGATAATCTTTGAAAACCCAACATGATGTAAACACAAAAACATTTCTCTTTTTAAGAAACAGAAAAACTAAAATAGATCGCTTTTTAGATAATCTCTGAGTACTTATATCTGCTGGGGGAAAAATTACATCCCCCTCGAAGTGCTTTCTTGGAAAATTAATAGGAGGCTTCTAATGCAACATGCTAATATGTAATTTCGTGAGAACGCTGAAAAAGAAAGACAAAGTTCTAATAAGATTTTGTTCCCTTTTTCTAAATGAATTATTTTAAGTTGCAACTGAGTATTCATTGGTTTTTAGCTTCTACTTAAGTTCACACAGCTACCAACTTTCAGTTATTCAGAGTGTACCTAATTAGCATTTTATTTAGGTCCTTTCTCAATTTATGTTTGATTCCCTGCTTTTGATTTATTGTAGTATTTCAATTACTGGGCCGAAAAAAAAAAAAGGTAGAAAAAGCTGATAGATCAAAGTAGCCAGCTCTTGTCTGAAAAGTTTAATGTAAAAGGCAGCTGGGGAAAATGGTTAAAATGAGGTTTTGGAAATATCTATGGATTTCATTATTTATACTCTTCCAGGCACCTGAAATCCCAATACTATGAATACAGCCAGTATCTTTCATAGCTGATAGTCATATTTAAACCTCATATAATCATATCTGTCACTGTCTGTGGAAAAAACAAAAGCTTTAGATTTGTTATAATATGTGTGCAATATTTACTTAAAAATCAACATTATATTTGGAGTATAAGTTATCCTTTTCCTCTAAATCATTGAGCTATTTGTCCTTCCCTCTAATCTCAACATTTTTCATCTCTATGCATATCATTAGAAATAAAATCTAAAGGGCATCTTGTGTTTTTCTTAGCTCCCAACCCAGTCATCTTCACTATCTCTGATGAATCTCAAATTGCCATTTTATAACCCCAAATGTACTTGTTTTAATTTTCTAAGTCCTTGTTAAGGAGCAATGCACAGGTGAGTTAATTGTTTGAAGTAGGATATAGAGCAGATTCATACTGGCATACTGCATGATTAGCTGAGATACCACCCTTTCTAAATTGTTTTAAGATATCCACTCAATTTCAGTGACAGAGGCCCACAGCTAGATAGATAAAATTCCCCATCCCCATTGTATAAACTTTTTTTTCTCTTTAAAAAATACTAAAACAGATGAGAACTTACACCTAAAAGAGCATAACAGGTAAAAATAAGGGGCAGGCTATGCTCTCCCTTTCTCTCAAGCTTTAGCCTTTTGCTTAAATATTATTTTCTGTTCATACCAAATGTCGTTGAACTTTTCTCTTCCAATTTCACTTTTTTTTCTGTTTTCAATACTCCTGTGGGTTTGGGGTGGGGAGGGGAAAAACAACATATAAGTTTAGTGGGACAGAATATGTAGAATTCTTTTTTTGCAAAATTTCACAGTACTATCAACAGAGAACTTTTTTAAAAGTGCTACCTTATTTTACTGGCACAAGCACTAACAACAAATACCTTTTTTAATTTACTTAAAAATTAATATGGGTGTGCTTTAGAAAAAATTATATAATTATTAAGCTTTATCAAAAGGATTTATCACAGAAGTCCTTTAAATACAAATTTCCACTATTGAATTGAAAATCATTCCATTTATTGGCACTGCATACAGAGATGCTTTATGTTTTTTTCAAAAACCTTCTGGATATCAATATGAAAACCTGAGTGCGTAAGGAGGAAGAAGGAGAAAAAAGTAGAAAGAAAAAGAGGGAGAAAGGAAAGGGCAGAGAGAGGAAGAGAAGGAATGGAGGAAGAAATGAGAAGAGGAGAGGAGGGTAGGGAGATGAAAGGGAAGAGACAGAGGGAAAAAAGAGGAAGGAAGGGAGAGAAAAAGAGAGAGAAGAGGGGAGAGACAAACTGACAAGGGAGGGGAGAGACCAAGGGCGAAAAAGAGACAGCAAAGGAGGGGGGATGAGAGATGGGATAGAGAAAAAGAAAGAGACAGACAGAGGGACATACATTGTCCTTCAGAATTTGGTTAGGGAAATATAAGATATTTAATTTATTTTTGTTTATTTTTCCCCCACATAGCTGGATAAGACTGTGTAAATGCATATTGCCTTTTCATAATAAAAATTAAGTCATTATGGATGCTCAGACCATCCAAACTAAATATTAAATTTAATATATTAATGAATAAACATATGTATTTTTAAAAATCCATTTCAAAACTAAATTAAAATTTAGCCTATAAACACCTAAAACAAACCTGAACTTTTAATCCCCATTACAAATGTGTCACTATGTGCCAACTTTTCTCAAGTCAAGACGGCACTATTCCACAAATAAACTATTTCTTTATCCATTCTGAGATGTTAAAACTATAACTGAGGCCAGGAAAAGTAAAGTGATTTACCCAATGTCACACAGCAAGGCAGTAGCAGAGAGAAGAGGTCTTTTAAGCCCCAGCTCAATGATTTTACCTGGACATTCATTGTCTCTTTTAAAAAAATATAAATTAAAAAAAAACCATTTATTCACTGTCAAGTACTAAAGTTACTACTATTCTCGAACACTGAGGCTTTTATTAACTTCAAATATATTTTGGTCACATTTAAGGGTAAATATTGAATGTCAATAACTAGAGTAAGCTGTGGCATAGTGGATGAAGAACACACCTTGGAACCAGGGAGACCTGGGTTTAAGGCCAAGTCATCAGGTAGCTCCTTAGTCCCATCCCCCCTCCCCACCCCGCAACTCTTTCATACTATGAGTTTGAGCAGATACTGATTTGCATTGGAAGAGGGAGCTTCTTCACTAGGCATTCCTTTTACCATCAAAACTGGAAGACTGATGCCTGTTTCCCCAGTAGCCACTGGGAAAAAAAATGAACCTCAATAACCTAAAACACACATTTAACTAAATGTCCTAACTTACACTAAATGATTTTTGGTAGTAACACACTACCCAAATGTAAAATGCATGTTTTTAAAAATCACTGTATGTTGAGAGATATACAACTTTATCAATATGCATCCAGAGCTGCAAAGAAAAAATAAAAGGATTTTGAGCCCTGGAAGAGAATTCAAAGATCTTCTAATCAGACTCACTTTAAAGATGAAGAAACTAGAGCACAGAAAGAATTATTTGCCCAGAATCATACAAGCAGTAAGCATCAGAGACAGAATTTGAATTTAGTTCTCCTCTGACTGCCAAGATTTCTCATTTATTAATGCTCACTTCATTAAAAATCCTGCTGGGATCTGAACCCAGAACTTTTTGTATGTAAGACAGGAACTCTGTAATGTAAAGATATATCACTTTTAAAAACTCATAATTTAAAAGCAATGGATACACACATTTTCATATACTCGGATAGCATAAAAGGTGATAGATTTTTGTTTGATCTTACCTCAAACCTCATTAGCTAATCTAAATTAAATAGAAATCCACAGGTTAAAAAAAAACAATACCACTAAATTAATTGTCCAAAAACGGCTAATAATTTAAAGGAAAATGAGTTCAGGTAATCTACTCTATTCTTTGGGAAGGATTTATATGTCAGAAATCAAAGCAAAGATAAATATCAGAGTCAAGATTCCCTACTAAGAAGGTAATAAAACCAAAATGCTGTAGTCACTGCCTCTTTCCTCCTTTCTCTAAAGTTTATTTCAGTACCTCAAGGATCTGGGATTTCCTCCATGTGGATACTCACTCCACTGACAGCAGTACTGTAGCTTAGCTAACTACAAAAACTGCTGTAGTCAAAACAGTCAAAAATTTCAGTAGATGTGACTGAACACTTTGAACTTAGTTGGCCTAGTTTTCAACCCCTAACGATTATACTATGAATATTCAGAACCTATTCTACAGTCTGTGGAGAACAACAATTGAAAAGATAAAGATGAAAACATGGCTTTACCGATCCTCTCTTAACTTTAATCTGTCTTTTGAAAACTGAAGACTATAAGATTCCTTGTTTTTTAGCACAACCATATATTCACAAGTAGAATTTAATATAATTTGTTGCTTGTTGGTTTACTAGTCATAGTGAATAACAATCATTTATTAATCACCTATTAAATCCCAGGAATTGTGCTATTGTAAATCTAATGTTAAAGTTGGCACAATAGAAGGTTTTAAGTTAATGTTACACTTTTAGATACTACTTATCTTTTAGATAAGGCAGTACAGGATTAAATTTCTTTATCTGGCCTAGGAGAACAATATGAGAAACAGCTGAAAGTGCTTTGAATAGAAGAGGATTAGATTACTTAAGTCCAAATCAATTAGAGGTTCTTACAGAATAAAAGGATGGATCCTGAATTTTTTCCTTTGCTATACATCAATACCATAAATGAAGTTTTGTGGAGGTTTTTGTTTTAGTAAAAAGAAACATAACTTTAAAGAACAGAAGGTAAGAAATGTGCACTTCCCAACTCTGAGCCAAGAACTTTACAACTATTATCTCATTTGATCCTCACAACAAACCTGGGAGGCAAGTACTATTATTATCCCCATTTTACAATTGTGTAAACTGAGGCAGATAGAATTTGAGTGACTTGCCCAAAGTCACATGGCTAGTATGTGTTTGAGGCTAAATTTGAACTTAGGCCTTGCTGATTTCAGGCCCAAGATTCTATCCACTATGCCACCTAGGTTCCTCAGCTGTTTCTGCTGAGCCTTAAAGCCATGGAATCTTTAACATCAGATACACAGCAGTCTATCTAGGATCCAAGAATACTTTTCCCAAAAAAACTCTTCAGTGTTGTACCATTTTGCTTTGGTTCAGAGCGAAGGACTAAATTCACATACCATGCCATTGTAAGAATTCTTGGTCTCTCTTTTCAGAGTTTCACCGAGAAAATTCCCAAGGTATTAAGTAATTAAAATGATGAATTTATGATTTGGGTCACCTCCACATTTGGAGGGGTCATCAATTTATTAAAAATAAACAACTCATTAGTGGCTGAATATTTTTTTAATCTATCAATATCCTATGGCTTCAGAAATTTCCTAATCAAAGAAAATACTTCTAATATGAAAGTAAAAGAAGTCTCCATTTCCTTATCAACTACCATATTCTGAAACCGCACAAAGGTAATCAGTTTCTGACATTTCAGTAACAATTTCTATTTCAAATAGATGACTAAAACTTGGGAGGGAATCATTCCTAAAAAGAAATATTTTATGATGATACAAAAACTTTCCAAATAATATATTAATATTATCTTTGCAACAGTTACTAAGAATAGATGGTTATCACCCCCATGATTATCTGAAAATTTAAAATTATATTAATTTTATATTATAACTAATATATATTTAATTAATATAATTAATAATAATAATAATAATATAATTAATTTATATTACTATAACTACACAAGTTTTTCTCAGGAAGAAACTTTCACGTTTGAACAAAAGTATAGGTAATAATCAACTACCCACTTTCTAAATACCCAATAGAGAAACAGGTATATATTATTGTATCCATTTTGTAGGCAGCAAAGGAAATAAGTTAACTGATGTATAAGGTCACACAATTAGTAAAGGAGTTAAGACTAAGAATAGATGGTTATCACCCCCGTGATTATCTGAAAATTTAAAATTATATTAATTTTATATTATAAATAATATATATTTAATTAATATAATTAATAATAATAATATAATTAATTTATATTACTATAACTACACAAGTTTTTCTCAGGAAGAAACTTTCAGGTTTGAACAAAAGTATAGGTAATAATCAACTACCCACTTTCTAAATACCCAATAGAGAAAGAGGTATATATTATTGTATCCATTTTATAGGCAGCAAAGGAAATAAGTTAACTGATGTATAAGGTCACACAATTAGTAAAGGAGTTAAGACTAGTATTTAGGTGACCTTCCTACTACTTCAGGATTGTATTTCCTAAGAACTCACACTGTGAATCAGAAACTTCTGAAACCTGGTTATAGAGTAACAAAACATATAAAAACTGACCTTTACATAGTAGTAGGATTAACAAAGTGCTTTACATGCAATATCTCAGTTTGATCCTCACAACGACCTTGTTATCCCCATTTCAGAGAAAACCATGGATTAGCTTTTCATATAGGTGTCTGACTTTTCCAAGTCCGATGGGTCAAAAGAATATAGAGATCCAAACTACGCCTAGCCATTCTGCCACAAAGGGGAACTAGGTTTGAGAAAAGTGGCTAGATCAATCAGTACATATTTATCAATACTACTAAAAAAATATCCAAATAAGTATCTATAAAAGGACTTTTTTTCTATCTCAATCACTATGAAAAGACATATGTCATTCTAAATTGAAGACTTGTGATGAGTAAGCAATAAGGCCATGCTGAATAACCACTTGAAGTAGAAGTTAAGAGATGATATGTAAGAGAATAAATATCTTCCTTTTAGGAGAAGAATCTCATTTCCAAAAGAAATAGATCTTTAAATCAGATGGACCTTTGTTCTAAAGGTTTTTTTTTTTAAATCAATTGAGAATAGGATTCCAAAATTACAAAAAATGTACTATGTGATCTTGAGCATTATCCTAGAATTTCAAGATGAAGTCCAAACTCGCTTCAATTTTTAAGTATTCAAGTCCTATTACTGGTATTTGTAAGGGCATAATTTGAAAACAATGAAAGAAGTTTAAAGACTTTGGGTTTCTCTTTTAATTGTACCCAAATTGTCCTGCATCGCTAGCAAAATAGTCTTTGAAGTGTTGAGTAAAATTCCTGGAGACAGCAAGTTTAGAAACAACATAAAATTTAAACTTAAACAGCTACAATGTCTTAGAGATATTTTCTTCTTAAAATTCCCAAGTCTCTCCCATTTGGTAAATTATAAAGGACTATCAAGTGAATCTGTTATCTTAACAAGTGTTAACACATTCTGGCATTTCTAGAAACAATATGTTCTCCGAGCAAATAAAAGAAGGCAAGCATATTGAAGTGTTAATTATTAAGACATGTCATAGTACAACATTTTTGTAGGACTATATTAGGAATTTTGAGATGGTAGCTAGGCTGATACCCAGAGAACAAGCAATGCCAAAACAATTCATATTAAAAAAGGAGAGGAGGAGAACTGTGAACCTTAGGTCACAAACTTAAGATTCATAATATGAATAAGCTAACTGAGCAAAAATAATAGATGCAATTACATTATCTATTTATTTGTGGCTTTACAGCTTGTTTTATTACAATACAGGGATATTTGAGAAAAAGGTATGAAATGATGGCTGGCTAAAAGGCCAGCCCTAGGGTCAGGCCGACCTAGGATCAAGTCTTGGCTCTGATAGCATGAGCAAGTCACTTAAGCTCTTAGTGCACAAGGCAACTTTTTAGGCTGCTCTATTGGAGTAAATTTCCACATCATCCTAAGTTCTTATGAACTGATAGGTCTGAATCAAAAATGAAAAAAGTTATTTAGGGAAAGTATATCCTATAAGTGTTTATGTTAACATTTATACCTGAAGGTAAATTATAATTCTGATGCATTTAGAATACTAAATGCCAGTATGATCATAAATTTAGTGCTGGAAGAGGCGTCAGAGTCCATTTAGTTCACCTGCTGCATTTTACACATGAGAAAACTAAAATTGAGGGATGTTAAGTGATTTATTCAAGGTCACTCGGGTAGAAAGTATTTGGGTGGGATCTAAACATAACTCCTCTGGCTTAGAGCCAGCACTCTTTCCATCATACATACTCCCTCCAAGTAGGATGTCTTTAAAGTTTTAATATATTTTCCTAATTTAAGCAATTTCCTAACAGTTGTGGGGTTTTTGGTGGGGGGGGGTGGTTTGGGGGCAAGAAGGGGAATATTATCTAATTCCAAGCAACAAAAGATGCACTAGTAATTAAATGTACAAATTAACTTTAACCTTTGTAGAGGAAGGTAAAATTTTGGCAAACTGAGGGTTAACAATGATACATTATACTTGTAATTTCATGTTAACAAAAGAGATACTGAAGGAATTGAATAAAGATGCGAATTGTAAGGTCTATTATAATTAAAGCTGGAAAATGGCTTTAGGATATTTCTTTCCAGTGTTTACATCCAATGGTTAAGGGAAAAATTCAGATATATGCTTTCTCTAAAACAAATAATAAAGTGAATAGTTTTAGAGATTTTATTATATTAAATTTTCCCCAAATACTCCAGTCTAGAACCCAAGAAATCATTTTTTTTTGGCTTGTTCTAGAAATGATTGAACATAGAGAGAGGTTAGTTGTCCAGTTCTACACTTATCATTTATTGGCATTATGTTACTTGAAATTGACATAATTGATTTATTCCTACCAGATAAAGTTACTTGAGGTAATAATAGTTCCATAAAATTTTCAACCACAGTTAATATTACTGTACAAAGAGGTAGTTAAAAGTATTCTGCAGACTTTGAAAATATTTTTAAAAGAATTTTAATATACATCACATACTTTTAAAATATACTAAGTACTATTGCATGATAACTCAGAAAAAGCTAAATCAATTTTGCTTGATTTTACAAATACCCAAATTATTTTATAATAAATTTATATTTTAAAAGAATTTTTCAAGGCTTCATGACCCTGATAAAATGTGAAAAAATATTAATAAAAAGGTAGTTGATCATTCTAAGTCCATATATGCTTATTTGAACCGATGCTCCTTAAAAGTCTGCCTATGTTAAAAATTTTTTTCCATGATTTTAAAAAAAGTAATCTTAAGCATTCAAGTATTCATTGTTCTCTTGATTTAAAAATAAAATTTAATTTTTTTTCTGGTTTATGACTGTCTTTGAGCCCAATTACCTAACGAATATTATAGAATAAACTTCGAAAAAAATTTTTATTTAAAAAACTACCTAGTCATCCTGGGATACAAGATATGGAAGGGAAGTCTCACTGGGCTGCATGACTTGAATTACTGATATTTCACTTAAACTTGAATTAGGACCTCAACATTTTAGTACAATTTTAAATTCTGAATTATCTATTTACATTTTTATTAATGTTTCAATCCCTTTACAAACAAGTATTAGTTCTATTTAATAGGAATGCAAAGCAGACAGGAAGAAGTAGACTGTAAGTAGAAATAAGACTCATGCCCAGGAATGTCAAGCTCAAACAATAAAGAAGCCTTACAAAAAAAAAAAACAATTTTAAAGAGACAGAGGGACCCTATCTCCCCTCAAAAAAAAATTTATGGGTTTTAGATACATAGAATTATATATGAATTGTTTTTTAAGCTGAGCTTGTTTTGGAAAAAAAAAATCCCAAAACAAAATGATTTGCCCCTGTAACTCAGTAAATACTTTACTCTAATTAGGGAACGCTGATAAAAATTTTAAAAATAAAATGTATACCTGTCTCAAAATTGACAAAAATTAGATAATGCATCCATCATTCTTCTGAGAGCAAGAACTGTGATAACGGAAGCTGCATAAACTAATTTTTAAGAATCACAGTTTTTACATCTTCCAATATAGCTTACTATGATCAGAAGTTATAGCATTTGGAATTTGGCCATATGGAAATAACAACTTGAAGGATAAATGAGAATCCATAAGGACCTCAGAGAACTGAGGGAAGAGAGGGAATGGGAGAGGTCCTATACCTTAATAACATTTGTGTTATTGCACAAATACAAACCTGATGCTATTTTAAAGTTAACAAATCTAAACTGATAAAAAACAATTTTCTATACCCTGTAACTAATAAACCTAACTATTTATAAACTGAATCTTTTTACCTGACACTGTTGAAGCTACTCTTCCATCAGTTACTGCTTTGGAAGAATGATATGAAATCATCTGTATATCTTCCTTTTCTGTACTGGGGTATTCATTAAAAGAGGATTCTGTGGTTACGGGTGCTGTAACCTCCGAACTACGGCTTAAGTCAAGAGGGAGAGAGGGTCCAAGCTTCTCAAGTGACACATGAGCAACATCAGGTACTACATAAAAGAAAGAATGTAATAAAATATTAATAGAGAGAAACTGATCCAATGAATATCAATTTGGATTAAAGTGTTATACAAGTGTTTATCAGTCCAAAAGATGTCAGTAGAAAAAAGCAGAAATGTCTTAGTTTTCAACTCATTTTTATGACTTAGATTTTTTTTTCCCTTTGTTTTCTGTGTTCTATATTAAATTAGAATACATTACCCTCAGGCACTGATGGCTCTTGTTGATTTTGAGAACTGATGGAGAACACTTTTCCATCAGTGATTGGAGAGGGAGAAGAAACCTTTTCTACAGAATCATCAGGCAACGGCAAAGTGGCTAAACGCTGTGATCTTCTTCTTCGCTCACTATGTTTGGAAGGTCTAGGGGGATTCACAGGTTGTGATGGACCTAGAAAAAGATCTTTCAATGTTCATGAAGCAGAGATATGCCAAGCTCGTCTTATAATATTTTAGTGACTAAAAAGGGAAATGCTTTAAAAAATATGCTTAAATTCCATCTGATGTTCCAAAAGTCACAGGAATTAGAATCCTCCAAATGGGAATTATTCAAGGACAAAATTTAGTCTCTCATTGGTAAAAAAGTTAATGAGCAAAGCACTCAATTCTAAAATGCACTATTAAGAGATTAAATATTTGGGGTTGTCTATTTTGAGTAATATGAATATACTGACTTAGGGGCAGGGAATCTTCTTTACTCCTACACTAAGGGAATTAATATATTTAACTATCAGGGGTTGCTGAGGGAATATCTGCAATTCTTCACTTAGGGAAAAATAATTCCATTGTATTAGAAGAATTTTTTGTAAATATGCACTACAACAAAAGGAATGACATTTACAATTTCTGGTTAGGAAAAATGTTAAGGGTAACTATAAAATACATGAAAGTATTATGTGCTTTACTTTAGTTACCAAAGTAAAGCTAATGCAAATCAGCTTTAGAGAACTATTTTTCTACTTTTTTACATGGATTTTTTGTGAACATTTTGGGCCTGATTTATTTAAAAATAACGAAGGAAAATTGATGAAATATCTATTCAAGGTATAAGGCATACAAAAATATACAATCTTACATTTACATATGTTTTGTCAATGTGACCTAGTAATCCCTACAATTTCCTACTAAAGTGTAATATATTTTTTATGAACATTTTATTTGCTTTGTCTTAGATGGGCTTTTTTGGGCATATAAAAAAGTTTGTTTAGAAGACAGGGTCACAAAACCCATAATATTAATAGTGTAAGTTATAGGCGAGAAGTAAAAGGTGTCTAAAATATTGGAGCTATTGCTACTTAAAAGCCACTCCCTGTTCCTCTCTCACTCCAACAATGCCCCATCACAAATTCAAATTCAACAAACACCATTTATTAAGTACCTACTATATATGTACAAGGCAAAGTGCATCATGATAATTAATTTATAAATCAAAATGTTGGAATAAAATTAAACTGCTATAATATTATGTAGTTCTAAGTCCAAGATATGAATAATCCTAAAAGAAAAATACTTACCAATGTTATGTGACATTGTAGTGGATACTGATGATATTGTTTTTATGAGAAATGTCACAAAATGAAGAGCATGTAGAACACAGTTGAATTCTTGGCCCACTCTCACCACCACCCCCCTCTCTTTCTACCCATCCACCCTCCAAAAAATTAGTCACTGACCCAAATGTGTCTTTCTTTTTAAAAATCACAAATATTAAATTTTTAAATACCTCTCATTTAAAAACTATTTAGCAACTGTGAATTGAAGAAAAGATAAACATCTGTTTAACACAGTAGACCTCTTAATGCCTAAATTTCAGAGTTATAAGATATGTAAGACATGGGGTATTTCAAAGAGACATGTCATTTTCATTTAGTAATTATGATTGCTGATTGGTCTGTGAGTAAAAGGCAAAAATTTTTTCATAGTGTTGCTCAGGTAGTATTATAGCCCTTTTAATCTAGATATATACATGGATTTTATAATCTATTAAGAAAATACAAGAAACCCATGAGGGGCACAACTTCTGTGGACTAAAAACTATGCTGTAAGGCAGAGGTGTCAAACTACATGTGGCCTGCAAAACTCAAGAGTGCAACCTCAACTATATTAAAATATAATTGAGAAAGATTTAACAAAATAAATAAAAATACAACATAGATAATGTTAAGCTGTGGTTTTCTGTGGCCTGCAGGGATCCATTTCTGTTTGAATTTGACACCACTGCTATAAGGAACCTTTTTAAAAAAAAAATACTGTTCTAACTCATTAAAAGATTAGCAATAGCCCACTAAGATGTTTATTTTTTCAGTTCTATCAAGGAGGCTCCTTCCTTTTCCTACCACTGAGGTAAGTGGAAGTTCATGGATATGGAAAAAAATAGCGTAGAGTTTTAAATTTTTTTTTTTTATTTTAGAGGGCATGGGAGGGCCAAAGGAAGGTTTGCTTGTGCATGTGTGTGCATGCATGTGCGTGTGCGTGCATACATGTGCATGTGCATGCATGTGTTTTGGGTGGAGGCTATTGTACATTAGTAAGTCTAAGGTAGAATTTCTGGGTAATATAAAAAAAGATTCACCATAAACTTCAATTATGAGTCTGTTTCTGTCTCCCTCTCTCTCTCGCATTTAAATAAATCAGGCATTTGAAAGTGTTTACATTATTAGCTATGGAGATTCGAATTAGGATGAAATTTATGTCACTGAATGACATGATTTCTCAACCACCATAATAGTCTCTGTACCATAAATAAGTCAGAAACATAAGCAGTTTTACATCTAAAATAAATTTAAACTTCTCTAGCATTCCCATAAAGACTGAATTTTTAAAGAGCAACCTCATAAAAAGCAATATTAAAAACTACAATCAAAATTATGTTGCTTATAGGATAAGTAACTAATTTTTAAAAAATCTGTGCTCACTAGTTTTATTAATCACTGAAGAAGGAAGCTGAGATACAATCGTCAAATCCTCGACTTGTATTAACTCTGGGGAAAGTGGCGATTTAGGGGGTTTTATACACCCAGAAGAATCTCCAGATTCATGTTTGCATTTCTTGCTGCGAGCCTTCCCTGAAGACAAAGTTGAGGATAACAGTGCAGGTTTCTGAGTGTTGGCAGAACTGCTAATGTCAGCTTCATTTTTTTTCTGACTTTGAGGTTTAGGTGAAATCTCCTGAATAAATAATAAAAAATTGATATTTTTATTTCGGTTTCTTCACTGTTGTTCTTGTTTTCTACTTTGATTGTTAAGCAACTTTAGTATCCAAAAAAACATTGTTAAGCAACACATAACATCTCTCTAGTACAAATGAAAAACCAAAAAGAACCCCACATTTTTTTAAAGTTGAAAAGGCCATCTTTAAAGGGATACTGTCAATTTTGGATCTACATTTTTTTCCCATCAAATTACTATTATCTATAATGCCCTCAAAGCTTTAAAATAGTCACCTTACAGTTTGATGAGATTTTTCTTTTAAATTTAATACAATATTTCTATTCACTTGGATAAGTACAACTGTCAATGCTCTTGGGCATATAAGTAAATAGTAGGATTTATTTTTCTGTTTCATAGCAAGAGTAGTTAATTTTGATTTTTAATTAGAGTATGTCATTTCAAAAAATCACTTAATCTAGGCTGAATTTTGGGATCTGGAGGGTCTGACAGGTTCCCTTTAAGGAAAGATCTCAACACAGAAAACGATGATCAAATTAATAGACTGAGCACACTGTCTTTAACCCATTTTAGTGTTGGAAGCCAGTTTCACAAGCAAAAGGCATTATGAAATCAGAGCTACCAGCAATGTAGAGTTAATGGACTAACTAAAAAAGACAAAAAAAAAATCCAAACACACAAAAAAGATATAAAATGTAAGTTTAAAATTTCGTATCTGAAAATAAAATACATCACATTTTGTAGAACACTGTTTTCCCCTTCATCCTATTGTATGTTTGTGGTAAATAAAAAGAGGTTTATATTTTCTGATTTTTCAGATATAGTATTTAATTACTTTTGTCTGCAATATGTCCTCCATGCTGGATAATCTGCATCCATGTTGGAAATAGGATGGAACCTAATGGATCTGGGTGGACTCTATAGAATTGGAATGTAATTATTATTTTTACAAATCTGATGTGCCTATATTCCTGTTGTGATTTATAATCATAGTGCTATGCATTTACTTTTTTTACCAACACAGGCTTCTGTAACAGCCCAACTATTAGGGTTATGAACCACAGCTTCTTCCCAATCGGTCTCTCACTCCCATGACTAGTTGTGAGGGATGATCATCAGGTCTGCAGACCTCGGAACTTTGGAAGGTCACGATTTGAGGATAGAATAATTTTCCTTTTCTAGTGAAACACAAGAGCTCCAAGTTTCAGTGTAAATATATGCAGGCAAGTATTTTATGTACTTAGAGGGGCATCTTTGAGTGTTCTAATGGCATGCTGGATATAACACATTAAAAAGGTCCGTTGCAAAGTATCCCACTCAGTTGTCACCAGCTTTATCATTGAATCAGCTCATTATAGATGTGAATTATAAGTGCAAGCTAGTCATTTAAGTAAATAGTCCATAAACTGGAGAGAATCCCTATGCTGATTATAGAAGGTATTGCCAGAAAATTAATTAGAGCCATAGCTTGTAAATAAACAATTTTATTGTTCATCTTCACATATGTGAAAGACATTACTACAGCATCCAGTACTCTCAAGTTACAAAGTTATTTAAAACAAGATTTGAAAACTTAAATTAATATTTTGATAAGGTGCTTAAGCTCTAACAAGGACAAATTAACATTATAAAACCTTACTTAATTGTTATTCATCTAATGCAGATTTTGTTCAAAAGTAAATATAACATGACATATCCCTAGTACAGTTAAATAAACTATAATATCTGTAACTAATGATCTGAGGTTTAGGGTTCAAGAC
Organism: Phalanger gymnotis; assembly: GCA_028646595.1. Lineage (NCBI taxonomy): Eukaryota > Metazoa > Chordata > Mammalia > Diprotodontia > Phalangeridae > Phalanger > Phalanger gymnotis. Next base: position 90,102,607 of record CM053622.1, read on the forward strand.
AATGGATTGTAAAAAAAAATTAATATAAATAAAATAGAATTCATTAAAACAGTTTTTCAGCTGTTGGCCTACTAATCTCTACTGTGTCTTGATTCACATATTTTGAAGAACTCTTCGTTACACCTTAGCCACCTGTACAAGTGAGGCAGCTGATAATGCCTATTTACTTTAGGCCTATCAGCTATTCTGATAAAAATTCATATTTAAGGGTTTTATAACTCGGCTATTTTAATTTCCACTAGGGGTGGCACTTGGGATAAAAGTCACATGAGTTTAGCTATGAAACATTTTCCCATTTAAATCACTCTGGATAAAGAAAAGGGGAAAATAGCCTGACCACTTTTTTAGATGCTTTTAAAAGAAGCTAATCTAACTTAAATTTTTGTTAAATTAAGTGAGCATCCTTGTTACAAAACTTGCAAGGCCTCCCAGATTACTTTGTAAACAATAAAAATGTAAACAGCCGAGTTAGTCTAAACGCTACTTTATGTAGCTTGTCTATGGAATGTGCACTGCTTTCAGCACTAAATCTTAAAACATAAACAGTGTAGGTAATCTGTACAATCACATTCACCTCAATGGGGTTCTGCATAATAAAAGATTGACATTGTAATGAATCCTCCAGAAATGTTTTACTAACCATGTCCCTGATTTATTGCATACTGAGAATAGTATAAACAGTGATAAAAAATACACAGTAATTTAAAATCTGGGATGTTAAATATCATAACACAGTAAAAATATCACACAAAATTTGGTTGATATACTGACATCATAACGGCAAAGAATCAACCGTTGTGGTAGCTATAGAAAATTAGTAAGAGACCATAAAATAACAATCAGTTTGAAAGACCACTGATTCAATACAGTATCAACGGAGGCACCAAAACAATGCAACCTCATCAAATTATGTTTAAAAACCCTGAAAAACCCAGTAAGATGTCAATTAAAGTTGGGCTGTCTTTTAAAGTGTGTATCTATTAAGGGAAATTGCTACTCCTTTTAAAATATTCCTTATTAAGCTACCAATAAAGAAAATTAAATGAATACAAATAAGCTATATTAAAATTACATTAAGGCTCAGATTTTAAAACAGCAGAACCAAGGAAATTCAGAGTTATGGCTATTACTGTGTCCTGGTAATCTTACTGTGCCTAGGAAATTAAGCCCTTAAGAGTATGTAAAAGCATGCACAGTTCATTATGTACAGGAATTGTGGGAGTTTGAAGGGAACCAAGGCAAAATCTAGCAACCTTAATTTAAAAATTCTCAATTGGGCAGCATTAAGTCAAGACCCTTAATACTATCTTAACTTGTTTGTATTTACTAAAATATACATCCTAGCAAAATTGTATGGCTCATTGAACAGTTCATAAAACATACACAGTCTAACATCAATTCTTACAATAGAAAAAAAACTTCTTTCAAAAGAAGTTTTATTAGTTGTCCACAACCCTGTTTAATTCACAAATTAAAAGTATTTGTGGAGGGGTCCTTTTCTAAGCCAGTGAGAGGTATGGTTCCAGCTAAAAAATTATACCCTGGGATGCCTGACTCCTGGGCTTTCAATTCTTTGGAGACAGTGATTTTTAATGTCAGTCTAATGAAAATTGAAATTACTTTTGTACTTTACTTTTATACCTTGGGTAAGGCAGAGAAAGAAATGTCTTCAAACAATGTTTCCTATTCCTGTTTCTGAATGAAAGGGCAATTTCAATTACGTGGACACTATTATCTCCATGCCTCACTCCAGTAGGAACCTGGCAAAAAATCAAAGGCTACCAATTCATACCTGCTCCAGCATTGGAGCTGTTTCACTGCAGCAGTCTTCTTTTTTTTCAGCACCATCCACCCCAACAGCTTTGGATGCCAACAAACCTTAAGAAAAATTGCACAGAAATGGTTCATTAGAAAAGTGTTAACTTTCATCCAATTTATTATATTTTAAGTCCAGATACAGTCCTTTCCTTTCCCCATACTTTATACCAGGTATGAAGCAGCAGATTTTGACAACTTTTAAGAAGGAACAACCCGAAAAACTTAATTATCACCAACATAGGCACTTTTGACAGTTGGTTAGGAGAAATGAAATAGAGAGAATTTGAAGGATTACATACTATTTGCACTATTTTCTTTCTCTTTTTTTTTTTCTTCTTGACAAAACCCTCTGGAAAAAAAATACGTCCCATAAGAAAACTTTCTAATACTCAATGTTCACAAACAATTTACAATTTTTTCCTCAATTTTTAGTTTTGTAACATCATCATAGGCTGTTTATAAACAAAATAAAATAAGAGAATTGACAGAACTAGAATCAAAAGCTCAGTCACAAAACTGTGAAATGGTAAGTTGCTTTGGAGATCACCTCCATTATTGAGTTAATGAAAAGGAAAAAAAAAATTCCTTGAAATGCTTACAGAAAGGAAGCAACCTTTCTATTTGGTTGAAAACTGGCCTTGATTCTCTAATTCACTTTGCTTACCTCAACACAGTCCTTTTCCTAGACTCCTTTGGCATGCATCTCCTAAGAATGATTAATTCTAACTTCCCACATATATCATACTTCTTTCAATACTGGATCTTAGATTTTGAGCTGGAAGAAGACCTTATGTGCCACTGAATCTAACCTTGTCATTTCACATAAGTAAACTGAGACAACAGAATGGCTGAGTAACTTGCCTAGGATCACACAGATGGCAAGTTTCAGATCTCCCTGACTCCAAGTCCAGTGCTTTAACCCTAACATCACACTACCTCTCTATATCCTCTCCTGGAGCCATCAGTCCTTACCAATTAAAAATGGTAACTAAGATCTATACCTCTCATTTCCAAATCAAAAGATGAACTATATAACTATCTATTTTTTTCCCTAAGTATGCCACCAATTCTCAACTCTGAATCTAGATTGTGTCGTCTAGAAGACGAAGTTTACTAAACATCAAAATCTTGTCTTATATGACCAACTGAAAGTATAGTTCAGGGTATTTTTCCAAAGCAGTCAACTTTTGTGTTGTCCAACTCAAAGAGAATATCCCAGTCCCTAGATGAAACTACACTGTATCTGGAAGATCATCGAAGTTTGGAGTGCCATTTCAGAGCGAGCCAATTATAACTCTTCCTAAGCAGTACGAAGAAACCACTGTTCAGCTATACAACAATTACTGCCATCATGCTTCAGGATTAAATAGCTAGAAATATGCATAATATGTTGTAAGAAAATATGCCCAAAACACATAAAACACGGATTAGGATAAGGGAATGTTAAGTTATTTTATATAAATGTCACTTTTATTGCCAATAACTTTGCTATATAAGTTACATTTCATCAGCTCACCCAAGAATCAAATAATATCAAAGCTTTAGCTTCTCTCAATGGCACTAAAAATGCCAGCACTATTAACTAGCTAAATGTCTAGCAATCAGGAACAATAACAAATTTAAAAGGCTCAAGAAAACAGAACTCTCATATAGCAATGGCTCTGTAATGAAAATATTCTGTCCTTTTGCATTTGATACTGAAAACATTCTACAGAATAATCTACTTAGTTTTCCCATGCCTAAGATTATGTCAAATTATCTATTTAATTTTCTTATTTCCGGAATTAGTTAAAAAAACAATCCCACAGGGAAATAAACAATTCTCATTTCAAATCCAATCCTAATGTCATATATTAATACAGCTTTGAGATATCTGTTGGCATGCTACACTAAGACAATGCGACATGAAATATCACTAACAATCACTTTCATTTCACTTTTCTCTACCTGGTATTACTGAAAATCAAAGAATCATTGAAAATTAAAAGTAAAATGATTAGGAAATCTCTAATTCCTTGCTTGTGGGGAAAAGCCACCTAGTTATATATATTACATCTCTAGTTCTAATGGGACAATTATTTTAAATTTACAGAATTACAGTGACACACGCAATCTCAGAATTAGAAGAAACATTGGAGGCTATCTAATCCTAACGTACACATGTTCTTTGTTTTTGTTTTTTAAACATTCGATCAGTTATACAACACGCTGGAAGGTCTAGCTGGGAGGACTAGAGTAGCAAATAAATTTGGCTTTAGTAATCTTTAAGAGGTATCCAAGAAAAAGAGACTATTGTAACATGCAGCAAAAATAAATACAATATTAAAACCATGTGGATAAATCCTGAGAAACTATAAAATGAAAAGCCAGTAAGGTACTGCAACAGTTTTCAGTGGAAATTTACATAATTTCTACCATAAAATATAAAATTACAACATTCAGATATTGCAGACAGTCATTTAAAAGAGGGATTTCATTTTAAGAACTTGCGAAGGAAAAATAAAACTACATAATACAAAGAAAAAGTAGACAATTTATTAAAAGGTCACTTAAAAATTCAACACATCAACCTTTGATATTGGAAGTTAGCTATGGCCAGAGACTCCTACACAACAATAAAGGATCATAAGAGTACATGAACACCACATGACCCAAGATAAAGTTCATGTAAACTGGAGACAAAGGAAGAGTAAGAAAATAAATGGGTACCTGAAGGGAGAACACAGTTACTTTTACACTGAAAAGTAGCCCAAAGTTTATCTGTAGTTAACTAATTCTCTCATCTGATAATTCTTGATTCCTAAAAAATTGTTTCAGTAACAATGGTACATTCCTCTTGAAGAACAGGTTAGTAAGTACTAACTGGGAAGAAATTAATTAATTTTGGAATATCAGTTACATCTTTTCAATGTTTGTTCCTCCAAGAAGGTAGAGTACAGAGGTAATTATTCTGGAGGCTAGCATTAATCATTTTCTGAAATTTGTTTATCTGTCAGGAAACTATATGTACTTAGTATATGTGTAAATATACTGTCCCTGAATATATACATAATGTTGTTGTATTTAGGAGGTTGGATTCAGTGGCCTCTAAAATCCTTTTCTTACTCTAAATGTATAACCCTATGTTGGAAAAAGATACACAGATACACACACACACACACGTAAGTGCGCACATACACATGTATGTATATGTCTGTGTGTATGCAGTCATATACACACACACAAAAATTACATATCAAAAATCCTACTCCACCAATCTACAAATTTTCCAAGCTAAAATATTTCTAGCTACCCTCTGTAACTATGAGCATGGAATTAGGAAAGGGGTAGAATAAAACGATACAATTTTAAAACTGTTCCATTGTTTTTTCTTCTACAATCCTAAGCCTTTTCACCTTTTTTAGGACTGGGGAGAATTTTTCAACATGATATCAGTGGTTTTGGAGTCTAGCACCTGGGTTCAAGACCTGGATCTGCTTCTTGTTACCTATGGCAGGCAACAGGGCAGGTGGTCTATTAACCTCTCTGGGCCTCAGTTTCCTCTTCTGCAAAATGCTGAGTTCGTTTAACTAAAGTCTAAGGTCTCTTCCAGTCCTAAAGCTATGATTCTATGTCCTTTAACTGAACTTGTGAAATAAGTCCCATTAAAGCAGGAGAAAAACTGTCATAAGGTAACAACAGTAGCCTTGGGCATTTTTTTAAAGTATTATCCAGCCTTATTACTAAATGAAGTTTTAGAAACAGGATGTACATGACAAATGCTGCTATGTGTTTTCCTATTTCCTTGACTACTCATATATTTATCTATACAAATACAATTCATGAATTACTTGGCCCCAGAAAACAGATTGCAAACTTTCCACTACATCTTTAAGGTGACTCTATAAATTAATTTTTAAACATTATGCATATAACAGATAGTATGACTTATAACAAGTTGTGATCTATATGGAATGGTAGTGAACCGTGTCAAAAAGGTGTTAAAAAATGTAGTTACAGGCTCAAGCCTATTAGTTGAATTAAAATACAGAACGATATTTTTAAACCCTACTCATGCTCTAATCTCTTTAAAGCAGCTTCTTAACCTGAGGTACATGAATTTGTTTTTTTAAAATACTTTGATAACTGTTTTTCAATATGACTGGTTTCTTTTGTGATCTATATATTTTATATTATGCATTTAAAAACATTATTCTGAAAAGGGGTGCACAGGATTCACCAGAGTATCAAAAGGGACTATAATACAAAAAAGACTAAGAACCTTTGCTGTAAAAAGGAGGACAGAATTATGGTGAAAATGTAGAAAGGAGTGAGCATGTGAATTAATATCACTCTGAGAATGATCCACTTGGCTGCTTCTGGTTTCAAAGAAGAATGAATAGGAAGTGGGAAAGGAAATGATTCAGAGGAGAGACCTGCTCCTATGAACACAGCCAGATTCCCAATGTCCAACGGTAGACATGGTAGACTTCAAACATACCATATTCAAGACGAAAACACTATTGCATGGTACTTGTATTTGCCACTGCTTCTCATCGATTATAAATAAAATTTACATGAGTATAGGCAATTTAGTAGTCCAACCAAGGCCACAGACATTAAATATATGTTTCTTTTATACACAGAACTGTTGTAACACGAGGATATGAATATATGCATCTATATGAGAAGAACTGTTAAAGAGATCAATCTTCTGAAGAGAGGAATCTGGTCAAGTGCTCATATCATTCTGACAGTGTATTATATCTCATGCTTTTCTGCTGTTGCTGTTGCTGCTGCTAAGGGTTTACTGATCCACTCAAAGTTCCCAAGAGATACTGAAGAAGTTGCACCACAATGGCTTCACTTCTCTCTTACAATAAACAGAGGCTGTTACTAAGGAACCATCCATGTGTCCTCTTGGGAGGCACACTGCAAAAGGCCTCTCTTTTACCTCACTACTGTGATGTCATTTACAGTTAATATATCCTTATGAGATAAGTTGTCATTACATTATTATCCCAGTCTATTTGTCCATCTTCTTCAAAGAGTCACATGAATTCCCAGTAAGGTACTAGAAGGTATACTGAATCATCAAAACCAAGTAATCAGGATAAAAAAAAATATGATGTCAGAAAACTGGGGCCTGAATCTCAAAAGTACAGCAATTCCATCTTCTCCAAATCTTGCTCCTGCAGCAGAGCTGTTTCTCTTTAAATCACATAAGTTAGAAGAATTCTGTTCCACTCTTGCCATAGAATGTTACATGATGTTATAAATTCTAACAAAGGATGGGGTCTTAAAGTGTCACCATATTCCCTAATAGAGTAAGGATGTGGCTCTCTTCAAAGCCACTAGTGTTTCTACTCTTAAGAAATAAAAGGAAAGGATACAGTTATCTTTAAGAAAAGAGAAAGAAAAAAGTTCCTCCCTGAGTACTAAAGAAGGAGGGGGGGGGGTTGGCATGGAGGGGAGGGGCACAAGAGAGAACAAAAAAAGCATGAAATTAAAGTTTTCAACATTTCCATTTTAATGAATCAATTGAAAAATCACTAAATGAATGTTACAAAGAAGTTTACTAGTAGATTCTACTTTTCACTTTAATTATTCCTGGTGGCTCAGTGAATAGAGCACTAGACCTGTAGTCAGGAAGATCTGAGTTCAAATCTTGCCTCAGACAGTTACTAGCTGTGTGACACTGGCAAGTCACTTAAAAAAAAGAAAAGAAAAAAAATCGCTATTTCCCTCAGATTCCACATCTGTAAAATGTGCATAGGAGATAATATTTGTAAAGCTATTAGTAAATCTTAAAGCACTGTATAAATGCTAGTTACTCTAAAGACTAATTTCAACTACAAAATAGCACGCTGTCTAATGGAGTTAACATCCTCATGAAAACCTCTGGCAATATTAATTACTGGATTAATTACTACAATTTGAATCATGTGATATTTAGCATAAATCAATTAAAAAGCATTTATTAAGCACCTATTCTGTAACAGGTACTGGGCTAAGTATTTGATACAAATAAAAGAATGAAATAATTCCTGATCTCCTAGAGCTTACTCTTATTAATATCTATTAAATGGTTCCAGAAAAATATCATTTCTAGTAAAAAAAAAAAAAAGCATTATTATGGACAATTAGCTTCATATAAATATTTTATGAATTGGTAAATGGCTGAACAGTGTCACAATGGGATTTCACAAGTTTATATGAGCCTGTTTATGATGATGCATTAAGACATTAATGAGAAACGTGGATCAGCATAACCTCATGAAGGCTATGACCATACACAACAGTTTTACCCTCCAACGGCAAGTCAAGAATTCTATTAAGTGAATTCAAATGTTTTAATTAAAAACAAAAAATTTAAATTTTAGATAACAAAAACCTCTCTAATCTTTGAAATAAGATTAGTGGCCTCCAATTATTAAAAATAAAAATATTTATATTCAGTGAAATTATTTTTAAGAGTTCTAAAGCAGATTTAGAGCCTTTCCAAAACAGTAATGTTGTTATTTCATTTATTAACTGGAAATGGTAACGAAATAAACTTCTACACCAGGGGGGAATTACTGTACATTATTTCATTAAGTAAAGAATAAATATTAACAGACTTATATCATCTAAAGAGCTGACAAAATAATTATTTAGAAACAAAATTTTATTTTTCCAATGAGGTGTGATAGCATCTTAAAAATCTACTAGACTGAAGAAAGAATAATTTCATTAAAAAATTCACATCTCTCAAAAAAAAATCACAAAAAATAGTCCACATAGGCCTACAGGAAAAGTAATACATTTCTTACACTGAAAATTATTCTTACTTTTGAGTTGATTAAAGAATATCGCATTTTATAAAATTTAACCTCTATGACCCTCACAACATCCCTGTGAGGTAGGTGCTAGTTTTCTCATTTTACAGAAGAAAAATATGGCAGTCATAGGGGCTTAACAAATTTTTGGGGGATGGGGAGGAGTCACAGTAAAACTGGATTTCATCAATTAAATAAGTGCCCTGTCCAGACAAAAATGGCTTAAAATATTATATATGAATTATCGCTGAAAAAATAAGTGGTAGATACAAGAAAACCTTAATTCCCCCCATTCCCAAACCCAACCAAAAAAAAAAAGTCATCACAGTTTACCAGTAATCTTGTTAAGACGAGCTCTCTTTGCCTGAAAAGAGTTGCCTTGATTACTTTTCCTCTTGTGTGATAACACGCTCTCTGGCTGTGGAAAGACCATCTTTGGAACAGTCTCTACGTGGAGGCCTACTATTAATGAAATACACATATATGAGTTTATCAATAAATTTAAAATTAAAGCACACAAACATCTCATCTTTTAATGACAATACAAAAAGAATATTTTGTGCATAAATTTCATATTTCTTGAGGAGGTTAAAACAAAAGGCATCTGGACTTTTCTGACAGTATACCCAATCTTGTCCAGACTGACCAGAACATGGCACATGCCTGAATCCAGTATTCATTCCTCATATTCTAAAAGCAGGAAAAGAGAGAATCCTAATTTTAGATCATCTTGGTTATATGAATTACTTTGACTAGCCAAAATTTGCAACCAAAAAAGCTGGCACCAAAAGCACAAAACTGATACGTTTCAAAAGTATGGCAAAAATAATCATTAGCACGTTATATATTATTAATAAAATGTTATTGAGAAATTGATTCCTGGGCCAAGAAAATCAGAGTAAAAATGCCTTTCCATACCAGATGGCCACCCAGAAAATAATTTTTATATCCCCTTCCACAGGCATTGCTATGCATTTACCAAGAACATTACAGTCTATAATCGAGGTGTCAAGTTTGCAGTACCCGATGTGGCCAGCAACCTCCATGATTAAAATGTAATCAGGAAATAGCAAACAAAGTTAAAATACAATATAATACAGATCATGTTAATATGTGATGTTCTATGTCAACATACAGCCACAGGGATTCTTATGTAGAATTTAGTAGCCTTTATTTGAATTTGACACCACTGATCTACAAGTTACTTAGGATATATACTTGGTCAGGAAATATCTCCCAACCAGGGAATCGACAAACAGAACCTTGATATATAAGCCATACGAGTTGATAATCATGGTGTCTAGGGAAAAAATAGTCTAATGCAACACCTTGTCGTATACAATTCTTGGTGAACGGAGTACACAGTTTGAATTTACCACCAAAGAAAGAGTAAACATGAGAATTCTTTTGTACCAAAAGTTTCACTTGATGTTGGCAGTTCTTCCTTTTTCTCAACTTCTTGTATGGCTGTAGAGGTTGATGTTTCCTCTTTCTTTGAAGATATTTTAAACCATTTTCTTTCTTCTTTATCTTTATTGCTGTTTGCACTGGTTCGAGGCTTACTCCCTGTTTTGTTCTTGGCTGCTGCAGCAGCAGCTGCTTTCACTAAAGCTATCCAATCCTCCAAAAAAGAAAAACAAAAATATGTAAAATATTTAAAATTATTCAAGAAAAAGCAAACATTTTTACTAATTAAAGCAATTTTAAAGAAAAAAAATTATAAAATATCTCTTGAAATATATTTTGACAATATTACCAAAGTCAGGGATTTTGCAGGTCTTCCTTTTAATTCCCTATTAAGTTGACTGCATAATCATCAGTAAACTGTTAAAATATCAGGTCCTTGGTGACTTTAAGCCTTCACATTACTTAAGACTTCAACAAGAATATAATCTGACTTACTCCAAGAAACCTAAGTCAAATTATTATAAATTTCATGACAAACTGGAAAAGTAGTGAGGTGCTTATGTGCTGGGTTTCATTTCCACTGTACAGAAGGAAGCTCAATAAAGAAAGAACAATAGATTTGTACAGATAATCTGCATCTGAATCCTATTCCTACTACTTACTACTTATGTAACCTTGGACAAATCATTTAACCACTTTGAGTCTCAGTATTCTCATACGTAAAAAGAGGAGAATGCTTTAGATTGTCTCTGAAGTACCTTGCAACTATAAAAATGCTACGATTCTATAATATAATCCTAGTTTAATTTATGAAAAGGGGAAAAAATGAAACAACATTTATGTTTTTATTCCAAAGAAAAGTGAAATGCATTTCTATAGAATTCTATCTCTCTTCCCAGGAGAATGTATTTTTTCAAAATTATAATGATCTGATGGAATATATAATAATATGATTGTTGATATATTTGATTTTTAATTAGTGTATGATTTTCTATTAAAAGCTACACTATAGGAGCAGGTAGGTGGCACAGTGAATAGAGCACCAGCCCTAGAGTCAGGAGGACCCGAGTTCAAATCTAACCTCAGACACTTGACACACTTACTAGCTGTGCGACCTCGGGCAAGTCATTTAACTCCAATTGCCCTGCCTTCCACCCTCCAAAAACAAAACAAAACAACAACAACAAAAAAAACCACACTATTGATCTGAACACCTGATCTGAACACAAGCTAACATTTTAGAAAGACAGTGGATCACTAGTGGATAAATGAACAAGAGATATGAGCAAATAGTTCTCAAATGAAGGATTGAAAATCGCTAGCAACTATAGAGAGGATTGCTTCAAATCACTAAAAATAAGAGAAATGAAAATGAGAAAAGCTCTCAAAATTCACCTCATACCCAGCAAATTGATAGAAATGATAAACTTATATTAGTTAATATTGCTGGAGGTATGAATGACTCTAACTATTCTGGAAAGTCATTGAGATTGATACTAAGTGACTAAAATATCTGTGCCCTTTGATATCCCATTTATAGGCACATATCCCAAGGAGGTTTTATAAACGCAGAAACATCCCATACACACAAATAACATCACTTTTTGTCCTGAACAAGAAAGAAAGCAGATGCTCATTGACTGAAAATGGCTAAACAAATTTTGGCACATGGAAGTAATGAAATATTATTACACTACAAGAAATTATTAATAAGATCACAAAAGCAAAGTGAAATGGAACTAAGAAAACAATATATACAAGGACTTCAACAAAAAATGGGAAGAACAAAAAAAAAGAAAAACAAAAAAACCCTCTGAAATTGACTGTTATGCAATTATAATGAACTTGGCTCCAAAGAAGAAAAAGGAAATGCATCTCTCTCCCTTTTTTTGCAGACATCAGGGACTTTAGGGATGGAATACTACATGCAATGTTGGATTTGGCTGATATGTTGGTTAGTTTTCCTGAATTACTTTTTTTCTTTTTTACCTTTGTTATGAGTGATAGCTGTCTAGGTGAGGGAAAGTAGAAAAAGTAGGGCATTTGAGAAACAAGGGAGAATGTAATAGGACGAGATATTCAGCTCAATGGCTATAGAAACTCCATGATAAAATAGTTTGAAAATCCAACTGCCAAACTGGATTGCCAAATTGACCATTACCAAATACTTCTATGACTGTGAGGTAGTTATAAAAGTACTTTTCACTGAATAATACTAAACCACTTCCTCCTCCACAGATTTTTGCTGTTAAGCACATATTGCTCAAATTTGTTAATTAAAAAAGTATAATAAAGGACAGGTGGAGGTGAAAATGAAAGGTTTTGCAGGTAATATGTCAAAGGCAAAGGGCAAAGAAGTGAAATCAGAAACAGAACTTGGGGATTTTAAAACTCAGATCCTTCACAAAAATTCCACCTGATGCTTCATTGTGGAATGAAGATGACCCTGAGTTCTCAAAGGCTATTCCAGTAAAGCATAAGTTTTAGTAGCATCTATGTTGGAAAGGGAAAAGTACATAGGATGTCCATTGTCTAGCCTCGCTAAGTATGGAGAGGTTCATCAACAGTAGGCTGGTCACTAGAAGACAAATCCTTTGGACGATGCATCCGGTGGAAAAATATGAAAGTAACATTGGGCCTGAACAGTCCTCTTCTACTCCTCACTAATCATCATGGAGTGGCCAAAGAGAAGGTAGAGGGTGTTGCGAATAACAAAAATTTTAGTCTACCAATAAACACTGACAACTGATGGTACTCTAAATGTGGGAGAGACCTTGTGATATAGAGGACAAAAAATCATCTTTGGATTTGAGAATACCATTGTTAAGCCCTGTACTTGTGTGACATTGGGCATTTCATGTGTTTACCTTTCAGTGGTCCATGCAACTCTCTGAATCTGTAAGCTATAAATGAATTGCTGGTTGGTAGAAAGTTTTCACACCAGGTGTTGATATACACTAATGAAATCAGAACCAGGGCAAAAAGGAAAAGAAGATCTAATTATGATGTGAAATCCTTATCCAAAAACCAGTATGTTGACATATTAACAAAGTAACTAATCAATTTTGACAATCCCACTTACAAATGAAACCAAAAGACATGATCAATTTTCAACTAAACAGAAATATGGCTCACAAGTTCTTCCTGGAGAGATATCATCTTGATCCCAAGGACAAAAAGAAACATAATTTCACTGGATAATTGATCATTTTGCTTTTCAATAGCCTAAGCTAAAAAGCTTCCATGAATTGACTGCAGATTATGAACCAATAGCATGTGTGACTAGACAGACAGACAGACAGATACACACACACAAATCCACTGATGATAAATGATGACTTTAATATGAATGTGAACATAAGAAAGCCAAAAAATTTGATAATATAGTTCAGAATAAGAATTAAAATGTATCAAAGGCTATAGTCTACTTAGAATGCCTGATACAATGTTTTGTTTTCAAAAGCAGGCAGATGTAGAAATAACACATACTGGATAACCTCCTCCTCTTCCCCCATGAAAATGACAATAGCAATTCAGAAAAGAAATAACTAACTACTGATATAGCTATCATTTCTAAATCAATTGTGGGTACTTGGGTGGTCAGACCATAGTATGAAAGTCAAGGTCAACAAACAAGAAGAAGAAAAGGCAAAGAATGATAAGACAACACTAGGGGTAATTAGAACAGCTCCAACTTTCTCTATTAAAAACCAGATACTAAAGCTGAAAAAGTAAAACCCCATACACTAAAGCCAGAAAAAAAAAAAAAACTGAAAATATTTTTAAAAAGCAACACTAGGGGCAGCTAGGTGGCACAGTGAGTAGAGCACCTGCCCTGGAGTCAGGAGGACCTGAGTTCAAATTCAGCTTCAGACACTTGACACACTTACTAGTTGTGTGACCTTGGGCAAGTCACTTAATCCCAAATGCCCTGCCTTCCCCCTGCAAAAAAAAAAAGGCAGCACTAGGATTGATTACCATTTCCTAAAGAAGCTTAGCTAATGTAATCACCACAGTGTCTAGGCCAAAAGAGCCCTGAAACTACCTCACCCAGAAAACGTGATCTCTTTTTCAAGCTTAAAGACACAGCAGCCAGGAAAACAAAAGGTTGGTATATGAAATCGCCTGCAAAACATTACAGAAGAGGATGGTAGAAAACTAAAAGCAGTATCTCCTTTTAAAAGAAGGAAAAGTGGTAGAGGTAAAAATAAATTTGCACAAGGCTTGGCAAGATGCAACCAAACCAGATCATCCCACGGAAATTTACAGATAAAAATGAAGGAGAACAAAAGATTCTCTAAATTAAATCAGCCAGAATTTTTATTTTATTATAAATGGTACCATCAATGGTATTATCAAATGGTACACAGACAAATACTGTGCTTCTCAACATGGGGACACAAACCCAGGTTATTACTTCAAATCTAACACTCCTTCTACAGCATTTCTATCAAGTGAATAAAAAACAAAGGAGATGTATGTTATGTTCATGAAAGATATGTATGTTTGCCTTTGTCATGGAGAGTGGCCTACACTGTAGGCAATTAGAAGAGGGATTTCCAGGAGGCAGAGCCAAGATGTCAGAGTAATGTCAGGGACTGGCCTGAGCTCTCCCCAAAACCCCTCGAAATATCTTTAAATAATGATTCTAAATAAATTCTAGAGTGGTATAACCCACAAAAAGACAGAGTGAAACAATTTTCCAGCCCAAGACAATTTACAAAACCAGAAGGAAAGATCTATTACTTCAGGGTGAGAGAAGAAGGAAGTCCAGTGCAGGCTGCATCAGCACAGACCTGGCCCCAGCAAAGCAGGAGCAAGCTTTCAGGCAACTGAATCAATGGCAGCAGTGGTGGTTTTCAGACCTCTCAGACTATAGACAGTAAGGGGATCAGACAAAGGGTCAGAAGTAGATTTACAGGGGTCTCTTTTCTGGCACCAGGGGCAGGACTCTGTTGCATTTTCTTATACTTGGATAAGGGTCACAGTTCTGGGTCTTAGTCCCAGTGACAGGAGGAGCACTAGCATAGTAGAGCTTGCAACCCCAGGGGAGCAGGACCCTGGTCACAGAAAGGCCAAATGGTAAAAGAGGTACAAAAATCCAATAAAGAGAAGAATAAAGCAGAATTGTCCAAATGGAAAAAGATATACAAAAATTTACTGAAAAGAACTCTTAAAAAGTAGAATTGGACAAATGGAAAAGAAAGCATAAAAGCTCACTAAAGAAAATAATTCCTTAAAACTTATACAAATGGAAGCTAATGACTTTATGAGACATCGAGAAACAATCAAACAAAATTAAAAGAATGAAGAAATAGAAGAAAATGTGATATATCTCACTGGAAAAACAACTGACTTGGAAAACAGGTCCAGGAGAGAGAATTTAAGAATTATTGGACTACCTGAAAGTCATGACCAAAAAGAGAGTTTAGACATCATCTTTCAAAAAATTATCAAGGAAAATTGCCCTCATATTCTAGAATCAGAGGGTAAAATAGAAATTGAAAGAATCCACTGATTACCTCTGGGAAAGACAGACTCAAAATGAAAACTCCCAGGAATATTATAACCAAATTCCAGACCTCCCGGATCAAAGAGAAAATACTTCAAGTAGTCAAAAAGAAACAATTCAAATATCATAGAGCCATAGTCAGAATAAAACAATATTTAGCAGCTTCTACATTAAAGGATTAGAGGGCTTGGAATATGATATTCTAGAGAGGAAAAGAACTAGGATTACAACCAAGAAATCACCTAACCAGCAAAACTGAATATAATCCTTCAGGAGAAAAAATTAGACATTCAATGAAACAGAAGATTTCAAACATTCCTAATGACAAGACAAGAGCTGAATAGAAAATATGACTTTCAAATTCAAGATGCAAAAGAAGCAAAAAAGGTAAACAGGAAAGAGAAATCATAAGGGATTCAATAAGGTTAAACTATATTCCTAAAGGGGAAAATATTTATAACTCCTAAAAACTTTCTCATTATTAGGGTAATTAGGAATATACATAGACAGAAAGCAGAAGTGTAAGTTGAATGTGATAGTATGACTATCTAAAAAAAAAAAAAGAAGAAAATTAAGGGATGAGAAAGAAGAATGCACTGGGAGAGGTAGAATGGTATAAATTATCTGACATAAAAGAGGCCTGAAAGAGATTTTATACTGGAGGGGAACATATGAACCTTACTCTTGCTGGAATTGGCTCAAAGAGGGAAAAATATACATATTCAGTTGGGTGTGGAAAACTACCTTGCCATCTTGCCATACAGGAAAGAAGGGGATAAGAGAAAGAGGGGAGAAAGGTAGCTCATATAAGGGAGGGCAGTTTAAGGGAGATAAAAGCCAAAAGCAAAACACTTCTGGGAATGGGCAGGGTAAAAAGAGAGAGAAAGTAGGATAAACAGGGAAAATAGGAGGGAGGGAAATAGAGAACTACATAGTTCATAATCATTAATGTGAAAAATTTTTTTACAGGGGGTTTCTCTGATAAAGACAACATCTCTCCAACATATAGAAAACTGAGTTAAATTTATAGAAATAAGAGCCATTCCTCAACTGATAAATGGTCAAAGGATATAAACAGGCAGTTTTCAGACAAAGTAATCAAAGCTATCTATAGTTATAAAAAAAAATGCTCCAAATCACTATTAATGAGAGAAATGCAAATAACAACAACTCTGAGCTTAGAATCAGATTGACAGAAAAGGAAATATGACAGAAAAGGAAAATGGAAAATGACAAATGTTGGAGGGGATGTGGGAAAATTAAAACACTAATGTACTATTAGTAAAGTTGTATTCGACTGTTCTGGAGAGCATTTTGGAACTATGCCCAAAGGGTTATAAAACCATGCATACCCTTTGACCAAGTAATACCACTAGTAGGTATGTATCTAGGAGATAAAAAACAAAAAAGGAAAAGGACCTACGAATACAAAAATATTTATAGCATCTCTTTTAGTGGTGGTGAAGAAGTGGAAATTGAGGGGGATGTCCACAATTGGAGAATGGCTGAGCAGGGTGTTGTATATGATTGCAATGGATATGCTTCAAGAAATGATGAGCAGGATGCTCTCAGGAAAACATGGACTTACATGAATTGATGCAAACTGAAATAAGCAGAACCAGAAGAACACTGTATACAGTAAGAGCAAAACAGTATGATAATCTACTATGAACAGCTTAGCTATTTTTACCAATATGATGATCTAAGACAACTCTATAGGATTTATAATAAAAGGTGCTATCCATATCCAGAGAAAGAACTGGTAGTAGAGCCTGAATGCTGATCAAAAATATTTTTTCTTTACTTTCTTTACTTTGGAGGCTTTTTTTAGTCTGTGTTTTCTTTCACAGAATGACTTACACGTAAATGTGTTTTGCATGACTTCTCATGTATTACCTATGTCAAATTACTTTGCCTCCTCAATGCAGGGGGGGAGGGAGTGGGAAAATTTGGAACTCAAAATTGGAAAAATAAAGAGGAATATTAAAATTGTTTCTACATGCAATTGGGAAAAAATAAAATATTAAATAAGACTTAGGAAAAAAAAGAAAAAAAAGAGGGATTTCCTCTGTTTGATAAAGTCCTTCACATGTTATTGTCAGCATCTAACATTATACTGATTGCATTAAGCTTCAGAATAAAATAGGACCCCCTCCATAAAATTAATGACCATTCAAGAGAGACTCAAACCAAATGGATGAAAAATGTCTATTGCCTAAACTATGTCAGGCAGCTAGATGGGCAGTCCACTGGGTTAGTCCATCAGTATATATATTTTGGATAGACATTACATATGGACAATGCAGTCCATAAATGAATCATGGAGGTGAGAAAGAGAACAGTCTAGAACTCAGGGTGGGGAACCTGAGGCCTCGAGGCCATATGTGGCCTTCTAGGTCCTTGGGTGCTGCTTCTTGACTGAGTACAAGTTTTATAGAACAAATCCTTTTATTAAGGGGATTTGTTCTGTGAGGTTTGGATTCAAAGGGCTATCCTTGAGGACCTATAGGGACACATGTGGCCTCGAGGCTGAAGGTTCCCCACCCCTGGTCTAGATCATAGGATTACAGATTTAAAGCTAGACCTGAGAAACCATCTAGCCCAATCCCCTCATTTTATGGATAAGGAACTGAAGCAAGAAAAGCAAAGGGATATGCCCAAGGTCACTCAGGAAATAAGTAAAAGAAGTAGGATTTGAACTTGGGTCTTTCCTCCCTCTTTTACAGCCTCTTTTCTACTGTACCAGACTTAAAAAACAATGCATGAAATTGCTCGACGTTGGAATTGTAGGCTTTAACAAGCAACCGTATATACCAAGCAAATAACTGTTGACTGTCACTTATTAAACAAGCAGCTGAGGTACAGAAGGTTTTAGGATACACAACCTTTTCGAGGAAGCTAGCTTCCAAAATGAAGTGTGTGAAGTTAATTAGTAGAAAAAGAAATGAAAAGTAAGCTACACCATTTGACAAGCTGGGTATAGCCAACTTCTGCTCAGAAAGGAATATGAACAATCCTGGAAATGAGTTAGTCAGTCAGTCAACTAGCATTTACTAAGTATCTACTATGTGTCAGACATAGTATCTACATGTGTCAGACATGTGCTAGGTACAACAACACTAGTTTAAAAGCACACCTCAAAAATAGGATGTATACTTAGAAATATGTTGTTGTTGTTCAGTCATTTCAGACGTGTCCAATTCTTTGAAACAAGATCTTGGGGTTTTCTTGGCAAAGACGTTGGAGTGGTTTGCCATTTCCTTCTCCAGCTCATTTTCCAGATGAGGAAACTGAGACAAACAGGATTAAGTGACTTGCTTGGGGTCACAAAGCTAAGTAATTATCAGAAGCTGGATCTGAACTCCTGATCCAGGTCTGGAGCTCTATCCACTGCACTATCTAGTTGATCCTAACTTAGAAATGATAAAACATTGAGACAATACTCTAATCATATGCAGAATTATATGGAGTAATGTCTGGTTCTGGTTTATATTACTAAGGAGGATGCAGAGACCATCTTGAAGAGCATCTACACCGTCTATCTGTTGACGTAAGAGACAGAAAATGTTTAAATACCAAATGTCATGAAATGTATCCCTAAAGTTTTGGCCTCTAGAACAGAAGAAAACTGACGATTTCATTTTGACAGCACAGTAAACAATGATGGAGAAACAAGATTAAAGAAATAGTTAACATACAAGATTTGTCCAGTAAAAGGTTTGGGGAGACAGGGTAAAGAGAATGATGAGGGGATAGCACATTCTAGGGTAGCAAACTTAGTAAGAGACAGACCTCTCTCAATAACCGATACCTAGGGCTAGGGAAGACATTTCCTGAGATTGAGTAGGCAAGTTAACGAAACTAGAGATGTTTGGTGGGAAGACAGAAAGGCAGAAGACAAGTAGGGTGTCATTCTTCCTCAAGAATACTCTAAGATTTTTTTTCAAGTTCATTTGATTATTGTTTCTGCAAATGAAATGGCCAAATAACTTAAAAGTTACACCACAGCTGTAGGAAGTACAAGACCTTAATTTCTTCACCTATCAAAATAAGGAGGTTGGGCCACATTATTTCTAAGGTCTCTTCTGACTCTAAATGTTCTGTTTCTACTGATCAAGACATGTGGGCTTTTAGCTATAGAAAAAAAAATCCCTTTCAACTACTCACCTCTTTGAGAGCCTGGAAGAAAAGGGCAACTAATGAGACAACGATTTTGAACTTGTTAAATCGGGTGGTCGAGAAGAACCTGTGTGCTCTTTAAAACCTTAAAGGCAGTCAATATTATTATTATTCTTTTCTGGCAGCATCATATAAAAAAAGTGTGCATATGGGCGGCTATCTTCCTGAATTCAAATCTGACCTTAGACACTTACCAGCTGTATGAGCCTGGGCAAGTCACTTAACTCTGTTTACCTCAGTTTCCTCATCTGTAAATGAGCTGGAAAAGGAAATGGCAAACCACTCCAGTATCTTTGCCAAGAAAAGCCCAAAAAGGATTACGATGAGTTGGACAATACTGAAACAACTGAACAACAACAAAAATCATATAAAAGAAAAAGCACTGCAACAGAAGAAGACATAAGTTTGAATCCCACCTCTAACAACTACTTTATCTTAGGCAAATTGGTGAAGCTCTCTCAGTCTCAATGTCTTATCTATAAAAGTGAGATCAATAGGAAATTATCTTGGAGCCAAGTACTGTGCTAGGCACTGGACAATTAAGTACAAGAAACTAAATTTCCCACTCACAGAGAGCTTACAGGATAGTAACAGCTGCATTTCTTACCTCAAAGTATTTACAAGAATCAAACAGAACATGTGTAAAGGGTTATATAAACATCAGGTATTAATATAATTATTTTCCTTCATGTACCAGAAGCAACTAGGTGAATTAACTTGATCCTTCTGTTGTGAAAACAGGTTAACATTGGCACTGACCTTATTGGTGAGTTTTAAGTGTTTAACAATTCTATGATTTTTAACAACCATATTATCCCACCAAATATCTCTGGTTTCATTAGCTTTACTCAGTTTTCTTTACTAATCTTCAGGACCCCAGCTTGTATAATGCCTTTTCCTGCAGAATTGTGTTTTTTCTTACTTGCAATTTCAAAGCACACAGAATAACCTTCCTAAAGGAACATCTAGCAAGATACAAGTGAGGTTGAGGGGTGAAGTACAAAGAACTAGACAAGATAAATAGGTCTGGTCTCAGGAGGCTTGTTAAATTATTTATGTTATAGCAAGAACTCTCAACCAAGAAAGGAAAGTTTGGCTATGATACATTCTTGTTACTGCAAAATGATCTGTTGGTTTTATTGTTTCAAAGGGTTGTCTATGATATCCTGAGGCACCTAAAATGTAAGGGGTGCTTCTTAGAAAGGTAGTATTTAAAGTATTCCACAGTCTAGATTTCACACACCTTTCCAAAATTATTTCATATTACAGTACTCCCTTAAATGAGCTTACTGTCCAGTTAAAATGGTCTGCTAGCTCTTTTCTGAAGACATTCCTCCTCCCTGCCCACTTCTGGACTTTTACATAGCTGGGTCTCCAGTTCTAGAAAATCCTTTCATTTTCTTGGCCTCTTAGAATCCTTTGCTTCCTTCCTATTTGTTTACATATGGTATACCCCAAGTCCAGTAGAATGTAAACTCCTATAGAGCAAGGATTATTTTTGGTTTTGTACTTCTTGCATAGAGTGACTTGTATGGTGGACACCTAATATTTGTTGAATTGATCTTCAAAAACATTAATATTTAACTGAATTAGAGGTAGTTGTCATGTCCTTGTGAGGTAAACAAGATAAGCAAAAGAAGTATAAGGACTTCTCTACTACCTTCCTCTGAAGATGGACCCACAAAGCCCAAAGATAAAAGGTATTATGGCTCAAACTTACCTCCTCTAATTAATGATGATGATGGCTGACATTTACATAGCATCTACTATACGCTGGGCACTGTGCTAAGCACTTTACAGAGATCTGCTCACTTGATTCTCACAACAAGCCTGAGGGAGTTGCTAGGCCTTTTTTTCTAGTCCAGGTCAGAAATGACAGTTAAGAGAAATCTGTCAATTCTCCACCTCTCTCTCCCACAATTTTTCCATTGTTATTGCTGCTATGACTTTTATGACTGTATTGTTCTCAGAAAGTGAGAGAATCAAGTCCTTCTTATAGTGCAGTGTCCCTCGAGTTATCATTTTTTCTCTTCCTCTCCAGAAGGACTTCACATCCCCACTATTCCACTTCAACAATTTCCATATGCGAACTTGTCCAATTAAGGACATAGGTTTCCTAACTTCTATTTCCCAAAGAAATGCTTTTAAGTTAATTAATACTAGACTTTCGCTAATGAAAGGATGAGAGTTAGCTTCAAGGGTGTCACAAAAATAACACTTTTCAGACTTCACTGAAAGTTTCTTGTTTTTTGTTTCTTTCACCCTAAAGCTTATTGAAAGAGTACAACATGGGCATTTCAGGAGGGCACTGATATCTTTGTACAATAGCTTTATCATTTAGAGTAACTTATTTACTCTTTATAAAGAACCAATCAAAATCTAGAAAACACCAAGCTCAAGATTTAAATTCCCTGTGCCTATACAACCATTATTAGGACTTCCTAATCTCAAAACGAGCATGCCTCACCCATTGTTAACTTGTGAGGATACGCATGAAATCAAAATACTGAATAAAATACTTCACTGAAAAATACTTCCTTGTACACGTAATAAAAAAGAGCACAGAAAAAAATTTAGAACTGAAGAAAAAAGGCACACCAACTTTCCTTCCAAACAATTTGTCCTATGAAGTTGTAGAATTCTTATATTGGATTTAACTTTAACATGTAATATACCATGTAAATACAAAAAGTGTTAAAGTTAATTTTTAAACTGATTTTTAAATACAGTAATATTGGCAAACAGCAAATATAAAATTATTTGTGTTTTGGGTCGTTATGGCAAATTGCCTAAAAAAAGTCTAAAGCCACTTATTATTATTATTATTATTGTCTTTTGGGGGCATATGACTAATCAGGATAATAAAATTTTATTTTTAAAATGGTTTAAGTCAATAATGAACCTTGTTTTACAAATTGTTAAAGTATCTTCCCCCTCCTACATTACATTTTTTCCACGCAAAAATTGAAGAACTCACAGTATTTCTGAAATAATGAAATTCTAAATAATTTTTGAAAAAAAATTTGTGTACACATGCAAACGTACCAATGGTTCTGCTTCGAAAGTACTTCTAAATCTGCCCTTTAAATTAGTAAGTTTTGCAGTCCTAGCAAGGGAAAATTTGCTAGTGGGAGCTGTCTACAATTCTTCCATTTTACAAATATTGAAGAGTAAAAAATATCTAGTTGCTTGAAAAATAAGTTTCATAATTTTCTTGTGCAAGAAAACAATTTAGGAGCAAATTTTAAGACAAAATCTTTAGCTGATTAGGATTTATTATGTAATGCCAATAAATTGACACACAATTATTTTTCAGTGTCCTTGCAGATAGTCTGTTACAAAAACTATCACTTTCCACAAAGTACAAAGAAACATTAGACCACTATGCAATCTCTAAACTCCAAAAAGACTATTTTACCGAATTTCCAAATTTAACACTTTTTAAATTACTTTCTAGTGCTTAATTGTAGGTCCAGGTGCTGAAAATCCCAAATAACAGCAGAATATAAAAAGTATTATTTTAATCTTCTACTGGCACCTTTTCTTTCCAGGATTTCAAGAAGTATATTTAACAAATGTGTAAGTGATTTTAAATCACACCCCAAATTCTCTTATGAATGCTTAATATTCATTCTTACTCTCAATTTTAACAAAGTATTAACTAAATTGATCATATCATATTATATCGGATACAGTAACCTATGAGAAAACAGCCTACAGAGGGTCAGGTAAGCGCCTTTTAAGAAAGCTACATTAGTATGACTTGGGGTAGGGAAAGAGGATAAAAAGAAAACTCAATATAAAATTTTATAGTAAAAAATAACTTTCAAAGCCACACTATATACTGTAAAAAGAGGCACTTACCTGACTTCCCACAGACTGGTTCCACGCTCCAGCTGGGTCGATAGGACAACACCAGCTTAGTGGATGCTGGGATTTCACCTGGAACAGAAACTAGTGACCTATAACTTTAGCAGGTCTAAAACCAAAGAAGCAAATATCATGTGTATAATTTCTGTGACATTCAAGACCTCACTTACGTGCTGCTATTTGGGGTTATCAGCACATAACCCTACAATTAGTTTATTCTTTAAAAACAAATAGCTCTAGGTCACCATTCATGAATGCCTTTTTAGTCCTCAATAGATAAAAATGATTTAACTAAGAATACTGAACATTCTTACCTGCCCTTTGGCATCCTCTGGCATGGCTTTAATGTGCATCCTTTTTAAACATCGAATAACTCCATCATAGAATTGTACTGTAAATGTTCCTGAAACATGATTAATTTCATTAATTACAAAATCCAGCCATCAGGTACAACGACCCTTAAATCTAACTAGCTGTCCACTGAGAGAAAGAAACACTGCATGACTACAACAGTTGAGTTCACAGTGATGCTGAGTGAAGTGAGCAGAACCTGAAGAACATTTTACACAGTAACAGCAGCACTGTGAGATGATCAACTATGATAGACCTAGCTCTTTTCAGCAATGCAAAGATCTAAGACAATTCTAAAAGACTCATGATGGAAAATGCCATTCGCATCCAGAGAAAGAACTATGGAGTCTGACGGCAAATAGAAGCATACTATTTTTCCTCTCTCTCTCTTTTTTTTTTCTCGTGATTTTTCCCTTTGGTTCCATGTTTAATATGATTGTACATGTATAGCCCATATCAGATTGCTTGCTGTCTTTGGGAGGGGTGTGGGGAGAGAGAGAGAGAGGGAGATAAAATTTGGAACTCAAAATCTTACAAATGTGAATGTTGAAAACTATATTTACATATAATTGGAAAAAATAAAATACTATTAAAAGGAAAAAACAAAAACCAAAAACAGTTGAGTTCACAAAACCTCACTGTTGAAAGAAACCTTAAAGGCTATCCAATTTAACCTAAATAAGAACCTCCAGAGTATCATAGCTTATTAAGTCTTCATTCTCAGGACCACTAAAAGACAATTCTATATATTTACTCTTAGACAAAACAATTATAATTCAAAACAAGGAGGTTAATTTTTTTTTTCCTGAAGAGGTATTGTATCATACTTTAGTATAGAGTATAGTATAGAGTATAGTATATAGTATAGAGTATAATTATGATAATCATCATGGAAACAAAATACACATATTCTCTCTCTCTATTTCTCTCTCTCCCTCTCCCCCCTCCCCTATATACATATTACATATGCATATATGTATGTATAAAAATGCTTGATAGTGTCTCCACAAGCATTACTCCATACTCTGAAAGTTAATTCCCATTAAAATGTTGAAAATAATATATAAATCCAAAAATATTAACATGCAGAAAATACATGGAACAGATCTATAATTGTCAAAGGAGCACATTTTATTTGAAAACAGACAAAAACAATATCGTCTAATCCAACCATTCAATTTATAGAGGAGGAAGGAAACTAAGATGTAGAGTGGTTAAATGACTTCACCCAAAGTTATGTAGCTAAGTTAATAACAGAGTGAAATCTAGAGGCCAGGTCTCAACCTTTGTTCATTCCAGTAAACCAGACTGCTTCCAAAGCATCAGAATTCTGTTTATATCTAATGAGAATCATTTATAGTTTAAATAATTTTCTTTGCCTTAATTATATGCAGCTTAAAAAAAGGAAGTACCTCAGTTAAATCTAAGTTCCTGATATGAAATGAAAAACAGAAAGGTAGAAATTCAAAGGCATTCATTTGCACATAGGCACTAGTATAATTGGCACATTTGTTAATTGGTGCAGTGTTTGGGTTTGTATCATAACAGTGTTTCATGAGCTTATTTCATCCAAATACTTTAACTAGAAAAATATCACTTGAAAAAATATATTTAATTTGGTATTTTTACTAAATAGAATATAATTTAGTATTGTTAGTAGCTTAATATTTAACATCATGGACATATACAGATAATTTACTTACAGAAGCATATAACTGATCAGTGTTTTAAAAAATAATACACAGGTGCTTAAACAGTACTACAATTTAAAGTCAATAATTCCAAGTCCACTACCTTTAGTGAAATTGTATTCTTTCTGCCTACTGCCACTACATTCAAAAAATTATGTGTGGCTTTGATGGTTCTTGAGATCCCACTTTTGCTATCCAACTTGATTTACTGCTCCTTTTCAAAACATACTTTTCTCTCCAATAAGGTCAATTTGCATACTATGCTTTGCACATATTACATACAACCTCAGTACCATGCTTTTGTTTTTTGTTGTTCCCAGAATACAAAATGTCCTATTTTTAGCTTTTTACCAAGAAAAATCCTATCTATCTATCAAGAACCAATCTTGAGGGTTCCAAGCACCTAGGAAGCTTTTCCTAATTCATTCCACATTTATCTCTTCCTTCTCTAAATACCTAGTGGTCTTAGAATACCTGCCACAAATGGCTCTGCACTTAACAATTCACATGGGTTAATTCGATTTCCCCAAATATATATAAAACTCAAGTTTTGTTGTTATTGTTCAGGCATTTCAGTCCTGTTCAACTCTTCATGACCCCGTTTAGGGATTTCTTGCCAAAGACAGTGGAGTAGTTTGCCATTTCCTTCTCCCACTCATTTGACAAATGAAGAAACTGAAGCAAACAGGGTGGAGTGAACCATCCAGGGTCACAAGGCCAGCAAGTGTCTGAGGACATTTCCTGACTCCAGGACCAGCACTCTATTCACTGCTCCATCTACCTGCCCAAAGCTCAAATACAGGGATAATAACTTACTCTACTTTTATATCCATAAAGCACATATAAATTGCACAGCAAATATTTCTAAAAAGAATGACTAAAAGTTTTGATCACTCACTAAGAGCTTTTTCAACATCAGCAGAGGACCTCACCATATAATGCTGGACAACATTTAATGACATCTTCATTAGCTTTCTACTAATATTAACTTATTTTAAGAGCCTATGAACAAGTGTGACAGGAAGTAGACATAAGAGCTGAAGGAGAAGAGTTAATGACGTGTGCAACATGCACACACACAAATATATGAATGTACATATGTAAAACACCATATCATACATAATTCACAATCATTAAGAGTATTTAGTCTTAGAATTATGGAAAGGGGGTCATCCTTGCTCTTCATTCAAGCAATAAAACTTTCTGGTGAACCCTGCCATGTATGAACATTGTCATAATTCCATTTCCTAAGATGTAGTTGATTATGAACAATTTAATAGTGCTGGATGATGTTCCAGAATTAAGGCTGGGAGCAGACTACAGCCAGATACAACCTTTACCTACAAAGGAGAATCCTCGAACTTTTCCCCTTGTTGCAGCCATGTCAGATGTAATCAAATTACAGTTATCTTTTTTATTACGAGAAACAAAGGCTTAGGGTAATTTGTTCAATTATTCTGACATTCCTAGTCAAGCTGCTGTTATTTTTTTTTCTACTTTACCTTCCTTTCTATATCCCTTTTTAAATTTTTTCTAATACTAATCCTCCTCTCCCCATCTCCACTCCAGTGACTGTTTAAGGCAGAATTTATTTTTCTAGAAAAAGTCATCATTTGTTTGCAAATGACTCTACGTTTATAATTAGCAACTACTAATGACAAGTATTGTTCTTTCCAGTTTATTTTGTAAATAGCACTGCTTCCTCTGGATAATTAATTTCTTTTTTTTTTATTACCATTTCTCACCTTCTAACAATACAAAAGGACATTGTTTCAGTCTTAAGATATGAGAAAAAAGGCGGCAATAAAACAAGGTAGTAGGCTGAAATCCAGACTCAAATACTGCTTTAGATATTAACTGGCTATGTGAAGCAAGTCATTGAACCTTCCAGTTTTCTCATCTGTAAAGTGAGGATAATTCTTGAACTACTTGGTTAACAGGGCTAATTTAAGAAAAGCACTTTGCTAACATTAAATAACTGACATATTAACATCTCTCTGACTACTCCATTGTTTTTTTTTTCCTTCTCTTAACATTTCAATAAAAGTTCAAAATTAAAAAAAAAGAATTCAGGGGGCGGAGCCAAGATGGCGACTGGAAAGCAGTAACCGGCGTGAGCTCCCCTCCAAGTCCCTCCGAAAACCTATGAAAAAATGGCTCTGAACCAATTCTAGAACTACAGAACCCACAAAGGGGCAGAG
>CM053622.1:90130932-90156548 GCA_028646595.1 Phalanger gymnotis
AGATAGGGGTGGAGGTAATCACAAACAAACACTTTTGAAAAGGGACAGGGTCAAGGGAGAAAATTCAGTAAAGGGGGATAGATTAGGAAGAAGCAAAATATAGTTAGTCTTTCACAACATGAGTACTATGGAAGCGTTATACATAATGATACGCATGTGGCCCATGTTGAATTGCTTGACTTCTTAGGGAGGGTGGGTGGGAAAGGAAGAGGGAAGAGAACTTGGAACTCAAAGTTTTAAAAAATAGATGTTCAAAAACAAAAATAAAAATGTTTTTGCATGCAACTGGAAAATAAGACACACAGGCAATGGGGCGTAGAAATTTATCTTGCCCTACAAGAAAGGAAGGGAAAAGAGGATGAGAGGGGAGTGGGGTGATAGATGGGAGGGCAGACTGGGGAACAGGGCAACCAGAATATACATCATCTTGGAGTGGGGGAAGGTAGAAATGGGGAGAAAATTTGTAATTCAAACACCTGTGAAAAGCAATGCTGAAAACTAAATATATTAAATAAAATTTAAAAAAAAAAAGAAAAAAAAAGAGGTCATTCAGGAGCCTGGAATACAGTGGTTGAGATGGAAACCAGATTCAAAGGGGGAAGTAGGCTTAAGAATATGATGGTAGAGGGACAGCTAGGTGGCGCAGTGAATACAGCACTGGCCCTGGAGTCAGGAGGACCTGAGCTCAAATGCGGCCTCAAACACTTGACACACACACTAGTTGTGTGACCTTGGGAAAGTCACTTAACTCCAATTGCCCAGCCTTCCCCTCCAAAAAATAGTTTAAAAAAAAATGTGATGGTAGAGTCATCATATGTATATTTATTTTTATAGAAGTCTGACAGTGAACGGGGGAAAAGAAAAAGATAAGGAAACAAAAGAAAGGGGATAACAAGGTCAACTGAAGGTTATGTTTTGTTTTGAAGGAAAGTAGAACCTTGAACATAGGCTAATGGGAAGAAGCTAGAAGTAGAATAGAATGAGACTGATGATGCATGAGAAAGGTACAGACTGTTAGAGTAAGGTCATGGAAAAGATTAAAGGAAAAAGAAAAGATGGAATAATGGACATGAGGTCTACCTCATCCTCTAACACTGGAGGGAAGGAGAAGGAAGATGAGAGCACTGCTAGATTTAAAAGGAGAGAAGTGGAGAGTGGGGGGAGGGTCATATCAGAGAACCACTCTCTTCTCAATAAAGGCAGAAGGCCATTTGCTGAGAATGAGAGATGTGCCTTTGGAAATATGATGACAGAATAGTTCTGGAACTGATCACTTCTCTCCTATATTATGCTACAAATTTGTCAAAAAAACAACTTTATCTTAACTTTGTTTTCAAGTCCTTACAATATTATAGCACTACCAAGACTACAGCCATTCATTTTCTACATCATGGAAAATGAATTATCTATTTTCTTATATAAGCTTGGATTCAATCATATTTCTAATGCGAATAAAATTCTAGTATGCTTTTGTTTACATAAGGAATCTGGAAATAGTTATCAAATTCTGTAAATACCCTCTTCAAGAAAATAAATGACAAGCAAGGGCAATCTCTCTTCTTTTTGGTGTATCTTTAATGTTTTCCAAAATATCAAGGTATCAGATACTGATAAAGTGTCTAAATATGAAAAAAAAGATATTTAAATTATAAAGTAATGGGGAAAAACAGCACAATACATCAAAAGCACAATTACTTAAAAGCAAGGAATGAATCAACTTTAAAATGCTAATGTTACCAGTCTTTCAATCTATTATTTTTTCAAAAAGCACGAAATCTAGGGTGCTATCATTCAATACTGAATACCTTTAGAAACCTAAAATGAACAATTAAATCCTATATTTGGTTTTCTTTACATGAGCTAAATTGTATTTGCCACAACTAAATGATGATTGTCAGAGTTTTTAGTATCCCCAAATCAATGGGTTTTATTTAACAAGCAGTTATTGGAAAGGCAAATTTTGCCAATATTAATTTTTAGAGTCTTAAATATCTAGCTTTCAGCAATGAGAACAAGTCAGACTTCTGAAGTATTTCTGAATACTTTTAAGCAAAAACCATCACCTTTAAATGTCACCAGTTGAGTTTTCAGTCAAATCCAGCTCACTTTCTAAATGCAGATAACAGACATAGAGAACTGCCTGAACCCATTCTTCATTAAGATACTTCTACTGTGACATACCTACCCTACCTCAGTGATTCTAAACCCCTCTTCCACTGCCATTGTTTAAACTCCATTCTCCAATCTCCAATAACCATTCCTTTATTCCCATCCCCACTCGACCCAACCCCCCAATATCCCACTTTAAAGCTACCCAATTGTTTCACTGTTCTCTCTGGAATGCCTGTTCCACAGGTAATAAACTAGCTTTCATTTTTAACCTGTCCCTTTGTTACTCCTTCCACCTTCCTGTGCTCACTGAGACCTGGGTCTCTCCTGATGACGCAGATTCTCCAGCTACCCTTTCCAGCTCCAGCTGTACATTCACTCATACCCATCAACTCACTAGTTGTGGTGGAAAATTGAAATATTCCCTGCTCCCCCTTTGCCACTTCCAGGCTCTCCTACTATCCCCATCAATCCTCCTCTGAGGTTCATTCAGTCCATATTTATCACCCACTCAAGATTCTGGCATCTGTTTACTAAAGATCTTCAGGACACTTTTCTTCCTATGAGCTCAGTGACTGGCCCATAATCTTTCTCTCCTCTCCAACTTCTGCCCTCATACTAGGGGACTTCAACATACAATATAGATAACTTTTTCAAACACCCTAACCTCAAGACTCCTCACTTTAGCCGTTTTCCATGGCTTCTTCCATCCCACAAGTTCCACACAGGGATTTGTTACATCCTTGACCTTGTCATCACCTGCCATAAATATGATGTTTAAGAACTCTAAAATTCCCTTATCTGATCATAACGTTGTCATTCCATCTCCCCTAATGCATTGCAACTGCAAATTGTGTTCTCTGTCCTCATTTCATCCTCCAATTACTTCATCTCTCAGTTCTTTCCCAAGCCATCAAATTCTGTATAATTACTATTCTTTTCCCTTCCCTATACGATCCCTTTTTGAACCAGTTTAATCCTACACTATCCTCTTCTCTCTAGTCCCTTGTCCCTTTTCCCCACTGAAGATCTTGTCCCTTTCCAAATCACAGCTTTGTATTAATTCCACTATCCACTGCCTTCACTCCTTATTGTGCTGGTGAATGAAGCTGAAGAAAATCACAAAACCTTAATTATTGGGTCCATGACAAATTTATTGTTATGTAATTTCAACTGGACCCTCCCTGCAGCAGGAAACTCTTTTGCAACTGTCTTATTAATTCAGTATACTGTTCACCACCATGATTCTTCTAAACCTTTCCATTCTTCCTCAAAATCTCCCATAGCTCCTCTTCCCCTGAGAACCTTGCTTCATTTCACATCACTTCAACGTCTCTTTTTTCATTCACTTCACATGGAGAAATAGCCCATTTCTTTGCAAAAAGCAAACCCTTATACCTGCACAAGTAACAGTCTTCTCCAACAGACTGCCCATTCTATCACTCCTATTTTTTTCTCACTATTCTTCAATCTTTTCCTGTTTGCAGTTAGTGGCTATTTCCCTACTACCTACAAATATGTCCATGTGTCCTGCCTCCATCCCCAAAAAACTTTCACTTGATCCTCCTCTGTCTCCTAGCCAACAACCCATTTCTCCTCCCTTTTGTGGCTAAACAATTTGAGAAAGTATCAATTATCACTTATCTCTCTCTTATGGTCTTTTCAGTCTGGCTTCTTCCTTTATCGTTCAACTGAAACTTCTCTCCAAAGTTACTAATGATCTCATAATTTCCAAATGTCATGGCCCTTTTTTCAATCCTCATCCTTCTATTTCTCTGTAGTCTTTGACACTATCATCTTCTTCTCTTTGACACTCTGGTGTCTCTAAGTTTTCATAGTACCTCTCTTTCCTGGCTCTCCTGTCAGACAGCTCCTACTCTGTCACCTTTACTGGATCTTAATCCAGGTCACTCCTGACTCCTGCTAAATATAGAGATCCTCCAAGACTCTGTCCTGGGCTCTCCTCTTCTCCTTCTACACTGTTTGTCTTGATGATCTCAGCAGCTCCTTTGGATTCAATTATTTCCGTGTAGATGACTCTCTGATACATTTTTGCAGCTCTAACTTCTGTCCCAAACTCCAGTTTTGCATCTCCAACTTCCTATTGGCCACCTCAAAACTGGATGTCCCATAGAAATCTTAAATTCAACATGTCCAAATCCAAATCCATTATCTTTCTCTTCAAAGCCTCCCTTTTTCCTAACTTTCCTATTACTGTCAAGGGTATTATCATCCCCCCAAACACTCAGCCCCACGAACTAGGTGTCATCCTTAATTTCTTACTCTGTCACTTCTCATATTCAATAAGCGGCCAAACTTTGTCATTTCTACCTTTGTAGCATCTCTCTTATGTATGCACCTTCTGTTCTCTGACACTGCAACCACCTTGGTGTAACCTTTTCATATCAAACCTACGACAGCCCGCTAGTTAGTCCTCTTGACTCAAGTCGCTCCCCACTCCAATCTATCCTCCACTCAGCAATCAAACTGATCTTCCTAAAGTGGGTCTGACAAAACCATCCCTTCCTCCATTCAGTAAATTTCAATTGTTCCCTATTATCTCCAAGATCAAATATAAAACTCTTTGAATATTAAAGCCATTTATTACCTAGCCTTCTAGGTCCTCAAGTGTGGCCTTTTGACTGAGTCCAAATTTCATAGAACAAATCCCTTTAATAAAAGGATTTTTTCTGTAAAACTTGGGACTCAGTCAAAAGGCCACACCCAAGGGACTAGAAAGCAACATGTGGCCTCAAGGCTGCACATTCCCTACCACTGAGTCCTAGATACTTCCTACCTTTCCAGTTTTTTTTATACCTACACCCCACTAACATTCTGCAATCTAGTGACACTGGTCTCTTGTTGTTTTTTTGTACATAATACTCCATCCCCCTACTCCGCTTCACTGGCTGTCCACCATTCCTGGAATGTTCTTCTCTTTTTCATATCTATGCCTCGCAGCTTCCCTGGTTTCCTTCAATCTCAACCAAAGCTCCACATTCTATAAGAAGTCTTTCCCAGTCCCCCTTAATTAGTGCCTTCCCTCTGAAACTAAACCCAGATTATCCTGAACATATCTTGTTCTCACATAATTATTTGCAAGCTGTCTCCCCATTAGACCAAGAATTCCTTGAGAACAGGGATTGTTCTTTGCCTTACTTTGTATCCCAAGGATTTAGCACAGTACTTGGCACATAGTAGGCACTTAATATTAATAAATGCTAACTCACTGACTGGATACTAGCCTTGGCTAAGTCACAAGGTAGTTGTTTCTAGAGAAAATATTTAACCTCTGTGGGCCTCAATGTCTTCATCCATAAAATGAATGAGGTTTGACAAATTATCTTTGAAGTTTCTAGAAACTATAAGTCTAACAATTTTTTCAAGTTCAGTCTCTTAAAATTTGATATTTTTTCATATTTTACTTGTATATAGTCAATATTAGAAGACCAAATGCTATTTTAAAACTATTACAATATAATATAAAATACAATATACTCTTCTTGTAGCCATGAAGTGAAAACATACTATTGTTCTATAAAATTTTGTCTAGTTATCCAAAATAAAATAAAGGACTCCTCTTAGTGTAGTTGCCTACAAGAGGAGAAAATACTTTATTAGTGTGCTTCTCCACTGAGAAATCAAGTTCTTTCTTGTGATCTTCTATGTAATCTTCTATGTTAATCTAAAAATCTCATTGTGGCCCACTGTGGCATAGAAGTGACCCTGGTTTCTAACAGGTTATGTCAAGTGAGTGCTGAACTCTGGAAGATCCTACAAAGTTGAAATGGCTTATGATGCCAACCAGAGTCCATCTCCAAAACCTTACACTTTGAATGGTGAATAAGTTGATGGTAGAACAAAACTCTTGAAAGGTTAATAATGAATTTTGCTGGAGGGTAACAATGCTTCAGCCAAACCAACTCTGGAGAATATTCAGTTATTAAGATCTGCATTCAGGAAGGAAGCAATGACAGTAAAGAAATGAGAGATTCTTTTAGTAATGTATCTGGTTAAGATAGTTTTATACTAATTAATTTTATACTATTTATACTATATACTTAGACTATAAAACTATATTGTAGTTTTATGCTAATCCTAATATGGATTTGGCAAATGGAATCCCATTTCTTCTTTTCTTCCTGCACACTGTAGTGTAAATCCCACTTTGGTACAGATTCTAAATGGCCAAGGTCCCTGGGACTAAGGTTTGATTCTAGAACCATACCAAGGATATTCCTTATAAGGTTACCCTTAGGGTAGCCTAAATATCATCTTCTCTGCAGAGATTTTCTGGTTCCCTAAAGCAATAATGATTGTATGTTGCACTGAGTAATGTAGGACCTTTTTGAATCAAAGACGACACATATACACTAGTGGAGACAAGAATGGGGCTCTTGCTGCACCATCAATTCACTGACCATTCAGAAGTTTAAGAATTTGTCTATGTGCATACATGTGTTTGAGTACAAGGGCAGAATATATTCAAATATTTTTGAACAATCCTTATTTTTCTTCTCTTACTCACTGACAAAGATAACTGGAAACTCATTTTATATTCAAGCAAGTCCCACTCCAGAAGTATCTTGCTAAGTATATCCACCACACTTCACTTTTAAACTTAAATTTTTTTTTCACTTTACTTTTAAACTTACATAGATCAGTAAGAGTTTTTCAATTTGGCACTGTGCAAATACAGCCAGTAAGATAATACAAGACATTAAAAGATTATTTAAAAGGAAAAAAAGATGTGTGTGTGTGTGTGTGTTTTATAAACCACCAAGTCCAACTTCCAAGTTATTTCTAGTAAAAGAATTACTGGAAGAGACTGAAATCCCAATGTATTGAGAATCTTGCATAAGCCAAGGATAGATAAACTATTCTATGAACTCAAAATTTCCAATGGCACTGCACTATTTCTGACCATTCTTTTCTTCTTTTTTCTCACTCACTCCTGTTTTTCCTCTTTTAGTGGGTCCATTACACATTCATCTGTTAATCATATTCTGCATAAGAGACAATTTAAGGACATAATAGGCATTAAATATCTGTATAAATTTTTTCCTATCCTAATCAGTTTCTTCTTTCTTCATCCTCTGCATATGCCTTTAGGTTTGAAGGTGCCTGGCACTTACTAAATGCTTATTGATCAACTGATTGATACTTTCCATTACTTAAACAAGGCTTTCCTTATTCCTACTCAGCCCACATTTCCTCAATCTCCAACTAGCTGTCAGTCCTATGCAAGTAAATCTTTCAAAATGCACATTTGCAAATGCTTCATTACCAGTTCAAAATCTCCAAATGTGTAGAAATAGCATTCGCCTGTTCAAAATTTAGACTACTCTACCAAAAATGTCTAATTGGAGATACTCAAAAACATCTGCCAGCTTTACATCTTTTTCATTCTTCTGTTTAGAACTGGAAGGAAATTACATGGAATTATTCAGGCAAAAGTGGAAAAAGCAAAAAAAAAAAAAAAAAAAGTGGAAAAAGCATAAATCATATGAATTTTATGTAATATACTTTCTAAAGTCCATTTGAGTAGCTTCTAAATCATAAATTTGCTTACAGTAGAGAATATTTGATTAAAATAAGGACACATCAGAATTCAGATCACCACTAAAGAAGACTTAATATAATTATTTTCCTTATCTGAAAGTCAGATAGAACCTGGACTTCCCCTACATGATAAGGAGTATATGAGGCATCACTAAAAGCAATAACATGCTGAATTATTTTTCAACTCAAAAATATTTTAATGGGTTTCTGCCTTCTTCATTTTTATCACACTGTTACCTTATTTGATCAAAGAATTACAGGATCAAAGGTTGAAAACTGTAGGGACCTTAAATATCGTTTAGTTCAAGTCTACATATTAATAAGTACGCATCAGAATCTTCTGTTGTGTCCTGATACCAATTATTTTTCCTGATTCTCTTTCAACAGCTTTTAACAAGGGGCAGTAGAGGTGGCAACCAAGATTAAAAAAAGATAGGTGATATGTATAGATATATTTATACATGTAATTTGCTTCCATTAAATAATTGAGTATTTAACATATCAAATTAATAGTGTCTTTAGTCAGATTGAGAGATTTCAAGCCAGATGTTTTTAGAATAAATTAATACATTTAAGAAATATAAATTAAAATCCTCAAGAGGCATTGAAATTTACTGTTTAGTCAGAAGATCCTCAATGATCCAAGATTAACCCTTCAAACTGAAGCTGAATTACCTCAACTATTTCCTAAGTATCTGCTTCAATTATCTTTTATAAACTGTTGTAGCCATAATAAAATTTCAGACTTAGGTATAAAACATCTCAAAATATTAAAAGCAAATCACTCTTTGAAATTTAAAATATAGCTTCTAGAAGCTAGCATCTCCTTCTGAGTTGTGAAGAATAGTAAGG
The DNA here is from genome assembly GCA_028646595.1 of Phalanger gymnotis. NCBI lineage: Eukaryota > Metazoa > Chordata > Mammalia > Diprotodontia > Phalangeridae > Phalanger > Phalanger gymnotis. Next base: position 90,139,456 of record CM053622.1, read on the forward strand.
TCAGACGAAGCAACAAGGTAAAAAAACCTAACTTAGTCAATTTTTTCTACTTGTTACCTCAAACAGATTTTTAAATTAAACCTATCCTAAAATTTAAAAAGCTTAAGAACTTGAAAGTTTTCTGTCCTTTGAATTTAAAGTTTATCTTTCTTATAGAGAACATTTTTCTTCTTTACAATCTTAAAACCCTCTACTGATGAACAGTACTAGGATCTTCAGTACTATTATGCCTAACGGGGTTTATAGCTCTTTTTTTCAGGATGACTACATGAAAGATGTATCTAGAAATAAAGTTTCTTAATACAAGGTGGTATCGTTTATCTCCCCTCAACTAAATATATTACAGTCACCCTGAAGAGATGAACCATATCTTAAATTTCTATATCCCCAATACCTAAAATAGTGCTGAATATACAGTATTTAAAAATAGTTGTTGAGTTGAATTAGCAAATCTGAAATGATTACTATACAGTATAGTTTTGAGAATAGAGAGTAAAAAAAAATACTGGGAAAACCAATTTTTTTCAAGACATTTAGATAATCTAACTTTTGTTGCTACTTAAAGGATGGCAAAATACCTCAGGGTTCAAATATTTTTTATATGCTTTTATTGCTAGTGAAGCAACTACGTAAAATAACAATTTATAATATCAAGTGAAACATATACATAACAAAAATAAAGAAAATGACACAGAATTTCTTCCATGTCTCACATCATAGTTAACAAATATTAATGATTAGATGAACATCCAGCATAGAATGTTAGTTATTTGACTTTACTATCACTCAAGCATAAGAACTAGTTTACTCAATACAGCAGACATCTATTAAGTGCTTTCTGTGAACAAGTCGTTTCATTTGAAATTGCTGATATAAAGTAACAAATTCACATCGAGAAAAGTGTTACTTTGACTGCAACTGGATAATTACATATGGAACTCTATTTAAAAATATAAATACTAACAAAATTATATTTGTGAATTGAATAATTATAAAACAAAGTATAAAATCTATCCAAAATTTCATAAGGTTTAAAAAAATAGTTAATCATATATGTAATACTACGTTGACTAAAGTTGTTGCCAACAGTAACTAATAAATCATTCACATTAGGTCTCTTCCAATTCTGGAAAGGTTACTCGTACAACTCAAACCTGGACTGGACAAAATGATCACATAAAAACTAAAACAATTAGGCTTTCACTGTATTATTCTTAGCTATTATTATTTTGACTAAATTAGTTTATTTATATTCAGTTAAAATGACTGGGTAGTTAAAATAATCAAAACAAAACGTCATTAAGGGCATAAATTTTAATGATCCTACACACAATTTACTAACAATTCCACTTCCTGAAAAAATTATAAAATAATTTTGGGTTTAGTCAATACTTTTTTCACCCTTACCCCATTAAATACAAAATCTAACTAACATAAAATAGCTATTGACTTCAGAGGTTGGTTGTAAAACACATTCATTTTTGGTCCTTTTAAAAATCTTTCCCAACTAAAACAATTTTTTACTCTTTATTCAGTAAATATTTGGGCACCAAAAGTGAATATACACCAATGCAAAATTAATGATATAGACAGTATTAGAAAGAAAAATACAAATAACATCATCTGCTCTCCCAGGACTAGGAGCTAATTATGTTGCTAAGTAATCTGTAACTTTGCCATAGTGCTAAATGAATAGTAAATCTTTTCCTCTGGGGATTATTAGGAGGATAACATTAATGAGAATCATTTCACTTTTTACAAGTGGTAGGCAACATCGTATATTAGAAAAATCCAATTCCAGTCCTAATTCTTTAGAACCTCAATTCTTTCATCTATAAAACAAATTCTAATGCTTGTTCTACCTACCTGCCAGTATTGTAAAGAAAATGCTTTGTGCAGCTTGAGACTCTGAAAACATGGTTAAAGAAGTATTCCTTAAATTTGAACACTAAGATAGTCTGCAAAATTTCACATGTGTCAAATATGTCATGTAGTGAGTATTATAATCTAAAGTATTTTCATAACATGTGTACAGATTTCCTTTCTATCACATGTAATAGTTCCCCCTATGGTAAGATGTTATTATCTTGAACAACAGAGATATCAACGATGGCCAATTACTGACTAAACTAAAACAGGGTAACTCTTATTATCAAATATCAATGATAAAATGGTGCTCCAGGGAATATAAGCATATCAGCTTTCATAGTACAATCCAAGTGTCATCAGTTGTATTAGTAAAGGGAAACTGAAACATCAACCATATAAAAGACCAAATAACTTAAACATCATTTTCATTTGGCTCAGGCATGTTTCTGTACTCGTGTTTAGCTACAGGTATACTCACAGGATCCAAAACTAACTTCGAACAAAATGATAAATAGATAATATGAACTGACTCAGAAGTAGATAAGATATCTATTTTCCTATTCCCCCAACAGCTCCCTAAAAGCCAGTTCTCCAAGGAATATGGCAGTTCTAAGACTGACGCAAAGTTTACCCTGTTTCAAATTATTTCCTGATGCAACTGTGTCTAAATGTTTGACCATCAAAGTGCTTTCCAAAACAAAAAATAAACAAAAGCTGAAATGTTATATTTAAAAACATTTAAATAACCATTAATAGTGCACCTCCTGAATGTCAACTCAGGCAGCAATTAACGTAAAAGAAGATAACCACAGATAAGCTACCAAAAAATGAGGTTCCAAATGAAGCACTGGCAATACTAAATTTCTATTTCCCTACTCAAAAAGAGCTCAACTATTCCTATGTGTTAAGCTCTACTGTAGCAATCTGGTTAATGGACAAGGCACACATTTTACATTCATGTTCATTCAAATATCCAAATGAATATTGAATATCACTGAACTGGGTGTTTCCTTCAGAGACACAAATCACAAATCATCTATACCACCCTGTCCTATGTGACTGTCATCCATGTTCTCCCATGAGTTCACTATACAGGGATCTACTAACATGCTGGTGGTCTTCCTTGCTTTCTTATGACATCATAAAGTTATCAGTGGAGTACTTGGGCTGTCGACCTGCCATCCTGTTCATTATGTGACTCACATTCTTTCACAACCATAAATTTCCCTGACAGCATTTTTTAATCCTGTTCTTCTGTTCCCAATTGGTTATACATTGTAGCCTGCTCACTCATATGAGCCTCTCTATTGCTCTCAGTGTGACACTAATTTTTAAGAATTTTTAAGAGACGGTTTTTTTTAAGAGGCAGTTGCATTCAGGGTCTTAAGGTTATACAAAACAGACAGAATAATTGGTACTTAAAAGATGACTCACTGTTTGGGGGAGAACTTTGTGATCATTAAAAGAATTCCACAATTTCCTGAAGACAGCACAGCCCACTCTTTCCATTTAATTCTGGACCCAACTACCTGTCCATTCATACCATCTGTCTCAAATATACAGATATAACTATAGATCGTACAAGTTCTCTATGCAGTCTAATCAAATGCATGTCATTGACTTGGGAAATAAACACTTCACTCAATTTGGTCTTTCCTGTGAAGAAGCTAAGGTCTAACTCTTCTGAGTGTTGATAGGTGTTTTCAGGAAGCCACGGAACATTACAGGGCTTGATGCAATCGGCACAATGTTGTCTGTTAAAAAGAAGCATCTGGAGGACCTCATCATCCACAAATCAGCCCTCTCTAATATGGTCTCTCTAACTAGTTCCCCTCCATCATGATGGTGAGCACTTTTGTTGAGAACACCCCTTGTTTTATGCCTCAACCCAATTTTTATGATCAGAAGGTTGTAAGACAAAATTATTCTGATCATTCCATTATTCATTCAAGGAACCTTCAAAATTTGGATGTAAGGGAGGACTTTATTGGAAAGCAATCTTTAAGTGTTTTGCTCTACAGAATCAAAAGCTTTTTTCATAATCAACTAACAATGAACACAGTGGGTCTTGCATTCTCTACATCTTTCAACCATCTGCAAGTAAACATGTATTCCTTTGTAGAATATAATTTGTAAAACCCTTGCAGTTTCCTATTTATATACGCTCACCAAGAATATCCTTAATACATGTATAGATCAATATTAAAGATTTTATATAGATGGGAAAGAAAGCATATAGGTCAGTAGTTGTTGATGTTCTTTTAGTCATCTTTTCAGTAATAAGATCTGAGTTGTTGGCTTCCCCCCATACCTTTGGGTCATACCCCTTAGATACTTTGTGAACTGATTCTTCAGTGTCCATACAATTGTGTCTATCAGCTCCAATATGGATTTCTTCAATGTAGATTGAAGTAGTCCAGGGTTTTTCCCATATTTATTTACTTCAAAGCCATTTCTACCATTTCCATAAGGATATGGGTGACTATGATGTTAAAGTCTAAGTATGGTGGCTCTGTTAGATTTGATGATGAAAAGTCTGCTAAAAACAAACAAAATAAAAAACAAAAAACTTTGCACATCTTTTCCAATGTTCTTGTTTTACGCCTTCCATTTTCATCCTTAAATGTCCTTGACATGACTTTCCTTCTTCAGTTAACGAAGCTTACTTTAATGCAGTTTAAAGAGAGAATCTAATGATTCTCTCTGCTTTATCAGGTCTTATTACTCCTATTCATCTGTATACGTTCTGAGTAAAACTTTACAAACAAGTTTATATTCTAAACCAGTGCTGCCTTGGGTAGCCATCTCTCTTGCTTAGCAATGACTGCTAAGGCACTTTTTAAGATATTTTGGCTACTCTGTTATGATAACTGATTTATATCAGTTAAAAGTGCGTATATAATTATCAGTGGTGATGTTGCTTCTTCTATTATCCATTTTTCATTATTAATTATTCAGAAAGTTCAGGATTGAGTGAAGTCAACTGTATCCTATATTTTTGTTGTTACTCTTCTAGTTTTTTGATTTTTAGTTATTCTGATCTTTTTTCAAATAAGTCAGTGGTCTAACTACACAGAGACAGCTGACTCAAGGATGACTCCCATACAAATGAGTCTTTTTGTATCTATCAAAATATTTTTTATGATTTGGTGCTTGACATAATGACACTATTTTTTTGAAGCATTCATGATGTAAATGTGCGAGCCTTCTACTGTGAAGTCTGTAAGTATTTGTCCTCTCTCAGTCCTTCTTCCTAACCTAAACCTTCAAATACATTTTTCACCATCCTTACCTAAAGTGGATGATTTAATTTGGAAGGTCTTATCGATATCTTTGTAGAATTTCTCTATCTCTTCATCTTTTTCAATACATGTCAGTGCACAAACTATATTTATTTTCACAGCTCTCATTTTGCTAATACTTTAAGCACTACAGTATGAGGTGACCAAATGTCCTATGAAATAATATTTCTTGTTGCCTTCAGGCATATGATATAATCAATGCAACCATCTCCTTTCTGTGCCTTTTTGGAGTAAACTTTATTTTTTAATTATGAACTTGATGAGCATCCAACAGGAATTTTTTATAAAATAAGGAACAGAAAAAGGGACTGAAATTGACTCCCTTCAACCTACATCTTGTTGTTTTAAGTAAATATTAGACTTAATATTGAAATTTCCCAATTTGTCCGTCCTCTTGTAAACCTCATTGTGCTCTCTTCTATGTACTTTAAAATTTTTTTTCATGCTCTTTTCTTCCCTTTCTTTTCTAAACTGTAACTACTCTCTCACTGCACTCACAATTCTCTGCCTCCCTGTCAAAATTAAAAGCTTTCCCTGTAACAAACAAATATGTCCAGCAAAAAAATTTACACACTAGTGGTATCTGAAAATGCATCCCACTTAGTGTTTAGTTCTTTGTTACAAAAAAAAAAAGTTCTATAAACATTTTTGTACATCTGAGTCTCTTTCCTCTTCCTTTGATCTTTCTAGGGAGATCTTTTGTGCATACCCTTTGACCCACCAATACTACCTAACAGCATTATTGCTGGGTCAGAGAGTACAATTTAGTGACTTTTAGAATATAGTTCCAAATTGCTTTCCAGAATATCCGGAACAATTTATAGCACTATCAACACATTAGTGTATCTGCCCTCTCATAGTCCCTCTATCTCCAACAACTGCCATTTTTCTCTTCTGTTATCTTTGCCAATATGATGGGGTGAGGTAGAACATTCGAGTTCTTTTAATTATTAAATATCTGGAGCATTTGTTTTTCTCATGTGGATGTTTCTCATTAATTCAGAACTGCCAATTCATAGCCTTTGATCCTTTATTACTGGGGAATGGCTCTTGTTCTCATGTATTAGTATCAATTTCCTATCTATCCAGAATGGCAGACCTTTCACAGTGAAGTTTTTTGCAAAGATTTTTTTTCTTTGTAGTTAACTGTTTCTTAATTCAATTTCATGTAATCAAAATTATCCACTTTATCTTTGGTGAGTATTTCAAACCCTTCTTTGATCAAGAACTCTCACCCTAACCAGAGTTACGAAAAATGTCTTTCCCTTCTTCTCTAATTTAACTACACTTATGAACTTTTGTAATTTCTAGATCAGAGGTATAAAACATGAGTTACAGACCCACAAAACTCCCATGTATGGCCTGAACCAGGTTAAAATGTAACTGCAATATGTTTAACAAAATACAACAAAACACAGACTAACATTACATTTCAAAGCTAAGTCAATATGTGTGACCCACAAGAATCCTTATGTCTGGAGTAGTGGCTTCCATTTTTATTTTAGGTGGACTCGACAGATATAGATCACGCATCCATTTGGAACTTGTGATAAAAGGTGTGAGATTTCTATCTAAACTTGATTTCTACCAGCCTGTTTTCCAACTTTCCCAAGAGTCTTTGTCAAATATTGAGTTCTTACCTCAGCAGTTGGTGCCATTGGGTTTACTGAACATTACGATACTATGTTCTATTGTTTCCATGTCTTGTGTATTCAAATTTGTTCCACTCAAACAACTTTTCTATTTTTTAATCAGTACCAAATTGTTTGGTGATTACTGCTTGTGGTATAGTTTGACATCTATTGCTATTAGGTTCCTTTCCTTCTCACTTTTAAAAAATTATTATTTTTCTTGATGTTCTTAAGAGTTTGTTCCTCCAAATGAATTTTGCCATTATTTTGTCTGATTCTAGAAAGTAATCCTTTTAGAGGTAGCCTGCTCAGTATGGCAGTGAAATCTGTAAAATCAGTGAAGTAGCATTGCCATTTTTATTATTTTAGGATAGTTCAATTATGAACAATTAATGTCTCTCCAACTATTTAAATCTTCCATTATTTCTTAGAGTGCTTTGTAGTTGTATACATGGAATTACTGTGTGTCATGGTTAAGCAGACTACCAGGTATTTTATGCATTCTGGTTATTTTAAGTAGAATTTTTTTTCTCTCTTTCCATTGGATTCTTTTTGTACTAGAGAAAGGCTGGTGGCTATTTTTGTGAGTGTATTTTATATCCTACTAACTTTATTGAAGTTATTGTTTCCATGTTAGCTAAATCTCTAGAGTTCTATAAATAAACCTCATCTCATATGCAAAAAAAAAAATACTTATTTTTCTTTGCCTTTTCAAGAAGTGCCTATAAATTACCTTTCCATTTACCTGCAACTTCATTCTTTCACAAAGTCTTATTCAAATGCCTCATCATATTGTAGAGGTAATCCTGGGTTCTCAAAGGCTATGCTCAGCAAAGCATAAGATCTAACAGGTTTTACCATGATGGAAAAGCTTCAGGTGTGGTCCTGGCAACCAACCCAAGATGTTTTCCAAAGATGAGCCTAGCTAGGTATCAGAGAAATGCATCAGAAGTAGGCTGGACATTTAATGATGAAATTATTTGTCTACAATGACCAATTAACAAAAGAAAAATAAAAAAATGCCATTCAATCTCCTTCTTGCTTCTGCATTGAGAATGGCAGAGTGGCAGAAAAGGAGGCAGAGGGCACAAAGAATCATGCAGTTTTTAGGTAATCTAAAAATGATATTTAACCACTGGTAATCTAAAGGTAAAATTCATACTCCTGGCCAAGTGGACATACTGCTGGAGGAGGTGAATTATGTTCATTCACGAACATAAAACTATGAGCAAATTATACATAACTCTTTTGGAAAAGCATAATTTTGACCATTAATATGTTGTATACGGCTTTAAACCCCCAGATAATGTACTGTAACTACACATTTAAAATATATACAAGGAAAACAAATTATATATTTATAAAAGAACACACTAAAAACTTCAGAAGGCAAGCTTTAGAGACAAAGCCCCACAAAGTTCATGTTTAACATATTCTAAATCCCTCATATCCTATTTGTTTCCATGCCACAGATACCTAAACAGGTTTTGTTAAATAGCTTTATATAAAAAAGTAAAATATAATAAAATGTTAAATCTAAACTTTTTATTTTAAAGAAAAAACTAAAAGTTCACATATGTATTTAAAACAAAAATAATCTAATGACTGGGGCAGAATTAGTGAAGACATAGAACTAGATGCTACAAATACTTTGAGGTGAACAAAGTCTATGTTTTTCATACCATTTTTGTAAGTAGTCCAGTGCCTCCAAACGAGCACCAATCTCAAAAGTGATTCCAGGACGATTTGGGGGCTTTTTGCTCATCTTGAGAGTCTGTCCTTCAGTATTCTCTTTTCACTACCTCAAGAGAAAAAAATCATTAATATTCCAACATGACATGCATCGGATAGGTATGGAAAATAAACAAAAAAATTCAAATAGAATATTTTAAAAATAAAACTGAGAATTTCAATAGTGACAAGTTAGAGGACATTTAAAGATACTCTGACATACAGGTTTGTTCAATTTACAGTTAAATGAGTAGAGAAGGAAACGTACATAGAATAAAAATTACTCAAGCTATAAAATGTATTCTAATTTTGATTTGAAAGGTGAAGAGTAATGCCAAAGGAATTTGCTAAGAAATAAATGAACCAGTTGAAATTTTAAATGGAGTTCATCAGCCACAAAAAAAATCTGAATGCTTTATATTGATCCCTGAAAAGGTTTTAACCCATGCAAAAAACATCAACTATTACCAATCTAAATTACAATACAATTATCTCACTAAACATTTTAAGAATTTTGAATCAAGGTTTCATATTAACAACTATTTAAGTGGCAAATGTCAGATAATGCAAAGATTTTAATTTTAAAACTTGAGATGAAAGAATTAGGTGAGCATGATTGCATTCAATTCAGATCAAAAACATACACTGGAAATTGCTTAACTTTTAACCTTGTGAATAGTTGTGTACATTATATGTCAACTTAAGAATTACCACTCTGATAATAAAAATATTTCTATCATCAAGATGAAGAAAATTGCAAAATAACAGACTGCTTTTGATTATCTACATGTGAATTATTCATTTTAAATCTTGCTTCCTTGTTACCACATCTTCCTTTTAGAAAATTTACTCAGGGATATGTAAACTGAGGCAAATTATATTAGCCTAAGCAAAATACAATTAGAAAGTTAACTTGATGCTAGAGCAAAAAAAAAAAATTCTAAAACCTAATACACTTAATTTTCAAATTATTATTTTGAATGATCGATAATTGCCCTACTACCTTTGGGATAAATAAAAATTATTTGTACCTCTTTTGGAAAAAGTCAAAAAATGAGGAAGAATATCCAATAATATGTCATTCTCACCTTTCAATAGGTGAAAAGGAAAATAACCATATACGTGGTAACAAAATGTAAAGTCATAGTTAAATACTCAAAATTCAAAATTGGGAGAGAGTAGAAGTTTTAAAGCCAAGCAAGAAAAATGCTTAAAAAAAAAAAGTAAAGGTAAACTTACATTACTAGGGAAAAAAAAGAAAAAAAGAAAAACCAAAGGAGACTCAGGGGAAGTATATATGGAGAAGTGGCTACATATGTGGCTACCTGAAAAGTTTGAGTGGATACATAATTACATAATTTTACTCTTTTCGTCAGGTTCCTCACCGGGTGCATATGATGTGTAAACAGTAAATGGTAACATGCTAAGTTTTTCAAAGGTCACAACAACATGAAGACCACACTGGTGAGTAATAAAAATTCAGCTCGTCGATGGAGATATTTAAAGGATAGAAGAAAGTAGGAGGATGTCATGAGAAAGATGAATTAAGGTCACGGCTACAAAAAAAAAAATGAGGCAGTAGCTACAAATAATTTCACACAAACCAATGAGGAAAAAAGGAAACTGAATATGAGTGTATCGCAAAGGGAGTTTAAAGAGGGGACTAAATCCTTAAAGAATATTGGGTAGAAAGACAGGGCAAGAGAGACTGTAAAAGGGGAATGAGTGGTGGACCCCCAAGGGCGAATAAAGGAGTGGGGGAGCCATGGAGAGAATGGAGAGGATGGACTCACAATGAAGAGGGGAGAGGCAAGGAAAATGGGAGACTAAGGAAGAGGTTGGGGGAAGACAGCAAGATAGAGTGGGAGAGGGGTAGAGCAAGCAAACAAGCCTAGAAGAAGATACAGAAAGACTGGGTGGTAAGGGAGACAAACGAAAAGGAGGGAGTGAAAAAAAAGGGGGGGAGAGGAAGTAAGATAGACTGGAAGGTAAGGAAAACTGTGGGAGTGAAGGGAAGGAAACCAAGAGGAGAGTCAAGGAAAGCTGGGGGAAGGGAAGGAAGGAAGAAATGGGGATAGGCAAGAAAGAATGGTCAGAACAGAAAGAAAAAGGGCAAAGAAGACAAGACGGAAAAGATGTCACGTAAAAAAAAGGTAACGCGAAAAACGAAGAAACCAGGCACAAGGGATGACAGCTAAAGTTAGGGGGAAAGAGAAGCAGGAAGAAAAGGCGGAGAAAAAGCAGAGTCCGGGCTGCCAGGTTTGACATTCCCTGGGACCTCAGCAGGGGGTAAAGGAGGGAGGCAAGGGGAAGGGAGGGAGCGGCTGAGTCTGGACAAAGGGGGCGGAGAATTACTGGGCGAGACGCGGGAGGGAGAGCAGAGGAGGGAGGGAGAGATAGACAGACAGACACCCGGCGCCGGGGGCCGTCCTGGCCTGGGCCCTGGCCAGGCCCCGCCGCTCCCTCCTCTTACCGACTCGGCCTCCTCGGCTCCGCTCCGTTCCGTTCCCAGCGGTTGGGCCTGGCCGGCGCCGGCGCCGGGGCCCGAGCCCAAGCAGGACAGCCTGCCTGGGTCTCCGCCTCAGCCCCGGGGGCGAGGAACCAGGGCGAGCCTGTGTCCACAGCGCCGGTGTCCGGTGTATGGGGGAGGAGGAAACGGGCTCAGTCTCCTTCAAAGCCCCACATCGCCCACAGCCGCCTCCGCCTCCAGCCTCAGCCGCCGCCTCCCTCCCTCCCTCAGCAGGGAGGCCAGCCCTGACGCGACGACGGGCCCGCGTAATGTCACAGGCGTGCGCCGCGCCGGAAGCCGGTCCGGACCCGGTCACGTGATACTTTGGAGGGGCGGAGAGCGGGGGACATTGGCGCAAGCCCTCTGGGGAGGAAGGCGTCTTGCGACAGTTGCTTTACGGTTTTATCGGGGGGAGGGCGTTTCCTTGGGAGCGGACCATTGACAGTTGTCACTGTGGCGGTTGGGAGGAGCTGGGCAATGGAAGAAAACTCAGTTGGAAAATTTTTTGTTTATTTTTTGGGGAGAAAACTCACCATGTTTGTAGATGAGCCCTTGTCCATCTGGACTCCCCCCTTTCTAGCGTTACATTGAGATTCAGAACTGAAACACTGTATATAATTTTGAGGGCCTCTCCCTCTTTTCCCGGTGTCCCCCTGTCTAGGCTCAGCTGAGGCGCCCACTTCCTCAGGACCCCTTCAGGTTTGAGTCTCGCCTCCCTCTTCACGTGATCTGGTTTGATCCTTATCTCGGACCTAGACTCAAATGCAGGATTGCTAACTAAAAGACTGCTTAAAGTTTAATTCGATTAGCCCCTGAGATGGACAAATGTGGCTACTGTCTCAAGTCTCTACAGAAGCCTTAAAAGTTACCCACAACAAGAACCCCAGATTAAATGCACATGGGCTACTTGTAGTGGGACGGGCTTTAGGTCACCCAAATGGGGTAGGGGTGGGGCTGGGAGGGACACATACCCAACGGCCATAAATGGCCAACTCTCATCCTCTCCCAGAGTCCTCAGAACAGCTTCACAAGGCTATAACATCCTCCGAGCTTATGATGCTGGGCTAGATAGGACTGAGACTCCCCAAAAAGGGATAACCACTTAGGGCAAATTAAGAATCAAACTTATAAAGCGCTATGTGCCAAGCACTGTGCTACTTACTGGAAATATAAATATTTAAGATAGGTTTTGAGTTTCTATATAGAAGAAATGTTCTTAACACAAAAAATTCACAAGCGTGTGCTGACAAGACAAGCAGCATTAACTTATGGCTGCTGTTCTCCTGGAAGTTTTATACTTAAAACATCCAAACAAGAAGATTTTTGCAAGATTTTTGACCTGTTGTCGATAGAAGATAACATGCACAAATGTGACTGTGGACATCCCATGGAGCATGTATGGAAATAGGCCTGGGCCCTGGATGCTTCCCAGGGAACATGTATTCTGTTTGGAGTGCTTTACAAAAAATTCTGTGCTTACACACTGGGACCCTATGTGCTCAGTACTGAAGGATTTGGTCCTTTGCAGTGCAGCAAACCCTAAATGGTCCCTTGGTTTCTCCCTTCCCATGGCAGTGACCATTGAACCAGGAAGAGCTGCCCATTCAGTAGAACTGAAAGGGAATGACTGTATCCTCGAGACATCTCTTTCTTCCTATCGCTGATTATTTTGGAACTCTTCGAATTTCTTCCTGGACTTAGAGAGTGGTCGAGAATTAAACTTGAGGATTAAAGTGCTCAAGTTTGCCAGTTGAAATAGCAATTTGCTTGCACATGACCCCTAGCACTCAGTACCAGCTTAGGTGACCCTAAGCCTGGATATCAAAGCTCTTGTACTCTTCAATTTTTTGTTTCCTCCCCGGTCATAGATGTTTGAACACCAGTTCTAACATGGATGTTCATATAGGAAAAGTTCTCCCTCCAGTAATACTATAGCACATCTTAGAAGAGAAGATGACTATCAAAGAGAGGAGGAGCCAGCCTTTGTCCTGGCTTGCCAAAAAAATACACGTGGACACAGAAACAGTCCAGAACTAAGACAAAAGTGAAATGCCACTTCATTGATCCTGAAAAATACTTCAGGTTTGGATGTTTTAAGTATCATCCTCTCAGGAGAGTGTAATAGTAGTTACAAATTGCTAGTACTTTGCCGTCAGTGTATACTTGTGAATCTTTTATGTGTTAAGCATTTTTGTGTAGAGGAAATGAAAACCTTTCCTATTCCTAACTTACATTGAGTGCCTCTCTATTTTCCCTGGAAGGTTGAGCCTGTTCCCTCACCTATCCCCACACATATTCCATTGGCTGGCCACTGTGACATACATACATACACACACACACACACACACACACACACACACACACACACACACACACACACACATATATGTATCAATAGGTTAGTAACAAAATATTTTAGGAAAAGGTACTAGCAGTTGAGGTAATCAGAAAAGATATGGTGTAGAATCAACCCTTCAAATGGCTAAATAAGTTTTGCCACAGCGATGGAATGGAAACTATAATGCAATAAATATGAGAAATACCAAAAAAATACTTTTTGAGATAATACAAAGCAAAATAAAGTAACAGCAACAAAACGAGAACCAGAATAATGGATAAATACTAACTATGACAATATAATGGGAAAAGTGAATGAGAGTAGGCAAAGAATATTGATAGAACTTAGGAAAAGTAATTGGCAAATTGTTATGGTACTTTATATGTTAAAATTAGTTAATTGAAGTGTAAATAGTAATTAGGAAATTTTGTTAATTATACTTAGGTTTGAGGTTAAGTGTTTAATGTTCCTTTTCAAGGGCGGGGTCCAGATTTATGATTTCATTAGTGTCAGGAGCTCTCTCATGTGAAATCTCTTTCCATTAATTCAGATCAATGACTATTTTGTAATTTGTAATCTTAGAAAAGTGCCAAAGTCACTGAAATATTAAGTGGCTTGCCCATGATCACACAGCAAGTACATATGTGAGACAGAACTTGGATCTGTCTCCCAGACTTCAAACTAACTTGTTTCATCAAACTGTCTCTTGACTCATCTGTGTGTAGCAACCCCTCCAGGGTGACTTTCCCCAACTCCCAATTGAATTGCCATGTTAGGTCCCTATGGAATGGCTAACTATTTTTCCCCTCAGGGTTCTAGGGGTTACCCTGAGGGTTTGGAGGAGAGATTCTAGTACTATCTTGAATCCCCATATGGTATGTTCCCCAATATTGATTGCCCAATTGATATCAATTAGATTGTATAAAGAGAAATTTACTAAACAGGCATAGCATAGTTATTATAGAAATATCTACCCCTTCACCCAAAGCAGGTGGTACACAGTACACTATTCTACTTACCCCTTACATGCAAGAGGTCTCTGGGTAGGGTGGGCTTAGCTTAGAAAATACATATAACCCCAGGTGTAAACTCATAGCTCCTGAAGTCCTTTTCTTGATTTGTATGGGTAGAATCCTCATGAAATTCCTATAAGGCATAGCTCTCTACTGGCATCTTAGAGAGAGTGCATTTGTAGAGTTCATGACCACACTTTTCTATCCCTCAAAGAAGTTACACTCTCTGAAGGTGCCTATCCACTCTATATGTCAAATTTGAACTCTCTTGGCTCACTGTTGGTGCATTGTTTATTGCTGTCTCAGGTTCCCTAGTCGTTGTGTTGTTCATCCTTCGTTCTCAAAGAGGACCAATGACATCACGAGGGTGATATCTTTACTAGCTCATGAGTGAGGCAGAGCTGTGCAAGGTCCTCAGCCTGACTCTGTCCTCCAGAGTCATTGAAATCCAGTGGCAAAACAAAAGTCAAGATGACTAACAATGGCCCATGATGCAGTGAATGACCTTGGCCTTTCTAAGTTAATGTCTTTCCCAGGCCTCAGTTCGTCTGAGGCAAGGCCCATTCAATGACTAAGGGCTAGGTAAGAATTGAGACAAAAGATGGCCTAATTTACCATCACGAAAATATTAGTCTGGGAGGGGAAGTTTATGGCCAGAACAGCTTTTTCTTACATTGTGCTAAAATCTGACCCTCTGAAATTTAGACCTGTTACATTTAGTTATCCCAGCAAGGAAAACTCAGATGAAGTCTTTTCCTTCTTCCACAAAACAACTCTTTATATATTTAAAGACAACTATCTTCCTACAACCCAATCCAACTCCTCTTTTCTCTAGGCTAAACATACTCAGTTTCTTCACCTAGACCTCTAATGAGGTCTTTCAGGATCACAGTCTTTCCTCTGGATAATGCTTTCTGTCTTGTCAATATCCTTCCTAAAAAAGGCACCCAGAGCTAAAAAACACTGTACCCTAGATGTATTTTGACAAAAGCAGAATATAACAGAATAATCCTGCTTTCTTCAGGTAATAACAATAATAATGTTTAATCATAGGAACTCTCCAGCAAGACATTACCCAGTGGCTAAAATTATTCATCAGCTGCTCACTGTCTTTCCTGGAATGACAAATGACAAATCCCCACTCTACAAATACAGACATTTCAAAATATTCTGGAGGACTTAACCAATAAACTGTTCTGAAACCAGAGCATTATCCCAGACTAAGCTTTTACCCACAATTATTTTGATAAAAAATTAATCCTCAAAATCTTAAGAACATTTTTAATAGCTGTCTTCCCAAATATTTTTGATCTTCGAGCTCTTTGGAGACAAAAAAACCTCTCAAAATAGGTCTAGTAGAAGAGATCAAAATCATATGAGAATAGCTTGAAGTACATATAATCTCTATTCTATTTTCCATTACAGTTGGACCAAGGATATATTTAATATGACTTCTAATGATGATCTGACATCCTGATACTTTTATTGAGGCAACCTATTGAAGCAGTAGATAAAATACTGGGCCTGGAGTCAAGTGCAAATCTAACCTCAGGCACTTACTAGTTGTGGGACCCTGAGCAAGTCAATTAACCTCCTTTTGCCTCGGGTTCCTCAGCTATAAAATGAGAGTAATAATAGCACCTACTTTGCAGAGCTGTTGTGAAGATCAAATGAATAATATTTGTAAAAAAAAAAAAGCATTTAGCCCAGTCCCTGGCACATAGTAGGCACTAAAAAAAGTGCTTATTCCCTCCCTCCCTTTTATTCAACCATATAAAGAAGCTATTTTATCCACCAAAACAATAGTCCATAGAATGTTAAGTATAAAAGATAATAGTAGGATATCCAATTGTCCTTGGACTATTTCTAGCTAAACCTTATCAAAAGAAATGAGAAGAGCAAAAATAATATGGGTCAATTATGTACCTTACATGAAACATTCACAGATTATAATACTAACGAGATGCATAAAAACAAGAAAAAATTATGCATTGTCTGAGGAGCAAAAAATTTTGACCAGTAGTCCAAAGAATATAAAAAAACAATCTATTTTCAAGTCACTAGTTATTGGGCAAGCTACTCCAAAATACTATAACATACTGCAGTCAGCCAGAGCAGTGGATAGAGTGCTGGGCCTGCAGTGAAAACTACCTGAGTTTAAATCCAGCCTCAGATTCTAACTCTCTGTGTGACCCTAGGCAAGTCACTTAAAATATTTACCTCAGTTTTCCCATCGGTAAAGTGGGAATGATAATGATAGCACCTCCCACACAGGGTTATTGTGAGGACCAAATGAGGTAATGATTGTAAAGTACTCAGCACGATGCCTCCTTAAATGTTGGCTATTATTATCTTTGTTATTACTGTCTTTGTTGATGGTCACAAAGCCTTTGACTCAGTTCCTTAAGCATGACTTATTTGCGTGCTTTAAAGATATAAAATAACCCCAAGTACAGAGAATATTTGATGTCTGTGTGGAATACTATTCTCTATAAAACATGCCACCAATACAATGATGTCCAGAGCAATTGATAAACCATGACATTTTTAGGATAACAGTTAAGTACATACACAATTTTGCCTAATTCTTAAATGCATTATCATCGTTTTTTTTAAATTTATTTTTAATATGTTTAGTTTTCAGCATTGATTTTCACATGCGTTTGAATTACAGATTTTCTCCCCATTTCCACCCCCCCC
>CM053622.1:90157048-90194212 GCA_028646595.1 Phalanger gymnotis
GGCAACCAGAGTGTACGCCGTCTTGGAGTGGGGGGGGGGGAGGAAGTGGGGAGAAAATTTGTAATTCCAACGCCTGTGAAAATCAATGCTGAAAACCAAACATGTCAAAAATAAATTAAAAGAAAAAAAAAGAAAAGAAAAAGAAAACATGGACATGTGTAAGTATATATGAAATATACTCAAAAAGAATGCAAGGTAGTTCTGGAAGGGAGGACATTAATTGCTGGGGGTTGGGAAGCCCAAAGGCGGGTGGGAAGGAGTATTTGAAAAGGCATCATGCAGAAGGTGACACTTGAGCTGTTTTGAAAGAAAACAAGATTCCAAAATGTGGAAGTGAAGAGTTCAATCCAGGCATAGGGAACATCCAGGACAAATACAACTGAAATGGGAGATGGAATATCATGCTATCTTTTTCTTATGGTATAGAAATATCACTTGGACTTCATAAGTGTAAAATTCACCACTAAAACGTAGACAATAATGTCTTTGAAATGGAATCTAAAAGTCACACTGAATCAAAGGCTAGAGACAATACCTACAAATACCTTGGTTTCCTCTAGGAAAGATGCATTAAGCCAAAGATATCAAAGAGAAAGCCATGGTTGAATACAGTGAGACTTATTGGCATTCTGCAATCAAATCTGAGTAGGAAGACACATTTAAAGCAATAAACAACTATGTAATACCAGTTGTGATGAACATTTTTGAAACTTAAAAAAAAAGGACCGTAATAGATTTGGAAAGCATACTAATCAAAATCTGTATAATACAGGCCCCATTACCCTAAGGCAGTTATAGAAAGATAAAACTTCCTCGCCAAAAAGGAGGAAGATGACTGAAAGAAAGTCTTATAACATGTAATAAAATGTTATGGTAAAAATAATAAATAAAAAGGAAACTTGCAGAAACATTTTTGGAATAACTTGACATCCCTACACTATATAATAGTAAAGGCTGATGACAACATTGGATTTGCTCGATGTAACTAAAAGTGTCTTCTCTCTGGATGGAACTTTAGAAATGGATAAGATCAAAAGAAACAATCAAAAGTCTATCTATGAATGACATCTGCATGAACTAAGCCAATAGTATCTTGTCAAAGAAGTATCAAATAAGCGGTAGAACTATATGGATTTATTTCTGAAAATGGAAAGGTTTGTGATGTTAATTTGAGGCCAGGTTGTTAATTAAAATTATGAAAGTTATTAAGAAGCTCAGACTTAATGATAAATGAAGAATATTGGTAGATACTGTGCGACACATCCCTGCAGACTGCAAATGTAGTACTGAGAGGTAGCATCGTATAATGGAGAAGTACCAGACTTAGAGTCAGGAAGACCTGGGCTCAGATACTGCCTTGGACACTTACTAGTTTGCAAGTCACTCAACTTCTCTTGGCTCCAGTTTCCTGACCTGTGTAAAAGGGGGATGATAATTGCACCTCCCTCGTAGGGTTGTTGCAAGAATCAAATGGGATCATATATGTCTCGATGGGGGTCCTTGACCAGCAAGGACCCCAATCTCGGGACGCAATGAATGAGGCGGGAGTCAAGATGGAAGGAACTCCGATTTATTGGGAGAAATCATCTATTTTTATAGGGTTTGTACTACATGAACGTAAGCAAGTGGCCAATGGGTATGAGGATGACAGCATGGGAAGGAACAGAAATGTTGCAGTGGGACAGAATAGCAATGTTGCAGTACGGGTATACTGTTGCACTTTGTTTCTGTCTGGGTTTCGGTATAGGCATGGGAAGGATCTGGATCGTTGCAATGTATGGTGCACTATGGTACCTCCAAGGGTATGGGAAAGAGCAGGACTGTTGCAAAGCAGCATATGTAGGGATATGGGAACGAGGGGAAACATTGTACTAAGGTATCTACAAGGGCATGGGAATGCTCAGGGATGTTGCAAGATGGTATCAGAGCTATATGAGCTACGTGAGACATGAGGCAGGATGTCCCCGTAAAGTATCAAAGATGGTCCAGTAAGTAAAGTAACAAAGCACTGCGTTAGGCAACGGTTCAAGAGCATTAGGTAACGGCCACTGGGTCCCTCCTTCTCGGCTTGTGTGTCCCTCGTGGACAGGCTCTGCTTGCATGTGTACGTAGACTACAGGGGCTTCCCAAGGGCAGAGGCCCTCCCTCCAGGTGACTGCCTTTCCACTCCTACTAAGTCTGTCTGGTTTACCCAGGAAACAGGCCAAGCGCTAGGGTCCCAAAAGCCCCGGGGGGCTGCACCAACCCCTTATAATGTCTAGTGTTTTGCAACCCTTAAAGCGATGTATCAGTGCTAACTACAACTATTATATGACCTGGTTCCTAGAATTATATACCAGCATACTATCATGTTTCGTGAACTTACTGACAAGAAATCTTCATATTGTAAATACAGATATCAAAATAGCCTGGGGAATTCAATGAATAAAATATATATGGACCAGACCATTATAATAGACTGATATGTTGCCTAAAATTGCCCAAATCTAACATTTGTCCACAAAAACTTAAGAACAATGTATTAAACGTATGCTGCCATCTCAAATAGTCATAATCTCCAAGCTACATGGAACAAAACATTTTCAAAATGAAGAGACTTAGCCAAGGATGTAAAAATCACATGGAAATAGCACAAATGCATATCATCCCTGTTGTGTTGTCTGCTACTGGAATTGTACCAAAGATACTTTCATTTAGGGTACAGAGGATGAAATTATATCCTAACAGTATTATTCAACTACAAGAAGGAGTTATTCATCTACCCCACATGCAGAAGTTCTAGAACATTAAATATAAGAGAATGATAGCAAAACAATGGCTTATCCCATGACCATTTATAGCTAACTACTCATCAGAAAGGGTGAATATGAGATGATGTTGTTGCTGCTGCTGATTATAACACTAATTTCAAATCAGCAAAATCTCATACAATAATAACAAAACACTGGCGCCAACACTCTCAGGCATACATGTAGAGATTTATGTTTATTTGCCAAAAGGGAAAAATATCGACAGATATTAATTAGAGCATCTGGAAGACAGGTTAAAAAATACTGAAATATTTTTTTTAATAAGCAGACTTCATTGAACAACAGTAAAAGTTAATAACACATGTCTGCCATTGGATTTGTTGAATGTAAGTGAAAGTGATATACTTTTTAATAAAGCCTATGAGTGTTAAAATCCAAGAATGCAATCAAAAGACCCTCAATGAGTGACTAATTGTATGAACTCAGTAAACAAAGAAGTCCCAAACAAACAGCTGAGTCGTTTTTAAATGGAACGGTTTATGATGTCATTTCTAGACTAGGTAATTGCTACCAGATATTAAAGACAGGTTATCCTTAAAGGGTTAGGACTTAGTGATAAATGTAGATTATGCAAGGAAATGTTAGAAATTTTGATACACATGAAATTTGTATAAATTTCACATCTATCAAATTTATTTTGCAAAGCACTCCCTCTGGGCCCACTCCCTAAATAGGACACTTAAAATCACAAACTGAGATCCTAGAGGATAGGCAATTACTATATTCCTCAGAGTCCTAGGGCTAATCCTGAGGGACTGGGTTTCTAGTACTATTGCTTACAAGTCTCTATCAATGATCTTTCTATTGATTTTCAGCCAGGATCCTCATTTTGTTTTTAGAAAAAAGTTTTTAATTAGAGTAGTATAGAAAGAATATTTTATATAGAACTTTCCTCCCAAACCAGGAGCACAATCTCTCCTTGAACATCCAAGGGGATATCTGGGAGAGTGGGCTCAAATATAACATGCAATGGTAGTGAGGCACACATGTAGCTGAAGGGCAAACTCACAACTCTTGATTACTAGAACTCCTTTTCTCTCTTCGTAGAAGTTTCATTAAGTTCCCTTTACTCTCTCCTGAGCTCCAAGAATCAATGACTTTTTAGAATTGATTAGTTGGCATATCTCTGTCATGAAGGATCTCACTTCCTGATGCTGTCGTAACTCTTGAGTAACTGTTATTTCACATCTGTCTGCAGGTGCTTCCTCCTTAATTGCCCCCACCACCACCACTTTGGCAACCACTGCCACCATCTCCCATCACTGGTTGTACCTCTAATGGGAATCTCCACATCTCAAATCACATGGGTAAGTAGTTTGAGAGAAACAGAGGGAGAGTAACTTTTTTCTCCTCCCAAGTGATTCCCTTTCAGAGTTTTGTACCATTAGACTGGCTAGTCGCTGCACTATGAAGTTCTGAACTCTTGCTTGTTTATACATAATCCCAGAGAAAAGAGTCCTATTCTGTCAGGCCATCATAAAAACTTTCTTAAGCCTGTCTCAAATTGATTAAGGGTTTGCTCACATTTAGTTTATGCCTTTGATTGATTGATCAAACCGAATTGTCCAGTCTTCTATGAATAAATTAATTGAGAGTAAGGGTAGAAATGCCCATGCCCATTAACCACATTGTGGGGAGAATTATAAATCAGCAGTTTGCCATCTCTCCTAGACTAAGAAGACAAATCCTCTAACTATAAAAATGGGCCTCAAAATATCCTGGAGAACTCAACCAATAAATTCAAAACGGTCTAAAATCTTGTCTACAATTATCTGGATATAACATTAATCTATAAAAACTCAAGAACAATAATTGTAATAACTTCTACTGCTTCAAACATTCATATATTCCTGTCTACATGGCATGAAATGCTTTCAAAATATAGAAATGTAAGAAATGAGGTTAAAAAAACATGGAACAGATAAAGGTGCATATCATCCCCATCATCCCATCTACTATTGCAATTGTACAAAGGATGTTTTCATTGAACCTGTTGAAAATGATCTCACATACTAATGTATTTTTACTCAACTACAAAAAGCAGTCATTTTATGAATCTGTGCAGTAGCCTGTAGAACATTTGATATGCCAGAATAATACTAGGATAGCTACTTGTCCTTGTACTACTTCTATCAGAATTCTACTGACTAAAATGACAAGAATGAGATAATAATAACAGAAGCACTAAAACATGCATGTACACATGTCCCATGTTCTCTTTATCTACACCTTTTCAGGAAGCCTTTACTCCAGGAACATTAGGTCTGCAAAGATCACACAGTAAAATGCTCTGCTTCACTATACCTCATACTAGTCCTCTCAATGTTGTTGAAATATTACGTTAGCTTTTTTTTGGCTGATATCACATCATTAATTCATATTGAGTTTGCAATCTAATAAAACCTTTTATGTATTCTTGCACCTTACTCCTTTCCATGTATGTAGTTCTTCCTTGATGTTCTTCCCACTAGACACTTATCTCCCAAATCAATGCATTTTCATGAGCTATCTCCCGTCCTTGGAGCATACTTTCTCCTCACCTCTGTGTTCTGGTTTCTGCTACTTTCTTCAAGCCTCAGCTAAAATTTCACCTCGTGAAAGATTAGCCCTCCTTAACCTAAAGATCTTTCCTCTGAGTTTATCTCCAATTTATCCTGTCTTTCTTGTACATAGTTGTTTGAATATTCTCCCCATTAGGCTGTGAGCTGAAGGTTCCTTGAGAGCAAAGGCTTGTTTGTTTTTTTTTAAATCTATCAAAAAAAATCCATCCATCCATCCATCCACATATCTATCTATCTATCTATCTATCTATCTATCTATATCTATATATCTACCTAACACAGCCCTATACATGAGAGATGCTCACTAGATATTTGTTGCATTAAATGAATAAAGAAATTTGTGAAACAAAAGTCGTGTTTCTCAAACTTGAGATTTTTTAAAATAGTATTGGAATTTTAAAATGTCTCTCATTGTAGTAAATGGAGATCTTTGATTTGAGACAAGTCTCGAAAGCAATTTCTGTATTAGGACAAATTAACATTATTGTCAAGCTTACTGACCCTATGCAGAATTTGATCACCCAAGCGTGTGTCAGAGAATACAAGTGCTTTTTCTTTTCTTCTATAGTAAGTAAAGGACATTCTTTTATAGGTCTACTATTATGCAAGAGTCCAGAGTAGTTAATTGTTCCTTTCAGCCAAAACTTGTAAAGATTGGTGGTGACATAAGAAATTATTGAAAGTTGCATATGCCATTGGATTTTTTGGATTGACCTTGAAGCTTAAACCAGAACACGAAGCAAGGAAGAATGTATATTTTAACAAGTTGAGATTGTGTTGGGGAGGTAGGTGGCATAGTGGACAGAGTGTCAGGCCTGGAGTCAGGAATATTTATCTTCCTGAGTTCAAATTTGGCCTCAGCCACTGTGTAATTCTAAGTCTTTAAACCTTTCTGTTCCTCAGTTTCTTCATCTGTAAAATGAGTGAGTCAGCCTCAGTAGGCTTTAGGACTCCTTTCAATAAACCTTTCTGTTCCTCAGTTTCTTCATCTGTAAAATGAGTGAGTCAGCCTCAGTAGGCTTTAAGACTCCTTTCATCTCTGAATCTATGATCCATTGAGTTTTTGTTTTGTTTTGTTTTCCTTGGATAATATGGTAACTCCAAATAAATTATCTCAATTTTTTTCAAAACTGTCAGTTGAATCTTTGGCTTTCAAAATCTTTTTTTATTTATAAAGTGCCAATAAGTGCATTTTGAAAGAAAAAAAGAGAACTGAGTAAAAAGAACCTTGGTAAAGAAAATGGAGGAAAGCAGAAAGTATTAATTTCTTTTCAGGAAGAGGGGATTTAGCCAAAATCTAAAAGGAAAGTCACCTAATAATGGGGATAATAATAATTATAGACTAACATTTACATAGCACTTTAAGGTTTGCAACATGCTTTACAAATATTTATTTCATCTTTACAACAATATTGGGAAATAAATTCTATTTTATAGACGAAACTGAGGCAGATAGAGTTAAGTGACTGATAAGAATAAGAGTAAAGATAGTGATGGTTATAAATGAGGATCTAGGTCTGAATTGGATAAATTGATATCTCTTTTATATTAAATTTATTTCCTCACATATCTCTCCCTCTCCCCCCTCCACCAGCCAGACTGCCATTCCTTACAACAAAGTATAGAAAAGAAAGGTGGGGGTGGGGTGGGGGTAGACAGAGAAGGCAATCTGTTCAGCTACACTAGCCAGGATATTAATCAAATCTGACAGCATATACTGTTTCACCTCCATAATCCCCCCCCCCCACCTCTGCTAAAGAGGGAAGTAAATTTCCAAATCTTTTCTTTGGGACCAAGATTAACTATTATAATTATGCACTTAATTTTGATCTTTGTTATTGCAGTTGCTATTTTTACTTATAGTGCTATAATCACTGTGTATTTTGTCTTACTACTTCTTTTTGCTTCACTTTAAATCAATTTGAATGATTTTCCCAACCTTGATGTAATCTTCATGTTCATTTTTTCTTAGGGTTCAGTAATATTTATTACCTTTATATGAAACAATAAAGTTGATTTTGAATCCTGCCTCAGATCATGCAGTAATTAATTTAGACACACACCAGTTGATGGACATGTACTTTGTTTTCAATTCTTTACTACTACAAAAAGTTTTGCTATATGTAATTTGGAGTATGGTAGTCCTTTAATTCTGTTTTTAACTCCTTGAGGTGTATGTTTAAAAGTGGGATCTCTGGGTCAAAGAACACAAACATTTTTGTTGCATTTTCATTTTAAATAATATTTTATTTTTCCCCAACTACATGTGAAAAACTATTTTAACATTGTTTTTTTTAAAGTTTTGAGCTAAAGTTTAAAGTTTTAATCCCTCTCTTCTTTCCCTCCCCTCTCTCTGAGATGGTTAAGCAATCTGATACAGGTTATACATGTGCAATCATGTAAAACATTTCCATATTAATCATTTTGTGCAAGAAAACTCAAACAAAAACCAAAAGAAAGGAAGGAAGGAAGGAAGGAAGGAAGGAAGGAAGGAAGGAAGGAAGGAAGGAAGGAAGGAAGGAAGGAAGGAAGGAAGGAAGAGAGGTAGGGAAGAGGAGAAAAATAATATGCTTCAGTCTGTATTCAGATGACATCAGTCCTTTCTTAGGATAGCATTTTTTATTATGAGTCCTTTGGGATTGTCTTGAATCATTATATTGCTGAGAATAGCTAAGTCATTCACGGTTGTTCATGATGCAATATTGCTGTTACTGTGAAGAGTGTTCTGATTCTGCTCACTTCACTTTACATCCCAGGTTTTTCTGAAATCATCCTGCAGGTCATTTATTATAGCGCAATAATATTCCATTACAAACATATACCACAACTTGTTCAGCCATTCCCCAATTGATGGGTATCACCTCAATTTCCAATTCTTATCCACCACAAAAAAAGAGCTGCTATAAATATTTTTGTACAAATAGGTTTTTTTCTCCCCACCTCCACCTTTTTATTTGGGATACAGACCTAGGATATTGGTGAATCAAAGGGTATGCACAGTTTTATAGTCCTTCAGACATAGTTGAAAATTGCTCCAGAATGGCTGAATCAGTTCACAACTCTACCAACAGTGCATTGGTATCTCAATTTTTTCCCCATCCCCTCCATTTATCATCTTCCTTTTCTGTTATATCAGCCAATCTGATGGGTGTGATGTGTTACCTCAGAGTTATTGTAATTTGTATGAATACAGATATTTTAGATAATTCATTGTCATAATTCCAAATTGATACAAATGATTCTATCTCCCAGATATTTAATTTGGTAGTTATTTTGAACAGAACTCCAATTTCTATTATTCTGTCCTGCTCTTTATTATTATGATGTAGAAATGGTATTGTTTTTTGGTTTTTGTTTTGTTTTATTTCCATGTTATTGAAGCTGTTGATTGTTTCAATTAGTGTCTTTGCTAAGTCTCTGTTTTTCTGATTTTCATGTGAATCATGTCATCAGTAAGCAGTCAGAGTTTTGGCTTCTCTTTCCCTATGTTTATGCTTTTAATTTCTTTCTCTCAGCTAATTGCTATCAATAACATTTCTAAAATGATGTCAAATTAAAATGGAAAGGGACACATTTCCTTTGCTTTGGAAAGTTTCTGTTGTTTGCCATTGCATGTAATGCTAGCTTTTAGGTTGCCACTAGAAAGGTGTGTCTAACCGGTCTGGAAAGCAATTTGGAATTGCATACAAAAAGATACTAAATAGTTTTTGCTTTTTGACTCAGCATATAACTGCTAGGCCTATTCCCAAAAGATATCCAAGAAATAAGAAAAATTCTTATGTGTACAGAAATATTTATAGCAGCTCTTGTTCTAGGAAAAAAAGAAACTGGAAAATAAGAGGATGTTCATTTATTGAGGAATGGCTGAATAAGTTGTGGTATGTCATTGTGATGGCATACTATTGTGCTATAAGAAATAAGGATATAAATAATTTCCAAGAGACATGGAAAGACTTATATGAACTGATGGAGACTGAAGTGATTAGAACCAGAAGAACCATTTATACCACTATACATCAATATTATTAAAATGAACAATTTTGAGGATATAAAAACTGATAAAGAAGGAAATGAACAAAGCTTCATTTGTCAGCCTCGTTTCACTCAGAGTTGCTATTTTTATGCGATACCTGCCAAGTTCTTTTGCAGTAAGAGCTATTCATCTTTCAGGTCTACTAGATTTTGTGTTGCCCATAAATGTGTGCACATTCCATGTGCCAATGGTAAGTAGTATCATCTTTGCAAAAGTTTTTGTACAATTTTTTTGTGTGTTTTGACTGCAGGATAGGATCCCTGCCTGCTGTGGCAAGCAGGCCAGGGTCATGTGAAGCAGATAATTTTTAGGGCATTTTTTTCTAGGCCCTTCTTCATGCCAGTAGGTGAGCTATTCGGTCTTTTTAAAAGGCTGCTCAGGTATCCAGGGGCCTGCCAAATCTCACTGCTACTTCAGTCCAGTCAGAAAACGACCCTATGACCCAAGCTTGTGACTACAGCTCCCATTGTATTTTTACTTGCTGCTTCATCACTTGTCTATTGCCATAGGACTTTGAGGTAGGTAAAAATGGTAGAATGGTATGGGTGATGTCTTTTGATTTGAGTATAAACTGGATTTAAGTGAGGCAGAATTGTGTGAATTCATCAGCCTTCCAGTCATCAGTGTCCGGTAGCAAGACAAAAGTCAAAAGGATTGCCAGTGGCTTGGGATGCAGTGGATGACTGGCATTTTCGACATCTAAGCAAGCTCTCAGCACTCCACAGTGCCTGCTTCAGGGGCCTCTGTGGGGATTGAAAGAGATTGTTCTCATCCACCCATTCCACATCTTGGTAAACCATTTAGGCAGATAGGCTAAACCAGGTTGAGAAGAACCAAGAAGTCTCAAACCCTTCAATGGCTTAAGGAGGTGTCACCCCCAAACATGTGAAGACCTCCCAGTGGAAGGGATGGATGAGAGCAACTTTTTCCAAAGCCATTGGCAATCCTGCTACAGCAGCAGAAACCACCCTAACTCACTGAAGAATTTGAAATCCGCCCCCAACCTAGTTTAGCCCATCTGACAAAACAGTTTAATGGGGTGTGGGCACTGGGTGTGGTGCAGCTTCTTAGAGACTAGGGTGAAAATTAGGTGAATGAGGTGTATACCAAAGCTAGAAAGCAGCACTGAAAATGGCTGGGCAGTCCTCACTCCTGAGGTAATAGTCTTTACTGAACAGACCTTATATCCCAAAGTGTACCTACCAAGACATACACAAGCACAGTTGAATACAATTACAAAACCCTCTTGACAGAGGAAGACCTAAATAAGTGGAAAGATATTAGCTGCTTATTGACAGGTTATATATAATAAAAATGACAACACTACCTAAGTTAAAGTACTTCTTCAGCATCGTACCAACAAAATTACCCACGAATTACTTTATAGAGCTAGAAATATAACAAAATTCATCTGAAAAAATTTTAAAAATCAAAACAATTTCTGGTATTGACACTAGCTTCACAATTTTATTGACCCACAGCAAACAGAGACATGAAAGAAAGATAAATAGCCAAGTAGAATGAGAAACTTATTGCATTGTGAAATACAATAAAAATAACATAGCTATGCAATAAACACAATAAGGCTAGCACAATTTGTTGTCTGTGTCTCCCTGGTGTGCATCTGTCTCCAGGGGGTTGGTTAGGAGTCCAAGTAGAGAGCATATTTTCCAAAGTAAAACAGCCATGCTGCTGAATTACCCCAAATTTCAAGCACAGTTGATGCCATTGTTATCATATCCAAACTCCATGATTCTGTGTCTGGAAGGCCAGCAGAAGTGGCACCCCCAAGAAGTGCCTTCTGAGCCCACTCCTTCACTTTAAAGCACTTCTGTTGTGAGCTAGGATTATAACCTCTTTGCCTGCATTTCCTTTCACCAAGCCTGTTTTGGAAAGATGGAGTATTAGCTTGGGCAATGGTCCTGCAGGATCTGGCCATTCAGTGATGGTATCATCATGCTTCTAGCTATGATGGTGCCCCACCAAAGGTTCCTGCCCACAGTCTAGGAGAGAGAGAAAAAAACTGGCTTTCTTGGATTGGGTTTATGCAAAGTAATATCTAAAATCCCATCTAGAAGCTTCTTAAGGTTCCATTATCAAGTAGCTTTACTTATTGGCATCCTCAGTTGGGCTGGTCCGCTGATGGAGAGAGGACAACTCTCAAAGATCTCAGATAGATTGTGGCACCCTCAGTGCAAGAGTTTTACACCTAACACTTTGCTGGGAACACTGGCAATGCAAAAAGTTGTCGACTTCCTTTATCAACTCAGTAAGTGAATAGCCATTTAGAATAGGGAGATATGGTGATAACTGACATTAAGCAACCTAAATAGAGAAATACTGGGCTTTTAGTAGAGCATCTGATCACTTAGGATGTGGCAGGGCTGATGGACATAAGGGTCCAACTGAGCAACCATCTGGATGAGAGGAACAGGGTCAGAATGAGGGCCAAAAATACTGGAGAGGAGCAAACTTCAGGTCAAGGAAGCTACGAACCCATGTCATTAGGCATAGTAGGAAGCACTTATCTCCTAGGCAACAGCAATCCAAGGTCATTATTGCTTTGTCTTCCAGTGTGGCAACCCCACTGGCTTGGCAGTGCAGTGAGGACTCAAGCAGCCTGGGTGCCTCTGTTAAAGCCCAGCCCAGCACAACAGGCAGGGAAGGAGAAAGAGCAATCATAGAAGCTTAGATCTGGAAGGGATCTCAGAGGTTTTCTAATCCAACTTATGCCTGACCAAGAATCATCTCCACAGTATCTCAAAGAAGGGCCACTGGCTTCCCCAAAGAACTCTGATTCTTTCTAATTGCAGAAAGCTCACTTCCTTCTAAGGTAGCTGAGTTCACTTTTGAACAGCTCTAATTGCGTTAGGAAGCTTTTCCTTATATGGAGCAAAAATCTACCACTGCAGCCTCTACCATCATCACTTGTTCTTCTCAATTCAATGAACATTGTTTAAGCAAATGCTGTGGGAATGGTACTGTGCTAGGGACTGGGGATACAAAGTCAAAAAAAAACATACTAGAAAAAAAGAGAAACAATCCTTGTCCTCAAGGAGCTCATATTTCTCATTTTCAAAAGAAATATTGTCCATCCAAGTCTCCCTGTTCCCTGTAGGCACAACTGATATTTTTTCCCTTAACCCCATGTAGGAATTTACGCTTATCTCTATTAAATTTCAGTGCAACTAGGTGGTTCAGTAGATGAAGCTCTAGGCTGGAGTCAGGAAGACCTGAGTTCAAAATCTGGCCTCAGACACTTGCTAGCTATGTGACCCTGGGCCAGTCACTTAACTGTGTTTGCCTCAGTTTCCTTATCTGGAAAATGAGCTGGAGAAGGAAATGATGAACTGCTCTGGTATCTTTAGCAAGAAAACCCAAATGGAGTTACAAAGTGCCAGACATGACTAATAACGACTGAACAACAATTTTTTTTTGTTTTTTGTCAAGGCAATAGAGGTTAAGTGACTCATCCAGAGTCATACGGCTAGTAAGTGTTAGTCTGAGGCCAGATTTGAACTAAGGTCCTCCTGACTCTTGGGCCAGCCCCTATCCACTTCACCACCTAGCTGCCCAACAAATATTAAATTTCATCTTAGATTTGGCCTGTAATTCTAACCTGGCCAAGGATTTTGTATGCAACTGCCGCCATTGAACATGGAAGCTTCATGTTATTTATAAATATGATAAGAATTGACAAAGGCCTAGGCCTTTACCAAAGAAACTGATAAAAAATATAGATGATACAAGATCAAGGACTGACCCTGGCAGTGCTCTCATGATCACCAACATTCCTTTAACCAATACCCTGTGGGTCTATTTAATATGCTTCAAATCCACCTCCAGTTCATATTTCTCTATCCTGTCTGCAAGGTTATCATGAAAGATTTTACTAGAATCTAAGCATCTATAGCGTTCTCCTGGTCTCCAGGTCTGTTGCATTTCAGTACTTCAATGGATTCATATTCTCTCCGATGTGATCTAGCAAGCTTTTTGCTAACCTACCTACATCAGTCCCATAGATGAAAATGTCAGTGTTTATTGAGAGGTGAAAGTAATAGGTATTCTCAGGGGCAATCAACCAAAGGGTTTGCTGAATCTGCTATTGATTCATTACCATGCTAATTCTGTCACTGTGTTGAGAGGCAATCAAGGGATATGTTCTAAAATTGCCTTATAAATTCTGACGTATGTTGTGATTGAGTCATTTTTCAGTTATGTCCAACTTTTGTGACCCCACTTGGGGGTTTCTTGACAAAGATATTGGAATGGTTTGCCATTTCCTTCTCCAGCTTGTTTTACAGATAAGGAAACTAAGGCAAACAGTATTAAGTGAATTACCCAGGGTCTCACAGCTAGCAAGCATCTGAGGTCTTATTTGAACTCAGAAAGAAGAGTCTTCCTGACTTCAGGCCTGGCACTGTATCCACTGTGCCACCTCGCTGCCCCATCTTACATATATTAAAACTATGTAATTAATTAGCTGCAAATCTCTCCCCACTCCCTAGCTTATAAAAATAAAATTAACCTTCCTCTCACCCCATACTTTTCCTATCCTTTCTCATTCTCAGATCTCATTCTTATAGGCTTAGGCATCAGTGCTGCTAACTATATAATTTATTAGTTGGCCAATCAGTATACATTTATCAGGGATGGAGCCTGGCTCAATTATTTCATTCATATGGAGGATTTCTGGTGAGAAAACTCTTCTACTAAGGCAGATTAGCACCTTCCTAGAGGCAACTTAGAGTTTTTGAGATTGAACTCTAGTTCATCTTATGTATAACTCATATCATGTGCATGTGTGTGTGCGAATTTTATCATGGCTCCTTTCCTCGAATATTGGCTCCTATGAATGGCTGGGCCTTTTCACTTTCTGCTTTCAGTGAGATAAAGTGATACAGGAGAAGGAAAAGGGAGAGAGGCAAGAGGAATTATGAAGGACACTCACAGAGATAGTTTTGGAACTAGGGGAAAGGCCAGAGATTGAATTTTAGAAGAGGAAATTTGGGAGTATTTGAGAAATTGAAGGAGTAAAAATGAAGGACACAGGATAAAAGAGAAGAACTATATCTGAAGGAAGAGAAAGAAAAGCACTTGAAATAAAAGAGAAGTATTGGAGAAACCAAGAGGAGTTTGCTAAGTGAACATGAGTATGATAATGTAAGACCAAGCAATAGGTTAGTAAGACAAGGTGTGGCAGGGAAGCTAGACTTGGCTATTAACCTAATTGACTTGGCTAACGAGGAGAGTTAATATCTTAGAGGTGAAGAAATTTCCTTCAGTGGCTCTCAAGAGATGTAACTAGGATGAATGACCTAGGCTGAAGATGTCACATTCAGCAACTATGAATTTCTGTAATAGCCAAGTGACTATTATTCATACTCAGAATTAAAGCTGGGTTCCTTCACAGGAGAAAAGTTAAAGAGTCTCTAGTGACACATCTCCACTCTCTATATTATTAGGGAAAAGAAACTGCTCCTTTAATACAATAGAATGCAATGCCATACAATACAATAAACATTTATTAAATAGCTACTACGTGATAAGTATTGTGCTAAGCACTGGGAATATGATGGGTAAGAGAAAGGCTGTCCCTGTCCTCAAAGACCTTACAAACTAATGGAGGAAGATGACACTAAAAAAGGGAACTGAAAAGCAAGGAGGTGGACTGGGGCAGGGGCCAACAGGTAGTACCTGGGAGAAGCATGATGTTCTGTGGAGTCCAAACCAAGCAGAGCTACTGATGGAAAGTTGATAGTTGCCTGGAAAGTTCAGATCTCAACCCTCTATAAAGGAAAGCTTTGGGCAGATTTTAGTGCTCTACCTTTTAGCTCACTCAGAGTGAGAACCTGAAAAGACCTCAGGTTAAGAGGGCCAGAGCCTCCCATTGCATCCTGGGCCATCTCCAGTCATCCTGATGAATAGCTGACCACTGGACCCAGAAGGCTCTGGAGGAGAAAGTGAGGTTGTTGAACTTGCACAGCCTTCCCAGACTCAAATCAAAGTCAACTGCAAGTCATGTCATCATCTCCCCGATGTCATGGTCCTCTTCGAGAATGACAGACAAACACAACAATAATGCTCTACCTTTTAGCTTTCTCATCAGAGGGAAAGAGAAGGCAAAAACAAATGTAGCAAACTAAAACAACAAACTAAACAGCTTTCAATATGAAAGTAAAGAAGAAACAGCATCAGAAAGAGCAGAGAATTCCTTGTAGGAAAAATGAGACACAAAGAAAAATGGAGAAGAACCAGAGAACATTCATAGTGAGGTAACAACTATTCGGCTCTTCCCTAAGAGGAGCAGTTGAATGTTCTGAGGAAGAAGCAGTTACTTATCCTTCTAGAAGTGAAGCTGTAGATCTACAGGGATTTGTCAGGTGTGAAAACTTTCAGGAAAAGGTCAAAAAAGAGATGAGCAGTGGTGAATGTTGACTCCCTATTGAGTGATCTGAAGTAGCTTTTTGTTGACTGGATAATAAGAATAGGAGTCAGCTGGCTTATTGTATCCAGAACCTTAAAAGAACTTCCCATGATTTATGAAGACAAATGACTACTGCTCACCTGAAGTGATTCACATTGACAAAAAAAAATGATATCTTGAAAAGAAATCTAGAAAACATGGTTAGGAATTTTGAAATCTTGGTCAAGAAACTGAATACCTTAGAGAACATAGGCAATGTTTTCATGACTGCAACTTATTGATAGCAAAGGGAAGTAAAATTCTGCACAAGAAGATGATGTCTGATAATGAGACATGGATTTCAGGATCGACTTAAAAGCAGTAGGAATAACAAACTGTTGGCAGGGGAAAGAGTGAATATAATAAGCATTAGTTAGAAGGTAGTTACTCGAAGTCCAGAAAACCTAATATAACTTTAAACTGAAAAGGAAGGAAGAAAACTGCCTACATATATGATCACCAAAGTGGATATAGAGAAAAACTAAAAGAAAGAAAAATAGCAGCCGGGATGACCAGAATTTCATGGAAACAAAATGAGATTAAAAAGTCTAACACTAAAACTCATGATTTTAGGTATTTATTCATAGATGCAAATAGTGTGGATAACAAGAAAGGAAAACTAGAGATTCTAATAAAAGGAGATAAATTTGACCTCAGAGGTATAACTGATATAATAATATTATTGATATAATTGATATAATAATATATTGATATAATTGTATAATAATATTATTAGGATCTATGATTGGAACATGGCTCTGAAGGAGTATACCTTATCAAAAAGAATAGTAAAGGGGGGTGCAGCTAGATGGTACAGTCGATAGAGCACCAGCCCTGGAGTCAGGAGGACCTGAGTTCAAATTCAGCCTCATATACTTACTAGTTGTGTGATCCCCTTATTGCCTCAAAAAAGACTAGTAAGGGTGAGAGGGTTTGGGGGATGCCCAGTAACATTGTACACTAAGAATTTATGGTCACTGATGTGAGAGAATCAAAAAACCAGATAGAATCAGCATAGTGGAGAGCATTTGAATGAAGTTCAATGGATATAGATAGAGAAGTATTATTGTCAGTGGAATGTAAAGAGTATTCCTAAATTCTGGATACATAGGCAAAAATGCATATTTTCAAGAAATGAAATGAATGAAATATTCAACATTTTATTTAATTGGAATATTAACAAATAACATCTTCAATATGATTTCCATCATTTGTAATGCAAGGGTTGATGCACTTTGCAAGATTCACCTGAACTCAATGCAATAACTCCATATTGACATCAATTGCCTATGTGTCCAGACTTTAGGAATAGCCTGTACTATAGACCACCTGGACAGAAAGAAGAAATAGATAAGGACTTTGTGAAACAGATTGTAAGCCTGGCATGACAGCATACTACACTAGTGAAAGAGACTCTGATTATCTAGAGTTTTGCTATCCCTAAAAGAATAGATAATTTCTTGTGCTTCCTTAGTGATAATTTCAACATTCAGAAGGTGTCCAAAATAATGAGTGGACTTCTATTCTGGATCTGAATCCCACCAACAAGGAAGAAAGTAGGTAACAAAGCATTGGACCTGGAGTTGGGAAGACCAGAATTCAAATCCAGCCACAGACTTCTGTGACACTTAACCTCTGTCTCAATTCCATTGACTATAATATGAGGATAATAATAGCACCTTCCTCAGGTTTGTTGTGAGGATCAAATGACATAATATTTGTAAAGTTCTTAGCATAGTACCTGGTACATGATGGGTGTTACTGTTCTTATTATGATCTCACTGCAGATATGAAAATATTGTCAACACTGTGGGGGAGTTACTATTTCTTCTTAGAAGAGGAAAGGCAACCTATGACTTGAACCCTCGATATTAAGAGAGCGAATTTTCAAAATTTCAGAGAAAGGACAGGTAAGCTTCTATGGATAAAACGCCTATAGGGGAAGTCAGCCCAGGAAAGATAATAAATTTTTAAAAAGAATAAAATTCTGAAGACAAAAAGAGAAACAATTTCAATGAGGTGAAAGGGAGGCATCTTCTAAAAAAAGTAATGTGGATCCACAGGAACTCGCCAATAAACTTAGATTTTTTAACTAACATGTACAGATGATAGAAGCAAGGGCAAATAATAGGATGAATACTAAAGCACTTCAGCCACTGAATAATATCTAAGAATAGTGTCGGGAATACTAAAACTCAGAAGAAGCTGAGGCAGGCAAGCAAAGCCTATAAGACAAAAAAAATTGGTGCTTTTTTTGATTGTTTTTATTTTTAATTATATTGGGAGGAAAGAGAATGGTCAAAGAACTACTAGGACCACTGTTTAGAGTGGGCAGGATGGCACTGCTTGAATACAGAGAAAAGGAATAACTATTCAAATTGCATTTTGCCTCTCTTTTCTCTGCCAAGGAGAAGAACTTCTTGTTCAGAGCAAGAAATGACTGAACAACATGGGATAGGGAGACATCAGGAAATAGGAAGTTACTGCCCAAGACAAACGGGGCAATTGTGAGAGAACACCATAACCTTAATAAGTTCGAGATATCAGGCCCAGATGAATTACAACCCAGGGTACTGAAAGAACTAGAAAATGTGATTCCCATGCCAATTTTTGTGACCTTTAAAAGTCGGTGGCAATCTGGAAAGGTATTGAACAATTAGAAAAAGGCAAATGTTGCTTGATTTTTTTTAAAGGAAGACACTGGCATCTGCAAAATATCAGTCAGTGAACTTAGCTTTAATTCTCAGCAAGATTAAAGATATTGTTATTAAAGGGATCTCAATTGATAGGAACACTCTAGGATTCTGAACCCAAGAGCCTTGGGAAAAACAATGTCCCCCAAACCACCAGACCTGCGTCCAATCCAGCCTCTGCAACCGTATTGGAAGGGAGAAATTATTCTACAGAAGGGGCCCACCTTACTCACCACCATAAGCAACAAGTACTGACTGACCATCAACAAGCAGATAAGCACAGGAGTGGCAGCATCCTCCCACACTTGACCACCAGTTATGCTTCCAGCCCAGTCTTCATGACCATCATCCTAGGAAGTAACTTCCATGTGGAAGAGGCCAACCATCTCCACTAACTTTCAAGTAACTCACAGGGTTGTCAGGCCAGCCTAGCTGAAGCAATATGACACCCTGAAGGATAAATAGGAGGCAGCATATGCCAGGTAAGTCAAACTACCACCCTCTTGACCATTATCTCTCTTCAAACCCTTATGGAGACAACCCAGGACCTGGAACCCAAAAGCCTTAGGAATAGCATTGTTTCCAGGCTAAGACCAGCAGCTGTCAGTATACTGGAAAGCAACCCCTATGGAGATGCACCTAGGTAACTATTCCTGTACATACTACAGATGCATCTATTGAAGACCTAGAAGAGAAAATTCTTATCACCAAAGTTCTTGACATTGTAAGATGGTTCAACATAAGAAACTGATATAATTTCATCAATGGAAATGACATTAATGAAAGGGCAATATCTTCTGTTTTGCTGCTAAACTCTAAGGACTATGGGACATTTGCATCTGACTTTCAGCTAAGACCTTTCATATGCATCCCCTGCATTAGAATATGAGTTCGTTAAGAAAAGGGGCTGTTTTGCTTTCCTAATTGTATCCCCAGTGCTTAGTAGAGTGCTTTGCACATCATAAGTGCTTAATGAATGTTTTATTTATTCATTTATCTAGAAAAAAAACATAATACTCAAAAGAGTCAATATGGCTTCCTCAAGAACAGGCCACACCATACTAACTTCACTTCTTTTGATCGTCTTGCCATTCTGGGAGTTAAGGGGTAGTGCAGTTTACCAAGATTTTAGCAAAACATTTGACAAAATCCCTCATGCTTTTCTTGGGGAAAAGGGAGAAATGTGATCAAGAGCAGGGGTGTCAAATTCAAGTAGAAATGGGGACCACTAAGCTGTATATAAGGATCCCTATGAGCCACATATTGACTTAGAAAACAACGTATTAATATTATTCGTTTTACTGTATTTTTTGCTTCTTCTGTTAAGTATTTCCCAATTACATTTCAATCTGGTTCTGGCTGTACTCAGGAGTGTTGTAAACTGTATGTGGCCCATGGTCCTCATGTTTGACACCTCTGGTCAAGAGTATAAAACAAATATGGTATAGTTGTGAACTGATCCAACCATTCTGAGAGCAATTTGGAACTATGCCTAAAGGACTATAAAAATATGCATACCCTTTGATCAAGCAATACCACTTCTAGGTCTGCATCCCAAAGAGATCATACAAATGGGAAAAGGACCCATATGTGCAAAAATATTTATAGCAACTCTTTTTATGGTGGCAAAGTGTGTTGTTAAGCAAAATTGTCTCATTAGCATGGCTTTTGTTTTTTTTGAGTGGAAGTACTTTCAGCTGTTAAGTGCTAAGCCCCAGGCCCAGGGCCCTGTCAGGTGTGAAACCTGTGTGGGTGTGGATTGGTGACTTAGGAGGGGCCAGCTCGGGAACCAATGGTCTCTGGTCATTGAGGCAGGGCTTGAGAACGCCAGAAGAGCGGCTGCGAGGAGGGGTGAGCCGGGAGACAACTTCAATGGAGGAGGAAGCTGTGGAAGCAGGAAGCTGTGGAGGCAGGGAGCTGTGGAAGCTGGAAGCTGCGGGAACCAGAAGCTGCGGAGGCAGGAAGCCACGGAAGCAGGGCTTACCCGTGTGGAGACCCAGGAGTGCGGGCAGGAATGTGAGGCCAGTAAAAATGATTTGGCTAAATACTATCTTGTTTTTCTGTGGCCTCCTGGTTACTCTTGTGAGGTGGGCTTTCTGGGCCTGGAGTCTTTTTGTCAAGATGTCGGAATGGGGAGGCTGGTTCATGGTTCTGCTGCAGTGGGGCCTAAATAAATTTCTTGTTGTTTTCCCCTTAGAGAACCTCTCATACCTTGCGATTTCGAACCATTCAAACATATACATGATTATATTTGAGATTATAAATTCGGCCTCCCTACTACACAAAGAATTGGAAATTGAGGGAATACTTATCAGTTGGGGAATGGTTGAACAAGTTGTGGTATATGAATATAATGTAATATGATTGCGCTATAAGAAATGAACAGGCGGACTAGAAAAACCTGGAAAGACTTGAATGGACTGATGCTGAGTGAAGTGAGCAGTACCAGGAGAACACTGTATACAGTAACAGCCACAATATTCAATGACTACTTTTGATGGACTTATCTCTTCTTAGCAATGCAAGGATCCAAGACACCCCCAAAGGACTCATGACGGAAAATGCTGTCCATACCCAGAAAAAGAACCACGGAGTCTGAATACAGATTGAAGTATATTATTTGCGCTCTCTTTTTTTGTTTGTTTCTTCTTTCTCATGGTTTATCCCGTTAGCTCTAATTCTTCTTTACAACATGACTAATGTGAAAATAAGTTCAATATGAATGTATATGTAGCGCCTATATTAGATTACATGCCATCGTGGGATGGGGGAAGAGAAGAGATGGGGAAAAAATTTGGAACTCAAAATCTTATGGAAGTGAATGTTGAAAACTAGAAATAAATATTTTTTTAAAAAATTTTAAAAAGAGTATAGAACAAGTAGAAAGATTTGGGACTGGCTGACCATCCTGGTCCAATGGCTCAATGTCAGCTGATGAGGAAGTCTCTTGTGTTGTGCTTCTGGCATTAACATTTTGATCAGTCACTTAGATGAAGTTATAGACAACATAATTATTAAAATTCCAGATGTCACAAGGCTGAAAAAGGTAGCTAACACGTTAGATGGCTGGGTCAGGATCCAAAATTATCTTCACAGATTAAAACACTGAGTTAAATCCAATGCGATTCAGTTTAATAGGAGTAAATCTTAGGTATGAGTTCAAAGTATTTGCTTTTTAAGCACAAGATAGAAGTATGGTGAACAGAAGTACATTTTTAAGATATCTGTACCCTAATGGACTGCAAATTTAATATAAATCAACACTGTGATATGGCATACAAAAATACTAATGCAGTTCAGGATTATGATAGTCTCAGTATACGTTGCCCTTATCAGAACATATCTGGAGTCTCGTATTAAGTTCTCATCAGCTCTCTTGAATTCAATTATCATCTCTGCAAATGACTCCCAGATTGAGATATCTACATATTTATATCTATATATCTGCAGATGATTCCCAGATATATGCATACATACATACACATGTACATACAATATAGCACTAATCTCTCTCTGGACTTTCAAACTCACATCACCAACTGCCTTTTGTCCACCTCAAATTGGATGTTCCAAAAATTAATCTTAAATTTCAAATGTCCAAAACAGAACCTGTCACCTTTGTTCCCTTTTCTCCCAGACCCTCCCCTCTTCTTACCATCCTGATTACTGTTAAAGGAACAACCACCTGCCTAGTCACCTAGACTGGAAACCTAAGGTGTTTTCCTTGTCACCTCACATATCCATTCTATTGTCAAGTCTTGTAGTTTCTATCATTACAACATCTGTCATACACATCCCCTTCTCTCCACTCACACATCCACCACTCTAGTACAGACTCTCTTCTTTCAAATCAAGTTAACAAGCAATCAACATGTATTAAGCTCTTGTTAAGTGCCAGGGGCTGTGCTAAATGCTGAAAATACAAATACAAGCAGAAAGAAATATACTTTCTGTCTTCAAGGAACTTATATTCAAATAAGAGAATATAACACATAAAAGAAAGCTGAAAGGAGTTGGAGCGGGGAAGGGGAAAAGACTCCCATGCAAGGGCATGATAGAGAAAAATCCAGAGAGTCAGGAATAGAGCCAAGAAAGGAATGAACACATAGCTGACCTGTGTGCTTTCCTTAAAATGCATGCTTTGAGAGGAAGCAGCTAATCAGAGGAAGAGAGTTACAGTGGTGGAATGTTCCAGTTTGAGACCACATGCCTATGATATTGGCAAAGAAGACAAAAAAGGAAAATGATAAATGATAGAGGGGCTAGGGGAAAACATGCACATTGACGCCCTGTTGATACACCTGTGAATGGACACAATCATTCTGGAAAGCACTTTGGAATTATATGCAAGTAGTTACTAAACAATGCTTTTCCTTTTACCTGGCTGTAACAGTGTTAAACCTATACCCAAAAAAGATCAAAGGAGGAGGAAAAGGTCATATATGTACAAAAATATTTATAGTAGCTCTTTTTGTCATGGCAAAAAGCTGTAAACTAAGAGGATGTCCAACAATTGAGGAATGGCTGAATAGGTTGTAGTATATGAAGGAGAATAATTTGTAAAACAATAATATTGTAAAAATAAACAAATTTGAAAACTGTGAGCTAAAATCAATTCATAGATCATTCATGACTGTAGAGTACCAGTGATGAAATATGCCATCCATTACAAAGAAGTGATAGATTTAAGGTATAGAATGAGTCATATATATGTGTATATATGTGTTTTTATACATATATAGGTTTCATTCTACAAATGTATGTCATATATGCATGTACAGTATGCGTATACATATATATGTATTGTCTGTATGTATACACATACATTTTTGTGTATAGCCAGTGGGGGAATTTGTTTTTCTTTACTATAAATATTTGTTGCAAGAAATTCATTTTTCCTTTTTTTCCCTCCAATGGAGTGGAGGGGTGTTAAATTTTTTTAATACAGGAGAAAAAAGCAGATATGAAATGTGGTATCAACCTTAAGCTTACTTAACTTTTAAATTGTGTTATAAGAGAACTATCATCAAGTGCTAGTAATCTATAAATCTTTGTAATGTAAAAACAAAACACATCAATAAAACTAAAACAAAAGGATAAAAGCTCATTAGTCAAACTCATCTTAAAAACAAACCACACTGAACCCAAGTGACCGCTCCTGAATATATGGAATGGTTTGGTGCTGCAATAGAGACCCAGTCTAAACCCCTCAAAAGCAGAACCTGAAAAGTCATGTTGCCAATTAATACCTACCCAGAACATGTGTAGAGAGTCCACAAAACGAATGGTTGAACTGTTTTCCATAACGTATGATCTCTGTAGTTTCCATGACCACTTCTAATTATGTGTATAAAGACGTGGTTTTGCTTCTTAGAATTTCATGACTGCATATCATCCATCCTCACCCTGAAGAATAGAAATAAATCTATATTTCTTGCTATAGGAAAAAAAATTCCAGGTCAAGGAGCATTCTTAGACATGGTAGAGAAGTTCAGGGAGTCAGAAATGGAGGAATGAAGACATGAAGAATGTAGAAGAATGAAGGCATGGCTGGCCCACATACTTTCCTGAAAATGGATGTTCTGAGAGGAAGCAGTGAATCAGAGAATGTGACTGTGGTTGTGGAGAATATTTACAATGTGAAAAATCTAGAGATGAAGTGGACTTCCATGGAGAGGAGGTTTCTGTGGCATGATAGGGAAAGTCCAGAGTCAGAAGTGAAGCCTGGAGAGGAAAGAAGACGATGACTTCACAGACTATTGCAATCACCTTCTAACTGACCATCCTCTCTGAAGTCTTTACCACTACTCAATCCATCCTCCAGTCAGCTGCCAAAGTGATTTTCCTAAAGCATGGGTCTCACCATATTACTCCACTAGTCAATGAATTCCAGTGATTCTCTATTACCTCCAGCACTGAATAAAGAATCCTCCATTTGGCATATAAAGCCCTTCACAACCTGTATCCTTTCCACTTTTCTGATGTTCTTATACTTTATTGGCCTGTATATGTTCCATAATTCAGCTACGTTGGCCAGTTTGCTTTTCCTCACAGATGATTCTCTCCTGACTGATTTTTCATTGATTGTTTCTGTATTCAAAATGTTCTCTTTCTTCACGTCTGCCCTCCTGGCTTCCCTGGATCCCTTAGTACCTATGGGACTTAACTATGCTGGTGATTCTCAAATGTACCTATCCTGCCCCAATCTTTATCTTGCCTTCTAATCTCACATTGACAACTGCCTTTCAGACATCTTGAACTGGATGTCCAGTAAACAGGTTAAACTCAGTATGTCCAAAACAGAACTCATTATCTTCTCCCCTAAATCATCCATGCTCCTACCTTCCCCATTACTGTAGAGAACAACACCA
The DNA here is from genome assembly GCA_028646595.1 of Phalanger gymnotis. Taxonomy (NCBI): domain Eukaryota; kingdom Metazoa; phylum Chordata; class Mammalia; order Diprotodontia; family Phalangeridae; genus Phalanger; species Phalanger gymnotis. Next base: position 90,181,983 of record CM053622.1, read on the forward strand.
TCTTTCCAATTCCTCAGGGTTCACAACCAAGAAGTTATCCTGGATTCCTCACTTTCTCTCACCGCCACCCCCATATCCAAGCTGTTGCCTAGTCTTGTTGATTTCATCTTTGCAACATCTCTTAAATAAGTCCTCTTTTCTATTCTGACACTGCCATCATACTAGTCTAGGTGCTCTCACACCTGGACTATTACAGTAGCCTAGAAGTGGGTCTGCTACCTCAAGTCTCTTCCCCTACCACCAGTCCATCCTCCATTAAGAAACGAAAGTGAGTTTTTTGAAACATAGGTCTGATAATGTCACCCTCTACTTCTTAGTAAACTCTAATTACCTCCAGGAGGAAACACAAAATGCTTTGGCATTCAAAGCCCTTTATAACCTAGCCTTATCCAACCTTTCCAGTTTTCTTATACCTTACTCCTGGACTCATACTCTTTGATGCAGAGACACTGGCCTCTTGGCTGCTCCATGAGCAAGACGTTCATTCTATCTCTCTGTCTTGGGCCTTGCTGTCCCCCATGCTTGGAATGCTCTCCCTCTTCTGCTCCAACTACTGATCTCCCTGGCTTCCTTTAGATCCCAACTAAAAGCCCACCTTGTATTGAAAGCCTTCTCCAACCCTTCTTAATTCCAGTACCTTCCCTCTATTAGTTATTTCTTATTTGCCCTATATATAGTTTGTTTTGCTTGCATGTTGTATCCTCCATTGGATTTTTAGCTCCTTGAAGGCAGGGACTGTCTTTTGCCTCTTCTTGTATCCAGAACACTTAGGACAGTGCATGAGGCATAGTAGGTGTTTAATAAATGTTTATTTATTGATTGATAGAATGAGAGGGAGTAGCATCCACAGTGATCACTGCACAATCTCTTACCTTTTGATCTGAAGTAGCAGCTAATGTTTCTTATCCTTCCAGGTACCAGAGCTCTAAACTTCAGCACCAAGTTAGCTCCATCTTCCCTATCTGTCCTAGGCTCAAGGGGATAATTACAGAGGCCATAGAGATCATCAGTCTTATCTTCTAACTGCCCAACAGTTAGTAGAAAATGATGATTATATTCTAAGTTTTATCTTTGTACCACCAGAAAGTGAAGGAAGTGCCCAATACAAAACTTACAGATTCATGTGGGGCTCCTCAAAGAACATAGCACGGGTGGACATGTCCCAAGATGATGGAGAAGCAGACTAGAAAATGATTGCCTTAGATGTTCCTCCTAGGTTGGCAATATTTCTTTAATGTTTTTTATGAACTCATCACTGTTTGGGGGAAAACTTGGCCTTTGCACACATTCAATACCTTTCACAGCCTTAGGCATAGGTTATCTGGATCAGAGGTTTGTATTATGCAGTTTCTCTTGATTATCTTAAGTACAACACATATTCGGTAATCTTGGGGGCCTGTTTTTGTCTCACAGAGACCAACCTTCCCATTGCCCACGATTATAACAACTATCTTGAGAATGAATTTGTGTGTGTGTGTGTGAGTGTTAATACTCTTATAAGAGTTCTTGCAAAAGCCACAAAAGGTAAAATTTGTTGAGCTTCTAGCATGAAAGCTTTGAGGTTATAAACCTTGTGCACAAAAGAAAACTATTAATTCTTAAGTAGCAAGCAGAAAGGGTTAGATATACTACAGTTAATTAAAAGTATTTCTTTGGCATAGAAAGGGAATCTCCTCAAATGAGAACTGTTTTGGTGTTTTCAATATGTGATAATTTGGCAATAAATGCATTAATCCCACACTTAGCCTGACTTCAAGGGCAGAAATTTATGTCATTGACACCTCAAATAGTGATGGGGGTCACAGTGGTCACCTAAGGGACTGGTGAATAAAAACGCCACCCAGAACACCGTCTCTCTCCTCAATCTCTGAACACTGTGGTTTTATTTATTGCTTTCTAGGCTTTTCTTCTCACATTCCTGACTTCTCCTCAAATGAACACTCTCCCACATCTCACCTCCTCCTTTGAAATTTCCATCATCCTTTTAAACTGGGCACACTGCTTAGTTTGAGCACAGGTTGTGGGGAGGTACAGTTCCCCAAAATAAACATGGTATGTATCTCTTTAATCTCCTGAGATTCTCATTTTCCTCATGTATACTTTCTTCTAGTCTCAGAGAATTATGTGGCAATCCTTGTCAAATTTAACCCTTTCACTTGTACCTTTAATTGCATCCCATTGATTTCAATTCAGCAAGCCTTTTTAAGTACCTCTTAAGTGATAGACACTGAGCTATGGACACAAATTCAAAATGAGATAGTTCTTGTCCTCAAAGAACTTGCTTCCTATTCCTCTCCATCCTTACTCTATTAATGCTGCCCCCCAACCCCTTATCCAGCTCTCTTTTATCTATATATTGGTTCCTTTCCTTCAGCCTACAAAAATTTTCATCCTAAAAATTTCTATCTTAAAAGAGTGCAAAAAACTCCCAAGATTCTGCCACCCCTAAGATATAGTCAGTCCTATTTCTTTCTGATCCTTAAAATGACAAATTTCTAGACAGAGTGGCCTACAGTCCCCACGTCTGTTCCTCACCACCTAATTGTTCCTTACCTTCTTGAATTCTGTCTCTCTTAATACTGTTCCCTCCATGTTCACTGATAACCTCTGTATTGCTAAAGTCAATGGCCACTTTTCTACCCTTGTCTTTGCATTCTCTGCAACAAGTGATATTTTGAATGATGCCTTCTCTATACTCCTATTCTCTTGTTTTAGACTGTATGGACAGCAAAGTTGAGAGGCAGAATATCTTGTCCTAAAGAGTGAGTCAGAGTGCAGCTGTTTGTAATTTCCCAGGTATAGTTGGTATTTCCAGGCATTTTCTTGGTATGGGCAATCACTGTTTAATGTGACAGTAAGAGATCTAGCCTCTGGCTGTTTGTGATGGAGTATGTTAAGAACGGACAGGAAATATGCAGGAAATGGAGCATGGGAGAAGAGGTAACATTGTGGTTGCAGCAATGCAGAGAGTTATGTTATGAGTCAGAAGAAGAAAAAGAATGTAGTGTGCTTGTGAGTTAGTATGAGTGAATGAAATGTGTTTGGTTATAGGCGTCATACAGGTAGGGACTATTTCTGGTTGCAGATTAATAGAGGGTTGGGTTTGGCCCTAGGGTCAACTTTGATTTAGGAAGAGTGAGTTTAGGGCAACATATGGAAGCAGAGACTCACCATCTTATGCATCTAACTTAGACTATATGCATGTTGGGTCCTGTTCTCCTCCTCATGGGATGATTCTATTATCTATAGAATAATGAAGAAAAAGTCCTAGTAGATGTGACATCTAAATGGTAAACCTGCTTGCTACCCGGTTGTAGTTTCCACACAGCAAAACAAAGCACCACGTTGAATGCAAATAGCACATGGACTTAGAGATTGAAGAATAATGATAATCCATATCTCTGTACATGGGTCTGTAATGTATCACTCGCAATACCATGGAAGAAGTTTTTATCTTTCTAATATAGTGAAGGGGTTGAAGAGGGTAGTAGAAATGTAGGGGGAATAGCTGCTCTTGTGGATCAATAGACTTGCCCAGAACAGAGCATATGGACTTCCTCTCTTATGGGTCTTGGTACTGCTGGAGAAGTAGGACCTATAACCCAGCTTGCTAACAGATGGACTTGTTTAGAGCATATGGCACTGGACACCACTTAGCATAGTCGGTCAGTCAGTCAATCAAATAAACATTTATTAAGTATCTACTATATGTCAGGCATTGTGCTAAGTACTGGAGAAGCAAAAAGAGGCAAAAGACAATTCCTGCCCTCAAGGAGCTCCCAGTCTATCTGGGGAGACAACAAGCAAATGAATACTTTGTAATGACAATTTAGATTTGAAGATCTTTCCTACCCATTAATAGGCCATATGACCTGCTTACGTCACAGGAAGCTTAACTTACATGTGGTGAGAGGAGCTTGCTGAGAGGAAAAGGAAAGTGTGTCATAGAAAATGCTTAGAGCGGTTAGAGCTGAAGTAGAGAGCAGACGTGTCCTAGTAGTGCTGTGAGTGATTGTTGGTGGCAAGGCTTCAGCAGGGGGCAGGAAGTTTCTGGAATGACTTGGCTCCCTGCTGTGATGTCATGTTTTAGATTCTTTGCTGTTATAAAATAGACTTACTGGAATTTGTTTGCTGCTTGGATGGGTAGGACTTATTGATTTTGAGACATGATTCTCTGGTGTTTGAATAAATAGTTTACTTCTTCTACCTTCTATATGGAGAGTCTCTTATATTTTGCCATACAGATCTACATAGGCATAATTACAATTATTGTCTACATTGTGCTTATTGCCTTGCTAATACATATGTAGAAGCAAGTTACATGCAGGATAAATAGGAAGTAATTAGGACAAGTTAGACACTAGAAATAAGAAAAGTTGGGAAAGGCTTCCTGTAGAAAATGAATTTTTAGTTGGGACCTAAAAGATGCCAGAGAAATCAGTAGGTGTAGATGACTAGGGATAATATTCCAGGCATGAGGGACACCCAGAGAATACAACCAGAACTGAGAGATGGAGTGTCTTATGGAAAAGCAAGGAGGTCAATGTCCCTGGATCAAAGAGTACATTGCTTGGAGTAAAGTATAAGGCAAGCACCCCAGTATTATCTTTGTGATTTTCAGTAACAACGAAAATCTAATTGCAAGGTCATTTGTAGGGAGTTCTTGATATGAAGAGAAACAACTTCAGAAACCTAGTGGCCCCAAGAGGAATGATTAGGAAGGCTGAACACCATACATAATGAGGGGGCCTAGACCAAGAGAGGTGGTGGAAGCAAAGCTAGGGATGACTTTTGGCAATACTCAACAACAGAGAGAAAGAAAAAAATCCACCAATTATCACTGATCCTAGGATGAAAACTTATAGGAATATCACACCAAGTTTCAAAGCTCCCAGATGAAAGAGAAAATATTACAAACAAGAAAAAAAAATTAAGTACTGTAGGGCTACAGCCAGGATTACACAAGACTTAGAAGCTTCTACACTAAAAGACCATAGATCTTGGAACATTATATTTCAAAGAGCAAAAGAGCTGAGGCTGTGACCAAAAATAACTTACTTAGCAAAGTTGAGTGTAATCCTGAATGGAAATAAAATGAACATTTTATGAAATGAAAGACTTCCAGGTATTTGTGACAAAAAAAAACCACACACACACACAGAACTCAATAGAAAATTAGACATATAAGATACAAGAGAAATATATAGTAAACATTAAAGACCAATTATGAGAGGCTCAATAAAGTCAAACTATTTATTTCTTATATATGAAAATGTTTTCAGTATTCTTAAGACTGTCATCATTAGTTGGGTAGTTGAAAGAAAGATTGGGGCTGAGCTGAGTATGACGGGGTGATTCTAAAAAACTGGATAGGAAAAGGTAAAAAGGAGCAATTATCTCATACAAATGAGGTGTGAAAAGAACAACTTATACAGAGTAAGCAGAGAGGGGTGGAGGAGAGGTAGCACCAGAACCTTCCTCTCTGGGTTAAAGAAAGAACACCATAGACCACTAGAAGTGTATAAAAGTCTTCTAAAATAAAAAAGAAATATAAGGGCCAGGGGACAAGATAAGGGAGGGACTTTTAGAAGGGTGTATAGATTAAGATTTAGGAGGGGGGAGAGAGGATAAGGGAGGGACTCTTAGAGGGGTGGGTAGAATAAGGAATAGAAGGATAAGGGAAGAGAATAAGGATTCTTTAAAAGGATATGGATTAGGGAGGTAGTGATTAGAAGTAAACTAGAAGTGTGAGAAGGGATAGGGTAAAAAGAGAGGCTGAGAAGAACAATAATGAGGAAAAATAATAGAGAAGGAACATACAAATAGTAATTATAACTTTGAATGTGAATGGGATGAACTCACCCATAAGACAAACTTGATAGCAGAATGGATTGAAAATCAGAATCCAACAAAATAGTGTTTACAAAAACACATTTAAAAGTGAGAGATACGTGCAGAGTTAAAATAAAAGCTGGAATAGAATTTTATTATGCTTCAGCTTATGCAAAAAAAAGCAGGGATAGCAACCATGATCTCAAAGTTAAAGCTAATATAGATTTAATTAAAAGAGATAAACAGGGAAACTACATTATGATAAAAGGTATTAGGAAATATATCAATATAAAACCTATATGTACCAAATTCTATAGCATCTAAATTTTTAAAAGAAAAATTGATTACAGGTAGAAGTAAATAGTAGTACCATAATAGTGGGGGACTTTAATCTTCTCCTCTCAGAACTATATAAATCTAACCAAAAAATAAATAAGAAGTCAAGAAAGTGAATAGGATTTTAGATAAGGTAGATATGACAGATATATAGAGAGAATTGAATGGAAATAGAAAGGAATACATCTTTTTCTCAGAGGTTCGTGGTATCTTTACAAAGATTGACCATATATTAAGGCATAACATTATTATAGTTAAAAACAGAAATATTAAATGAACCCTTTTCAGATCACAAGCCTATAAAAATTATATTTAATAAGGGACCACAGAAACATAGAATAAAAACTAATTGGAGACTAAAAAACTCAAATCTTAAAGAATGATGGGTTAAAGAATAAATTATAAAAACAATAAATAATTTCATTAAAGAGAATGCAAATAATGAAAAAACATATCAAAGCATATGAGATACAGCAAAACCAGTAATCATAGGAAAATTTATATCTTTAAATGGTTACATGAATAAAATAGAGTAGGAGCAGATCAATGAATTGCGTATACAATTTTTTAAAAAAGAGAAAAAAGATTAAACTAAAAATCCTCAATTAAACATTGAACTGGAAACCCTAAAAATTAAAGTGAGATTAGTAAAACTGAGTGTAAGAAAACCATTGATTTAATAAATAAAACTGGAAATCGATTTTATGAAAAAACCCAATAAAATAGACAAACCATTGGTTAATATGATTTTTAAAAAAAGAAGAAAATCTAATCTCAAGTATTAAAATTGAAATGGGTGAATATTCCACTAACACATATGAAATCAAAGCAATTATAAGATGTTACTTTGCCAATAATGTGCCAATAATTTGAACAATTTAAGTAAAATTGAACAATATTTACAAAAATAAAAACTGCCTAGATTAGCAAAAGAGGAAATAGAATATCTAAATAGATCTATTTTAGAAAAGGGCCATAAATGAACATGCCATAAATGAGCTTCTTAAGAAAAAAGCACCAGAACCAGACAGATTCACAAGTGAATTCTATGAAATATTTGAAGGCCATCTAATTCCAATATTAAATAAATTATTTGGAACAATAGGCAAAGAAAGGATCCTACCAAACTCCTTTTTTGAAACAAATATGATGCTGATATCTAAACCAAGAAGAGTAAAAATAGAGAAAGAATTACAGACTAATTTTATTAATGCATATGGATGCAAAAATCCTAAATAAAGTACTAGCTAGGAGATTACAACAATATATTACAAAGACAGTACATTGTGACCAAGTGGGATTTATACCAGGAATGCAGGGCTGGTTTAACATAAGGAAAAAATCAGCATAATTGATTATATCAATACTAAAATTAACAAAAACGTTGTGACCATATAAATAGATGCAGAAAAGGCTTTTAATAAACTACAACACTTATTCTATTAAAAACACTTGAAAGTATAGGTACAAATGGATTTTTCCTCGAATTGATAAAAAAGCATTTACCTAAAACCATTAGCAAGTATTATTTGTAGTAGAGACAAGCTAGAAGTCTTCTCAATACAATCAAGTGTGAAACAAGGATGTCCGCTGTCACAATGTTATTCAATATTGTATTGGCTATCCTATAGCAATAAGAGAAGGAAAAGAAATAGAAGGAATCACAATAGGGAATAAGGTAATAAAACTAGCTCTTTTTTGCAAAATGATATGGAAAATCCTAAAGACAACTAAAAACTGGTTGAAACAATAATTTTAGCAAAGTAGCAATATATAAAGTAAAGCCACATAAATCATTAGCATTCATATATATCACTAATAAAAACTTGCAAGAAAAGATAGTAAGAGATACTCCCTTTACAATAACTCTAGACAGTATTAAATATCTGGGAATACACCTGCCAAAACAAACCCAAGAACTATATTAACAAAATTATTAAAAAAAATTTATACAAATAAAATCAGATTTAAATAACTGGAGAAGTATTAATTGTTCATGGGAAGGCAGAGTAAATATAAACATGACAATTTTACCTAAACTATATATTCAATGCTATCCCAATTAAATTACCAAAGGATTATTTTACTGAGTTAGAAAAAATAATAACAAAAATCATTTGAAAGAACAAAAAGTCAAGAATATCAAAGTAACTAATGATACACACACACACACACACACACACACACACACACACACACACTCCTATATCTATATCTATATGTATGAAGAAGGTACAGCAATACCAGATCTTAAAGTATACTATAAAGTAGTAATTATCACAACTCCCTGGTACTGGCTAAGAAATAGAAAGGTAGATCAGTGGAAAAGAGTAGATATACAATTTACAGCAGCAAATGACTATAGAAACTTGATGTTTGACTGGTGAAAAGACTTAAGTTTGGGGAACAAGAATTCATTATTTGGTAAAAAAAAAAATTGTTCGGAAAGTTGGAAAATAGTCTGGCAGAAAATGACCATAGACCAATGTCTTACATCATTTACACAAGATAAGGTGAAAATGGAAATATGACCTAGATATAAATGGAAATATTATAAGAAAATCTGAAGAACATAGAACATATTACTTCTCAGTCTTATGGAGAGATGAACAATCTGTGAATACACAAGAGAGAGAGAGAGCATTGTGAAGTGTAAAATGGATGATTTCAATTATATTAAATTAAAAAAGGTTTTCTACAAATGAAACCAATATAGCCAAGATGATAAGGAAGGCAGAACATTTGGGGGAAAATTTGTAGACAATTTCTCAGATAAAGATCTCACATCTCAAACATACAAAGAACTTTGCTAAATCTATAAAAATATCAGTCTTTCCCCAATTGATAAATGGTCAAAGGATGTGAACAGGCAGTAATCCAATGAAGAAATCAAAACAATTTATAATATGAAAAAATGCTTTAATCATTATAGATTAGAGAAATGAAAATTATTTTAAACTTATCAGATTGGCTAAAATGATTGAAGGAGAAAGCAAGAAATGCTGGAGGGGATGTGGAAAAATTGGGACACTAAATCACTGATGGTGGAACTGTGAACTGATCCAACCATTTTGGAGAGCAATCTAGAATTAAGCCCAAAGAATTATTAAGCTGCTTGTATCACTATTAGGTCTGTTTCCAATGATAATTAGGGGAAAAGGAAAACAACCTATATGTTCTAAAATATTTATAGCAGCTCTCTTTATTGTGGCAAAGAACTGGATATTGAGGAGATGCCTGTCAATTGGTGAATGGCTAAACGATTGTTGTATATGACTATGAAGGACGATCTTAGAAAATCATGGAAAGACTTGCAGGATATAATGAAGAACGAAATGAACAGAACCAAGAGAATATTGTAACAGCAATATTGTTTTTAAGAACAACTTTGAATGACCAGTCATTTTGACTATTATAAATACCCAGATTAACCACAAAGAATCTATGAAAGAAGAGGCTATCTGCATCCAGAGAAAGAACTGATAAATACAAGTACATACAGAATGGTTTCACAGTTCTTTGCTGTCACAAAAAAGATCCACTATAAATAGTTTGGTATATATGGGGACTTTCTTCTTATGGGGGCTTCCTTGGAGTATAAACATAGTAATTTAAGGTCTGGATCAAAGAGTATAGATATTTTAGTCATTTTGTTTACATAATTACAAATTGCTTTCCAAAATGGTGGTATCAATTCACACTCCACTAACAATGCATTCCACTAAAAAGAAAAATCATTTTTTGACAATTTCCTGAGCATGAAGTGAAACCTTAAGATTATTTTGATATGTATTTCTCTTATTATTAGTGATCTGGAGCATTCTTTTATGTGGTTATAAATACTTTGCAGTTCTATTTTTTGTCTTTCAATGATTTTTTAAAATATTAATTAATTTATTTTTAGTTTTCAACATTCACTTCCACGAGATTTTCAGTTTGAAATTTTGAAATTTTTGAAATATACCCCAATCTGCCCTCCCTTCTATCAACCCCCCTCTTCTCTTATCCCCTTCCCTTCTATTTTCCTGTAGCGCAAGATAAATTTCTATACCCCACTGCCTATATATCTTATTGCCCAGTTGTATGTAAAAACAATTTTTAACATTTGTTTTTAAAACTTTAAGTTCCACATTCTCTCCTTCCCTTTCTCCCTCCTGACCCACCCTTATTGAGAAGGCAAGCAATTTCATATAGGTCATACATGTGTAGTCATGCACAGCATTTCCATAATAGTCATGTTGTGAAAGACTAACTGTATTTCTATCCATCCCATCCTGCCCCCCATTTATTCTATTCTCTTCTTTGACCCTGCCACTGCTCAAAAGTGTTTGCTTCTGATTACCCCATCTTCCCATTTCCCCTCTCTTCTATCATCTCCCTCTGTTTTATCCCCTTCCCCTCTACTTTCCTTTAGGGCAAGATAGATTTTCATACCCAATTGAGTGTGTATGCTATTCCCTCCTTAAGCCAAATCTAATTGAGAGTAAGGTTCACTCATTCCCTCTCCCCTCCCCCCTCTTCCCCTCCATTGTAAAAGCTTTTTCTTGCCTCTTTTATGTGAGATAATTTACCCCATTCTACCTCTTCTATTCTCCTTCTCCCTGTTCATTCCTGTTTCACCCCTTAATTTTATTTTTTAGATATCATCCTTTCATCTTCAACTCATCCTGTGCCCTCTGTCAAGATACATACATACATACATATATATGTATGTATGTATGTATATAGACCTTTCTTATCAATGTTCTAGGTTGTCTTGGGCTGGCAATTTGTTTCCCTTTGTCTTTTTGTAGGTTCTATTGCTCTAGGATTTGTTTAGAGCCATTTTTACAGGTATTTGGATGGCTTTGGGGGAGAGCTCAAGTGAATTCTTGCTTTTATTCTACCATCTTAGCTCCCCCCTTCCACTTAGCAGTTCTTTTGCGAACTATTTGTTCATATCCTTTGATCACTTTAACCATTTATCTATATTTAGTAATTTTCATATATTTTGAAAGCAAACCCTTATCAGAGAAATTTAATATGAAGATTATTTCCTATTTGATTTCTTCCCTTCTTATCCTAGATGCATTAATGCTGTGTATAGAGATGGTTTTTGCTTTCATGTAATCAGTTATTTATTTTATCTTTTGTAATTGACTCAATCCCTTGTTGCCTACCAACACATCTCCTTCCCATAGCCATGAGATATGTATCATCTATTCCTCTTTTAATGTCTTTATAATATTTAATATTAAACTCCTGTATCCATTTAGAATGTGTAGTTGAATACAGTGTAAGGCATGGGTCTAGGCCTAATTTCTGCTGGGATGCTTTATAATTTTCCCATCTTTTTTATTAAATAGGGAGGCTTTTGCCTATATAATTTTTTTTTGCCTTGTTGAACACTGCGTTATTGAATTCCACTGTTTCTGATTCTCCCTTCTTTTGTCTGTTCCATTTATCTATTTCTTTGTTTGTTTTTAACCAGTACCAGATAATTTTGATGACTGCTGCTTTATAATGTATTTTGAGGTCCAGATGTTCTATTCTCCCTTTACCCGCTCCCACACTCCTTTTGAAATTTCCTTTGATTTTCTAGGCCTTTTATTTTTCCAAGTGAATTTTGCATAATTTATCAAGTTCTACAAGGTATCCCCTTTGGTAATTTGATTGATATATCATTAAAGTGTATGTTAACTTTGGTATTATGGTAGTTTATATTATATTTCCGTAAACAGTGAATATTCTTCCAGTTATTTAAGTTGTCCTTTATTTTTTTAAGGAACATTTTGTAATTGAACCTACATAAATCTTTTGTGTGCTTTGGTAGAGTGATAGCCAGATACTGATACAGTTTGGAGTTTTTTGTTATTATTTTCCCTTTTCTATGATTGATTCTTAGATTTTGTTATTGTTGTATAGAAATTGAGATGACTTTTTTTTTAGGAATGTAAACAAAACAGTTCAACTCTAGTAAGTCCCTTGCAATTTCTTTTTCTTGATTACCTTTTCATGCTTCTCTTGATTCTTGTGTTTGAAAGTCAAATTATCTATTCAGCTCTGGTCTTTTCACTGAGAAA
>CM053622.1:90194712-90274336 GCA_028646595.1 Phalanger gymnotis
TTGTAGACTAAAGAGTTCTATGTTCCATGCTTGGGCCGATGTGCTGCCTCACCAGCACTCCTCCTTCCCCAAGAACCCCCAACCTGGACTGGGCTCAAATCTTCAGCAGGCTCTTCACTCCTGCTTTGATCTGCCACTTAATTCCTCCCACCTGGTGGGCCTGGGGCCAGAAGCAACTGCAGCCATAGTTCTAAAGCTGCCCCATCTCTGCTGCCCCAGGGGTGGTGGCTGAACTGCAAACTCAGTCCCGCAGCTTTTCCCACTAACCTTCTCTGTTGTCTTTGCTGTTTATGGGTTGTGAGGTCTGGTAAATGCCACAGCTCAGTAATTCAGGATGCTAGGGCACTCTCTGCTCCACTCCTGGTCTAGTCGGTCCATGCCGCACACACTGGGCTCTGCTTGGCTCAGCTCTACTCCCCTCAGCTGGGGGCTGGGAGCTCCATGTGGGACAGACCTTACCCAGAGACCATCCAGGCTGTCCTGGGCTGGAGCCCTGCTACCCTCTGCCACTTTGTGGGTTCTGCAGCTCTAGAATTGGTTCAGAGCCATTTTTTTATAGGTTTTTGGAGGGACTTGGTGGGAGCTCACGCCAGTCACTGCTTTCCAGCCGTCATCTTGGCTCTGCCCCCGAGATGACTTTTTGAAGGTTTGTTTTGTTCATATGGTCTTTTCCTTTGGGTTCTTGGTGTCATATGTTGGAGACAGCTGAAATTGTTTTATGTGTGGCATGTAGTTTCTATTTTGTGGTGGTCTTAGGAGTATTGGAGATCAGAGAAAATGTCTAGTCCACCATCTTGTTGTTCAAGTGACCCAGAAGTACGCACAGAGAAAATTAAGAACTAAACAAAGGTGTACCCTTGAATCAGAAAATAAAATTAAGAATAGACAGAAGTATAGAAAATGAAGTAGAGAAAAACTTCTTGGGAACAGGCACAGTAAAAATAGATTATAAAAGTAATAGCTTATCAAACAAGCAAGCAATAAACATTTATTAAGCACCTACCATGTGCTCAGCACACAAGCATTGGGGATATAAAAGAACAAAGAAGACAGTCCCTGCCCTCATGGAGCTCACAAGGGAAAAGAAGTGATATTTTGAACTCTTACTTACATGAAGGGGGAAGGACAAAATAAGGGTGAAAAAAAAAGATAACAAAATTAAAGACCGAAATTAATAATTTAAGTAAATTGAAGTGGGGAGAGCCTATGGGGGATAAACTAATATCAAAATAGTGTGAGCAAAATTAATCACAGGGACAAGACACTTAAAAAAGAATAAGAGGATATAAAGTCAATACAAAAAATATGGGAGAAATTACAAATTCTGACATTAATAACTTTCAATCTGAACAGATTAAACAACCTAATAAAAAGAATGAAAATGTAAGAGAAAACAAAACACAATAATCCATTATATAAGAGAAACTCATCTATGAATAAAAAAAATAATAAAAATGAGATGTTGAAAAAAATTAACTATGCAAAAGTGAATTTTTTAAAAAGGAGTTTCAATTATAAGATAAAACAAAACAATAATAATAATAGTAGACATAGAGAAGCTATATTGTGCCTAAAAGAATCACAGACAATGAACCAGTATTAACACTCAGCTTATACTGACCACATGGTATAGGATATAAATTTCTGTGATACAGCTAAAATGGTTGACTCGTTGCCTAATTTTGCTATAATGGCTTTTTCTCTCACCTCTTTTATAAAACACTTACTTCTTTTTCCTTCTTTGTTACAAAGAATGGCTCTCTGTGTAGGGGCAGAGCACGGGGTGTTTGTAAAAATGAAAGTGATATAAAAACAAGAGATTAATTTTTTTTTTGAAAAGTTAAATATGTGATTTGCCTGAATAAATTATCTCTAATAATCCTTCTGTTTGTAGAAATTTCTGTGGCTCTGTTATTTACAGCATTTTTTCTTAATAACTATATGAAATGGCATAGATTAGATTATTTTAGGTCTTCAACACATAAATGACTTCCACAAAATAGATAGATTGCATACTCTATAGAGAAGTACTGGGGGAGATGAAGAGTGGAGGTGGGGCTTTAACAATAATGTGACCTCAGTTTTGCTCTAGCCAACAGTTACAACAGAAGCTTGTGGTATTTGGTTGCTTCCTCTTTAATATTTGTGCAAAACATGCCTAAGGTAAGATTTACTGAAGAAAAACAGTAACAAAACCGAACCAAAAACTCTTTTCCATTTTCTTTGAGGAAGGCATGTAAAATACTGGGAAAATACAAATTAGAGGGAAATTAACAGGTGTGTCATTTATGATTCTAATACAAACCTTCAGTTTACAAGCATCAAATAAGGTGTACATTATATACTTTCCTCATTCTAGACAGCTAAAACTGATTCACATGGACTTGACTTAGGAATCTACTTGAGAGCCCACTGGGCTGGGGGTGGGTGGTGACTAGGTTGACAGGTTATTATTATTATTGCTATGATGGAAAGCAACTTTAAGGCCAAGACCAGGGTACAAATGTTGTAGCTATTTGGATAATTCTTTCTTAGATTCTTATTCAGGTGAACTAGACATAGGTATCAGGAGAATCTGAGCAACCATCACTGGCATCTCAGATGCCTGCATTAACCAGATGAAAAAGTAAAACTTAGGCAACCAGGCCAATGACTAGTTGTGGATGACCTGATCTTGTTACAGACCGTGGCAGGGTGGAGAGGTATCCAAGAAGGACTTGCACCTTTGATGTGAGGGCTCGCCAGGCCCTTTTTAGGACTGCTCTTTCACCTTTGGTGTCCACCTGGCATTCAGCTCTGACCTGTGGTTCCAAGAAGTTGTAGCATATACAACAGCCACACTCTTGGCAGATAGGCTAAAGCAGGTTGAAGGTAACTGACAAGCCTCAAACCCATCAGTGGGTTAGGGAGGTGTTGACTCCAAGCATATGAAGACTTCCCTTGGAAGAATGGGCTCATAAGAACAATTTATTCCAATGGCCATGAAGGCAGCTGAAGCAAGTGCTGTGGAGAATTTAGAGTTTGGTTAGACGTCAAAGATGCCAGTGTCATTCACTGCATCCTGCATGGCCACTTGTCTTAACTTTTGTCCTTCTACTGGACTTTGATGACTCTGGAAGACAGAGTGAAGCTGATGACTTTGCGCAATTTTACTTCATTTAATCCAATTCACACATGGGTCAAGACATCACCCCATGATGTCATTGGTCCTCTTCAAAAATGAAGGATTAAAAACAAGAGACTGGGACAGGCCCATAGATAAAAAGAGGTAATGATGGAAAATACTTAGTGGTACCATCCTGAGATGGCAGAATGCATACAAGAGGGCACCTGTCACATTCAGGTACTGGTTAGGTGATGAGAAATTGTATATTCAGAGACCTGGTCTTAATGTTAGGGCAACCAGGACTCAAGCTCTCTTACTTATACTGGCTATGTGATCATGGATGTCACAGCCTCTCTGGGTCCCAGTTTCTGAATGATGGTGTTGGACTTGATGACTTCATCTCAAAGCCTGCTTTCCGCTGGAGATCTTTTACAGAGGTCCCTGCAGGTGTTAGTGCCTTTCTTCAGAGATTACCTTCCACTTACATTGTATATATCTAATGCATACAATGAATTCTATGTTGTCTCCCAAATTAGAACTTGAACTTGAAGGCAAGGACTAATTTTTGCTTTTCTTTATTTTCCCAGTGCTTATCACATGGTGCCTGATGCAAAGTAAGTGCTTAAAAATTCTCATCGATTGACCCACTAACAGAACTTCTCAGGACCCAGGCAACTGTTTGAGAATAGGAGCTGATGGGGGGCAGCTAGGTGGTGTGGTGAGTAGAGCACCTGCTCTGGAGTCAGGAGGACCTGAGTTCAAATCCAGCCTCTGACACTTGACACACTTACTAGCTGTGTGACCTTGGGCAAGTCCCTTACCCCTAATTGCCTTACCCTTCCCCCTCTAAAAAAAACAATAGGAGCTGATCTGAATTGGTAGAGAGAGTTTTCTAATTTGTGGTTCACCAAATCAATGAAATCCTAGGTATAGTCAAATGTTTGCATTATTTTGAGAAGTATCATAGTAAAGTCCAGCAGTTCTCAAACTTTTTGGTCTCAGCATCCCTTTAGACTCTTAAGAATTGTTGAGGGCTCCAAAAGCTTTTGTTTATGTGGTTTATATCTATCTATGTTTATCATGTTAAATTTTTTTAAAAATAAACATTTTAAGTATTTATTTTTAATACATCTTATAATGTAATAATGTACTATAATGATTATAAAATAAAAATCTAATTACATGTTAACATAAATAACTTTTTAATGAAAAATAACCATTTTTTAAAATCAGTGAGAAGAGTAGCAGTGTTTTGCTTATTTTTACAATGTTCTTTAATCTCTGCCTTAATAGAAGACAGTTGGATTCTGCATTCAATCTGCTGTGATATGTTATTTTGGTTGAAGTATGTGAAGAAAATCCGGCTTCACACAGTTATGTAGTTGGAAAAAGGAGGAATATTTTAATAGGCAATAACATCTTTGTATCATTATGAAAATTGTTTTGACCTCATTGACCTTCTGAAAGTCTTTGGTATCTTCAATGGTTGAAGGAAAATGTTTTGAGAACTGCTGGTGCATTAAATAGACCATGGAACTTGGAGTATGGGTACCTGGCTTCAAATCCCATGCTAGGTATTAGCCAGGGGAACCTAGATAAGTCACTGAATTTTCCTGGGCCCCAGTTTCCTTATCTGTAAAACTGATCTCTAAGGTCTCTTCCAACTTTAAATGTAGATCCCAAATTATAATCTCTTCATTCCTGACGGCTCTACCTTAGAGACACGATGATATGTTCTTCTAGATCAAGATGGGCAGAAAGATAATCCAACACTCCTCATCAAAGCAGGATAGCTGAGCAAAAGAATGGGAATTCACATGTGAGAATCAATTCTAAAGGACAGGAGGTATGAACTTGGTGGGTCTGGTGGACAAATGGGGGCAGAATTGAATAAAAAGCAAAGATCGGCAAGACATGAAGCAAAATGAAGTCAGAAATAATAATTGAGATATCTCTAGGGTAATGGGGAGTTATGTTGATTCAGTACCCACCAATAAATGCCAGCTCTTAATGTGAAGCTCATTTCTACTCCGTATGGTTCCCAAAGAGGGTATTTGACTCCTTCAGCCCACAAATATTCTGAGATGAATTTGGGGTAAGGCAAAATCTTCATGGCAGACAGGAAGAGGGCTGTATTAGAACCAGGACTCCTTCTGAGTGTTTTGGACTTGTGATTTGATTCATTTTCTGGAAGTAGAGCTGGAAGACCTAGGATTTTGATAGATCTCCATTCACTTCCTCCTCACTTTTCTGAAACCCTGGTTTAAACTAAATGAATCCAAAGATTCAGGATCCAGGGATGAATATGTCATGAGATACTTATGGACTGTTTTTAAAAAAAGATAAATGAAATACTACTCCCCTTCCGCCTATAGTTACTAGGTTAAGAACTCAGGAAAATATTCCTCTGTCTTTCTTCCCCTATCTCCCCTTCCTCCTCCCACTCCCTTCTCCAGGAGCTCAGGTATATTCTCTGAAGTCATCATTTGGCTGGGATTATTTTAAACTTCAAGAGGCAAGGGAACAGAATGATCACCTGCCCTTGTTTCCCTCCAGTACATGCTTCTGTTAGCCTCTATGAAAGTAGGTGAAAGGAGCAAAGACAAAAGGAAGAAGGAGGAGAGAATTTGGACAGCATGGTATTCACAAAGAGCCCAGCCCCTCCTTGCAGCCTACACAAAACAAGTCCAGCTCCCACCACACTCACTATCATCAGATATTGAAAACTTGTTCTGTGCAAGATGTGCTATAGACTAGAAATGAAAGAGATAGAGACTATCTGTATCTTTATCATCTGTATCTGTACCCTTCCCTCACAATAAAGAACATATCACTAGAGTTTAGCATAGTGTGTGGCACACAGTAAGCATTTAATAAATACTCATTGGCTGACAAAATTTGAGCGCTTAACAGTTTTGTTATAGGTTTTGCTATAGGGTAGATCCCCCTCCCTCTCTTCTTTCCTCCCTCCCTCCCTTCTTTCTTTCCTTCCTTCATTTCTTCTTTCCTCATCCCTCCATCCCCTCCCCCCGCAAAGGTAAGGTAGTATACTTTATTGGCCAAAACTGGCGAAAGGGCAGGGAAGATGAAACTTCTTGAGACAGAGAGATCAGTTTGCTCTTTCACAACAACTGGCTTTTGGCTCCAGAGGATAGCACTGACCCATGGGATGGCAGCTACACAGAGATTTTTGTGGTATTTATTCTTGCAGATGATGGATACTATTGACTGTCCAGCCTCAAATACTTACTAGCTGCGTGACCCTGGACAAGTTACTTAGTCTTTATTGGCCTTAGTTTCCTTAATTGTAAAATGAAGACAATAGCACTTTCCTTACAAGGCTGTTGTGAGCGTCAGATGAGATATTTGTAAAGCACTTAGCACAATGCTTGGCATATAGTAGGGACTATATCAATGTTTTGACCGTTGACCTTTTCATTTCAGCACCACCACAACATCCTTGTCATCTAGTCTTCTGACCTTCTCTTCTTTTCAGCATTACCATTTATAAAGGAACCTCACGGCAAACAAAGAACATATTTATAAATCATTTTTGATATACATCATGTTATAGTGAATGAAAGTATATTTGGCACTTACTACGTCACAAGTGCTATGAATACAAATACTTTCCTTCCTTCCTTCCTTTCCTTAGAATGGGTCTCCCTAGTCTCCTATCTCACCCAGGCTGGAAGGGCAGTGGCAAGCTTACAGGCCTTATACCACTGCTAATCAACAGGGAAACTTTAACCTGTTCCACCTCCAACCTGTACCAGTTTGGCCTTCCTTAGGCAGCACCCCCTTCTCCACACCGACCCCCATCCCAGGCTCATCATCTTTGTGCTATACTTTGTGCGGATACCTTATCAGCTTTAGCCCTATTGAAGCTGAGAATTACTAAGCTAAAGTAATCCACCACCTTCAGCTTCCCCAGTAGTAGGAACAGGCATGTATCATCACACCCAGTCTTTTTCTCCCCAACAGTTAACAAAGAAGACTCACTTTAGCATAGAAAGGATACCCAATAAAAATACTACAGTACTATATAGTACAGTAGGGAAGATGTGGGACTCCATCTCCATACAGGAAATCTTCTGTTTAGGAGGGCAAGGTGTGGAGATATATAAGGACTTGAGACATCTGGGTCATTTTATTTTTAAATGGAGAGAAAGCACATATGGGGAAATGGTGCCCAAGAAAGAGAGTTATGGCTTGGGAAATGACCAATAAGATGAGTGGAACATTGCCAGTCAACTAACAACATACCCTTTCAAGAGGTAATAGTAATGTTGACATTATTGCAGTTCTCAGAGCAAGATGTAGAGGAGAGGTGCTTGGAAAGGAGGCTATGTGTTACCAGGAAGAGCTTAGCTATAGTTTAGCTGCTGCTAGGCAAGATCTCTGGAGGTCTAATTATATCATACTGTATTTTATCATATAGTATACATTTGGAAGGTATAAATTGGGATCCACAGTTGGATAAATGGTCTTTGAGTTAGTCCCCCAGTACATATATCTTGGACAGATACTACAGGTTGACAATAAATTGGACATGGAGTTGAAAAGGAGGAGGACAGTAGTCTGGATTGCATTTAGGAAATTAAGCAGCATAAAAGTGAACTGAATGGAATCAATTGGAGAAACTACAAATTACAATTCTAGATGTAGCGTGGTGATTTTAGCTATATGATAGGGACTCACGGTAGAGGGTTTCTATGGTCCTAACTGTATGGAATCTTAGAGCCAGCATCTCCCATTGAAAACACAAGGATAGTTATACCCAACTAAGACTAAACAATCTCCAATAAAAGAAGGAAATAGTGTACTAGTTAAAAATAATTGCAAGTCCACTTATAGCTTGTAGTTGCTTTCACATATTAAACATCTATTTTGCTTTAGTAATATAGAAGGTTGAGTCTTCTGAGTACTATTGGGACAAAGGATTATAGTGCTGTAAAGTCCTATTACCCTTTAAAGCTTCAATGGCTCCCTATCACCTACAGGATAAAGTCTAAATTACTTAGCTTGGCATAAAAGTCCTCCCATAATCTGTCCCTAACCTACTTTTCTAACTTCACCGAAAATTTCTGTCCCACATGAATCCTCTGCTCCAGTCATACTATTTGTATTTATGTATCGTATTTTCCATGTACCTGACATGTTCCCACGTTCGTGTTTTTGCTTGTACCATTCTTCTCACCTGAAATGTGTAATATTGCCCTTCCCATCTGAATTCTTTATGGCCTTCAAGATCTGGCTCAGTTAATTCCTTTTAAATCTTCCCTGACAGCCTCAGCCCACAGCAATACCTCCCTTCTCAGAACTTCTAATGCTATCTGTACCATCCATTTGGTAGTTTATACAGCCTTATAATGTTAGGTATCTTTTTTATATGTGTACCTTCTGCCTCCCTAATTGGTCTGATGCTCCATGAGGGCATATGCATTATTTCGTATGGTGCCCATCACATAATAAGTCCTTAATGAATGCTTCTTGATTTGTTTACTTTTTAACCTTCTACTTAAAAATCTCAGTGGCTCCTTACCACTACCCAAATAAAATTCATGCTCTTCAGTCTAGCATTCAGGGCCCTCCCTAACTATCTTTCCACCTACCTTCCCACCCTACATTTCCAGACATTTCATGCTATAGCACCACCCTCCCTGCCCCCACCCCCACTCCTTGCATTCTTATACTCTGACCAGGCTGGATAGCTCTCTGCCTGTCTCCCTCTTCTCTCAATATACACTGAATTCTCTTGTCATTATGCCTTTTCTCTGGCTATTTTTCCATGCTTAGAATGCCCTTTCTTCCTCTTTTCACTTATTGAACACACATTCTTCCTTTTAAATCCAACTCAAAAGCTGTCACCATCAGAAAAGTTTTTTCTGATTCCTCTGGTACCCCATATGACATTTTGTGACTCTTTATCATAGTTATATAATATAGGTATATTAGATATCTATCTTGCCCTCTCATCACTCTATTAGATTATCAATTCCTTGATGGCAGAGACCATGTCTAATTTAAGTCTTCTACCTCCTCTAGAGCCTAGGATAGTTCTCTGTACCCAGAAGGCACTTAATGTTTGTTGTCTTTGTTGCTTCCAAACAGTGAGTATAGAGCTTTGCACAAAGTATGCATTAAATCAACATTTGCTAGTTTTAATATGCTTGAGAAGCAGCTTGGTAAGCCAGACTTCAAGTCCTGACTCTGACACATACTACCTGTGTGACCATGGGCAGGTCATATATTGTCTTAGTCTCCTAAGGCAACATTCTGACAGTATAAATCACAGAGGACAGACTGTCTCTCTGGGCCACTAATTCATTCCCTCTTCTCCTTGTCTCTTAAAATCCCTACTTTCTTTCCAAATTCAGCTTACATGTAACCTTCTACAGGAGACCTTTCCCTATACCACCAGTTACCAGTCCTGACAAATCCCTAAAATTTGCCTTGCACTTTTATTGTTTTTACTTACATGTATATGTGGTATCTCTTTCAATAGGGTATAATCTCAAGGCCAGGGATTGAAAACACTCTTCCTTTTAAATCCAGCTCAAAAGCTATCACCGTCGGAAAAGCTTTTTCCTGATTCCCATGGTGTCCCATATAACATTTTATAACTATTTACTGTACTTATGTAACATAGGTGTATTAGAACTATCCATCTTGCCCTCTCATCACCCTACTAGATGATCAATTCCTTAAATGGCAGGGACCAAGTCTAATTTAAGTTTTGTGCTTACTAAATCCTTGTCGATTGATTGGTTAAAAAGTTGACAATCAGGATAAGTGAAGGACATTTCTACACAGAGTTCCCAAAACTGACAAAAATCACAAGTCCATATCATCATTCTCCCCCACCACAAGTTTTTAATATCCTACATGTATTTCAATTAGCAAGCACAGACTCAGTACTTTTTTCAATAAGTTCTCATGAAGGTTTTATTTTTTATTGTTCACAAAAAATGAGATTGCCTAATTATTTGATAGACATTGAGGTGTTAATTGGAGTTATTATGGAAACATAAAAACATGAGCAGCTGTTTTCTTTGTAAAGCTCAGGGCTCCATGGCTCAATCCTGTTAATGGTCATCAGGATTTTCAAAAGACCAAGCTACTGAGGCTCTAGCTAACCTCGATCTCATCAGTATTCTCCAAAGAGATGTTATTAGTAATAATAAAAAACCCTGTGAAATTATGTGAACACTGAACATTGACTGGTAGCAATAGAAATAAGTAGAGAGGTGCAGAAATAAGAGATGTAATTGAAAGCTCTGTCTGTTTTTTTTTGCATCCAAAGTGAGAGAGATGATGAATTAGTTCAGAAAACCCTAATTAGAAGGATTGTTAGTTGTATTTCTACTTATATGTGTTAGAATGCTAGTTCTATCTATTTCTAGCTAGCCTGGCATATGGACAGCAACACCCCACCCCCTCCCAGTCCCTGGACAGCGTCCCTCTCCTCTCCCCCACCCCCTCCCCTTCCAGGATTGTTCAGGAACCTAATAGTGAACTTGAGTGTGCTCTTCAAAGCCAATTCGGGTGATGTGAGAACCGACAGGAAATGTGACCTCATTCTGCCTCCCTGCCTTCTGATTGCGTAGACTGTTTTTGAAAGGAAACAAGCGGGTCAGAGAACTGCCTTCCTTTCCCAAGACCTACCAACTGCTCTGTCCGAGAAAGCAGCTGAGGGAACAATGTTACAACCCCAAGAGAAGCTTTTGGGGATGGCAAAACTATATTGTATGTGTGCATATGTGTATGTGTGTGTATGTGTGCATGCATGAATGCCTCTGTGTGTGTGTTTGCTTCTTTTAATAGGGGAGAAGAGCACATTCATCTTGCTTGCAAGATGTCGGCACCTGTTGACATTCTGATGCCTTTTTCAGCAGAGAAGCAGCAAATTCTAGGATTTCTCCCGACTGTCAGATCTGAGAAGCCTTGAATTGCAGTCAATCTTGTGTCATTGTCAATGGAAAGAAGATCTCGGGATCCCCTTCAGCCTTACAACGTATGAACCGATTCTTTCTTAGAGGCAGACTAATCATTTGAGGAGCCTGTTAGATCAGACCCTTTTACTTCTGCTTAAATAGATGTAGAAAAGGAGACTTAATGGCTCCAATTCTAGGTCAAATGGATTTCAGTATAACTGTACATGACTAGAGAAATGCAGTGTTTGGAGCAATTTGCTTGCTAGCTACTAGATGAGCTGTTACCTTAAAATTCAACTTAGTTATTAGTGAGGAAGAGATTAAAATGCATCAATTTGCATAGTGCATGCTTAGAACTACTCTGATCCAAAACCAAGATGATAGCTTTATTTTTATATTCAGCATCTTAAACTAATTAATTTCTGGTTTTAATTACAGATACGTTAAAGGAATTTCAGGGGGTTGCTCTTGAAGTTAATTAGTAGATTGTGTTTACATTCCTTGGCTTGCTTTGCTCAAAGCAGAAAACTTTTAAGTGCTATATAAATGTGAGGAAAACATTATATAAATGTTTGTTTTTACTATTACTGTTGTTTTTAAAATATTCTGCTACTGTGGGCCTTGTTTGATTTCTCATATTGCAATCATACACACAAATAAACTACTAATGCTACTCTTACATCATTACATTGAGAGGTAGGGGGATGAATAGAGAGCTAGCCTCAGAGTGAGGAAATCCTGGGTTCAAATTCTGCCCCTGAAGCAGACTACCTAAATGACCCTGAGCAAGTCGCTTAACTTCTGAGTACAGCAGGCAATTCTCTAAAATGATAAGATGCAGCTAAATTGCCAATCTACACCATTAGATCACTTGAAGTCACAGATACTGGAAGACATGTTTGGAACTCGCTTCTGGTATTTATTACTAGCTGTGCGGGTTCTGGGCAGATCCCTTAGCCCTGTTTGCCTCAGTTTCCTCATCCGCAGAATGAACTGGAGAAGGAAGGGGCAGACCACTCCAGTATCTCTGTCAAGAAAATCCCAAATGGGGTCATGAGGAGTTGGATATGACTGAAACTAATGAATGAAACAAGTTCTTTACACTTTAGATGCTCCAGACTTTCCCCAGGACATATATAGCACTGTGGGAATGCTGGATATGTAGTCAGATGACCTGTGGTTGTATCTTGCTTATTTTCTTTGTGTTGGGCAAACTATTTTAATCTCTCTAAGTCTCAGTTCTTCCTCTTTAAAATGGGGAATGGGACTAGATCACTTTTGAGGATTCATTCAGCTCAAAACCTAAGATCCAATAAGTCATAGGACTGCAATCTGCATTGGTAGAGACTCTCTACACCAGGAATTCTTTATGTGGATTAAATCCTAGTTCTTTTAAAAATTCATGTGTTCTATATTAAAACAAAAATAATAAACTAACATATATGTATTGTCTCATTTTCTCATGCGTGTGCATGCATGTGTATGTTATACAAGTATGTGCATGTGTATATATACACAATCCATATGTGCATGTATGTATATAAAAACACACATATATCGCATAATGGGTAAAGGGCTGGTCTCCAAGTTTATGGCCTGGGTTCAAGCCTTGTTTATGTTACTTATTACTTGTGTGATCATGAGTACCTCTGTTACCCTGTCTGTGTTCTCTGGCAGTTCTCAAAGACCAAGTTACAGTGGGCTCTGCCTACGCTGAGATTTTTCCACTGGTTTTTGATAAAAATCATAGTTCGGAGCAAAATGAAAATTTTAAGGATCCAAAACTGCATTTATATAGTATTTTAAAATTTACAAAGGATTTTCTTCACAGACTCGGAATTTGGTAGTACAAGTATTATTCCCATTTTACAGAAGAGGAAATCGAATCCTAGAGCCTAGTCTTTCCCTAACTCCCTGTGTGACCTTCAGATTTGGGGTCAGGAAAAACTGAGTTCAAATCAGACACTTACTGTGTCTGGGGAAATAATATGACCCTGGGGAAATAATAAAACCTCTTTTAAACTGAATTCTCTCACATATGAAATAGGCATAAGAATAGTACCTGACAACTAGGCGGCTCAGTTGATAGAGTGCCAGACTTGGAGTCAGAAAGACTCATCTTCCTGAGTTCAAATGTGGCCTCAGACACTTACTAGCCGAGCAAGTCATTTAACCTTGTTTGCCTCAGTTTCCTCATCTGTAAAATGAGCTGGAGAAGGAAATAGCAAACCACTCCAGTATCTTTACCAGGAAAACCCCCTATGGAGTCATGAAGAATTGTGGACATGACTGAAACAAGAACAAACTAATAGTACCTGTTTTACACTCTCCACTTTGTAAGGATCAAATGAGATAATATGTGTAACACACTTTGCAAATCTTAAAGTGCCATGCGAATATTAGCTTGTTCTTGTTTTTCTTTCTGTTCTTCTTAATATTATTGTTATATCACCTTCCTGAAGTTCACTTTCTTCATCTGTAAAAAGAGGGGCTTGGACTATACCTGAAGTCCCTTCTAGCTCTAAGCCTCTTCTTTAAGTATACGACATTTACCAGCCAACAGAGTGTAGAAATGTTTGCTGTGTGAATATCAGCTGAAATTTCTGTCTTCTATATGCTCTTACTGGCATTTCACTAATGATTGAAATGACTGAAAAGTAAAATACGACCACCTGTGAACTGGATTTATAAATGCATCCTGTGATGTGTATTGTCTATCTTTATTCTTAAGAGTACAGCACCGCTCAGGCCACTTAGGAATGCTTGTGCTGACACAAAGCACGTGACAGCCCTGTCATCTCCCGATAGAGAAGCATGAATGATCTAGGTTGCTGCACAAACAACACAGGCCCATATCCAAATATGGTTTGACAGTTTATAGCCAAGATGTACTAAAAAAAATGTAAACAGTTATTTTTTTTTGATATTGTTTGCTGTCTTCAATATTTGTGTATCACATCACATGGGCTTGCATGGAGACTTTTTAGCTTATGTATTTAAAGGAGCAGCTATCACAACTGGAATCAGCTTATTGCTTAAAGAAAAAAAAACACAACACTTTCATGATCTGTGTAAAGCCATTAGAATTTTATTTTAGAACAGCAAATTTCACAAAGGTCCCCAAGCATCCTCTAGCCCTATCCCATCTCCAATATTATAGATATTTATTACTGGATGTCCACATGTACTCTAGAGCAATTAGTAAATGCCATCTGCTTTTCTTAGGATTGTCATATTTTTAATATGCATCTATCTTTTCTTAACCTCTCTTGCAGACAATCTGTGAAGTTTGTACAAGTGGCCTTCCCAACATGTACCGCATCTCTCAGCTCACATCTACACCAGTAGCAAGTAAATGTCTGAGTTCTGCTCAGCACAATTATCTCCTGAAAGATTCCTTGCTTTGATTTTGCTGATACTTGTGCCATTAACCATCTGTCAGTGGTTTGCATTTCTTAAATGCTGGGGATGCTTTGGCAATGAATCTGACTTCATTTTTTTCTTTGAAAGAAATGCAAGTTGTTGGTTGTTGCGGGTGTTTTTGTTTTTGTTATCTTTTTTTTTTTGCTTTCAATGAAAAAAAATCATAATTTTTTTTAGATGTCTGTGCATAAAAATGAGAAGGAAGATTGTTTATCAGCAACAATTAAGATGCAAAACTCTAAGCATGGGGAAAATGCTGAATGATTTTGATAGCTACTTGCAAAAACAAGGGCGTTGTTCACATGGTGGCTGTTTCAAGTTTCTTTCTTCCTTCCTCTTATTTTTCCCTCAAACCACCCCCAGTTTTGTTCCCTCCAACTTACCCAGCCCTATTTGAGTCTCCAGATTCTCTTCTTTGGCACGTTAAACCTTCAACTAAGTTGAGAAAGTTCCGCTGACTAGACCTAAAATATACCTCTCTGTCACTCTTTCCTCCATT
The DNA here is from genome assembly GCA_028646595.1 of Phalanger gymnotis. Lineage (NCBI taxonomy): Eukaryota > Metazoa > Chordata > Mammalia > Diprotodontia > Phalangeridae > Phalanger > Phalanger gymnotis. The sequence continues at coordinate 90,209,678 of CM053622.1, forward strand.
GCTACTTTACAAATCACTTTATATCTATAAACATTCTCTATCTGCAGTCGTAGTGGAATGGACATCTTTTGCATAATCAAAACTGGCAATGGTCCCAGAGCTCCTCCAATCCAGTCCTCTGCTTCCAATCTTATAGATTGAAGCCAGTTGATGTCCAAGTTGTCTGAAGTGCAATTAGTAAATACCATCTGCTCTGGTGTGCTTTTTCTCTTTTGAATATAAATCTATCTGTTTAAAAACATTTTTTATAGACAGTCTGTGAAGCTGGTCTTGCCATCATCCACAAATCCACCACTTCCAGGTTCATGAACTCTGAAAACCCCTTATCTTATCACAATCTGTTGTCAGTCCACCCCTCCCTCTGCCTTGCAACCCCGAACCTTGTTCTTCATCTTCAATGTGACCTCCAGGTCCTTTAACCCCTCAGGTACTCCCCAGGCCATCATCTACTATTGATCACTGACTATACTATCCTAAGTTCCCCCTCTTGACCATATGGTGAACTAGTTCAACTCTGCAATGATCATTTCTCTTGAGTCTTTTGACCCCTTATCCTATCATCAGTCTTGCTCCGAAAAGCCTCTGTCTTGGATAACTCTTACCATCCCCTTCCTTCACTATTACTCACATGCTGCTAAATGAAATTGGAGAAAGTCATGCAACCATGCAGAAATAATTCACTACAAATGCATGATACATGATCTTAACTGGGCCCCAAGGCAATATTTTTACAGCTTCCTAATTGATTTACTATCCCACCAAACTGGCTTTTCCAAATCTTTGCACCATTTAGCATTCCCTGCCCCCACACTCTCAACTGACAACCTTTCATATTTTACTAATAAACATGAGGTCATCTACTGAGAGCTCCCTCTTCTCCTTCTCATCTCACATTACTCAGATACCTCCTTCACCCCTATCTCACAGGAAGGGGTGGTCCTTCTTGCCAAGACAAACACTGATCCTTGAACAAGTGATCTCATTCCATTCTGTCTCAGACAATGTTCCCTCTATCATTCCCAGTCTCTTATCTCTAATCTCTCCCTGTCTATTGGCTTCTTCCCTATTGCCTACAAATATGTTCATGCTTCTCCATCCTCAAAGAAACCTTCATCTGATCTATCCAACCCTGGCAGTGAGGTGGTGCAGAAGAAAGAGCTCTGGACTTTGAGTCAGGAAGATCTAAGTTCAAATCTAGCCTTAAACACTAACTGGGTGACTTGGGGGCAAGTCACTTAACTTCTGTTCACCTCAGTTTCCACAAATGTAAAGTGGGAATAATAACAGTGCCTACTTTCCTGGGTTGTGGTGAGGATCAAATGAGATAATATTTTTAAAAGTACCTGACACATAGTAGGCACTTTATAATTGCTAGATGTGATGATGATAATGATGATCCCATATCATTCCTTTTTTGTGGCTAAACTCTTCCCCTCACTCTTTCCTTAATTCTCTGCTGTCTGGCTTCCAACTTCATTATTCAACTGAAAGTGCTTTCTCAAAAGTTATTGGTGAACTCTTAATTGCACAATTTTTTCTCAATCCTTATCCTTCTTGGTCTCTCTGCAGCCTTTGACACTATTGATCGCTATCTTCTCGCTATTCTCTTCTGTCTAGGTTTCCATGACACTTCTTCATCCTGGTTCTCCTCTTCCCTGTTTGACCACTCCCCATTCTCTTTTTTGGATCTTCATCCAGTTCACCTGACAGTATATTGTCCCCAGGGACAATATGTTCTATGCTAGGCCTTCTTATCTTTTCCATCTGTACTATTTTACCTGATGATTTCATCAGTCCCAAAGTACTCAATCATCATCACTGTGCTGACGATTATTCAATAGACTTATCCAGCCTTAACCTCTCTGCTGACCTTCACTTTTGCATCTCCAACTGTCTATTAGACATCTCAAAGTGAACATCCCCAGATGTCTTAAACGCAACACCTTTCTCTCCAAACCCTCCTCTGTTCTGAACTTCCCTATTACTGTTGAAGATACCACAATCTTCCCAGTTACCCGGGCTTGTGACCTAGGTTTCATCCTCCAATCCTCACTCTCTCAGCTCCCCCCACCCCATATCCAATTTGTCGCCAAGTCTTGTTGATTCTTCATTAGCAGCATCTCTCCCATGTGCCCCCACTCTCTCCTCTGACACTGCAATCACCATGGTGCAGACCCCTGTCACCTTATGCCTAAACCATTGTGATAACATGCTGGTTGGTCTGCCCATTTCAGGTCTCTCCCCACCGCAGTTACTGTTCTACCCTCAGCTGACAAATTAGTCTTCCTTAAGTGAAAGTCTGATCACATCAACCCTCTATTCAGTAAATTCCAATAGCTCCCTAGTTCTAAGGTCAAATACAAAATCCTCTATTTTGCTTTCAAAGACCTTCATAACTTAGATCCCCCCCGCCCCAACCTTTCCAGTCCTCTTACATCTTATTCCCCTGTAATGGACCTGTCAACCCATGAGGATTCTTACTATTCCTTGAACAAGGCATTCCATATCCTGACACTTGACATTTTCAATGGCTATCTTCCATTCCTAGAATTCTCTCTCTCCTCATCTCGGCATCCTGGCTTCTCTGGCTTCCTTCAAGTCTCAGCTAAAACTCTACATTCTACAAGAAGCCTTTTCCAATCCTTCTTAATTCTTGTGCCTTCCTTATGTTAACTATTTCATATTTATCTTGTATATAGCTTGTTTGTATGTAGTCATTTGCATATTGTCTTCCTCATTAGACTATGATTTCCAGGAGAACAGGGAATTTTTTTTGCCTTTTTTTTTTATCTCTAGTGCTTACCACAGTGTCTGGCATATAGTTGACACTTAATAAATGCTTATTGACTGATTGACTTACTGATATGTATGTATGATGGAAATGCATGTATGTATACATGTGTATATATACTTGTATGTATATGTCAAATTGACATGCTATGTATATATACATGTATTTGTACATACATAGTATATGTGTATGGCCATATATATGTGTGGCTACGTATATGTCTATTCATATAGGAAGATAGAGCCAGATTCAAGTCCTGTCTTTGATACATTCCAGTTGTGTGACACCATGGTCATTTAACTTGTCAGTGCCCTATACTATTTTCTAAGACTAAAAAGTTACAGAGGACTTGCTGCTCTGCATCTGTGTTCAATCAATCAACCCTCAACCAACCAACAGACATTTTTTAGAAACTTCCAGGCACTGTTCTAAGTGTTGGACTTACAAAAACAAAAGGGAAATAATCCCTGTCTTCAAGAAACTTACATTCCACTGGGGGAGACAAGTACATATTTAATTGTATATTGATGTCTTAGAGATTCCCCACACCAATGACAACACAGGTCCAGATATCTCTGCATTAGGTTAAACACCCACAAAACCCACTTTTTATTTTTTGTATTCACAATTATAATTGCTTATGTTCATGCCATGCTTTAGATAGCACTTCCCACTTGGATAGGAGGTAGTAAAAATATTATTATAATCATTTTACAGATGAAGAAACTCAAATTGCTTCTGAGATATGAAGCTGCTAGCCTGGGCTAGCTCAAGAGGTAGCATGGTAATAGAAAGGAAAAAGTTCCTGACCTGAAGTCAGGAGGAACCTAGGTTAGAATGCTGCTTTTGGTAACCATGAACAAGTCACTTCACTTGTTTCTGGGGCTCAGTTTCCTCATCTGTAAAACAGGGATGATCATAATATTTGTAGTTCTTGCCTCACAGAGTTGTCAGGAGGACTAAATGAGCCAAAGTATGTAAAACAGTTTATTTAAATGTAAGCTATTATTATTAGGAGCCTAGAGGAAAATTAGTGTAAGTGGGAAGGGCTACAGCCTCAACCTACCACACTCTGTTAGCCATATAAATCCTAAGTCATTTATGGAAATAAGAACCTACTTTTCTAACCTCCATGATTTTTTTACACCAAAATGTATTTAATATGCCCTAAGGAGGGGCAGGGCAGTGGGGGGTGGTCTTTGGCAGACAATTAATTTTTCAAATTACCCCGCAGGCCAAATACACAGGCAAATAAATAAATTAAGCAATAAGCATATGATGAATTTAGGGTTTCCTCTTCTTCTCACAAAATGTGATCCTACTCTGTTTCACAGATCTCTGTTGGGCGGTAATGATTTATTTATGACCCCTCTGGCCCTCATGAATTTATCTCCAAAGGAAGGCTGCATTCGGAGACTGAAGAGTAATAAACCCCAAGAGACAGACCAAACACCCAAGGACATAGTTTATTCCTGGCTGCTGGTTTCCAGATGCCAGGGACAAAACTGCTATTAGAGATTAATTTTTAAACCCTGTCTGACTTAAGTGTGGCTCTGTGGGTGAGACATCAGGCATTTGATTTTTACCAACCACATGTACAGAGTTTCTACTGTTTAGCATGTTTTCCTGTTTAATCAGGCTTGCTGTTTTTTTCTCTTCTTTTCTTCTCTCTTGCTTACTTGCCTAGGTTCTCCTGGACTGGAAAGAGAATCAAGCGGAACTCTATCACCCAGATGCATTTTCCCAAGGTATTCTGGCAGGCTGTAATTTTTCTATAAGAAAGGCAATGCAAATTCCAAATTGCAGACCTGGTTCATTTATTACTTTTGCTAATCATTCAAAAGAACTTCTCTTTTGAATGATTCACCTATTTGGGGGGAGGATATGTGTCTTATGGGGTTTTCTGGGCCATTCTCTTTTAGATGGTCCCAAGTCAGGCTATGGAGTCATGATGAATGGTAGTGGAGGCCTTTTTAACTTGGTCAATTATATATACATACATATATATATATATGTATGTATATATATATATGTGTGTGTGTGTGTGTGTGTGTGTGTGTGTGTGTGTGTGTGTGTGTGTTTCAGGTACTGAGCTCCTTCATACGGGAGGTATTTGGGTCATCTAGGAAGTGCAATGGATACAAAGCACTAGACCTGGAGAACCTGAGTTCAAACCTGGCTTCAGTCACTTCACTGGATGACCCTGGGCAAATCACTTAACCTCTGTTTGCCTCAGTTTCCTCATCTGCAAAATGGAGAGAATAAGAACATTTACCTTCTAGGGTTCTTGTGAGGATCAAATGAGATAATAATTGTAAAACTCTTTGCACAATGCCTCATACATATTAAGTACTATATATATGCCTATCATTATTACTGTTATTATTAAAGTATTCAAGCAAAGATCAGATGACCAATAGTCAGACGTACTTTATAACAGATTCCTACACTGAACTTGGAGTCCAAATCTTTATTTCGTGCTTATGGGTAAGCCTCAATTTACTTGTTGATAAAATGGGGATAGTTGCGCCATATCCTTCTTCAAGTAGTCGTGGTAAAAATGTTTTGTAAATTTTAAATCACTGTGGAAATGGGAGCTACTTTTATGGCCTCCAAGCTCCTATCTCTAAGATTCTAACATTTATTCCTCCTCTGAGCTTTGTAAGCTCCTTAAGGGTAGTTGTTGTTGTGTTTTTTTTCATTCAAGTCCAGCTCCTCATGGAACCATTTGGGGTTTCCTTGGCAAAGACACTGAAGTGGTTTGCTATTGCCTTCACCAGTTTATTTTATAGATAAAAAATGGAGGGTTAAGTGACTTGCTCAGGGTTACACACCAAGTGTCTGAGACCATATTTGAGCTCAAGAAGATGAGTCTTTCAGACTCCAGGCCTGGCACTCTATCCACTGTGCCACCTAGCTGCCCCCTTGTTGAGAGTAGATATTGTTTTTTATTTTGTCTTTGTATAGCCAACACCTAGCACAGTGCATAGTACAGGTGCTTACTAAACATTGATCAACTTCAAATATCTTTTGGGTACCTGTGCTGTCACATGTTAGTAGCAACTTGGATAATCATCTAAGTTAGAACTAGCACTCATATGACACATTATGTTTAAAAGGTGCAATATCCTCCAGGCAACCCTGTGAGGTAGGTAGTACAGAGGTAATTTGTTAGCCCAAATTGAATAGTAGGTCACATTTATAGAACATTTTAAAGTTCTAAAAAGTGCTCCCTTACATCAATCCTCTGAGGTGCTATTCAATTAATGACAGTTATAACTTATGCTTTATAAACATGGCTTAAATGAGCTAATGTAGATAAAACTTTTTGCAAACTTTAGATAAATAATGTTGATAGCCAACATTTATAGGTTTGCAAAGCACTTTATAAATTTATTGTGGTCGTTTAGTCATGTCCTACTCTCTGTGACCCCATTTGAGTTTTTCTGGGCAAAGATAGTGTAGTGGTTTGCCATTTCCTTCTCCAGCTCATTTTATAGATGAGGAACGGCAAACAAGGTGAAGTGACTTGCCCAGGGTCACACAGGCCAGATTTGAATTTAAGTCTTCTTGATTCTAGGCCCGGCACTCTGTCCACTGTGCCACCTAGTTCTTTTGGACACATGATGACACAAGGCCTCAGAAAAGTTAAATGATGAATTTAAGGTTAGAGATAGAAAGGGGCAGAGCCTCAATCAATCAATAAGCATTTATTGAATATCTAATATGCAGCAGGCACTGGGTATACAAAAAGAGGCAAAAGACAGCTCCCTAAGCTGGCCTCAGGGAGGTTACAATCTAACTTAGACTCAAAGCCTTGTGCTCCTCTGACCTAGTTCTGTTGTGTCCTAGTGGAAGGAGGAGAAGGGAAGATCTGAGGCCCCCATGGAGTGGTCAGACTCAAAGCAACAGGAAACACCCATGTAATAGGGTGCTCAAGTTGAAGAAATTTAGGGTGGAGTAGTTTTTTTTTTATTTGGTTGGTTTTTCATTAGCCCCTTGGAAGGAATCTGATGAAAAGTATCAGCTAAAAATTCCTCAGATGGTTACAGCATATACAAGGCTAGAGTCAAGAGACTAGGGAGCTGGATTTACCAGTGCCTCTTGGGGATATAGTCCAATTGAATTGTTCAATATTCTATGGAATTAACTTGAAACAATAAGAACAAAACACCTTTATTGTAACTCAGAAACTGGAAATAATTACAGCCAAAAAAGGAAAAAGAATTCTAAAAGCATTACAAAGAAAAGATACTGGAGAGAGGCTGACCTTGAAATTTTGTAAGACATTAGGGCTGGAAATGTCATACATCCAACCTGGCACGCATAGTAGATAAGGGTGATGGATGTCAGAGAGAGCTAGGTTGAATCCAGGCTCTGATACTTCCTAGCTGTGTAGACAAGTCAATTCATCTCTCTGAGTCTCATTTTACTCAATTATAAAATGAAGATTGTTTTTTAATCTTGTATCTTCTACTTCACACAGTACATTTATGAGTCTTGAATGAGATAATGTATGTAAAGCAAAATTTAAAGCACAATTAATGTATCAGTAATTAAGGTGGGGCTTTTTGCTGTTCTTCTCTTAAATGCCCTTAATGATTCTGGCCTTTGTTTGAAAGGGGCAGATAAAGCAGGATCTTGTCTTGGAATGTTTTTCAGCACTAAGACAATCAGGAGGCATTGACTTGTATATGGTGGTACTAGGGATTAATTTTCCCACACCCTAAATGGGATTTTTTCCTCTTCTTTGTTTGAGTGCTTCTGAGCACTGAGATAATCAAGTGCCCCAGGGCCCTGAGATGGGTAGTAAGCTCCAAGGTTGGCGTTTGACTTTCGGTCCTCTCAGTCACTGGAAGAGTGGCGAGGGACTCTGGGCAAGCTGTTGTAACTGCACCCCCCCCCCCAGCTTTGCTAACCCAGACCCACTAGTTCTTTGGTAACTATGAATTGTGACTTGGTCTGTGTATATTGTGTATGTTTGTAATTTGTTTGTATTTGGTCTGAAGTTCAGGTTGCTGGCTTTTCCTCCTGAACTAAGTGAATGATATTTGTATGTCGGATTAAAGTAAGATTGTTAACCCCTTAACGTTCCTTTCCTTAGTAAAGCAGATCAAAGAATCTGCTCTGGCAGCTCTTGTTGATGGTCTCGTTGGGTCTTATACCCCAACAGCTGGTGCTAGCCAAATTGTTCCCACAAATAAGCATGTAAACTGTTACTGTAACTGACAAGGCACCTCAAGATGTTTTATGCTATTTTTCAGCTTGAATAGATTCAGTAACTTAAAAAATCAATAAAGACTTCAGGAAGACCCTGCATAGGGCTCATAAGGTTTATAAAACACTTTCCTTACAACAACTAGGTAGTGCAAACATTATTATCCCTTTTTAAAGTAGTCCCAGTAGTCTGTACTTGAACCCAGGACTTTTCTCTCTAAGCTTAGAATGCAAAATATTACAACTACCAGGTACAAGGAGCATTTTTAATAATTCAAGAAGGTAACATTGTCTCTAGGTACTGACACCAGCTCCTCATCTCCTCCCAACTGGACTGTTACAATAGCTGGCTGATCAGATCCTCTGCCTCAAACCTCTGCCGACTCCAGTCTGTCCTCCAGTCAGCTGTTAGATTATTCAGTCAGCTTCAGTGGCTCTCTATCACCTCCAAGCTCAATATAAAATCTTTTGTTTGGCTACCTAGTCCCTTTCTAACTTTCCAGTCTTCTTACACATTATACTCTGCCGGGTACCCTGGGAACCAGTAACAATGGCTTCTTTGCTGTTTCTCTCGATTCATACTCCATCTCCCAATTCCAGGCATTTTCTCTGTCTGTCTCCCATGCCTGTAAGTCATTCACTCCTCATTTCCACCTCCTGGCTTCCCTGGCTTCCTTCAAGCCTCAACTAAAATTTTACCTTCTGTAAGAAACTTTTTCCTGATCCCCCACTTAAATTTAGTTCTTTCCCTCCGTTGATTATCTCCAATTTACCATATATATATATACACCCTTTGTTTGCACATAATTGTTTGCATGTTGTGTACCTCATTAAGCTGTAAAGTCCTTGAAAGCAGGGACTGTCTTTTGCCTTTCTTTGTATCTATAGTACTAGGCACATACTGGGCATTTAATAGATGCTAGTTGACTGGTGAACTGAATAGCATTGTATACTTGGAAAGACTAGCACTCAGGACAAAGCACTCAGAAGCCCTGGGCTCTAGTAGCCATGTCCTATTGATGTGACCAGTGACAATTCCTTGACCCTATTTGAGACTAAATTTATTAGTAAAAAGAAAATAACAGTATCTGCCCACCACACAATAAGATTGTTTATTTTCAATGACACCTACCCCAGGGCTAGTATCTACAGAGTCATGGATCTAGAGCATGAGGGAACCTCAGAAAGCAACTAGTCTAACTCCCTTCATTTTACATGTGAGGAGACACAGAGACCTAGGGAAGTTCAGTGACTCGCCTAAGGTCACATAGGTCTTAAACATAAGAGGTGGAGTTTGAACCTAGGTCTTCTGACTCTGGAGTCCATAATTTTGCCACTGTCATGAGGATACAATGAGGGGGTAGACCTGGGGTTGAGAGGCAGGGCTTCAAATAATAGCACTGGTGCTTTACTGGGTATGCACCAATGGTCAAGTCACTTGACCTCTCTGAGACTTTGTTTGGTCATGTGTAAAATGGACCATTTTTCTATTAGAACTTGAGGTCAATCAATTTTTGTTATATATGTGTAGTATAGTGGGAGGTGTATTGGACTTGGGGTCAGAAGATTTGGCTTAGATGCTTGGCTCTGACACTTATTAGCTGTATATTTGAGGCAAATCACTTAGTTCCCTCTTCTCTAAAATAGAATAAATAGTTCTTACACTGTCAAATTTACAAGATTGTTATAAGGATCATGTGAGATAGTGTATATAAAAAGTTCTTTGGAACAGGAAAACACAATGCCAGTTCAAACTATTACCATTATAAGAGGCAGTATTGCATAGAGGATGGAGTCCTTGAACCTGGAAATTTGAAGGCTTGGGTTCATATGCCATTGACATTGATTAATCATGTGACTGTGAAATCCTCAAGCCCAAGGCTGTGACCTTGAGGCCACATGTGCCCTTCCAGGTCCTTAGAGTGGCCTCTTGACTGAGTCCAAGTTTTACAGAACATCCTTTAATTAAGGGGATTTGTTCTGTGAGGTTTGGGTTCAATCAAAGGGCTATACTCAAGGACTTGGAGGGCCACATGTAGCCTTGTGGGTTCAGGTTCCCCATCCCTGCTCTAGCCTCTCTGAAACTCAGTTCCTTCCTCTGTAAAACAGAAATAGTGAAGTAGAGGATAGAGTACTATGAAAAATATACCCTAACGCAGAACAGAAAGGGTTGCACAAGTGTCCTTGGAGCTATCTCTGTCTGGCAGTGGTAGCATTTAGAAACTGCTGATCACAGCAGAGATTCCCTGGAGTTTACCTTGGGGGTAGGAGATAATTAGAAATTATTAGAACAGGCTAGGGGTCCCAGAGTTCCCCAGGGATTGACAAATGACAAATGAAAGAGTTTATCTTTGATCCTGGGTGTGCAGGTTAGAGCTTCTAAAGGCTTTCTTTGTCCTTCCCCTCCAGCTATGCTTATACTTTTCTGGATGGTGACACCCCACTGGAATGCTGTTCCACAAATCCCCTGACAGGTTCCCATTTTATTTGCCGCCGAAGCCCCCGGCTCCTCACCAATGGCTATTACATTTTGACAGAAGACAGCTTTCTCTCTGATGAAGATGGCAACATCACTCTGAGTCCCACTCAGACGAGTGTTGTATACAAAGAGAATCTGGTCAGGTAAGTCAGTGGTGTCCTATCTCTAGGGCATCATGACAAGGCTATGACAATCACAGCACGTGTGTTTCCAGGGCTTCAATATTTACAATGCACATTCCTTCCAAACAAAAGTATCAATCCCATTTTTCAGATTGAAAAAAGTAAATCTCAGAGAAGTTGGGTGAATTGTGCCAGATTACACAGCTAGCTAGAGAGGAAAGGTAGGGAAAGTTGATCTTGTAGCAAGGAAGATCTCATAGATGCTGGCTCTGATAGATGTTGGGGATAGTGGTGGAGTTGAAAAAGCTTGGAGGGATGTGGCCTGATCTTCAAGAGGTATGTGATCAACCAATGGGAAGGTGGCAATATGTGCTATATCCCACCCTCCTCCTTCCCCAGATAGCTCTAGGTTTGTTTCCAAAACAACTATACCTCTTAAACACTCTCCCACTCTGACCCCTCCCACCTCTGACCTTCCAATTGTTGTGTAGAGTAGGTTTCTCCAAGCAGTTCTAACGTACCCTAACAGATATCCACAGCACTTTCACAGGAAAATTCCTCATGGCCCCAACTCTTCCCCTCACCCATCATCTCGTCTAGTCCTTTTTGTCCACTTGCCTAACCACCATGCCAGGTTAGTCATTCATTACCTCTCCCTGGATTATTACAATAGCCTCCATCTTGGCCTCCTGCTTCAAGTCTCTCTGCTTTGCAGCATATTCCCTACTCAGATGCCAAAGTGATTTTCCTAAAGCTTAGGTCTGATGGTGTCACACTTACAGTGGCTCTCTATTAACTCTAAGATTAAATATTGATTTTATCTTTATCTCATATTTTAAAATATCTACTTTGTATAGTTTACTGTAGCACATAGATATAATTTAAAAATAAGTGAGTATAAACATTTTGAGGGGGTGTGCTTGAAAATTTTTTACTTATACGTGTTTGTCATCAAAAAAGTTTGGAAATCATAGCTTAAGGTAACTCTCTAAGAACATAAGTTTCAGAGAAGGTGTTAGCCTGAATGGATAGAAGTTTTCTTGTCTGGGAATTCCATATAGCAATAAAATTCCAGGTCCGATACCTATCCCACTTTTATAAGGTGTCAGACTTGGGATTTGAATTGATGTCTTTCTTGGCTCCAACACTCCAATGTCCCTATGAATCATATTATTTTGATAATGCTTGTAATAATGATGCTCTTTCTCTCTTTTAAGTATCTGGTAACTACTTAAAGTAAGTATTTTTCTTCTTTTCACATATGGTTTGTAAAGAACTAGGAAGAAGAACATGGTGAATGTTTGGAGGCAGGTGGCAGAGAGGATTATCATTCTGTAAAATAAGATACATGACATTATCCATGTGGTCAGGGGGGCAGGGTATCTAAGTTGTAAGGGCAGCCAGTTGGCAGCTGATGGCTGTAGCCTGAGGAGTGTACCAATCTCCACTCTACATTGGGGCTGCCCACAGCCAGCATATGACAGTAGTGACAAGTAGGGGTTTACTCTAGCTGCCTGAGATCAGCCATCATGCTTGTGCAGAACCCTGTAGTAATAGAGGAAGAAGAAAGTCTACAGTTAAGATTACATGTCATGGCAAAGCCACATTTCTTTTTTTTTTTAATTCTTTTTTGAATTTTAATTTTTTATTATTTATTTAATATTTTTAGTTTTCAGCATCGATTTCCACAAGATTTTGAATTACAAATTTTCTCCCCATTTCTACGCTCCCCCCTACTCCAAGATGGTACATTGTCTGATTGCCCCATTCCCCAGTCAGCCCTCCTTTCTGTCACCTGACTCCGTCCCATCCCCTTTCCCCTTTCTTTCTTGTAGGGCAAGATAGATTTCTATGTCCCATTGCCTGTATAGCTTATTTCCCAGTTGCATGCAAAACCAACTCTTTTTTTTTTTTGAACATCTGCTTTTAAAACTTTGAGTTCCAAATTCTCTCTCCTCTTCCCTCCCCACCTACCTCCCTAAGAAGTCAAGCAATTCAACATAGGTCACACATGTATCATTATGTAAAACCTTTCCACAATACTCATGTTGTGAAAGACTAACTGTATTTTGCCTCCTCCTATCCAGTCTCCCTTTATTCAATTTTCTCCCTTGACCCTGTCCCTTTTTGAAAATGTTTGTTTTTGATTACCTCCTCCCCCTATCTGCCCTCCATTCTATTGTCCCCCCTTTTTTATCTCCTTCCTCCTTCTTTCCTGTGGCGTAAGACACCTAGTTGAGTGTATATGTTATTCCCTCCTCAAGCCAAATCCAATGAGAGCAAGATTCGCTCATTCCCCCTCACCTGCCCCCTCTTCCCTTCTTACAGAACTGCTTTTTCTTGCCACTTTTATGTGAGATAATTTACCCTATTCTATCTCTCCCTTTCTCCCTCTCTCAATATATTCTTCTCTCATCCCTTGATTTTATTTTATTTTTTTTAGATATCATCCCTTCATATTCAACTCACCCTGTACCCTGTCTATATGTATGTCTATGTCTATGTCTATGCATATGCATATGTAGATGTATATGTAGATGTATATGTATATATGTATATTCCCTTTATCTACCCTAATACTGAAGTCTCATGAATTACACACTTCATCTTTCCACGTAGGAATGTAAACAAAACAGTTCAACTTTAGTAAGTCCCTTATGAACTTTTCATGCTTCTCTTGATTCTTGCATTCGAAAGTCGAATTTTCTATTCAGTTCTGGTCTTTTCACTGAGAAAGCTTGAAAATCCTCTATTTTATTGAAAGACCATATTTTGCCTTGGAGCATTATACTCAGTTTTGCTGGCTAGGTGATTCTTGGTTTTAATCCTAGCTCCATTGACTTCTGGATTATCATATTTCAAGCCCTTCGATCCCTTAATATAAAAGCTGCTAGATCTTGTGTTACCCTGATTGTTTTTCCACAATACTCAAATTGTTTCTTTCTGGCTGTTTGCAGTATTTTCTCCTTTATCTGGAAGCTCTGGAATTTGGTGACAATATTCCTAGAAGTTTTCTTTTTGAGATCTTTTTCAGGAGGTGATAGGTGGATTCTTTCAATTTCTATTTTACCCTCTGGTTCTAGAATATCAGGGCAATTCTCCTTGATAATTTCTTGAAAGATGATATCTAGGCTCTTTTTTTGTTCATGGCTTTCAGGTAATCCAGTAATTTTTAAATTATCTCTCCTGGATCTATTTTCTAGGTCAGTGGTTTTTCCAATGAGATATTTCACATTCTCTTCCATTTTTTCATTCCTTTGGTTCTGTTTTATAATGTCTTGATTTCTCATCAAGTCACTAGCTTCCACTTGCTCCAATCTAATTTTTAAGCTAGTATTTTCTTCAGTGGTCTTTTGGACCTCCTTTTCCATTTGGCTAATTCTGCTTTTCAAGGCATTTTTCTCCTCATTGGCTTTTTGGAGCTCTTTTGCCATTTGAGTTAGTCTGTTTTTTAAGGTGTTATTTTCTTTGGTATTTTTTTGGTTCTCCTTTAGCAAGCCATTGATTGGTTTTTCATGGTTTTCTTATATCACTCTCATTTCTCTTCCCAATTTTTCCTCTGCTCTTCCATGGCCTGAGATCTGTTCACGTTTTTCTTGGAGGCTTTTGATGTAGGCTCTTTGACTTTGTTGACTTCTTCTGGCTGTATGTTTTCTTCTTTGTCACCAAAAAAAGATTCCAAAGTCTGAGTCTGAATCTGAGTGCGTTTTCGCTGCCTGTTCATGTTCCCAGCCAACTACTTGACCCTTGAGTTTTTTGTTGGTGTATGACTGCTTGTAGAGTAGAGAGTTCTTTGTTCCATGCTTGAGGGACTGTGTTGCTTTTTTCACAGCTACTTCTACACAGCAAGCTCTGCCACACCAGCTCTCCTTCTCCCCCAAGAACTGCCAACCAGGATTGTGGCCCAGATCTAGGCAGGGCAAAGCAGTCTTTGTACTCCTGCTCTAATCTGCAGCTTAATTCCTCCCACCAGGTGGGCCTGGGGCCAGAAGCAACTGCAGCTGTGACTCTGCAAGCAGCCTCAGAGCTGTACCACCTCGGCTGCCCCGTGGGCAGTGGCCAACTGTGAACTCTTTTCACTCTGTCTCCGCAGCTTTTCCCACTAACCTTTTCTGTTGTCTTTGGTGTTTGTGGGTTGAGAAGTCTGGTAACTGCCACAGCTAACTGATTCAGGGCCCTACAGCCTGTTCTGCCCGGCTCCCAATCTGGTTGGTCCTGGCGCCGCCCATGCTGTGCTTTGCTCCCAGCTCCCTGCCTGATAGATCCTTCTCAGTGACCATCCAGGCTGTCCTGGCCAGGAGCCCTGCTTCCCTTTGCTATTTCATGGGTTCTGCAGTTCTAGAATTTGTTCAGAGCCATTTTCATAGGTGTTTGGAGGGATCGGAGGGGGAGGGGGGAGCTTAAGCAAGTCCCTGCTTTCCAGCTGCCATCTTGGCTTAACCCCCTGCAAAGCCACATTTCTGCAGGGCTCAAGAAGCTGAGGCATTTGTCACTATGTCTGCATGTATCCTCCCTGTTACGTGTGTTGCCAGGGGAGTCATGTACCAGCCCAAGGTGGCGTGGCACTGAACACACTAGAGGGACCAGTGGTGATGAATTGTGTCCCCAGGTCAGCACCAGCCATGACTTTGACAATGCTTTCTGAACCTTTCCTTTTGCCCTAGGGCATTTCAAGGTGAAATTCAAAGGGACCTGATAGTTAAAGGTCAAGGATTCTTTGGGGGAAAAAAGGTGAAGTTAGTAGGGTAGAAAAATTTGGGCAATAACAGTATGTCTTCAGACATATTAGTCAGTCAATAAACATTTACTAAGTACCTGCTGTATGGCAGGCACTGGGCTAAGTGTATGTGAAATGTTACTGGATGATAAACAGCTCAATAAGTTCTTTGTCACTAGATGTAACAAATGTTAGAGAGCAAATTTGTCCATCAGGCAAGGTATTAGGCTCTTTTTTTTTTTTCAAATGATAATAGTAACTGGCAACTAGGTGGCATAACGGATTGTGTTGGATTTGGAGTCAGGAAGGCCTGAGTTCAAATCATGCCTCAGACATGTTAACTGTCTGACCTTGGGTAAGTCACTTAACCTCTCTTTGCCCCAATTTCTTCTTCTGTAAAATGGGCATAAGAGCATTCACATTCCATGGTTGTTGGGAGAATAAAATGAGATATTTATAAAGCAGGCAGCTAGGTGGCATAATGGATAGAACGTCAGGCCTAGAGTCAGGACGACTCATCTTTTTAAATTCAAATCTGGCCTCAGACACTTACTAGCTGTGGGACCATGGGTAACTTAACCTTATTTGCTTCAGTTTCCTCGTTTGTAAAATGAGCTGGAGAAGGAAATAGCAAACCACTCCAGTATCTTTGCCATGATAACCCCAAATGGGAGTTGGATATGACTAAGCAACAACAACAAATTTATAAAGTGCTTCGCAAACCTATGTTAGCTATCATCCTTATTTATAAAAAGTTTACAAAATGTTTTATATACATTAGCTCATTTAAGCCATGTTTATCAAGCACAAATTATAAACCCTCCCCATTTTACAGATGAGGAAACTGATATTCAATGACCACTAGTCATCCCCTTTGTGTCAGAGGTAGGATTTGAGTCTAACCTTTCCTGGCTGCAAGGTCAGACATCTTTTCCATATACCATCTTGCCTCCCTACTCAGTCAAAAAGGATCCTAGAGAGCAGAAATCTGAATCTCTTTGTTCCTAAGATTGCTACATGTTGCAGTATTAAAGGCAACATGGTATCATGGGAAGAACTGTGGACTAAGAGTCGGTAGACCTCAGTTCTATATCTGATTCTTCTACTACCTATTTTTTGCCCTGGGAAAACAATCAAAAAACCAATACACATTTATTAAATACCTACTATGTGCCAAGCACTGCGCTACACTGGAGATACAAAAAGAGGCAAAAGACAGACCCTGTCTTCAAGGAGCTTGCAATCACTTTACTTCCTGGGTCTCAGTTTCTTTACGGAGAAAAATTTAGAAGCTGCAACAAATGATTGCTAAGATTCTTTAAGTTCTACAGCATTATGAATTGGTTATGAAAGAAGGGTGAACAATCACTATCTATCATAGTCTTTCTAAACAGCATTAGCTCTCGTATGTCTTGTTTCATTAAATGTAGGGATTCAATTGAAACTTGAAAGAGGTAACCTTAGAACAAATAAGGAGAAATATTACTTTATGCCCTCAAAAGTGAAAATAAAAAGCCTCTTACCTCCAGAATGTGCCATAGCTTGAAAATACAAAGAGATTCAAGAAGAGTTAAGATTAATTACTGAATCATAGAATTTTAGTACCAGAAAGAACCTTAGAGATTTAATACAATCTTCTTACGGAGGAGAGATCCATAAAAAAGAAATTAAGGCTGTTTTAGGGTCCATTTAAATTCAAATTCAAAATCAACATGCATTAAGTACCTACTGGTTTATGAGACCCTGAACCAACTGCTGGGAATTTTAAAATTTTTTGTGTTTATTTTTATTATTTAGATCTAGACCTGTTATTTCATTAATACAAGTACTTTCTACTGAAGAAATTCCTTCTACCAATTCAGTCCAATAACTATTCTTATTCATAGTTTTAGAGAGTTAGAGGTTAAGTTAGGTGTTAACTGAGATGTTAAGGTGTATGCCCACGGTCACACAGCCAGTGCATGTCAAAAGTGGACTTGAACCCAGGTCTCTCTGACTCCAAAGTGAACTCTATCCACTAATTCTCTGGCACTGAGAATGAAGAATTCCCTTCCCTCAAAAAGCTTACTGTGGGAAATAGAACACAAATTTCAAAGGGCAGAAACAATTTTGGGGAGAACCAGGAAGGGAAATCCCAGGGAGTAAGTGGCAACTTAGCTGAACATCAAGGGATGCTAAGGATACTGAGATCAGGGATGAGATAGAAGTGCATTTAAGGTATGAAGAATGGCTTCTAGGAATGTGTGCAAGTAGAACGTGGACTATTCAGTTGCAAGTCAAGTTTGGGCTGGAATAGAAGAGTATCTGATGGGGATTAATACAAAATCAAAATGTAATTGAAAAGGCAAGTTGGAACGGGACTGCAGAAAGGGAAAGGGGTTAAATGCCAGGCTGGGGAGTTTTAATTTTATCCTCTGGTAATGGGAGTTGCTGAAGGCTTTAGAGGAATGTGCTCAGACCAGTGGCATAGGCAATTGCTTTGGCAGTTGTATTGAGTCTGACTTGGAGAGTAGACAGATTCAAGGCATAGAGGCAACTTCTGAAGCTATTGCTGTAGCCTGAGTGAGAAGTGATAAGAAACTGAACTAGGATGGGTCTGTGTGAGTGGTAGAGAAGGGTACACATGCAAGAGATGTTGTGAAGATAGAATTAATATTTGAGTACTAATTGGGTAGATGGGGGGAGGGGTGAAGGAAAGATAAGCATAATTCTGAGGTCATAAACCAGGGTAACTGGTAGCATTGTGATACCCTCAGCAGAAATAGGGAAGTTTGGAAGATGGGTAGATTTTCTTTTTTGATGGAAGGAGGGGAGATGAGTTTTATTTTGGATATCTTACTTAATGCCTGTGGAAACAGACAGGGAGAGATACCTAGCTAACAATATGGGACTAGAGTTCAGCAGAGAGATTAGATATTATTGTATTAGGAACACTTCTGTTATAGCATATGCAGTTCAAGTCTATTTATAAGTGTCTGCTATGTGCCAGGTTTTATGCTAAATGCTGGGGATATAAAGATGAAAATAAAACATCCTCTGCCCTCGAGAAGTTTACAATTTATAGAGGGAAATGGGGTTCTATACACATAGAAAAGTAATACAAAATATGTAAAAAGTAATTTAATTATACTTTAAATATATTTACATGTATACAGAAACAGGAATAATATGGACATATTATGTCCAGTCAACAAGCATTTATTAAGTAGCTACTATGTGACAAGGACTGTTAATCTATGAGGATAAAAAGAAAGTCCCTATTCCTCTGGAGGCTTATATTTTAACATGTAAATGAATGTATTCATATAAGATACATACAAAGTAAGTAGAAAGTAATCTTCCAAGGGAAGACTGGATGCATTATACATTTGTTGGTGGGTATACCCTTTGATTGCCTTTCCCTCTACCCCCTTTGAACATGCTTGCTTGCCATTTGTGATGACAACATTGAAGCTGGGGAGGACAATTATGGGGGGACAAGCTTCCAACGATGTAGGACTCATTTTTGGATTATCATCTAATTGGCTGCTGAGCTGGAACTCCATAGATATACTAAAGGCATGACTTTTCCCTGGCCTGTTCTAGTTGGCTTCCTTATGGCTTCAAAATGTAAGCAAATGTCCCTGGAGAGGCAGTGGCTGACAACTGGGGACAGGAAGGCAAGGGAATTAGTCACCCCTTTTCTAGCTCAACAGCTAATTAAGGGATTCAATGCGATGATGAATCATACATGGCAAGAAATTGATCCCTAAGCGTCCATATGGTCACCAGAAATGACCTGAACATTATCCAAAAGGGAGGTAGGGGGAAGAGCACCCAGTATACCCACAGACAATACAAAGCAAATGGCGGGTGGACACAGACCATGGAATTAGTTTATCAATGCCTGTCTCAGGACAGACACTGAATATGCACAATGAGTTGAGCTTAATATTGAGTAAGAGGAAAAAAATAGGCTTGATTGTGTTTTGGAAACTGTTTTTGGAACCTCAAACTGTTCTTTGTCACAAAAATCCATCTTTTAACAGTAGTAATTTTCCAGTGACATAATATGGCTACAAATCATGGAATACTATAATCTCTGAGAAACCAAGATTGTGGGTAACCCCCAAGAAGAAATGAGACATATGGTGATACTGGTGGGGTAGGTTGTAAGCAGGTTGCAACATATTATGAATAATTACATAAATGAGTGAATGAAAACCATTTATTAAGCTCTTGCTATGTGCCAAGCAAAGTACCAGGCACTGGGAATAAAAATGCAAAAGCAAGACAGCTCCTGTTCTCAAGGAGCTACATTCTAATGGGGGAAACAACAGATATAGGGCAACAAAGGCCATGAAAGGAAGTTAAGGTTTGGGAAGTCACAAAGATGGTAAGTAGGACATTGGTATGTCCTTTCCAGAGGTAATGTTATTTGATTATAATTCTCAGAGTAAGAGGTGGAAGGGGGTGGGGGGAGGTTTTGTATTTAAGGAACAGAATAATGGATATTATCTAGGAAAAGAATGACTGGGGAGAAAAAAAGGTGAGATGGTCCAGTAGTAACAGGCGGTCCAAAAAATGGAGTGGTATCCATGGAAAAGGTCAGAAAATCCAGAGGAAAGCCTCCAGTCCATTTGTTGGATTCTCGAAGAAGTTATGATAGAATATGGCCAAGAATCACATAGGATAAGAAGACATGAATTGGTTGCCATATGAACCACTGGAGGAAGTAGACATATCAGGTTGTGAGTCACTGAAGAACTGAAACCACAGAAACTTAGTCTTCCAGCTGTCTTATCAATGCTTGCTCTTGGTCACTGTAAGGATCCCAATAAATATCTTAGATGCTTCAGTACAATCCCTCTTTGTGACTGTGAAGTGAGAACTTCATATTCATATCCTGGGTGGTGGTCTTTCCTCTGTGTTGCTGATGTACAGAAAAGCAACAGTAATAACACTTTATAGTTGTAAAAAAACGTTTTTACAACCATTATTTTATTTGATCCTAGAAAATTATGAATTAGGAGGGACCTGAAGGTCATCAAGTTTAGTCCTCCGCCCAGTGGATAAATTTTTGTTGTTCAGTTGCTTTTTTAGTCATGTTTGACTCTTCCTGACCCCATTTGGGATTTTCTTGGCATAAATACTGAAGTGGTTTGCCATTTTCTTCTCCAGATCATTTTACAGATGAAGAAACTGAGGCAAACGGGGTTAAATGACTTGCCCAGGTTCATGCAGCTAGTAAGTGTCTGAGGTCAGATTTGAATTCACAAAGATGAGTCTTCTCTAGGTCCAGCACTCTATCCACTGCGTCATCTACCTTCTGATAACAACTTTGGCAAGAAGTTATCTTACCCTTATTCAAAGACGATGACCCTGTGTGGTGGTCAATACGTCCTACAATATTGGCTCTAGTTTACAGATGGAGAAACTGAGGGTCAGAGAGTTTGAAGTTACAGAATTATAAGCGACCTCAGAGGCAATCTAATCCAATCTGTTCCTGACCAGAGATCCATTCTACTACATCCCTGACTAGTGGCCATTCAGTCTTCTTTTGATAAGATTCCAGATAGGATGAAACCTGGTAATTCCAGAGGCAGCCCACTCTGCTTTTGGATAGGTCAAACTGTCAGGAAGTTTTCCCTTACATTCAAACCAAAATTGACTTCTCTACAATTTCCATCCATTGTTCCTAGTTCCGGCCTCTGAGGCCAAACAGAATAAATATAATTCTTCTTCTACATGACAGCCCTTCAAATTCTTGAAGTGACTCATCCAAGGTAACTCAGCAAATAAGTAAGTAGAGAGACTGGAACTCTAACCTAGTTCTAATATTGGTAGTCTTGTGCTCTCTGCCCTTATAAAGCTCTATTTCTGTAAGGCAGGCATGAAACCTTTTTCCATCAACTATTTCTGAAGTTCTAATATGTGCAACAAATGGAAGCTACATGACACTACCTATCTCATCTCCAGGTATTTTCACTGGCTGTCCCCCTTGCCTAGAATTTTCTCCTTCTTAATCTTCATCTCCCAGACTCCCTGACTTCCTTCAAGCCCCAAGTAAAACCCAGCCTTCTACAAAACCCCTTCCCTATCCTCCTTAATGCTGGTGCCTTTCCTCTGTTGATTATCTCCTACTTAGCCTGTCTATATTTCATTTGTATCATAGTTGTTTTCATTTTTTTCCCAACTAGATGGTAAGTTCCTTGAGAGCAGGTACTTTTCTTTTTGTCTTTCTTCATATCCCTAGTGCTTGTTGACTGACTGACAATTTAGGCGACACTGGTTTTGGAGCAAGAGGAGAGAGCTACTAATCAGTCAGTTAGCAAGCATTTATTAAGCATTTGCTATGTCTCAGACACTGTGCTAAGAAAGACTAAAACACAATCTCTAATCTTAGGGAACTCACATTATAATGCGGGAGAAAACTTGCAAACATTTATGCACCTACAAGATAGATAGATAGATAGATAGATAGATAGATAGATAGATAGATAGATAGATAGATAGATAGGCAGATAGATAGATAGGCAGATAGATAGATAAGATGATAGAAAGTAATCTCAGAGGAAAGGTATTAGCAGTCAGGGAGAAGGTGGTAAGTGCAGAGGGAGAGGACTGATCAGGAAAGGCTTCTTACAGAAGGTGAGGTCTGAGATGAGCATTAAATGTAGCCAGGGAAACACAGTAGGCAGAGGTGAGGAGGAAGAACATTCCAGGCATGGGAGACAGCCCGAGAGAATGACTGGAGTTGAGAGATAGAGTGTCTTGCTCATGGAACAACGAGGAGGCCAATGTCACAGGATCAATGTCTCATAGATTACATAGAAGGCGGCAAAATGTAAGAAAACTAGAAAGACAGGGAAGGGCCAGATAATGGAGAGCTTTACATGCCAAACAAGATTTTATATTTTATTCTGGAGGTTAAAGGGAGCCATGTTTTATAGAATGGAACGACATGGTCAGACCCGCACTTTAGAAAAATAGCCTTGGCAGCTGAGTAAAGAATGGATTGGAGTGGGAAGATATTTAAAGCAGAGAGACCAACAAGAAGTCTGTTGTAATGGTCTAGGTGTGAAATGGCAAGACTCAGATCACTTTGACTTCCATTTTTTCTCCAGAATATTCAGGAAAAAAAAGAAAATTCGCCGTTCTCTGTCTGAGCTGTTCAATCTCAGTGCATCTAGCCCTTGGCTTCGTCAAGGTGTTTTTAGTGATATGGACTCTTCCCCAGGAGAAGATGTATGGATTGAAGGAGCCAGTAACCTTGAGGATGTTAATCAGTTATACAAGGATGGTAATCAAGGTACTCTCTCTTTTTTTTTTTCTCTCTCTCAACTGCTCTCATCTCCTACCTCTTCTTATTTTCTCTGCTACATATGTCTTATTTTTCCCAGCTTAAAAATAAATTCTAACTTGACTCATGTCAAACCCTAGTTATCATCATATATCTCTCCTCCAGTCCATAGCCAAAATCCTCGAATAAAGTCATTTAAACTTGTCTACATTTCCACACTTTCCACTCACTTCTCAACCCATACCAACAAGGCTTCTGATTCCCCATCCCGCTACTCTGTTGAAACTTATCCCTAAAGTTATCAATAATCTCTTAATCACTAAATTTGATATCTCTTTCTCAGCCCTCATGCTTCTTGACCTCTCCATATCATCTAATACTGTTGGTCACTTCCCTTTTATACTCTTTCCTCCTGAAGTTTTTGTGATGCTGCTCCTTCCAGGTTTTCCTCTTACCTGTCAGATCTCTTAGTCTTTTTTTGCTGGATCATCAACCATGCCCCTTCCCCATCAGAGATGGTACCAACAAGGCTCTGTGCTGAGCCCGGTTCTCTTTTCTATATCATCTTTTGGTAAACTTATTGCTTCCCTTAGGCTTAGTAATCATTTCTTTGCACATGAATTACAGATCTCTATACACCTCTAATCTCTCTTTTCAGCTCCAAGATCATATCAACAACTTCTATTTCAATGTTCTATCTCATACTTAAAATATTCAAAATGGAGCTCCTGATATTCCTCATCAAATATGTCTCACATGCAAACTTCCCCTATTTCTGTGCAGGGCACTAAAATCCTTACAGCATCCAGGTTTGCCTCCTTGGCATTATCCTTGAATCTTCACTTTCCTTTACCCCGATAACAAACATTTGTCAGCTCTATAGAACCTACCTCTATGATACCTTTCATATCCATGCC
Source organism: Phalanger gymnotis (assembly GCA_028646595.1). Classification (NCBI taxonomy): domain Eukaryota; kingdom Metazoa; phylum Chordata; class Mammalia; order Diprotodontia; family Phalangeridae; genus Phalanger; species Phalanger gymnotis. The sequence goes on from CM053622.1 coordinate 90,233,203, forward strand.
CTTCTCTCCACTTCCATGGTCATCTTCCTAGTTCTGGTTCTAATCACCTATTGACCAAACTATTATGTTAACCTCCTAATGGATCTCCCTATTTCTACTCTTCTCTCCAACCCATCCTTCACACAACAGTTGAAATACTCTCTCTAAAGCTAAAGTGTGACCATTTCATTCACTTCTTTAGTGGCTTGCTATTATAAAACACAGACTCTTTGGTATTAAAAGTATTTCTTGATTTAAATCCATCTTATTTTCTAGTCTTATTTATCATTATTCCCCTTTGCACCCTACATTTCAATGAAAATTACTTACTTCCTCTTCACTAAAGTCAGCATTCCATCTCCCAACCTTACATACTCTGTCCCCCATTCTCAGTATGCAGTGCCTTTTCACCACTGCCTAGTAGAATTCTTAATCCTCAAGGCTCAACATAATCTCACCATATCCTATTGAAAGCCTTTTTGACACTTATTAGCTGGGTGACCCTGGACAAGTTGCTTAAGCTCTTTCAGGCTCAGTTTCCTCATTTGTAAAATGGAGATAATAAGATAACCTACCCTTACGAGGTTGTTACCGGAAACAAATGAGATAACATACATATTATGTGAATATATGTGTTATATAAAGCACTTTGCAAAACTTAAATTTCTATATAAACATTATCCACTATTATTTTTATACAGAATAGAGACTATTTTTTCCATTTTATATCCACAGTGTCTCCGTACATAAGCACTTAAAAACTAAAAAATGCATTTAACTCAACTTTCTCAAATTTTAATACACATATTTTTCTCTTGCATTCAACGTAATAGCATTATTAATGTCTGGAAACTGGGGGAAGCTAGGTGGTGCAGTGAGTAGAGCACTAGCCCTGGAGTCAGGAGGATCTGAGTTCAAATACGGCCTCAGACACTAGATACACTTACTAGCTGTGTGACCTTGGGCAAGTCACTTAACCCCAATTGCCCTGCCTTCCCCTCCCCACCCCAAATGTCTGGAAACTTAATATCTTATATACCCCATAGGATGTTGTATGGTGTGACAATAATGGCTACTGTTTATGTGGAGCCTTTAGGTTTGCAAAGCACTTTACAATTATTATCTTATTTGATCTTCACAGCAGCTCTAAGAAGCAGGTGCTATTATTATTCCCACTTTTCAGATGGGGAAACTCAAGCAGACAGAGGTTAAGTGACTTGCCCAGGATCACAAGTGTCTGGGGATCGATTTTTCAGTCAGCTTTCTTGTCTCCAGGTCCAAAGCCCTATCCACTGCTCCACCTACCTGCTTGATACAGTTGATAGAGCCCTGGACCTGAATTTGTGTTTTGGCTCTGCCCCCACTATCTGCATAGAAATCGCCTTAGAGGTCATTTGTCCTAACTTTTCATTCCAAAGAAATTCCTTTACTGAAAAACGATATAATGTCCCTTACAGCAAGTCATCCAGTCTCTGCTTAAATATTTCCAGTGTCAGGGAATTCATTGACTCTTTATTTCCAACTGTTCATTAGAAAGTTCTTGTATATGTTGAACCCAAACTTATCTAATAATTCTAATCTGAATAACCAGGACCCTATAGAACAATCCCATTTCTTCTATACAACAGCCCTTTGGACATATGACGATTGCTTTCCTATCTCTCCTTAGCTTTCTTTTTCTCTTGCCCTCACTTAGTATGTCCAAACAATTTGAGAGCAATTTATCTCTGGTGATGAAGGACATGCAAAAAGTGCCTTATTACACTTCTCCTGATTTTGGATGCCTCTTAAGTAAGACACATCCAACTGCAGCTCTCAGAAATCAGCCATTAGTTAACGAGGGCACCAAGCACATCAAGGTCTCTTATCACAGATGTCAATTTTAATCTCTTTTTTTCCTTGCCTTGTTTTCTAGTTCTATGAAAGATCACATCTTACACTAACATTTCTACCTCCTATATATCTATATATATACACACACATATATATATATAATATACATATACGCATATAGATGTTAGCTCATAGCCTCGAAATAAACAACCAGAATAAAATGCATTTGTTTATCTTTCCCCTATGCTGCAGATGCAATCGAAAATTATTTCCTGACAATTTTTTCCCTGCTTCAATTTTTCTTCTCTGATGGTTGGTGTTTTTTTTTTCTCCTCCAGTTTGGTAATATCCTCAGTTCACCCCTTTCCCAGTTGCATTGAAAAATCACTTTGCCTTGTTAGTTTCAATTCATTCATCATCTCTTGTGTTTTGCATTCCCTCATCTTTTTTAATAGAGATGCAGGAAGGGGAAAGAGAGAGAGGGAGGGGGGAGGGAGAGGGAGGGAGGGATGGAGGGAGGGAAGGAGGGATGGGGGTGAGAGAGAGAGAGAGAGAGAGAGAGAGAGAAGAAGAGGGAGAGGGAGGGGGAGGGAGGGGAGGGGGAGAGGTAGAGTCATGAGCTTGTGAGGGAAGGGGGGAGACTGGATTTGTGCACTGGCTACTGAGCAGGAAACCTTGCTTTTGTTTGTGACTATGACACTAGAGTATTCACTAACCATAATTCAGTAACCATAGGTATTCCATATTACTTCAATACCGATGCCTCAATTTCCCTACCTTTAAAATGGGTTAAGACACCTAGTGTGATCAACTCAGAAAGAGAAGCTATTAGGTACCATGTCTCCTATTGCACCTTTACTATGAAGAAGGAAATGTGTCAGACAAACCAATTAAGCAACTTAGTATAATAGAAAGAACACTGAACTTGTAGTCAGAAGACTTGGGTTCAAATTCTAGCTCTGCCACGTATTGGCTAGATGACATTGAACAGATATCTCACCCCTTCTGAGCTTCTGTTTCCTCATCTGCAAAGTGAAGATTTATAAAATGAAATTAATTGAAGTTCAATTTAATTGAATGAGGAAGAAAAAGAAGGGTATATTTAAAGGGACTAATGTGGAAAATCAGAGACTGCTCCAAAAGCTCAGATTTTATGAGGTTACATACAGAAGATGGAATCAAGGTCATGTAACTTGTCTGAACTCTTGAAGAAATATTGGGGGATTAGGGTCCATACTTGTAGAATGGTCCACAGATGACACCGCCCCCCCCATCCCTAAATGCTAATAATGTAAATAAAGTTGGCAAAGAATACTGATCTACAGCATAGTAGGTAATGGGATTGGAAAGGGTGCCGAATTTGGAGTTAGAGGACCTGGGTTTGAGTTCTGGCTGGGCCACTTATTTGCATGACCTTGGGCAAATCCTTTAATCCCTTTCGACTTTAGGCTCCACATTGTAAAATGAAGAATTTGGACTAGATGACCTCACAGGTACATTCTAACTCTAAGTCTGTGTTCCCATAATCTTGAATACGGCTTCTACCAGCTCCTTCATATGGTGATACTTCACTCAGATTATTGTACTCTTTTTCTATATATTTCTCCTTAGAACTTGAGCTTCTTTCACTTCTTCAGATAGACCTGCAAGTGTAACTCAGAAAAAAACAAAATGTCCTTTATTTCACTAAAGTATCTCCTATGGGTTTCAAGCAGCCTGTAGGTTTGGTCCTATAATTTCACAAAATCAATTATCATAAAATCATAGAATTTTAGAGTTGGAAGGGACCCCAGTGGCCATCTAGTCCAACCCACATACACTATAAAATTCTCTACCATAACATACCCAGCAGCTGGCTGTCTAGCCTCTGAAAATATCTGGGGGGGGGCGGGGGGGGGGAACCTGTCACCTCTTGAGGAAACTCATTCTTCAAAAATGGAATGGACAGGTAAATACAAAAGAATGATGTAATCCAGTAAGAAGAGTGCTGGGAAGACTTAAACCCTAGAGTGAGTTGGGCCTTGTAAGAGATGCTAAAAAAAAAAGAAAACTATGTTAGGTGCAGGAAGTAAAAACAAAGTGACAGGCCTTTTGAGTACTTTACCATCAGATAATAACAATGGATGAAAGAGAAGGCAGGGAATGACTCAATTCCTCTTGTTTTCTCTAACAAGATAATCATTTTCAGAATGAAAGAGAATAAAAATGGTTAATGGAAAACTAAAACCCAAAATAATTGAGGAGATGGTAGGAAAGCACCTAGCTATATACTTTATGAGTTCAAGTTACCTGGTTCATATAGTTCCATCCCAGGGTACTGAAGCGACTTGAAGAGGTGATGGCTGAATCACTGCTGAATCATGCTGGTGACTTTTAAGAATAGGAGAAGTGCCAAAGAAAAAGAACAGACAAATGTCCATATTAAAAAAAAAGGTGGAGAGGAGGGAAGGAGGTAAATAAAACAAACCTGTTAGTGAGTTTATGGGTAACATTCTAAAACAGCTTATTAGAAGAAGGGTTTGTGAACATTTAGAAAGTGATGAAATGAGAGCCAACATAGATTAATCAAGAACAAGTCATTGTAGGCCAACCAACCTCATTTCCTTTTTGACAGGGTCATTAAACTATTTGATCTAGGGGGATACCATAGGCATAATACAATTGTATTTTGGCAAAACCCCAAAATAAAACTTTGACAAAGACTCAATATTATATTCATGGCAAAGTAGAACAATATGGACTGGATCGTAAATGCAGTTAGGCAGATTCAGAATTGGTTGAACAATTGGACTGAACGAGTGGTGATGCCCGAAGTGATGCTAACCTTGAGGAAGGTCTCTTGTGGATTTTGATGGAACCCTATATGTTGCTCAAAATTTTTACAAATAATTTGGATGAAGTGTTATATGGCATGCTTATCAGATTGGGGCAGGGAGCAAAGCTTGAATAGGAAGCTAAAATAGCAGAACCACATTCTGAAAAGACCTCAGCAGGTCTATATAAAGAATCCAATCTAACAAGATGGAATTTGGTAGGCAGACACATTAAGTTCAGCACTGAGGTTCTAGAAGCTATAGGAATATAGACATTGCACTAGAGGGGCCTTGAAGGTTTAATACAACTTTTTCATTTTAGCTGAGGAAATAGTCTCAGAAAAGTTAAGTGATTTATCCTAAGTCACATGGGCAGTATGAGGCAGAGCTGGGACTTGGGCCCAGATACTCTGACTTCAAATCTTGAGTTCTTTTCACTTGGCCACCCAAATGAGTTGCACTAGAGCAGAAGAGGGAATATGTAGGTTGATAGCAGTCCGTATGGAAAAGGCCTATGATTTTAATCAGAGGCAAATTTATTATGAGTCACAATTGTGATGTGGTTGCCAAAAAAAAGCTAATGTGATTTTAGGCAGAATTATTTGAAATGTAATGCATAGAACTGGAGAATTGATAGTTCTCTGATGCCTGCTGTCTTCTTGGCAACCATCAGAGAGGTCTCTCAAAGCTACTCTATGAAGTGGCATATGGCATCTGCATAGAGAGATAGAGCTAGGGGGGCAGGGCATGAACGGACACCTTTTTCTCCTTGATTACAGCTCTAGTGTGGACAGGAATGCTCCAGGCCATGAATGTAGCTATCACCTTTATGACTTAGAAAAGGGAGCCATCCACCTTCTTGTATCAGTCATTGGCTATCAAACCACCAGAGGAAAACCTTCCGCTTCCACAGTGGGAAAATTGGTCCTGTTATTATTGCGTTGACTATCATGGAATAAATATAAATAATGATGACTCTTACTTTTCGGTGATAAAAAGAAAAGAAGTTAAACCGTTTGGTGTGAGATACCCACTAATCATATTGTATTAATTTAGTGAATGGAAATATTTACAAGAGAGAAAGGAAGGAGAAGGGAATATGCTTTTATAAAGCACCTGCTATGTGTCTGACACTGTGCTAAGTGCTTTACTAACAGAATCTAATTTGATCCTCACAATAACCCTGTGAAGTAGGGGCTGTTATTATCCTGATTTGGCAGTTTAAGAACCAGAGACATTCAGAGGTTAAGTTACTTGCCCGAGGTCAAACACCTAATAAACATCTGTGTCTGGATTTGAACTCAGATCTACCTGACTCAGCCCAGGGCTTCATCCCATGTGCCATTTAGCTGACAGATCAGAGTTTTTCTGCTTGGCCACAATGGATTTCTATGGAGGGAAATTACAAGTAGAAAGATGTTAGTTTTATATAAAGATAAATTCCCCAACATATAGAGCTATTAAAAATGGGATAGACTGCTTCAGAATGACCACAGAATCATATAATTTGGGAGTTGAAAGGGGCCTTAACAGCCATCTAATGTACTCCATACATGAAACGAATCCTTACCATAGTTACATATCTGAAAAGCAGACATACAAGGAAATGAGTTCTATTATTAGAAATCTTCAGTAGGAAGATGGATAGTCATTTATCTGTGATGTTGTAGTTAAGATTTTTGCTTGGATGAGGTGATCTCTGAGATCCTTTCCAACTCTGAAATTCAAAGAAATGCCTTGGAACATACCAATATGCAAATCAGTTAGCTAGTTACAATAATACTACTATGGTTCTTGGAAAAATACTTTTCATTTTATCTCAAAATTAAGAAAGATTACTTTTTCTAGCCCACCAAGTGAAGAAATTAAATAGTTGAGAACTTTAGTCTTCATAAAACTGGCACCAACATTTGAATAAGAAAAAGAACATTAGATCAGGAGTCAGAGAAACTGGATTTGAAATCCAGCTCTCATATTTACTAGTTCTACGACCTTGGCCAAATGATTTGCCTTCCTGGGCCTTGGTTTCTACATCTGTAACATGAGAATGTCGGACTCATTGACCTCTAAGTTCTTTCCCATGGTCCCACAAAATAGCAATAAGTTTTTTTTTGAAACAACGCCATGAAATAGGATAAAGAGAAAGAAGAGGAGAGAGAGAAGGAATGATTAGAGTGGTATGAGGAAAATCAAGGGGGTATAAAGTTTTTGAAGCCATAGGAAAAGAGAGTATTCAATGGAATGGAATATCCAATCATGTCAAAACTTTCAGAGAGGTCAAAGATAAAGAATGAAAAAAAGGATACTTGATTTGGTCATTAGGCAGTCATTAGTCACTTTTCAGAGAGCCATTTCAGTAGTATAATGAGGATGGAAGCCCAATTTCATGCAGCTGAGGTGATAATGAGCAATGGGACAGTAATTGCACTGGACACAGAAAATCTTTTAAGGGAAATTTATCCATGAATATGGAGAAAAATGGCTAATTGGATGGATTATAAGAGCTATGGGAAGGGTTTTTTTGGTTCAGGGAAACTTGAGTATGTGAATGGGTATGGTAACTGGGACAAATTTTCTCCAAACTTCATGTATGTGGACAACAGTCCCCTAAACCCCCTGTCTTGGTTGGACAGTGAGTCAGAGTGGAGCAAGGGAAGGAGGCAACTCTCTGAGCAATTCTATGAGCTGGTGCTGTAAGCCTTGGGCTTTGTATCCATTTAGTCATCCCATTAATGCCCTACAACATCACCAAGGCAATGGTGTGAAGCTGTCCCTTCCCCTTCTTTCACTTCTTACTGAGCCCTTTGGTCATTTCTTTTTTTTCCTTTGGGACTTTTCCTCAGTATTCATTTAAACCTCACTTCTGGATAAAGATGTTGGAGGTAGAAATGATCAGTGTGATTAACAAAGATCCTTTCCTCCTAAGGTTGGACATGAGCCCTGGAAACCTTCTCTGAGTGGTTATGTTCACTGCCATAGCAGTGAATACCAGTCTTTTTGGAATTTCAACACCTTTTCTTGTTGGCTTGATTTCCCTATAGTTCCTTTCTTCAGAGTGCTATGTGACACTTTATTGTGTGTGCCTACACATGTGGGCATGCACACACAACCACAGACTTTGTTTCTCCAACAGGTCATTCTGACGTTTCTTCTGCATCCCAACCATGGTTGTCAGAAAAACGACCTCCAGAATCTGCTGAAATCTCATCATCCATCAATGTAGTCCTTCAGCATTCTAAAGAGAATCCATGTGTTGTGCCTTCTCAGTCCCAGCTGATTATTCCAGAACATTTCCAGGAGGGAATTTTACATCATTCAAGTGAGTCAAAAGGTTTCATTTCTCCAAAGTGTCTCATTTTAGTTTGTATTAGTTTACTCCCTTAGGGAAAGCTATGTGGTACAGTGAATAGAGTCCCCAGACTGGAGTCAGGAAGACTTGAGTTCAAATCCACCTTCAGATGCCTACTAGCTGTGTGACCCTTGGGTAAGTCACTGAACCTCTGTTTGTCTCAGTTTCATCATCTCTAAATGCGAATCATAAAAATACCTATCTCTCAGGGTTGCTCTAAGAATCAGATGAGATAATTGTAAAGTGGCTGGCACACAGTAAGTGATATATAAATCTTAGCTATTAGCTATTACCCCCTAGGAATTCTTCCTGCAAATATCCCTGATAGGTGCATCATTTAGAGAGAGGAAGTATGGTATGTTAGAGAGGTGGCCTTGGGATTGGGACGACCTGATCTCTGATACATACTAGTTGTGGCCCTGGACAAGTCAGTCAGTCCATCTTTCATTGCTCTAGGCAATTTTCTATGACTAAGAAATGCAGAGAAGGTGCTGCCCTGCATTGGTAGCAGGAATTTCCTTAGCTGAGACTTGTTTATATTCATGAAATTACAGATTCATCCCCTATCCTATATCCTACGTATTATTAGATCTGGAAGGGATATCAGATGTCATTTAATCTAAGCTCTTAGTCAAACATATGTCCACATAAAGAGGTAACTATACATGTTTACACACATTTGTAAACATATATGTTCACATGAATACATAAACATATATGTACATATGCACATAATTGCCTTTCCCCCATTCACTGTAGTAATTTCTTTATCATATGATCATAGATTTAAAGCTGGAAGGGACCTTGGAGGTTATCTATTCAAACCCCTATATTTTACATGACAGGAAACTGAAAACCAGAATGGGAAAGTAATTTACCCAAGGTCACACAGGTGGTAAGAAGCAGATCTGGGGCTTGAAACCAGGACTTCTGACTCCTATGTCTTTTTTCCCTATTCCATGCTACCTCCAGTGTATACCCTCCTACACAACACAACTTTAAGGCCTTCCTTATAACAACAAAATAAAACCAAAAAACAGACAAATATGATGTTCTTCACTCCCAGCCTCCCCTCTTCCCTTCCTCTCTAACCCAAAGAAAGTAAATGTGTTTCATTATTTTTTTCTCTTGTGGCCAAGATTGGTCATTACAATTAAGCTGTAGGTGTTGTTTTCATTTAGACTTATTGTAGCAATTGTGTATTATCGTGTTATTATCTACTTTCTTCCTTCTACTTTCTTACAATGAATTAGGGGAAAAAGTCTTTTCCCTAAAAGTCTTTCCTACCATATAACATGCTACAAGGGTCATTAGTTCAAAGATTATGATCAATTAAGTGAAGACTTATGTAATTCCAAAGTGTTTGGATAACTTAACATTACACTGTGTGTGTTTTATCACAATCCCTCCTTACATTGATTATTTCTGATTTTATATTTTTAACCAATTTGATGATTATAAAGTTAAACTTCAGAATTGTTTTTATTTATGGAGTTCTTACAATTTGTGATTTGGAACACTTTTTTAGATGGTTATTTATAGTTTATAATTTTTCTTTTGAAAACTATTTATAACCTTTATTACTCATGGCACTTACCTGTTAAAATTTTCTTTTGAAAAAAATTTTAAATTTTCATCAAAGTTGTCAAAACTATCTTTTTTTGTCATTGTCTTCATCTCTCATTTAGTGATGATTTTCCCCTTCAACTATAGATAAGAGAGTTACCTCCTTTCATTCCTCTCTATGATTTTTTTGGTAACATTACCTTTTCTTCAACCCCTTAATTTTTACGGAGGAGTAAAGTAAGGCTCAGAGAGGGGAATTGCATATGACCTGAGGTCATCCAATGAGTTATCAGTAGAGTTTGGAATTGAGCTCAACTCTTTTGACTACTAGGTCAATGTTCTTTCTACTGTCCTATTCTGTCTTCCTAAAAGCTACCCATCTGCAAATAACAACTTGTACCCAGATAGTAGAAAACAGGTTTGTTGTAAGGGCTGCTCTTATATGTAGGTAGCCTGGGTGACTGCCTAGATGATGTAATTTTGGGAACTCTAGAAAGTCCTATCATCACGTAAAATTTCGCTTCTCAACCTCTCAAATCAATAAAGTTTATCAGTCACCTGCTATGTGCTTGGACCTGGGAACAGACAGACGAATATTCTAAAGCCTGCCTTGAGGAGCTAACATTTTATTGGGGAAGACAACATTCACATATATGAGCGTATATAAGATTAACTCAAAGTAATTTTCAGGAAGGATCTGAAGCCAGGAGTATTAAGACAAGCTTCATTTAAAAGGCCCTTGGCATTTGAGTAGTGATTTGTAGGAAACTGTACATTCTAAGAGATGGAGGTTCAGAGGACATCCTTTCTAGGCATGGGCACAGCTTGTGAAAAGGCATGGAAAGGACATGGAATGTCATATGTTAAGAACAATTAGGTCAGTTTGTCTGGACTATATATATACATACATACATATATATATATATATATATATATACACACATACTGTGTGTGTGTGTGTGTGTGTGTGTGTGTGTGTATGTGAGAGAGAGAGAGAGAGAGAGAGAGAGAATATATGAGAAAGCTGGAGAGGTAGGTTGGAGGTTGGCTATGAAGCGTTTTAAATGCTAAACAAAGGGGTTAGTATTTGATTCTAGAAATAAGGGGAAGCCACTGGGATTCAGCCCCCTTATGTGTTAAATTAGGCTTTCTTAGCTCACCTGGGAACCTAACTACCACTCCTCATGCTGTTTCATGGGGAAATGTATTCAAGTTCCAAATGACTGACATAATTTTTTAAAACACAATCTATTTGTAAGATGATGACCTTTTGTGGTTTCATTTATCTCCTCCCTCTCATCAGACCCATCTTGATTTAGATTTGGTCATCAGTATGCATATGTGTGTGTGTGAGATTGTCTTATCAAAAGTGCTCTCTTATGCCTAAATCTGCTATAATCACTTCCTTCCCCACATAGCTGCCAAATTGCTGCTTGATCACTGAGCACAATTTTGTAGTTGAGCAATGAAAATCTGATGTGTTATTATAGTTTGCAGTCCCTTTAAGGGATGGATATTTTCTTAAAGACTCACAGAAGATGAAGTTACAATACCCTTTAGTACTGAAAGATTCCACTCAAAGAAAAATGTTCTGCACTGTTACTTTACTGACTGATTTTGCTACATCTCCTCTTACATCTGTCACCTCAGACAAATGACTTCTCCTATTTGGGCCTATTTTCCTCATCTACAAAATGAGGATGATAGGCATCTAAGTTGCATTCCAGTCCTCATATGATATCATTATAGATGTTGTTAAGCCATTTTTTCAGTCACGTCCAGCTTTCTGTGACCCCATTTGGAATTTTCTTGGAGTGGTTTGCTGTTTCCTTCTCTAGCTCATTTTCCAGATTTGGAACTGAAGCAAACAGGGTTAAGTGACTTGCAAAGGGTTACATGGCTAGTAAGTGTCTGAGGCTGGATTTGAACTCTTGAAGATGAGTCTTTCTGATTCCAAACCCAGTGCTCTAACCACTGTACTAGTATTATAAATATTCTCATGAAAATCTTCTTTTTTGTACCTTGATGCCTGCTCCTACCCATGAAAAGAATCAGCTTTAAAAAGGCCACTGACTCCATGCCATCTTGCCTCATAAATTCTGTCCTTCCTAGAGCTATAACCTCATAAGAAGCATTCGGGGAGCATTGTACTGCTTGATGGGGCAGCCTATGGCTCAGTGGATAGAGCACTGGGCCTGGAATCAGGAGGCCTTGAGTTGAAATCCAGTCTCAGATACCTTCCTAGAAAGGTGGCACTGGTAAGTCACATAACCTCTGATTGCCTGATAAAATGAATCCACTGGAACCACTGGAGAAAGAAGTGGCAAACTATTCCAGTATCTTTGCCAAGGAAATCCCAAATGGGGTAATGAAGGGTCAAGCACGACGGAAATGACTGAACAACAAGTACAATTTGGCGATTTTTAGATCTCTCCCACTTACTTTTATTTTTATGTAATCCATAACTATTTCAAAGGTTGGGTTTTTTTCTATATAGAGTCCTGGTCACCAGGGATGTTGAAGGTACTAGGTTGATACTTCCAAAGATCGTTGGACTTATTGGGTAAAAAAATGTTGTGGAGCATAAAGTTGATTTATTGACATTCACGAAGTTCTTCAAAATAGAAACCATATTTAAAAAAAAAACAACTATAAACTCTTCAAGGAAAATCATTCATTTTGCCACATTATAGCTTATATTAGAGTTCCCAAAGCAAAAGATTATACCCCAAAGGGTAATAGATTTACATGTCTTAATTCAACAAATTCCAGTTCACCAACAGGCATTAACAGCACACTGTGTGCCCTTCACTGTCCTAGGTGGTATGGAATGTATCTGCATTTAGGTAGGACACAACTTCTTCCCTCATAAATTTCACTGTCTAGCAGTGGGAAAAAGCACAAAAGCAGAGATGGGAATGAATGGAGTTCCCCCTCCTTGAAAGTTTTCAAGCAAAGGCTGGTTGAGCACTTGTCAGGTATGCTACAGTGGGGCTTCTTTCTGTGTATGGGTTGGGCAAGATGGATCCCAAAGTCCCTTCCAAATCTAAAATTCTGTATTTCTCTGAAGTACTGTTTCATGATGATTGCATTATAGAGATACAGAACAAAGTGCTATGTGAGGAGTATTGAGGGGGAAGATAATTACTAACCAGGAATATCAGGGCAAGCCTGAGGGAGGAAATAGCATTTAATTTGGGATTAAAATGCTAAGTATGACTTCAGTAGGGAAAGGGGAAGTGAGATTGACTTCCATGCATAGGAAAGTATATGAACAAAGGCACAGAAAGGACAAAGCACAGAATGTGCTCAGGGTGCAGATTAGATATTTGCAAATATTATGTCCGAAGGAGAATTAAGATTGGGAGAAGGAACGTTACGGATCAATACATTTAATAATAAACATTTATTATTATTAGCCATTATTAAATTACTATTATTTAATCATTTATAATTTATCTTAATAGTCTTAAGACTATTTAATATTAAGTAATGCTTCTCAATTCTTTTCTCTTTCCCTGTTAGAGTCCACTACATTTCAAGAGGTCCTTGTTCCAGTAATTGTATTCACAGCATGCTTAGTCATTTCAGCATGTACAAGGTAATTGCAATTTTAATTTTGTTGGTATTTGAAAGTGATTTTCTGTAATATTCAAATAATGGATCTTAAGGTGTGACTTTAGCCATCTGTTCTTGACCATTCCTGGTTGCAACTTATGGATAAATCAGACATTACAAGGACAGAGTTCATTAGAAAAATGGATCATAAACTTACTAGTACTTGACATTCCCAGAATCATTGCTCTGAAGGAGCCTCTACTTTGGTAAATCCCTGAGTTTATTGTGCTCAGCAAGAAGCAGAGCTTCCTTATTGGGCTTGGTGGGGCTGCTCCCAGGTTGTGAGGATGTTATGGTATTCAACTGAAGGAGTATTGTATCTACAAGCTGAGAATCATTTGTTTACAGGCTCCATATCTGTATCTTAGTACACCTGGAGCTCTCAGCTGCTGTCTTGGCAAGTTCATAATTATAGAAAGCTCCCAATGGCTATTATCGTTTAACTTCTCTGCTCCATCAACCTCAAAGACAGCCAGCAGAAATCGCTAAGGTGCTGTCCATGGTTCTAATATGGCTGGAAGGGGCATAGTGCTGCTAACTTGGTAGAGAAGTCAAATGAAATGTTTTGTAGCTGATGCACCTGACACACAAAACTATCCCTGTAATCAAGCTGTTGATATTGAGGTTTATGGAGAAGGAGTAATGGGTCTATCTGGATCTTGAAGGTAATGCCTATAACAACCAACACTAGAGAAAATGTTGCTGGTTGCCTATGTTCTCTCTCAGGGTACTGAGGGTTATTTCAGAACTATAACTCTTGGTGCACATTTAGAAAGCAGGAAATTTCAGGATTTAGTGCCCCCTCAAATCTATCTTCCCACTGTCTGGTGATCTAGTTCTTAATTCTTGGTATTACGCATCCTATATATCCTAACTTGAAGCTCCTGATACAGGATTGGTATGTCGTCTTCTGTGTAGGCAAGATCCTTAATTTTCTAAAGAATAATTTTATTTTATAAATTAGATTCAATCCGTGAGTCATTAAACATGTATTAAGTGCCCACTAAACATGTATTAAGTGCTAAGCATTGGGGACACAAAGAAATGCAAAAAAAGTCCCTACTCTCAAGGAACTCACAGGCTAATGCAGAAGACATGTAAACAACTATGTACAGGCAAGACAGGCAGGTAAGTGATGTAGTGGTTAGGGCACCAGACCTGGACTCAGGAAGACCTGACTTCAAATCTGGCCTCAGACACCTGCTAGATATGTGACTCTGGGCAATTTGCCTATTTGCTTCAGTTAATGGGGATGTTTTTCACTAATTTAATCAATGCCTAGTTAAATCTATTGGCACTGGTGGCAACCAACTCTCCAGCTTAAATATCCAGCCAGAGACTTTTTATGCATTATGAGGAGATAAAGCCCTCTGTCTGTGAGAACCTTAGGACTATGCTGTAGTGTTGACTCAGCTCACAGGTCTCAAGTTTACTGCCTCTAACCATGGTGCTGACTCCTTTAACAATAAGACATCTCCCAGCAATTTCGAGGTAGGGAATCCAAAAGGGCCATCTCCTCTGGCTTCCATCTGAGGCACTCTTCCAGCATTTGCTGTATGGAGACAGACGAGTCTTGATCTACTGGTACATCTCAATGAGGTGCTTGAATTGAAACACTGCTGTACCTGGATATTATGACTACTTCAGTAATAAGTGTTCTCCCAGCAATTTGGATACAGGGAATCCAAAAAGGCCATCTTCTCTGTCTTCTATCTGTGGTGCCCTGCCTAGATTCACTGTATGGAGACAGGCAAATCTTAGTCTACTGGTACATCCCCAGTGAGGTTCTTGAATTGAATATTGAACTGAAAATGGAATATACCTGAATATTATAAAAGAAGAAGGATATTTCAGTGCCACACTACATCCAACACAATATTAAGTGCTCTGGTGATCATTTTTTTAGTCTGTCACATTATAGATTCCCTAGGGGTAGGGAGCAGCCATACATGATGTGCTTAAGGTGATAGCAACCTTTCTAGCTTCCCTTACACAGCCAGGCCTGTGCAACTAAATGAACATAAAATTTCATCCTCAAAATTACCTTTCCATCAGAGAAAGAAGGCACCAATTCCACTGCTGTATGAATATGTAGGTCATGCTGTGTTAATTCCCTACTCTGCCTATTTGTGCCTACCTGCTTTGCTATGAAGAAATGTCTGCCCTGACATGCTGATTGCTGACTGCCCCTCATAGACTACTGTTTCCAGAAAGTCCCAGCCACCTTGCATCGCTTCCTTCCTTGCTCCCTGACTATTTCCTACTTGACAAACACCTTGCAACTGTGCTCTTATCCTGCCCTCCCTTCCACTTCTCTACAGTTTTGGAATGATGAACCATGATCAAATCAACTCTTACATTGTTCACAAATGAGCTGTATCAGTCAAATCTCCAATTCCCCACTAACCATCCCTATAACCTTCTGCGGCCCAACTGCCCCTACCTGGCCACTACCTTCCTTTGTATATTACTTCATTGTAACATAAGGGCTTTAAGGATGAGGACTAACTATGCTTTTCTCATTTGTAGCTCTTAGCACTGTGCTTGGTTCATAACAAGTGCTGAATAAATACTTTTTTTCATTTGTTCATTCATTCATCCATTTATCAATGTTCACCTGGGATAGGACTTCATTAACTAACCCCACGGGCCACTCTCACTAAAGAAGAAGGCTCAGAATAACTCTTTTATGTTTTTCAGGTTGTTTTGTGGGTTCACAATATAATCATCCCTTGACTCTACTCCCTCCCCCAGTTCAGCATGAAGAAAGCTAAGCCTTTCTTTAAACTGAGTGGTTGAACAGGAAGAAAGAGGGCAGCCCAATGATACAAGCTATGCCTGAAAGCTAGACATATTCTCCCATGGCAGCTTCTTCAGGCCTTATCTACTACTGGTGCCAGGTGCCTGATGCTCTGCCTTGTGCAGCTCTGTATATCCATTTGTGAGACTCTGGTATATGTACCATTGGGGGATGGAAGGAATCAGGCTTGATAGGGAATTAGTTTACCTACAAATGAGTCAGTGGCTGATTCCACTCACAGAATTCACTTTCACACCTCCTGACCATGGTGCTGACCACTTCTATACACAGTGTTCTCCTAGAAGTTTGGAAGTAGGGAATTAGTCAGGGCCATAGGGAAATCATTCCTTCATAGTGGGTCTTCAATGTCATCTGCCAGTAAAGAACACAAACTATGAGGAAGGCACTAATTATGACCTTGGCTCCCTAATGCATTTAAGATAAAGTGAAAATTTTTCTGTCTGGTATTCAAGGCCTTTTAAAATCTGATCTCATCCTTTGCTGCTTACCTTACCTTCCACAACTCTGCCCTACCCAAAGGAATATCAATTTTGCTGAAACCTCACAATATATCTTGGGGTATACAGGCTAGATTTCTTTTTTTAAGGCCTATACCTTAAACACAAGTGACTCCGACTCTCACAGATTGGCCAACAATGGTTGTTGTCCTTCATTCTGAAAGAGGACCAAAATGACATCACTATGCTAGAGTCAAGTTTCAATGTGTCAAACTATGGCAGATCAGACCAATATGAGCTCAGAATGCTTTACCACAGGTTGGGCACAAATAGTCCATGTGAACATTTGGGGTGGATACTCCAAATTTGTGCATCCTGCATATCCTTTGAGCTGTCTCAATTCTGCTTTGCTCATAGAGCATAGCACCTTCTCTGATGTGGGAATGCCATGCTGAGTGGTCCTGTGCCAGTGTCTCCCATGTCACACAATCAATTCCAAAGTTCTTAAGAGAGATCTTAAAAGTGTCCCTGTATCACTTCTTCTGACCACTGTGAACACTTGCCTTGTGTGAGTTCTCCACAAAATGGTCTTTTTGGAAAGCATTAGAACAACATGGCCAACCCATCAGAGTTGTGCTCTCTGAAGCAGAGTTTGAATGCTTGGCAGTTTAGTTCCAGTAAGTACTTCAGTGTCTGGTATCTTATCCTGCCAGGTGATCTTCAGAATCTTCATAGGCCAATTCAAATAGAAAAAATTCAGTTTCCTGGCATGGCACTGGTAGACTGTCCAGGTTTCACAGGCATACAACAATGAGGTCAGCACCATGGCTCTGTAGACCTTCATTTTGATAGTCAGTCTAATACCTCTTTTCTCCCATACCTTCCCTTGGAGCCTCCCGAACACTGAGCTAGCTCTGGCAGTGCATGCATCAACCTCATTATCAATGTGTACACTACCAAGGTAAGTGAACTTATCCACAGCATTCAAAACTTCTCCATTTGCTGTAACTGATGGTTCTACATGTGGATGGTGTGGTGGTGGCTGATGGAGCACCTGTGTTTTCTTGGTGTTAATTGTTAAGCCAAAATTAGCACAAACAGCAAAGAATTGATTCATATTTCATTGCATCTCAGCTTCAGAGGCTGCATTGAGTACACAACCATCCACAAACAGAAAATCATGCACCAACAGTCCCTCCACTTTGGTCTTGGCTTATAGCCTTTTCAAGTTAAAGAATTTATCATCAGTGTGATAGCTGACCTTAATGCCATGTTCATCCTCATCGAAAGCATTTGACAACGTGGCTGAAAACATCATTCTAAAAAGCATGGGAGCAAGCTGACAGCCTTGTTTCACTCCATTGGTGACTGGGAAGGCAGGACAGCATTGTCCATTATCTAAAACCTGGGCAAGCAGGCCATCAAGAAATTGATGTATAATGCTAGTGAACTTCTCCAGGCAACCAAATTTTGACATAATTTTCCATAAGCCCTCATGACTAAAAGTATCAAAGGCCTTGGTGAGATCTACAAATGTTGGATATAGACTTCTGTTCTTGTCCTGGCATTTCTCTTGGAGTTGTCAGGCAGCCAACACCATATTGACTGTTCCTCGGCCCTTTCTGAAGCCACATTGGCTCTCAGGTAGGTGACCATCTTCCAGGTGAAGGATCAGCCTATTAAGGAGGACTCTGGCAAAAATCTTACCAGCAATGACTAAGAGAGAGGCCTCCTGTGATTGTCACAGGATAATCTATTTCCTTTACCTTTATAGATATGGTCGATGGAGGCATCCTTGAACTCCTGGGGGATAACCTACTCTTGCCATATAACTTGGAAAATTTCAGTCAGCTTTTGAATGAGCAGTGGACCCTCTACCTTGTAAATCTCAGCTAGAATAGAATCAGCAGTAGGTGCTTTGCCACAGGAAAGGAGCCTAACGGTGTTTAAAACCTCTTCTTCAGTTGGAACTTTGGCCAACTTCAGAATGAATGCAAACAGCAATTGTTTCTGTTTTGGCCAGAAGCCCTGAGGGTCTTCCCCTCCCAGATTGATTTTTCTTTTGACTAGGTAAAAGAGGACATTTTTTTGCCTTCTTTCTTACCTAGCATTAATCACTGAATGGGTGTTGCCTCAGGCAAACTGAGCCCTGGGAAAGACCTTAGTTTCAAAAAGGCAAAGTCTCCCACTGGCTCAGGAGGAGATAGTGAGGCTGGTGACTTTGCATGGTTCTGCCTCACTTAAATCCAATTCACTTGCAAGTTATGATATCACCTTCTAATGTCACGGTCCTCTTCAAGAATGAAGGACAAACAACAACAGCAAAACCCCCATAATCCAGTGAGGTCAGTCTTCTCTGTTTTCTAAACATAGTCTTTTTCATTTCTAAGATTATGTTCATGCCGTTGTTTCTATTTAGTATGCCATTCATTTCTCCCTCTTCTCTCCCAAATCCTACCTATTCTTCAAGATACAGGTCAAATATCTCTTTCCTGCTAAGTCTTTATGGACTGTTCTAGGACACATTGATCTCACTTACTGAATTCCTATTTCATTTATTATCTGCATTAATCATTTAGACATGTATCACTTTTAGATGAAGTAGAGGTGGGCAGGGACTATGTCTTTCTTTGTGCCTCCTTAGTACTCACCATATTACAAATGGTAGTTTCTAAATAAATACTTGTCAAATGAATGAATGAATACTTAATATCCCAAACACTTTTATGGATATATGAGATCCACTGAGAAAAAAGGACTACCTCTGAGAGGCAGTGTGTTGTCATGTATAGAGAATTGGACTGAGAATCAGTACAATCTGGTTCAAATCCTACCTCAAGAGACTTATTTAGCTGTGTGACAGCGGCCAAGTCACCTAACCATTCAGAGTCACAGTTTTCATATCTGAAAAATGGGGATAACAGAACAGGATAAGATCAAATGGTGCTGCTCCTCGTTACCTAAGTGAACTTGGGCAAGTCATTTAACCTGTCTTTTCTTCAGTTCCTTACTTCATAAAATGAGGTTGTTGGGTTAGATCAGTAGTGTCAAACTCTAATAGAAACAGGGGCCACTAAACTGTACATAAGCATCCTTATGGGCTGTATGTTGACTTAGTTTTAAAATATAATATTATCTGTGTTTTACAGTATTTTTGTTAAATATTTCCAAATTTCATTTTAACCAATTTGGGGCCATACTTAAGAGCATTGTGGGGCATACGTGGCCTGTAGGACACCTGTGGACTAAATGGTCTCAAGGGTCCCTTTTAAAGCTTATGACCCTATAATGATTCATCAATGTGTTTCAACATCTTAACTGTATTATATTAACTTACAAGGTCTCAAGTTTTGAATGTGTGTGTGACATACAAAACAAGTAACAAAAAGAAGATTCCAAAAAGGGAATCAAGTCCTAACCGAATCAAGAAAATGTAAATTATTGGAAGTACAAATTTGATATACTAATAATTACATGATTCTTATCTTTTCATTAAGTAGGGCCCTCGAGGACCTCTATTTAGCCACGATTCATTTCTTTAGCTCCTTTTCATATGTATTTTTATGCATTTTGTCTCAGTATTGATAAAATACTTTAAGGTTTGCAAAGTACTTTAAAAATATTATTTAATGTTATCCCCACAATGGGAGGAAGGTGCTATTATGATTCCCACTTTGCAGATGAGGAAACTGAGGCAGACAGATTAAATGTCTGGCCCAGAGTCACACAGCTAGTGAATATCTGAAGCTGGATTTGAACTCAGGTCCTGAATCCTAGTCCAGCACTCTATTCACTAGGTGAGTCTTAATATGTTCTATAATTTAGTCTTTTCATAGGATCAGAGATTTAGTGCTGGAAAGGATCTTAGGGGTAATAAAGTCCAACTATAACATGTTACAGAAGAGGAAACTGAGGCTGGGAGAGGTTAAGTGACTTGCCCAGGATCACATAGTCAGTAAATAGCTGAGGCTAGGCTAGAACTCAGGTCTGCCTAGTTCCAAGCCTGGCATTCTATCCACTGTACCACCTAGCTTATGAATTCAGGCTAGCTTGACACATTTAGAACAATTTAACCTTAATTATTTTTAACGAGCTTTAAATTAATGGTTTGTTAATCATCTCATGATAAGTTATCCTTTTTAATGTTTTGTGTCCAGTGGAAATGATCCCATTATCTTGCTAAATGAGAAATATTTTTGTCATTGTTGTTTTTAAAGATGCTCTCTGGGAGGATTATTCATTGCCCTTTTGACATTTTCACTGATGTTCACCATAATTTGTAAGTACTTCTGTTGCCAAGAGCTGGCCTGATCTTCTTGATATAATCAGATTTGGGTCATAATGAAACTTTTAAAATAATCTCTCTTTTTTTCACCCAAGATCTTGTCAAGTCACTGGTTCTCCGCCCGGCCAGCTCTTTCGAAACCAGTGACTAAGCACAGTAAGTGGCACATGAGTTTTTTCATCTTAGCTCAGATTGAATTCACCTAAATCTGTAGCTGGGGAGCAAATTTAAGATTTGTTTAGGCTGGGTCATGAGTAGCAATGAAGAGACACAGTTCAAGTTCGCTCCTGAATAGCGAGGTTTGCCATTGTTATGATCTAAGAAGGCTGTAAGTCTGCTTTCTAAATCTTACATTAAAGCCCATCGAAGAGGCATTTCTGAAAGACAGAAAGGCCCAGCACTGACCAAAGGCTTGAAAAGGTCTAGTTTAGGTACCTGAAGGCAGAGGAGGCTACTGCATCTTTTCTGTGTCCCTAGCACTGGGCAGAGGACTTGCAATGTTGTAAGAAATGTTCATTGCCCGATTGGTGGCTTAAAAACTTGTGGTCTTGTGTGCTGTGTGATTTCACTAATACCCCAAGTTACAAGGTCTGGCCCTTAGAGCTGATGAAACAACAGGAACGTTGCTATTTCTCTAATGTAGTGCAATAATTCTAGTTACAAGTCATGTTTTTTGGTGGAATTTCAGACTCATTTAACATTTTTCCTCTACTGTTGACTTTCATAGTTTTGAGAAGGCTATGACAGTAGACTACAAGCTCTAGCAGGCTCTACCAAGCTAGAAGAGTTTAGAGAATGGGCCAGATGACAGACTATTTATTTTCCAAGGACCAGCCTAAGTTCAATGAGACTAAAAATCCAGCTGGCCACAGGGCAGTTAATTTATTTTGGGCAATAGCAACCCCAAAGGACTTTAGAGGCCATCGAATCCAATTCTCTCATCTCATACATGAGCTCTGATACTTTCTGAAGCACAGCGAGGTTATGTGACTTGTCCTAGGTCACATAGTAAATATCTGAGGCAGGATTCCAGCTGAGATGTTCCTGACTGAACCCAGCATTTTCTCCAGTAGATGACATGCATGATAATAGTCTGACTCCTTGAAGTATCACTATAATAAGAAAGATCTGGAAATGTTTGTAGAATTTCCAACAGATTGTAACATTCTGGAAGACGCATTTTATTTTCTCTAAGCATAAACCTGAGGAACAAAAAATAGAGAGACAAAGTGTTGAACTTTATCTGGACAAATTCAGGGATTTTAAAAATCATTTAATTTAGTCAATAATGGTCAGGGAGACCTGTGTTCAAACCTTGTCTCTAACACTTTGTAGTTGTATTAACCATAGACATGTCAATCAGTCAACAGCATTTATTAAGTGCCTACTATGTACTAGGCACTATAATTAAGCACTGGAGAGACAAAGAAAGGCAAAGATGGCAATCCTTTCCATTAAATAGCACACATTTTAATGGAGGAGACATGTACTTTACTAGATATATATGAGTTATATACAAAATAGATGGAAATTTCAGACACGAAGGCATTAACAGCAAAGGGAACTGGGGAGGGCCCTATGCAGAAGGTAGATCTTGGGATGAGTCTTAAAGGGAGCTAAGAAACTAAGAGGCAGAGATTTGGAAGCAAAATATGTCAGATATGGGGAATATCCAGTGCAAAGGCATGGAGGTAGTAGATGATGAGAAGGAAATAAGCATTTATTTAGCAATTACTATTTAGTATGTCCTATACTAAATGCTAGGGATACAAAGAAAATTTAAAAGAAAACATTCTAATGGGGAAAGGTAACACTTAAGAGGGAATTGAAAAGTGAGGTCAGTAAGAAAGCACATGATGCATGGTCCTACTAATATTGTAAAAGAAAATTAACCCAGGGATCCATTCAGGGTTGAGTATGTGCATTTACCATAATATCACAGGACTCTTGGCTTTGATAACTATTTAATGAACTTGTCCAACAGGGCTTTGTCTACTCTGAGAGCCAAGAGTTAGGTGTCAGAATCAGGGCTCAGTCATTGGTAAGATGAGCCAGATTCTATTAGTTCATTTATTAATTTATACAATGACTAACTATAACTTTGAAGTTAGACAAACCCATTAGGCTGGGTAAGAGTTCAGGCAAAATCCCAGCAGTCAGCCATAGGAGGGAGTCTGACAGGGAAGCAGGTGAAATCAGAGATGTTCAAGAGTAGGAAAAATCCCATTAGCAAATAGCATCTGGCAGTGTGCGTAGGCAGAATTCCAGAGAGCCAGGTGGTTTGCACTAGAGAAGTCTGGCAATGGGTAATTTAAGGCCTAGCCATGGAAACTGGTTTTCAGAAGGCAGGATTCCACTCCTTGGAAGAATGAGGTAGAGAGGAGAGCAAGGCAAGATGTCAGTCTAAGAGATTTTGGAGTCCCAGGAATGGCATTGTTCCAGAAGAATCCCATTGCTTCTGACATAAAGACTCAGGCATGCCAGAGGGGAGAGGGGAAGGCTCAGAAGCTGTTATTAAGGATGCACATGCCACATACGGAGTCATCACTAGTATCTGCTGTCCTTAAGACCTCTAGCTGGTTTAGGCATAGCTCAACAAGGAAAACCTTCCCCAGAGACACACAAAACAGGGGAACTCAAACTCAGAAATCAAGCAGAAGCCACTCAACTTACCTGTAGAACTGCTCAGGTAAGCAGTCTTCGGCAACGCTATTTTACCTGCAGAGGTCTCAATTGGCTTTTTTCCTTCCAAAAGGTTCATCTGCAGAGCCAGAGTATAAGGGCTGGGCTATGCCAGCACATATGCCTGCACTCCATCTCCATATAAGCTACATGCTGGACATCTCAGAAGGAAAAGAGATGTTGATGTCATTTAGGGCCATTAGCAGCAGCTGCTTCCTGCCTGCCCCATGATTCAATTGCCCTGCTTTTTTATTGCAGTAACAATTAAACTAAGCAAGAAACTCAGGTGTGAAGATGGGCAAGATGAAGACCTTGTATGTAGAACTAAAGTATAAGATGGACACAGTCAGAAAGGACAAACCAAGAATTTTGTTACTGGAATCAAGCTACAAAGCCAGAACTTGCCTGAAAGTAAGGATTGTGATGCCAACCCACCATACTATTAATCCAGGAATCTTTTTCTCTTCCCAACCTTCAGGATATATTTGTCCCAGAATCTTGGGATTGGTTGAACCTGTGTATGTATTAAGTGGTCCCTGCTGTAGAAGTTAAAATAAAGTCAAGGCAAGAAGGTAGACAGATCAAAAGGATTATTTTGCCCTTATATCCCCCACTCATAGGACTACATGTCACTATGAACCCATTGGATCTGTTATTCACTCAGTGATCATATGCACAATGAATTATGTCCTGGATGGGGAGGTAAGGGGCAGTGAGTAGGATGAAGGTGTTCCAAAGTAAAAGAACAAGTTATGGCACAGAGGAAGAGCCCTGGATTAGAATCAGGTGACCTGCCTTCAAATCCTCCCTCTGCCAGTGTAGCAGCTTACATTTGGATAAAAAGTTAGGGTTTGCAAAGCTTCCTATATGTGTAGCCTCACAATGATCTTGTCAGGTGCTAGCATCATTATTTTACAGGGGAAAAATGAATACTCAGGTCAAATGACTTGCTCACAATCACATAACTAGGAGGTGGGATTCAAATCTTAAATTCTCAACAGTAAGTGCTAAATAAATGCTTATTTCCTGCTCATCTACTATTTCCATGTCTTTGCACTTGCATGTGCTATTCCCCATGACTGATATTTTTTCTGTCTTGATCTCTGCCTCTTAGCTTCCTTGGCTCTCTTTAAGACTCATACAGATCAAACCCAGGTTTTCCTAACTCCAAGCCCTGTGTGCTATCCAAAGTTTAACAGTTTCTCTCTGTGTGACCTTGAATAAGTCACAATATCTATGAATCTTAGTTTCCATACTTGTAAAGGAAAGGGTTGGACTATGATCTCTGGGATTCCTTTTAGCTCTCAATCTAGGATCTTATTATTTCAGATGATCTTTTTAGCACCACCTGTAAAGGCAGACCCCAAAGCTGGAGGACTGAGGGAGGTAGGATTGTTACTGACTGGAGAGATTGGGGAAGGTGTTCTGAAGTTGATGGCATGGCCTGGTAGACAAATGGTGAAGCTGGGGCTGGAAAGGAGAAAGGGTTTGACTTAGATGGAACTGCACTATTTTTAAGTGTTCAGTCTCCATCTCCTATAAGCACAAATATATTCAGTCTCTTGTAATTTATTATTTCATCCTTAGTTAACCTGAAGCAAGTGTACATACTTTGTGTGTAAATTATTTTTAATCTTCAGAATAGGCATTGCATTTCTGGTGCAGAGGAATTAATTGTAGATTTCACTTTTCTTTCCTTCTCTAATGAAGATTTGCAAAAGAATGAAAATAATTCCAACACTTCTAGAGTGACTTTCTGGCATCTGAATGTTAAGAAATGTTAAGAAATAGAATTACAATTAATTCTTGTTTGTCCACATAATGGAGTGAAACAACATCATGGACAATTCTAAAATTCACTTATATTTGGCTATATAATTAAAAAATAAATTAGAGGTTTACCTTCCTAAAGTTTAGCTTAGGATAACGTAATTTTTTTTTACCTCTTTTATGCACACCTTGAGTAGTGAGAAGAAAGATGTTGGATCCAGAAGAGGTGATGAGAAGACAATTCAATTTTGAATCCAAAATACTTCCTGTATAATCTGCAACTTCAACAACATTTACAAAGTGACTACGATGTACAAAGCACCATTCTAGGTATTAGAAGAGATTCAAATATGAAATAAGACATAGATCTTGCCCCTATGGAGTTCACAGTCTAGTAAAAGTATGCAACAAATATGCATATAGGAATGTCGGTCTCTGACCAACCCCTGTCCTCTCCCCCTAAAGGGGCAAGGTGTCACAAGTTATTAAACTAATTATGATGATTATGTGTGCCATTGTCCTGTGTATTTCCTGATCCCTTTATGATATGTGAACAATTTTCTCTGATGGAATTAAACCACAGCAATCTCATTGAGTGAGTAAAAATTAGACATTTTTGCAGGGCTTTGAATAGCTGTCCTGTTAACAGTGGTTCAGTTGCAGGGACTTACAGATTTGGGAACACTTTGTGGAGGGGAAGAGGGTATTTCTTTCTACTCCTCCCTCATTGGCTATGGCATAAAGCAAGAGTTTGTTGATTCAAGAGAATTCCAACTATTATTGAGGGAGCAGAAGCTTAGTCCAGACTGAAGTAGATACATAAAGTCAGTCACTTAAAGAAGGAAGCAACTTTGAGAATGGCAGCAAAGATGAGTAATAGACCCTGTGGATCCAACTAAGCAAATTGCCCTACAGAGAAACTACACCCAAGGGGAGCAGTGGCACTATGAGGACACTATGAAGAGAGAAAGGACTTCTAGCTGCTACAGAACCAGTAGTGAGTTACCTTTGCAACATGTGTGTCCTGTTTATGTGCTTCAATACCATTGTGTTCAAAGTTTTAGCACATCCTTGCCATGGACATTGTATAGATCTGTGGGAGCATATGCCCCATGTATATGGGTAGAATGTTCTATAATTACTGTTGTTACTTTGTAATCTTGGTACAGAAATGCCTTTGCGTAAGAGTTAAATGTGTCTATTGGCTGAGGATTAATGGGAAACACACTGTAGGGATTCATGAGCCATAGATTAGGAAGGGTTACCCCACAGGGTATACCCTTGAAACCTGAGAGGAGTCTCCCTCTTGGTGGTCCATTTGTACACTTCTGAGTGCTGAGTTGAGAGAAGTAGCCCAGATGAGGTATTATACACAAATTACTATGGTGCAGATAAGTAAGCACATGAGGCCAAGTCCTATGTGAGGAATGACAGAGGGCAAGGATAAGTACTGACTAGGGGCAGCAGGATAGACTTCATGAATTTCATCACATTTGGGCTGGGATAGAATGTCAATAAGTAGAGTTGAGAAGAGGGGATAGAATTCCAAGTGTAAGATAAGCATGAGTAGAGTCTCATACAGTATAAATAAAGGATGACAGGTTTGCCTGGCATGGCAAATCTAAAGGAAAGTAGAGTGAAGTATGCCCAAATATGAGGCTAAGGAATTTAAATTTTATTGGGTAATAAGGAGCCATTGAGAAACATTTTGAGTAGAAGTGTGACCCAGTCCATTCTGAGTAAAAAGGAAGATTGACCTGATAGGCTTGTCGACTGGAGCAAGGAAAATATAAAAGTGAATAGATTGGTTAGGAGGCTTTTAAGTAATTCCAGAAGGGTAGGAATAAAGAAGAGAGAATTTATAATTGGAGAAGTTGAAAATAGAATGGTTGATACACCAGATAGGTAACTGAATTGCATAGCAGCTCTTTGGCCTTTAAGACATTACACAAAAGCATTCTTATTAAAAATAAGTCTGTGTAATATTTATACATGGTTACTTTATATTCTAAATGCTCATCCCTTTCAGAATAAGAGGTTGAAATGCTTAGCCATAAATGTGGAACAGTGGAACTTCTGGAGTCAGAACATCCTGGTTCAAGTCTCATATCTGATATTACCTGTGTTACCTTGGGCAAATCATTCAACTCTTTGGGTAGGACTCAGTTTCCTCATCTGTAAAAATGAGAGGGTGGGAGTAGGTGGTTTATGGAATTCCTTCTACCTCTAGAACTATAATGTTATTATCAACCAATTTCCAAGTCTTATTTTGGGATCTCAGTAACTTTTACCAACTTATTCTCATCATCCCTAGGATAGGTCACACAAGGGTAAACATCTGGGTGTAAAACTTTGATGGTATTTCAGGAATGGTGGGGAATGAAAAGATGGGGGAATGGCATATGCAGAGAGTCAGATGTGATTTGCTATGCCATGACGACAGCAAACACCAAATGAGAATGTAGACTAGGTTGCTATGTCGAGGTCAATAGGGGGTACAAGAGCTCAGAAAGGCAAGAGCTGAACCCTGATGTGAGCTAAAGGCAAAGAGCCAGGTACTGAAAGGTGCAGTCGTCACTGAAAGACCACTCTGACCATACTCAGTATACCCTCTGACAGTCTGCCTTCTTTTATAGTAAATTCATGTGTTCCATCTCCTATTCCTATTCAAGAGTGAAGTCATAACACCACTAGACACACAATACTGTCTTTACCAAATGTGTAGTATAGTAGAAGGCATTTTCTGGATTTGGAGTCAGATGACCAGGGCTAAAATCCCATCTTTGCTGAGTGCTACCCATTTGACCTTGGGAAAGTCACTTCTCTGTACCTCAGTTTCTTTCTCTGTAAAATAAGAAGCTTAGATTAGTCAGATATTCTAAACTTTTTTAATGTCATAAACCCCTTTGGAAGGCTAGTGAAGCCCAGGGACCTCCTTTTAAGGATATTTTTTTTTAATTCATAAAATAAAATACGTAAGATGACAAAAGGAAATCAAAGGCTAGTGAAAAAGGATGTGATTTTCCCCCCATCCAAATTCCTGGACCCTCTGAAAACTAAACATGGATTCCATCCCCAGACTAAATGATCTCTAAGTTTTCTTTCAGTTCTAGGTTCTAGAATGCTATGCCTAAGGGAAGGGAGCCAGAGGTAGGGAGCCAGGAGGGACAAGCATGGGGACGCAAGTGGGTGGAATTGATGAGAAATGGATCACTTATAAGAAAGTCAGAGATTTCCCATAAATGCATCAGCCTTTCTGGAGCCTTCTCTGATGATTAGTTTGGTCTATCTGGACAGGACCCTTCTCTAACTCTGTGAAATTGTCCTCAGGGGCTCTTGGGCCCAATTGTGGGCCTATTTGTTTTTCTCTTGGTTTGATTAAGTGTGAAATAAGAACCTTTCCAATTCATTGGCATGCTAAACCCTGAACTTTCTCAACCTAAAGTGGGCAGGAAAAGCAGTCTGTGTTATCCTCCACTAAACCCTTGTGTTTTAATAAATGTTGCTGTCCCTTGCCCCTCCTCCCTTCCTTCCCCATTGAACAACTATTTGCTTTTGGAAGCAGAATGTTCTCTCTCCCTCTCGCCTGAGGGCAAGCCCTGCCACTGGACAGGCGAAGTCAATTTTCCTCTCTGTGGTATTGGCATTTCTGAAGTTGGTTGGCAACAACTGCCATATGACCTTGTCCTCATGTGGCCTCTCCAGAATTTTGGTTTCTGCCTTTTCCCATCTCCTCTTGTCTGGCTCCACTTCCCAAACCACGAAGGGCCAGAAGGTGAGCAGCCTGGATGGCAGGTGGGCACAGGGCTGGTTTTGTTTCTTGAGTCTTATTCAGTTTACCCAGGGCAGGGTTCAGTGGGGAGAATAAATGGACTTTTACTGGTAGTTTCTACATAAGTTTCGACATCAAGCTGAAGGTGGATCATGTAATAATTACAGTGTTTTCTGCTTTGCTTAAAATTCCAAAGGGAGCCTCTACAATAGAGACAACGTACAGACTCTGGAACAGCTGTTATTTGTGGATGCCCACAGGGCATTTTCTCAATCTTTTGATGTTGATACAGGAAAACAGCCACATTTCCCTGGCTTCAGTTTGGAGAATGTTAGTCGCTGTCACTGCAGCCAGCACTAGGAAGGGTTGTGTCTTCTTTTACACAGCAAAACCTCCTTAATACAAACCCCATCACATGCATTTGGAAGCAGTGATAACTCGGTCAACGATTAGACTGTGGTTTACCTTTGCACATCTGAAAAAGAGTCTGTTAATCCTATGTGAACATGATTGCATTGAGACTGCATTAATTCATGAGTTCATTCAGGAAACTTTTATTGCTTGTGAAAATGACAATGGATCCATCTAAGTATCGTCAGAGGATGTTAGAATCATAAAATATTAGATCTGGAAGGGACTTTAGAGACCACTGAGCTCACCTTTGTAAAGTAAAGAGCATGATATTCCTAGCTCACATTTCTAGGGCACATTATGTACCTCAAAGAGATCCATCTAGCCAGTATTATGACCCCCATTTTTCAGATGAAGAAACTCAGTCACAAAGTGAGGAAATGATTTACCTATACCCACATATAAAATAAGTAAATTGTTAGCATGACTACTGTAAGAAGGGAAAATCTCAGATTTCCCTAGCTATTGGGATTAACCCTGTTGGGGTATGGGGATTCCTGCATTAATAGCTAGCTAGCATTTTTTATAGTACACTTAAAGGTTTGCAAAGTGCTTTTTATACATCTCATTTGTTCCTCACAACAACGTGATGAAGTAGGTGCTGTTATTACTTCCATTTTACAGATGCAGAAACTGAGGTTAAGTGACTTGCCCAGGATCTCACAGCTAGTGAGTGCCTAAGGCAGGATTTGAACTGCAGTCTTCCTGACTCCAAGTACAGCATTCTGTCCACTGCACCACCTTTAGCTGAACCATGCAAAATAACTACAAAGTCTTACCTTAGAGTAAGAACTATATATTTAAGAGGATGGGTGGGGTCTACTGAATATAGACTATAAGGGAATTCTTAGCTCAGCGATGAGCATACTAATAAAGTACAAGATGAACTACCAAGCACATGGATCATTGAGGATAACTTAGCTGAAAAACATACACGTTTATCAATAATGACTTCTGTATAATAAGTGGAATATTTAGCAATAATCCTAGAAATCTGTGGCACACAATTTTTCCTGGAAAACAGGATTGCCAGTGAACATACTTGGTCATGCATCAGTATGGATGGTTCTATCAGAGACAAAGAGAAAACATGAGAATAAGGTCAAACTTCCACTGTTTTGTCATGCTTGTAGGAAAAAAAGAGAAGAAAAGAGGAAATGAGAGGGGAGGAGAAGAGAGAAGAGGAGAAGAGAAGAAGAGGAGAGGAGAGGAGAGGAGAGGAGAGGAGAGGAGAGGAGAGGAGAGGAGAGGAGAGGAGAGGAGAGGAGAGGAGAGGAGAGGAGAGGAGAGGAGAGGAGGGAAGAGGAGTCATTTTAAGTTGCCAGTACTACCCCATCAGCATGAGGCAATACCCATTTACCTCTGCTAGCAAGAAAACAATTTGAAACAAGAGAAATTCAAAATTCATTAAGTGAACTGAAAGCCATCTCTAAATCTGATCCCCATGAAATCAAGATGGTCCTGCTTTATTGGACAATAGAAAGTCATTCCTTCGATTCTATGATTTGGGGAGAAATGTTCCTGTACTAGTGAGTTAGGTGGGCAGGGGGTAGGCTATTCTATCTCTCTCTCCCATTCAAACAGCTAGGATTAATAATGATAATTATTAACAATGACATTGGAAGGGTAAGTGGAGATGACAGCAGTGCTCTATGATCTTACCAAGGAAGTGGGGAGCTCATGTCCACCTCATAACAAAATGTCAGAGCTGGGGCTTGAGCCAGTTTTTCTGACTCCAAATACAGAGCTTTTTTGACCACACCACATCATACTGATAATGGAATAATATATAGTTATATTGGATTATAAACATGTGGACTATGTCAATATGTATAAATATGTACATGAAATAGCATTAAGTGAAAAGAATAATGTAATAGCATTTGCATACTAAGCACAACTGTATAAAAGCATGCATGAACATTAATAAAAATGGGAGAGAATTTGGAGTGACAAATTATTTGAGTTTGATGTGCAATACATTATATTATGAAAAGTTGCTTAAAATCAAAATAAAGTGTTTATAATACTGAGTGGTTGATACCTGCGAACACTGTACACCACAAGCAATAGAAGGAAGTAGAAAACAGTTTCTGCTCTCAAGAAGCTTACATTCTAGTACAATTCACAACCAGGGATGATAACATGGAAAATAAGAGTTTTAGTCATTCACTCATTTATTCAACAAACATTTGTTCAGCCTCTACAATGCCCAGAACACTATGCCAAGAGCTGGAGGATGAAGCAAGTTTAGAGGAAACATGGAACTTGCCCCAATAAGATTTAGCTTTTAACTGGAGGATAAGAGCCAAATGCAGATAAATATAATACACAATATCACATGTGCATTGGAGATGAACCAAAGAAAGTGCATCATGAAGTCTGAGGCTAATGATGGCACAGTTTTGACAGAACTTAGGGATCCATTTTTAAGATAATTGAAAGAGGAAATGACACCATATACTTGGAAAAAATCATGGGCCTTATTGCAGAAGTAATTAATAATTCAATCAACAAGCATTTATTAATTATTTCTTTGTTAAATACTGGAGCAACAATTCTAATTTCAAGGAGCTTACATTCCTTCTAACAGTACGGACAACAATGGCATATATGAATGCATATGAAATAAACACAAAGAGAATGAATGGAGTTAGGGAGAGAAGATGCTAGCAACTCTAAGGATCAAGAAAGGCTTCATGTAGGTGTAGAAGCTTGAGCTTAATGAGGGCATTGAAAAATTATTATTAAGGGCCCATATCCTATTTTCCCATTCATAAGAGTAAATCTATACATACATCAAGGACATCCTTGCTGAGGGCATGAGAAGAGACCAGGCAGGCTTTTTCAAATGATCCTTTACACTAGACTACAAGTCTATACTATTGATTTGTGCAGAGATACAAAATCTTCATATGCTTATTGTTTGTTGGCTAAAAAGAAGTTGACATAAAAGAAAAAAATATCCTTCTAAAGACCCTCCTTCAACAAGGTATCTCCCATGCATGTTAAAATCATTCAGAATTCCTTAAAAATGTGTCAGCAGAGGTAACCTCATTCAATGACCCTCTAATTAATAATATTCAGTGAGGGGTATGCTTGCCAAGAGTGTTATTTCCATGGAAGATGTTCAGCAGAGAATACCAAAGAAACCCTCCTTTTAGATGGTACAGCCTTTCAGGTGCTCCTGTTTCTAGGGGTCATTATGCTGATCTCACCAATTCCCAGAACACTGAAAATTTCGTGTTGAAATTCATAATCATTCAAAAGAGTTTTATTTAATTTCCCATAGGCAAAAAAAAACAAGAGGATGAAGTATGCCTATTGTCCAGACTATGATATGCAATTGGATGAACCCGTCAAGTTAGTGCATCTCTTAATTACCAAATTTGACAGCCTTTACTCAATCCTCATCCTTCTTGCCATCTTTGCAGGGTTGGATACCATTGATCACCTTCACCTCCACTTTCTCTTCACAGCTTTTTCAAGACACTATTCAATCCTGGTTTTCCTTCTACCTGTCTGAACATCCCTTCTCTCTCTCCTATACTGAGTCATCATCCATAATCTAACTGGAGGTATAGCCTAAGGCTAGATTCTTCTCTTTTCTCTACTTCTTTTGTTTATCTTTCCCTATATACTCATGAAATTTTGAATGCTGTGGATAAATTTATTTACCTTGAAAGTACTTTTACTTTCTTAAGTAAGTAAATTTACTTACCTTGAAAGAAAAATTACTTACCTTGAAAGCTCTGAAAGAAAGTGTGACAGAGAAGAGGTATTAGACTGCCCACCAAATTGAAGTCTACAGAGACATTGTGCTGACTGACTTCATTACTGTACGCCTGTGAAACCCGAACTGTCTACCAGCACCATGTCAGGAAACTGATTCGCTCCCATTTGAATTGTCTTAGGAAGATTCTGAAGATCACCTGGCAGGATAAGGTACCAGACCCTGAGGTCCTTTCTTGAGCTGAACTGCTAAGCATTCAAACTCTGCCGCAGAGAACACAGCTATGATGGGCTGGCCATATTGTCTGAATGCCAAATATATGTTTGCCTAAAACACTATTTTACAGAAAAATTACACAAGACAAGCACACACACACAGAGGTCAGAAGAAGTGATACAAGAACACTCACAAAGTGTCTCTAAAGAACTTTGGAATCGATTGTGAGACGTGGGAGACACTGGCACAAGATCGCCCTGAATGGTGTGCCTGCATCAAAGAAGGCACTGTGCTCTATGATCAAAGCACAAGTGCAATAGCTCAAAATAAATGTGAGATGTTCAAGCTTAGAGTCATCTCTGCTCCAAATTTGTGCCTGACCTGTGGTAGAAGCTTCTGAGCTTGTATTGGTCTAATCGGCCACAGTCAGACACACTATACCTCGACCCTGACATAGTGATGTCATTTTGATCCTCTTTGAGCACAAAGGACAACAACCAACCAACCATACACTATCTCTAATACATAAATACACATACATATACATATAACATATTGTTGTTGTTATTCAGTCATTTTTCAGTTGTGTCCAACTCTTCATGACCCCTTTTGGAGTCACAGTGGTTTGCCATTTTATCCTCCAGTTCATTTTAAGATGAGGAACTGAGGCAAACAGGGTTACATGACTTGCAAGGGGTCACACAGCTAATAAGTATCTGGGGCTGGATTTGAATTTATGAAGATGAGTCTTCTGATTCCAAGCTCAATGTTCTATCAACTGCACCACCTACTTGTCCATATGCATGTATATATAATCATATATTGTTTTTGGTGACCTCAGCTTCTCCCAGGAATTCCATTGTCTTCTCTGTAATGATGACTCCAAGGTCAACATATCCAGCCCTAGTTTTTCTCCCAAACCTCCTTACCAATGACCAACTAGACATTTCAAACTAGACATCTCATAGGCATCTCAAGCTTAACCTGCCCAGAACTCATTGTATTTCCCCCCCAAATCTAACCTTCTTCCAAATGTCTCTATTATTGTTGAAGGTGCCACCACATTCCTTGTCACCCAAGTTTGCAATGTCAGTGTCATCACTGATTTCTCCCTCTCATTCAGCCCATATATCCAGTCTTGTCAAATTCTGTCATTTCTTCCTTCTCCCTACTTACACGGCCACCACCCTATCCAGAGCCTTGTTGAAATAGCCTCGAGTCTCTCCCCATTCCAATCTATTCTCCACTCATTTACCAAAATGATTTTCCTAAAGAGTAAGTCTATTATGCCAATTATCCTGCCAATCTTTACTATTCCCCTATTATCTCCAGCAACAAATATAAAGTCCTTTGGCATTTAGTGCCTTCCACAATCTGGCCCCTTCTTCCTTGACATTTTCTTTTCATCTGTTACCCCCTCCAAGTACTCTATGACACATTGGTACCAGTCCACTTGTTTTTCAAACATGGCACTTTCCCACCTTAGTGCCTCTGTACTGACTCTCCTTCTTGCCTGGAATGTTCTCCCCCTTATTTTCCCTGGCTGCCTTCAAGACTCTGCTCAAACCCTGTCTTCTTTGGGAGCTTTTACCACTTTCCCCAATCACTTTATCCTTGCTCTTTCTAGGGTTAATTTCCTTCTACACTGTATGTATTTTATATTTTTGTATATAGTCTCTCTTGTTAGAATGTAAGCACTTTGAGTTCAGACTGTTTGGGGTTTCGGTCTTTCACGATATCTCTCGTACTTAGCATAGTGCCTGGCATGTTGCAAGTGTTTAGTAAATACTTTTTGATGCACTGAACAAATGTCAGGGATATGTAAGAGATTTCTGGTCAGGTATAGAGCTATATGGCCTTAATTCCCTGTCAAATCTGAGATTCTGTGATTCAGCACAGGATTTTGTTATTGACAGCTAGGTGGCACAGTGGATAGAGCCCTCGGCCTGGAGTTTTAAGATTTAAGTTCAAGTCCAGCCTCAGATACTTCTAGCTGTGTGACCCTGGGCAAGTCATTTATCCTGACTGCCTCAGTTTCTTTAACTGTACAATGAGGGCAATAATAGCACCTACCTGCCAGGATTATTGTAAGGATCAAATGTGATAATATTAGTCAAGCGCTAAGCACAGTGCCTGGCACATGTAGGGCTTAACAAATGCTTGTTTCTTTCCTTCTATATTGCTCGCATAGTCCAGTGGTCTAGTAATCCAATTTTTAGCCTGCCACGCCAACTTGGCAAACATTATGTCAATTGTCACATTTCTCTCCTAGAAGGAAGGAGAGAAATAGGATGCATCTGAGACACTGATGAAGGTTTGATAATGTATTTTTTTTAAATAGCCCCGCTGCTATTCCTGAATCCAATCCATCTGTCCCTGGTTGTGCTAAGTCTGGTGCAATTGCAAGCTACACCTGTTCCACAGACAGGCAGGGATTCTTGGATGAAGGCCAAGTCAGCAGGTGGATGCTGAGAGTTGGCAGCCATAGTTCACAGATTTTAAAATCTTTTTGTAACTTTAAAAGAAAAAAAAACTAAGAAGAGGGAAATACTATGCTGATTCAGAAACCCAAAGGAGAGGAAAAAACCTGATGCATCAATCACAGCATTGCCATTTTCAAGGCTGAATTGCTCTTTGCATTAGACCTTTGCAAAATAACATCCAAAGGAAAAGAGCATCATTCTGAGTGCAGGGCATCACTGAAGGGTACACTGAAAGTATAATTGTAGAGCCATAATTAAAGTATGTGCCAATGAACAAATCAAGCAATTTGATAGAAGCACAGAACCATAGACTGATTTGGAAAAGATCTCAGAGGTTATCTCCAGAAGTGTCAAACACGCAGCTCATTGACCACGTGTGACTGGCAACAATCCACTGATTGAGATTAAAATGTAATTTGGAAATATTTAACAACATACATAAAAATAAAATAAAGCATGGATAACATTACATTTTAAAATTAAATCATTCTGTAGGATAGCTTAGTGGCCCTTTTCCTAGAGTTTGACATCACTATTCTAGGCTAATATATGTCAATCAGCTGGTGAGTATTTAAGCAGTACCTAAGCACTGTGCTAGGAACCAGGGATGCAAAGACAAAAATTAAACAGATCCTGCCCTCAAGGAGCTTATATTCTATAGGGTAAACAGTGAATACATAAGTAGATGCAACTTAGGGATTTTGGAGGGGGAGGGATCAGGAAAGACCTTATCTAGGAGATAATTTGAGCAAATGTCTAGGAAGGAAGCTAGGGATTCTAGGAGGAAAAAAGAAAGAAACATATCCCAAGCATGAAAGAAAGCCTGTGGAAAGGCATGGAGTTGAGATACAGGACTTTTAGAGTGAAAAAGAGTAAATAGTCTTGGTTTGGCTAGATCCAAGGCTGAGTGAAGAGGAGTAAGGTATACAAAAAGCTAGAAAAGTCAGTTATAAAGTTGAAAAGTCAAGTTGTAAAGGGTTTAAAATGGCAAATAGAGGACTTTTCATTATTTTTCTTAGTGGTAATGGAGGATAACTGGAGTTTTTGACCAAGAAAGAGATATGGTCAGACTTATTGTTTAGGAATATCATTTAAACAACTGTATGGAAGATGAATTTGGAGAGGGGAGATATTTGAGGCAGAGACCAAGCAGGATAGTTAGTGCAGAGGATGCGGAGGTCATAGTTCTGTGAGGAGAGAGCAGGGGATTGATGAGACACGAGCAGGGAGAACTGAAGAGATTTGACAATTGATTGGCTATGTGTGATGAGAGAGAGTGAAGAGTCAAGAATGACTCACAGACGGGTTTTCTTGAGCCAGCTCTAAACATCTTGTGAGAACTGACTTTTAAATTCTTAGTATGAGTATTCACACCTTGGAAATCTATAATCATTACAAATCAGGGCTCGATTTATTGCTTTGTCGATTGCCTAAACTAAAGATTATGTTGATAATACAGATTAAAATTTAATTTAATTTAAAAGTGTATACATGCTTGTTGTGAAACATTTACCAACACACTGCTATATTACTAAATAGACATTGTTTGAGCTCAGCAGGAGTGCTGTAAGAGGCTCATCGAATGAAGTAGTCACTAGATTGGAGGCCTTGTGACTTAAAGCCTGATAATAATACTAATTATTATAATAATAGCACTACCGCTACTAATTGGCCTTTGCATAGTGCTTTAAGCTTTGCTTCATTCATTCTTATCTGAGCCTCACAACACATCTTATCAGAGATTAGGAAACTCGTTGACTAAAACAACAGAAATAGGGAAAATCTGGAGAGAGGTTGTATGTGAAGTCCTTTCCAACTCGTACATTCTACAATTATCTTATTCTTATATGACCTCTATTCAAAGCTTGAATTTCCACTACGAAATGTTCCATTGGTCATCCAGTTTTCATTTAAATACCATCAATGACAGCAAATTTACTATCTAACAAAGCAATCCATTCTGCTTCAGGACAGCTCTTATTATTAGTAATTTTCCCCTGAAGTTTAGTGGAAATTTGTTTTGTTATAACTTCCTCTCTGTTCTCTAATGAAGGGCCAACACAGAACAAGCATAATTCCTCTTACTCGTAAAAAGCCTGTAAATATTAGAAGACTGATTATAAGCATCTCAAGGAGAGTAACTGTTTGACTTTGTAGTCATGCGCCCTGCCTAGAGGAGTCACTTAATAAATTTTCGTTGAATTAAATGGGACCTCCCCTCCCCACACATCTGCTTTTCTCAAAGCTAGACATTTTGGTTATTTTAACTTATCCTTGTAAATCACGGTCATTATCCTGGATTGCCCCCCTATGGACACAATGGAGGTAGTCAATATCCTTCCTAAAATATGCTACCCACAATGGGATACACTATTCCCAATATTGTTGGAACTGGGCAGATGATATTGGGACTATCAATTCCTTTGTTCTGGATACTGGATGCTGTATCTTCGCCAATAGAACTGAAGATGGGAATAGCTTTTTTGATTGTTGTATGATACTACTGCCTAACCCATCCTGTACTGGCAAAGTTATTCTTTTGAACCTGAGTACAAGACTTTACCTTTATCCCAAATACATTTCACATTTCTTGCTAGCTTTAGCTCATGATTCCAGTCTATTTAAAATTTTAGTTTCCAAGTTTCTCCTTTTCTCTGCTTGTTTTAGATAAGATAACATGGAATTCTTTCCCAAAACTTCCGCCTTTATTATTCTCCTTGCTCTATGCTTGTACCCCTTCTCCATCTGTCTCCATCTGTCTAGTTACTAAATCCTTTTTGACTATATAGCACTGTGCGAGATGCCATGGAGGACAGTAAGATGAACGTTCTCTTCTCTCCTCTAGTCTCCATTCCCTTCCCCTTCCTTCAGAAAATAACCTCATCTTCCTCATGAAGCCTGAGACCATCCAACACCAAATTCTTCATTTCCTATCTTCCATTCCTCTTAAACTCTAACCACCCAAACCCTCCTCTCCTTCCTTCCAGTCTCAGAGGATAAAGCAGCTCGGAGTAGCCTACATTTTCTATTTCTATTTCCTCAGCACCTTCTCATCCTCCCATATCTTTGCAATCTGTTTTCTGTTCCTATTGATACAGCTCTCTCTTAGGTCATTAATGACCCCCTTCATTGTCAAAACAGATTAATTTTTTTCCTGTCTTCATTTTCTTTGACTTTTCTGTGATATTTGTAAAGATGAAGTCTTCCTCTCTACTTGGTATACTCCCTTCCCTTGGTTTCCATGACTTTGAACTCTTAGCATTCTTCTCTTAATGTTCCTTCTTTGCCTCTCTTGCTTATTTCTTGCATTCTCCTAATTCCTTACATATGGATATTCCTCAACACCTTCTTGGCCCTCTTCTTTCCTTTCTCTATTTCCACTCCCTCTTCTGCCCCTCCCTCTCTCTCTCCCTCTCTCTGGATTTATCCATTCCCATGGTTTCAATTATCACTATTATACAAATGAATCCCCAAAAACATACCTCTACTCCAACCTATCCTTATAGGTCCAGTTCTGAATTTGCAGTTGTTGAATAATTCTACCTGGATGTTCCACTGTGATGGGTTTGAGGGACAAATTTTTGGAGGCTAAAGAAGTAGTCAGTCTCTCCTGTCCATTTGTGACTATTTAGAAGTGAATCACCTTTAAATAGATGGTAATGTAGGAAGTCTGTCAGGAAGAATGAGAAGAGAAAATGCAGCTCATGGAAAATATGAACCCTAGCAAAATTTACTGGAGGATGTAAGTTCAGTTGACAGGGCCTTGAGTGGGAAGCAAGAGCTAAAACCCCAGCTGTCGTGATCTTGTCAGGTGCTTTCAAATGAAACACAGCAGGGCATAGAGGATGGTATGTGGAATTTGGAGTCAGAAGATCTGGATGTGAAACCCACCTTCAGGAGGCTTCTGGGGGACAAAGCCAAGGTGATGGAGTAGAGAAAGCACTCAGCTGAGCTCTCCCAACATTCTCCTCTAAAAAACTTTAAAATAATGCCTCAAGTCAGATTCTGGAATGGCAGAGCTGACAAAAGGCAAGAAAGAGTGAGACATTCTTCCAGCCTAAAACAACTTAGGAGGTCGGAAAGAGAGATCTGTGACAGAGGGTGGATGTAGGCCCAGAGCTCATGTGGATGGGACCAGGTGGTGGTGACAGAAGCAGCAGCAGCTTTGGGAGCTCTCAAGCCAGAGGTGGTAAGGAGACCTGGCAACTGGTCAGAAAGAGATTACAAGGGACCCCTGTGTCAGTACTGGATGTAGAACCAGAAGCTGTTTGGCAACTTCATTGCCTATACCCGATACTATCTGTACTTCTGGATCACAGCTCAAGGGAAAAAAGAAGCATTTTCAGTCTAGAAGGAGTGGAAGCCCTCAGGGATAGTATCACTTTTGGTCACAAGGGATCAGGAACCCTAAGGAACAGTATCATTTCTGGTCCAAAGGGAGAAGAAACCATGGGGAGCAGTATCCATTGAAATCTCAAGGAATCAGGGGCCCTTCCTGGGTAAGGACCAGAGTGCAGACCCAGAGAGCAGTGACCATACTTCTCCCCAGATCACACCACCTTGGAAGCACTGAAAACTTCCAAACCACCCAAATTAGCTCTGAAAACAGCAGAGCATAAAAGCCTGAAGCTTGAGATGGAGGAAAAAGGAAAAGGACCTATTTGTACAAATATTATAGCAGCTCTTTTGTGATGGCAAGGAATTGGAAATTGAGGGTATGCCCATCAGTTGGGGGATAATAGAACAAGGCATGATACATGATTGTGATGGATACTATTGTGCTATAAGAAATGAAGAGCAAGATGATTTCAGAGAAGCCTGGGAAGACTTATATGAACTGATGCAGAGTGAAGTGACCAAAATCAGAACACCATACACAGTAATGGCAATATTATAAGGATGATCAGCTGTTAGTTGTTCTAATCAAAACAATTATCCAAGACTATTCCCAAAGACCCATGATGAAAAATGCTATCCACCACCAGAGAGAGAACTGAAGAATTCTGAATGTAGATTGAAACATTCTTTTATTTTTACTTCCTTTATTTGTGTTGTTTTATTTTGTTTGTATTTCTTTCACAACATAGCTAATATGGTAATATATTTAGCATGAACTCACATATATAATCAATATCAAATTGCTTGCCTTCACAAGGAGGGGAAAGGAGTGCAATGGAGGGAGAGAATTTAAAATTCAAATTTTTAAAAATGATGGTTAAGATGGCGGCTGGGAAGCAGTGACTGGTGTGAGCTCCCCACCAAGTTCCTCCAAAAACCTATAAAACAATGGCTCTGAACCAATTTTAGAGCTGCAGAACCCACAAAGTGGCAGAGGGAAGCAGGGCTCCACCGCAGGACAGCCTGGA
>CM053622.1:90274836-90290420 GCA_028646595.1 Phalanger gymnotis
ATGTACGCCATCTTGGAGTGGGGGGGGGAGGAAATGGGGAGAAAATTTGTAATTCAAACACCTGTGAAAATCAATGCTGAAAACCAAACATGTCAAAAATAAATTTAAAAAAAAATAAAAAAGAAAAAAAGAAAAAAAAATGATGGTTAAGTGTTTTTATATGTAATTGGGAAATATTTAACAAAATAAATAAAAACATTTTTAAAGCCCGCCTGCAATATGTATTAGCTCTCTGATGCTATAAAAGTAATTTAAACTTCTCTCAGTTTCATCATCTCTAAGATAGGGTTAAGAATTTCTTAGTCTTTTCTTCATGTTTGGTGGGAGAATCAAATGAGATAAGGTGTGCCAAGGCCTTTACAAGCCTTAAGGCATTATATTCTGGAAAATATCAGTTATGTTCATAATGATCCGGAGAGGAGTCGTCTTGTCTGGACCTGAAAAATGGGTTCCATACCAAGAATGCATAGTTGGGTAAGCTCCAGCATCTTCAGAATAGCTTATGAGATGACAGT
Organism: Phalanger gymnotis; assembly: GCA_028646595.1. Classification (NCBI taxonomy): domain Eukaryota; kingdom Metazoa; phylum Chordata; class Mammalia; order Diprotodontia; family Phalangeridae; genus Phalanger; species Phalanger gymnotis. Next base: position 90,275,352 of record CM053622.1, read on the forward strand.
AATATATCAGGGTCTTTTGACTTTCCCCCTATAGAGAGAAAAAACACCATCTCTGACACGTGCTGGTGATACCTTATCAGTATCTTTGCTTTGAGCTCTAGCTCATGGTTCATAGGGGAATGATTCAAGATGAAAAAGGTGGTCAGGCTTCTCTTATTCTGGGTAGCAAGGTGGTGAAGTGGACAGAGTAGTGAGCCTGGAGTCAGGAAGACCTGAGTTCAAATCTGACCTCAATTACTTACTAGCTATGCAGCTCTAGGCAAGCCACTTAACCTCTGTGTGCCTCAATTTCCTCAGTTGTAAAATGGGGATAATAACAGCACCCTATTTCACAGGATTCTTGTAAGAACTAAATGAGATAAAAGCCTTTTGTAAACTTTGAAGTACTATATAAATGTGGGGTCAGCTCAAGCCCCCTCATACATAAGGCCTTTTCACATACTCGCAGTTGATAGTGCCCTAACCCCTGAAATTTCTTTTTATATACCTTTGTATTCATTTACGTGTATGTTTCCCCTAATAGAGCATGAACTCCCTTAGTCCAGGGGTTATTTCATTTTTGTCTTAGTATTCCCGGTGTACAGCACCTCGCACTTGGTAGATACATAATAAATATTTGTTGAATTGTTGAATTAAAATGAATCTTTACATTCTCCCTGTTCCATACATGGCTTGAAGTCAGGAAGACTCAACTTACTGGGTTTGAACCTGGCCTCAGACACTTATTAGCCATGTGACCCTGAGCAAGTCACTTAACCCTGTTTGCCTCAGTTTCCTCATCTGTAAAATGAATTGGAGAAAGAAACGGCAAGCCACTCCAGTATCTTTGTCAAGAAAACCCCAAATGGGGTCATGAAGAGTCAGCTATGACTGAAAAATGACCGAACAACTTCTATACATATGGCTGTTACCTATAAGGTTGGAGGTGTCTGGGAGGTTGGTTAAGGGGCCTCAAAGTTCAGGAATGCAAGTACAGCAAAGACAAAAGTGAAGTGCTTAACAAAAAAAGTACATATCTATGTACATACACATATTATTCTGATTACAGGCACTCCTTTTCACTTCAAATAATCTCATGCCAAGGACACATGGTGACTTGATTACGTGATTACTTTGGGGGTTATTTAATTTGGTGGTGGGGATTTCTTTGTGTAGCTTGACAATTTCTGGAAAAAGAGATTCAATCAAGATGGGCTTTTGCTCAGCACTCTATAGTTGAAGTGTCTTGCACTCATGATGTGGGCCAAAGCAGATAAATGACATGAAGTGAAATTAGGCATCTATTATACCCTCCAGCAAACAAACTCAGCACATCCCAAATCGAATTCATCACATTCCCTGAAATGTCTTTCCTTCTCCATAATTTACCTCTCTTAATGATATCATCATTCTCTTAGTCATCAAGGTTTATAACCTCAGGGTCATCTTTTACTCTTCTCTTTCCTTCATCCCACACATCTGACCAACTGTCAAGTTCAGTTCATTCAATAGTCACAATTTTTCTTGCAATCTGTCCCCTACTTTCCACTTCTACAGAAACCACCATTGCCCAGGCCTTCATCTTTTCTTTTCTAATTTATTCTAATAGTCTCCTACCTTGTTTTCTTGCCTCTAATCTATCTTTTCTCCAAACCATCCTTCATTCTGCTGTTCTAGTTATCTTCCTAATGCTCCACTCAGAAAAAAAATTAGTGGCTTCCTATTCCCTATGAAATAAAGTATAAACTTATAATATTTAAGTAAATTCCTCTACAACCTAAATCCAATCTACCTTTCCAGTTTTATTTTATACTATTTCTCTTTATCTATACTACATACTCCCTCAATTTGACCTGTCCATATTCTTGTCCTACCTTCTCTTATCTCCACTCTTTTGCTCAATCCTTCCCCCAAGCCTTAAATGGACTTTGCCCCTAACCTCTCCCCACCCCTAACTGTTAAAGTCACTCCCTACCTTTAAGATCCAAGTCAGGTTCTTCCTCAAAGTGACCTCTCCTTTCCTTCACCCCTCATCCAATTTATCACAGCAATTTGCTTAGACATTTCCTTTATGCTTACCATGTTCTCTGCCTCCCATCCCATATCAATTATTTTTATGCATGTTTCCCCTCATTGGATTGAGAGAAAGTTTTGTATAAACTATCTCTGTATTTCCAGTGCCTAATATGGCACCTTGAACATATATGTGTGTATGTGTGTGTATGTGTGTGTGTATCTATGCATTTATATATCATATGTGTTTGTGTATATACACATAAATGCATATTATACATATATGCACATTTATATATACGCGCGCCCGTGCGCACGTGTGTGTGTGTGTGTATGTGTAGAATTTGAGTAAGATACAATCCTTGTCCTTAAGCAGCTTATAGTCTTTGGGGAAGGGGATATACTACATGAGCACAAATACTATAATAAAATTAATAATATGATAAATTTATTAGCAAGGTACAAAAATTAAAATTAAGATTCAGAGAAGGAAGAGATCACTTAGCTGGATGGATAAGAGAAAACTTTGTAGAGAAAATGGAAGCTGAGCTTCTTCTTCAAGGATCAATAAGACATCAGCAGGGAGAGGTGAACAAGAAGGTCATTTCGGGGGAAAGGAAAAGCATGAGGAAATTCGTGGAGCCTGGGTAGCTTGATGAATTCAAAGAATATGAAGAATGGAAGAGATTTCAGAAGCCATCCTGTCTGACCTGTATTTGACCAATAAATCCCTTTACAATATTGTTGACAAGCATTGACCTAGATTCTGCTGGAAAACCTCCAGGAAGCAGGAACTCAGTACCTTTCTTATGTAGGGCTTTTAGTGGGCTACTAGATCTCAATATGTCAACATTTGATGTCATCCAAGAAATATAATGCAATTTTAACTTGAATTGAGAGGCCTGGTGTCCTAGAACATGGAGATGATAATTTCACATTACTATACCCTGGTTAGAGCATGTATGGGGCGTTAGGATCATTTCTGGGCACCACATTTTCTGAAAGGACATTGATAAGGGGAGAGTGTCCAGAGGAGAGTAACCGGGATGGTGAAGGGCTTTTAAGTCATGCTATATGACAACAGATTGAAACAGACTTTTATTAGAACTTCCTTCAGTCCAAGGGTTTTGCTTTGAGATACCCAAGGCATCAATGACCTTCCTCAATTTTTCCCTTTTCTTATGTAGCTCAGTTCTCCTCTTTCTCCTTTCACTGATTGTTCTTTTGCCAGTGATTATTTCTGGCTCAGCTTTGGATGTGCCCCTGCTTCCTTTCCACTGCCAGACTCTTGAAATCTTTCTATCATTCTGAACTCATTCTTGCTTTCATACGAACTTCTCAGGGCATGACAGTTTCCTATCCACTCAGAACAGACCATGTCCCACTTAGTTCTGATTGATTCAATAAAATAGGGTCTCCAACTAACAAAGATAAGTACTTTTTAGGTAGGGTGGGGTAATCAACAGACCTTCTGAGTTGAAAAGCTAGCCTTGTAAGGTCTGTAAGGTCTCCTACTAGCTCTAAATCTGTTATCTTAAGATCCCTTTCTAAAATCCCGAAACATGCATCCTCCCTCCCTCCCTCCCTCCTTCCCTTCCTCCTTCCTTCTTTCTTTCCATTGCCTCCTGCCTTCCTTCCTTCCTCTCTCCTTCTCTCCTTCCTTCCTTCCTTCTTTCCTTCTTTCCTTCTTCACTCCTTCCCTTCCATATTTACTGCATACTATGTACAAGCCACCCCTCCTGACATCTAAGAATTAAAAAGAAATGACACTAACATTGGACCTTAGAATCCTCTGCCACATCATGATTTATTTGCAGTTAAGCTTGTGCCCCCTTCAGAATGGCCCTGCCAGTGGGCATCAGTTGCCTAGAAAAATACCTAGAGTCAGAATGAATTTCTTTTTTTCCTTGCTTGATTTTGCTTGGTGTGTTGTTAAGCAAAATTGTCTCCTTAGCATGGCTTTTGTTTTTTTGAGTGGAAGTACTTTCAGCTGTTAAGTGCTAAGCCCCAGGCCCAAAGCCCTATCAGCTGTGAAACCTGTGTGGGTGTAGATTAATGACTTAAGAGGGGCCAACTCGAGAACCAATGGTCTCTGGTCTTTGAGGTGGGGCTTGAGAATGCCAGAGGCTCGGCTGCTAGGAAAGGCGAGCCAAGAGACAACTACAGCAGAGGCAGGAAGCTGCGGAAGCAGAGCTGACCCATGTGTAGACCCAGGAGTGCGAGCAAGGACTTGAGGCCAGTAAAAATGATTTGGCTAAATACTATCTTGTTTTTATGTGGCCTCCTGGTTACTCTTGTGAGGCGGGCTTTCTGGGCCTGGAGTCTTTTTGTCAAGATGTGGGAATGGGGAGGCTGGTTCACGGATCAGCTGCGGTGGGGCCTAAATAAATATTTTGTTGTTTTCTACTTCGAGAATCTCTCATACCTTGTGATTTCGAACCATTCAAACATATACATGATTGTATTTGAGATTATAAATTCGGCCTTCCTACTACATTTGGGCTTTTTGTTGCTGTTCGGTTGTATCCAGCTCTTCATGACCCCATGGACTGTATGTCCATGGGGTTTTCTTGGCAAAGATATCAGAGTGATTTGCCATTTCCTTCTCCAGTAGATTAAGGCAAACCAGAGTCACACAGCTAGTAAGTATCTGAGACCAGATTTGAACTCAGGTCTTCCTCACTCCAGGCTCAGCATTCTATCTACTAAACCACTTAGCTGCTTAAGACCCATGCTAAGTGCTACTAATACAAATATGAAAATTGAGATAACCTTTGCTTGCAAAGAGCTCATACTTAGAGGATACAACATATAAAAGGAAATTAAGCTTCAGGGTAGATGGAACGGCCTGAAAGTCCTAAAGATGCAATTTCCTCATCTGTAAAAAGGAGTTAATGGTATCTACCTCTCAGGTTTATCATGAGGATAAAATGAAGCAAAATTTGTAAAACACTTTGGACATCTTAAAGCCCTCTCTAAATGCTGCCGCTGCAGTCAGCATGAATGAATAAATGAATAGGTACAGAAGCTCTGGGACCTTCTAGACCACCAGCCTTACTTTCAGTCATCCATCATTTGGAGAATTGATACTCATGAAGAAGGGACCAACTATCCTCACAAGCTACAAACTGACTGCCACAGACAGGATAGCCAGCCTAGCTGAAGCAGCTGGGCACCCTGAGGGAGAGGCAGGCAGCAGCATGTGCCAGGCATGTCAAACCACCACCATCTTAACCACTATCTCCCTCAGATCCTGATTAATTCAATCCAGGACCCTGAGTTCAAGAGCCTTGGAAAAAGCAATGATTCGCACCCAGTGCCCTTAGCCATCATCCTGTGAAGCAAATCTTGATTTCTGCAGAGGCTATAGCCACAGTTACAAAGACCCCAGAAGGGTAGTTCTTACAAGCAAAGTCCTTGGTATTATGGTTCAACAATATAAACTGATATCATTTTATCAGCAGAAATGAAATTTTAAGAGCAGTACTATCATGTACTTTGCCTCTGCACCCTAAGAAACATGGGATCTTTCTGACTTGCAAGTGAAATCTTACATGTGGTGATTCCTCCACTAGAATATGAGCTCCTTGAGAGCAGGTATTGTCTTACTTTCTATTTGCATCCCCAGAATTTAGTACAGGGTAAGCAAATCATATCATAGTAAATGTTTAATAACTACTTCATTTATTCATTCATTGGAAATCAGTAAACCTTTATCAGGGAGGGCTCCAGGCTGATTCCTAAAGAAATGAAATTTCCCTTAGAAAAGAAATTTAAGGCAACCCAGGTGATAAAGTTGATGACAGAAAATGAGCCATCTCAATCCTAAACTTGCCACATACGACCTTCTTTCTCCTTCCTTCCTTGTTTCTTCTTTCCTTCCTTCCTCCCTTCTTCCTTCTCTCCTTCCTTCCTTCCTTTCTATTGCTTCCTGCCTTCCTTCCTTCTTCCTTCCTCCCTCTCTCCTTCCTTCCTTCCATATTGACTGCCTACCGTGTGCAAGACATTATTCCTGACATCTAGGTATTTATACTTTACCAGGACAGATATGACACATATTCAGATGAATCTAATAAAAGGCAGAGTGTGCTGGAGGCAAAGAAGATAAATAAGTCTTAAATAATAAGTCTTAGAAAATTTGAGGAAGGAGACTCCAATTTCAGCATGGAATATAGGAGAAGGATTTATGAAGCTAGTAACATCTGAGCTAAGCTTTGAAGGACAAAAAGGATTCTGAAAATTTACTAGAATGGTATATCAGGGGAATGCTGGAGATATAACATAGCTGCATTTTAGGAAAAAAATTTACAAAGTGTCTCATAATATCTTAGTGGAAAAGATGGAGGGATATGGGCTGGATGATAATATAGTTAAATAAATTTGGAACTAGTCAAAGTATTGGATCAAAAGACCGACTATTAATGGATTGTTGTCTGCAAAGACTGAAGTGCCACAGGAATACGTCCTTGCACAATTAAGCTGTACAAAAATAAGCTAGAGGATATCTGAGGTTGTGGTAGGGCTAGCAGGACTCTTACTAAGTGAGTGCTGGCCACTTTCCATAATGGCTGGTCTTTGTAATTTTAACCCTTGCTGATAATGTATATAAAGGTATGTTTGGCATTCAAGATTTTTGTAACCACAAGTTCCAGCCTTTCTCTGTGAACATAAATGAATTTCTATTTCTTTCTAGAGAATGTATACATAGCAATATTGGTAAGTATAACCATTGGAATTAAGGCTAGAATTGGATACAGCTAGGTGGTTCAGTAGATAAGAGTGCTGGGTCTAGAGTCAATGAGACTCAAGTTCAAATTTGGCCTCACATGCTTACTGGCCATATGACCCTGAGCAAGTCACTTTATCTCTGTCTGTCTCAGTTTCCTCAGCTGTGAAAATGAGGATGATAATAACATCTTCCTCCCAGAACTGTTACAATGAACAAATGAGATGATATTTGTAAAATGTGCTTAGCACAGTGCTCGGTACATAGTAGGTACTTAATAAATGCTTGTTTCCTTCCTTCCTCATTTTCTTCATCTGTAAAATGGGATTGACAATAGTACCTACCTTCCAGGGTTGTTGTGAGGATCAAATGAAACAATATTTGTACTCTATTTGCAAACCTCAAATCACTATATAAATGCTAGCTGTTATTATTTTCAATTATTTCCTGCAAACCCTCAAATGTAATGTTCACTATTTGAGGCATTTTATGATGATAGATATTTAATATATGCTTCTTGTTTGATGTGTGTGTGTGTGTGTGTGTGTGTATACACACATCTCTAGGAGGTAGATACTGTTTCTTGTTCCCGTTATACAGATTAGGAAACTAGACTCAGAGAACTTTGGTAACCTTCACAGTATTACATTGCTAGGAAACACCAGAGGCAATATTTTAAATGATCTGTGTTGATGTCAAGCTCAGCATGTTTTCACTATGCCCATCTTCAGCTCTGAAGGAGAAAATAATTCCAGCTGATATAGCAAAACCCAGTAAGTATACTTTAACCCAATGGTCTCCAGAATAGGGCCAGAGCTGCCTCGTAGGCTGTGGGCTGACTCCAAGGGGACAGTGACCTAATGCCGAGGATTGAATGATCACCTGATCAGACAATGGGGACATGTATTCTGACTTTAACTTTCATTGTCCCATAGGTGGCTTTCTTGTAAGCCCCTCGAGGTAAGGTGAAGTTGTTCTTGGTGAGTATATTTCCTGCACCTCCCCCCCCCCCATACTGAGAATACTAGGGCGACCATTTAACCAGATAACCAGTCTCCAATGTCTTCTGAAATCTCACATTCCATGATCCTAATAATATATATTGTGAAATATCTCATTTGTACTGATCTTGTATTGCTGCCCGAAGAGTACTATACTGGGCCAGACTCAAAAGGGAGCTTCTCCTGCCCCTTTACTTTCTCCTGGACACTTTGAGCAGACTACCAGGAAATGAAAGGAAGAAAGCAGAATGTAGGAAAGGGGCAGCAAGAGTATTATCTATCTGTCTGTCTGTCTGTCTCCCTCCATCTATCTATCTATCCTGTAATAGGATATTGTCATTTTGTTGTTCTGTTGTTTTTCAGCCATATCTTTCTCTTCTTGCCCCAATTTGGGGTTTTGCTGGCAAAGATACTAGAATGGTTTGCCATTTCCTTCTCCAGCTCATTTTATAGATGAGGAAATTGAGACAAACATGATTAAGTGACTTGCCCAGTGTCACACAGCTAGTAAGAATCTGAGGCCACATTTGAACTTAGGTCTTCCTAACTCCAGTCCTGGTACTCTCCCCATTGCACTACCTAGCTGTATATAGTAATGTGTTAAAGAGGTATAAAACAAAGAACTATGTGAAAGAAATTATGAAACATTTTGTTGAAGAGGTATTTTGTGGGACTTTAAAGGATGAATAGGAATTCAACAGGTAAAGAGAAAGGGGTGAGAAATTTCGTATAAACGAAAAAGACTAAGGAAAGGCATGGAGATGTGAATTATTGTGTGTTGTTGTGAGCGAGTATTTGAAGGACAGAAATCAGTCCAGTGTGGTAGGAGTATAGACTGCATGGAGGTGGGTAATTTGAGATAAATGAACCTGGAAAGGAAGGGTGGCACTGTGCTGGTAAAGACCTCAAACGCCAGGTAGAGGATTATGACCTTTACTCTGAAGACAAACAGGGAAACACTGAATGGATTGGAGGCCATAAGAAAAATTAATCTGGCTGTGGTTTAAAGAAGGAACCTTGAGAGGAACAGAGTAGAAGGTAGAAGACCCTTGAGGAGGCTACTATGAAAGTCATGTCAGACATGATGAATCTAAGTCCTAGCATCATAAATACTACATAATCACCTATATTAAGTCAGATGTCCGGGATGACTATGGATGGTGACTCAGAATCATAAATCGGAGTCCCAAAAGTCATGGGAAAGGGGAGTAGCTATTAGGGTAGTAGCACATTGAAGCCAGAGGCAGCTGTCACAGACACTTGGAACTGGAATAATAATAATAATAGTAACAACAATAGCAAGAATTTCTATATAACACCTACTGTGTACCAGGTACTCTGTTTAAGTGAGGTGCAAATATCTTATTTGATTCTCAGAACAACCCTGTGAGGTAGGTTGCAATTATAATTGCCATTTTACAGATGAAGAAACTGAGGCAAATAGAAGTTAAGCAACTTTTCCAGAGTCACACCACCAGTAAATGTCTGAGGCTAGAATTGAACTCGGATCTTCCTTGATTGCTGTTGTTTGTCCGTCAGTCTCAAATAGGACCATGACATCAGGAAGATGATGCTATTACTTGCAACTGAAGTGGATTTAAGTGAGGGAGGGCTGTGCAAGGTCACCTCACTCTTTCCTCCTGAATTATCTGGGTCCAGTGGCAAGATACAGATCGAGAAGTCTGGAGATGGCCCCCTCAGGTGTTCTGATCCCAGGCCCAGAGCTCTATCTACTACATTACTTAGATTTCTTAAGCACAAGAAAAGCTGCAACTGAGGGGCAGGCAGGCCACAAATAGCATTAGGTAGACAAGAGCAAGCCACACAAAATAACTTTCAAGTCAACTTTGTAATTTAAGGTATGAACTTGATAGGACTGGGACTAGATCTGTGGGACCCACTCTGCCAAAGCAGATCAGCACTTTCCTTACAACTAAAAGCCTTAGCAAGTTGCCCAGAACACTGAGATGGTAAAGTGAGTTGCCTCTTGCCTCAGAGCCAAGATCTGCCTCTGACATACATGGGCAGATTGTCCAGGCTCTGTGGCGAGCACTATAGCCACTCTACACCTTGTCTGCTTAAGACAAGAAGTAATTAGACCAAATCCAATTGGGTGAGAGGATAAATTAGTTACTAGAATAGTACTAGTTCCTGCAGAAGAACATATGTTTAATGTTTGCACCTTCTAAATGCTTGTGCCCTGGTACAAAGCCTCACTTGCCTTCCCTACTTAAGGCTCTGTTCTTAAGTAAGAAACATTCTGTCCTGCTTAAAACCTGAGACTCTCCTATGGCTCTGCTTGAAGATTGCTAGTGATGGGAAACTCCCTACCTCACCAAGCACCTACTATCTTTGGGGTAGTTTGTTAGAAATGTCTTCCTTACACTGCACTCAAATGTATCTCCACAGTTTCCACCCATCACTCTTAGGTCTGCCCTCTGGGGCCAAGCAGAACAGGTCTAATTTCTCTTCCTTGTGATGGCCCTTCAGGGCTTTTTCAGTTGGACCTTCTGTATGCCAAGTGAGGTTCATTTATGCAAAGAGAACACAAACTGTACATTCAGGCAGACGATAAAACAATCAAGCTACAGGTTAAATAAGCAAGACTTTAAAACAAACAATTACACTTCTCTCCCACACCCTTAACCAAAAAGGGTTTCTTAACATGAGGTTTATGAAATGTGTATATATGTATATGTGTGTGTACATATATGTGCATATATTTATATGCACACATATATATGCACATATATGGATGCATGTGTGTATATATGCCCACGTATATGTATGTGTATATGTGAGTATATGTATGTAAATGTCTACATGTGTATATATGTGTATGTATATATGTGTATATACATATTTGAACAAGGTATTTCTATGTACTTATTTTCCTTTGTAATTTTGAGAATTTTATTTAATGTATTTAACAGTATTATTCTGAAAATGGGGCTATCAGCCTTATCAGTATCAAAGGTATCTATGACACAAAAAGAGTTAAGAAGACTTGTCTCTAAAACCATGGTACGTATGTGTGAGTTCTGCCACTGTGTGACTTTAGACATGCTGCTTCCTAACTCTAGAACTTGGTTTCCCTACTAAAATGAGGGAGCTGGACTAGAAGATTTCCAAAACTAAGTTTCAACTTTAAATTCTATGATTCTATAATGTATAATGAATAACAAAGTAAACTGAGGTAATTATATGAGCATCATGCTCTTTCTTTACTCAAGTGGTGTTGACCTATGGTCCTCAGGTCAGATTTGATTCAATTCAAGAGAAGCTTATTTTTTAATCATGAGCTATATGTAGGACACTGTATTTGGCAGAGATACAAAGATAAACACCAGCATGATCCCTAACCTCAGTGGGAGCATGGGGGTACAGCATATAAACAAGGAGGCAGGAAACAAGATGGTAGAATGTGATAGGGACGAAGGAGAGGTTAGCCAGTGTTCTAGGACAATCTGAGCAATTGTCTGACCCCCTCACTTGCCACTAGAATCAGAAAAGTGCCATAGGAGCACCTTGATCATGGCTTAATTTCTGTGTTTACTTCCCCTTCTTCATGCCAACCTATGCCCTGCCTATCTAGGTCATTTATAACAATGAGAGAAAACTTTGGAAGGCACCATGGAGAAGGAGAGAAAAGGTTCTTGGTAGAGTACTCTGTGGTCATCAGCTTCCAGCTTTACAGCTCCCTCTCTTTTGCCCCTCATAAGCAAGAGGCCCACTAGGGACAGAGAAAAAGAGAGAAGCGAGGCTTTTTTGAGGGAGGAATCATAGATTTAAGAGATATACTTTAGCCTTTTAGAAATTCAGCTGCCATTGAACTTAAAAATGACTGATTGATATGACAAAGTCTGTTCACAATGAATATAAATCAAAGAGAATGACTGACAGACAAGTAAACATTTTAGAGCCAAAGAAATTAAGAGTTACATTAGCAATTAAAATAAACATATTATCATTAACAGAATTGTCAGTTATCATCTAATTCTCGATGGGCCTCACTTCAAGTTTACTCCTACATAACATACAAAGTTACCATAACATATAAAACTACTATGTTGAAAGAACTAGTTTAAATAATTGCTAAGCCACAGTCTATAATCTTTGAAAAATCTTGAAGAACAGAGGAGGTATTTCAAAATAGGAGTCAGGCAAACATTTTCCTGATTTTTATAAAGAAGAAGAGGGCAGTCTTCAACCCATAAGCCTGCTGGCTTGACTTGTATTACTGGCAAAATTTTAGGAAGTGCTACTAATGGGACAATTTGTAAGCATTTGAAAAGGGAAGTGGTCATCACTAAGAACCAACATGGCACCATTAAGACTGGTAAAGGCAGCATTAATTTTTACAAGAGTTTGAATTACAAATTTTCTCACTATTTCTACCCTCCTCCCCACTCCAACATGGCATATATTCTGATTGTCCCATTCCCCAGTCAGCTCTCCCTTCTGTCACCCCACTTCCCCCCCCATCCCCTTTTCCCTTACTTTCTTGTAGGGCAAGATAGATTTTTATGCCCCATTGCCTATATGTCTTATTTCCTAGTTGCATGCAAAAACTTTTTTTCTGAACATCTGCTTTTAAAACTTTGAGTTCCAAATTGTTTCCCCTCTTCCCTCCCTGCCCACCCTCCCTAAGAAGGCAAGCAATTCAACATAGGCCACATGTGTATCATTATCAAAACCCTTCGACAATGCTCATGTTGTGAAAGACTAACTATATTTTGCTCCGTCATATCTTATCCTCCTTTATCCAATTTTCTCCTTTGACCCTGTCTTTTTTCAAAAGTGTTTGCTTTTGATTACCTCCTCCCCCTATCTGCCCTCTCTTCTATCATCCCCCCTTTTTTATCTCCTTCCACCTTCTTTCCTGTGGGGTAAGATGCCCAATTGAGTGTGTATGTTATTCCATCCTCAAGTCAAATCCAATGAGACCAAGATTCACTCATTCCCCCTCACCTGCCCCCTTTACATGAGATAATTTACCCCATTCCATCTCTCCCTTTCTCCCTTTCTCAATATATTCCTCTCTCATCCCTTAATTTTATTTTTACTTTTTTTAGATATCATCCCTTCATATTCAACTCACCCTGTGCCCTCTGTCTATATATATATATATATGTATATGTATATGTATATTCCCTTCAGCTATGCTAATACTGAGGTCTCATGAATTATACACATCATCTTTCCATTAAATAATGATTAAAAAAAGGAAATAAAAAAAGATAAAAAAATTTTAAAAAGGGTCTTAGAGGAAGAAAAATATTTCAATAGTTGAAGATAAGGAGGGGTTCTCTTCCAGGCATAGGGGCTGACTGGTACAAATTCAAGGAGATAGAAGAGAGTGAAACAATTTCATAGAAGGTCTATTAGTCTACTTTAGTTAAAGCATTTATAGATTGTACAAAGAGAGAATTGTGTAAAACAAACCTGATGAGTTGGTTTGGAGCCACAATGCATAGTGTGTAGAAAAGAAGGAGGCCAGGTTTAGCTTAAATGCTTTTTTAAGAAGTTTGTATTTTATGTGATAGGCAACTGAATTCCGATTTTATCTTCTGAAACATTTATTTGTTAAGTAAAAATAAAATAAGCTACCATAAAATGTTCACTCTTCTTTTTCCCTCCAATAACAAATAATAAACTGCTAGGATTACAAAAAAAAAAAAGAATGGTAAAGGCAGATGAACCTCACTTACTTTTTGGACAAGGTTACGAGATGGGTAGATCAGGAAAATGCTGATATTAGCTACAGTTGATGAGAAATGTTGGAGTTGCAAGAGAATTTAGAGATCATTTAGTCATTTCAAGCATGAAAAAACTGAAGGCCAGAGAAATGAAATTAATTTTCCAAGGACAAACCAGTTAAGACTTCCAAACCCAGCACTCATCTCGTTATACCAGCTTCTTTCTCTGCTATACCAGACTAAAGTCAGGCGGATTTGGGCCTAATTAGATAGACCCAAAGAAGAGTCATAACTTGGTCAATATAAACTTAGAAGGAGGCCTTCAGTAGAATTCCTTAAGGATTCAATCTTGGTCTTGTCATTTTGTCAATGACACAGATGAAGTGGTTTACCATTTCCCTTTCCAGTGGTGCAAGGTAAACAGAAGTTGGGTGATTTGCCAAGGGTCATGCAGCTAGTAAATATCTGAGTCTGGATTTGAACTCGGGTATTCCTGAGTCCAGGCCCAGGACTCTATCCATTGAGCCACCTAGCTGCCTCCTATGCTCTTTTATACCTGTAATAACATTTACTTTACATTTAAAATGTTTGTTATTAGCCTCAAGTGTTTGCGGGTTATCTAACTCAAATACCCATTTTGAATTCCAGTGAGATAGATTCTGAGAGAAGGGGCAGAAAATGAACCCTATTGATGCTACTTGAGAAGTTCGCCAAGATCAGACTCAGAGGTTTAGTTCTGATTGCTTAGGTTATATATTTGGAAGTTTATCCAGGACATTTTAAACATGTTTTTTTATTCAGAGGTATAGGCTATTTTGATGTTTTGAGGGTCTGGGTAACACTGATTTCATTTTGATTTGGTCCCAGTTTTTTGACTTTAACAGTGGCCAAATTTAGATTGCAAGAAGCAGGGTCAATGCATTGACAATTATGCTGGCTCATGTTTTGAGCATTGCTTGTCATCAGTATTGGGGGAGCCTCTGTTGAAAAAGGGGGAGGGGAAGGGGGAGTCACCTAGTCTGCAGCTTTTGTATTACCTGCTAGTTGGCATACATTTCTACCTGTTAAACATCATGTAGCAGCAACCAAGGAGAACTGAGATGGAATGGCCCATTCACTTTTACTGACATCGATCTATCTGAATTGTCTTTTTTTTTTGGCTCTTTTTTTATTTAATATATTTAGTTTTCAGCATTGATTTTCACAAGAGTTTAAATTACAAATTTTCTCCCCATTTCTACCCCCCCGCCCCACTCCAAGATGGCGTATATTCTGGTTGCCCTGTTCCCCAGTCAGCCCTCCTTTCTGTCATCCCACTCCCCTCCCATCCCCTTTTCCCTTTCTTTCTTGTAAGGCAAGATAAATTTCTATCCCCCATTGCCTGTGTATCTTATTTTCTAGTTGCATGCAAAAAATTTTTTGTTTTTGTTTCTGAACATCTAGTTTTTAAAACTTTGAGTTCCAAATTCTCTCTCCTCTTCCCTTCCCACCCACCCTCCCTAAGAAGTCAAGCAATTCAACATGGGCCACATGCATATCATTATGTATAACCCTTCCACAACACTCATGTTGTGAAAGACTAACTATATTTTGCTTCTTCCTAACCTATCTCTCTTTATTGAATTTTCTCCCTTGACCTTGTCCCTTTTCG
>CM053622.1:90290920-90354265 GCA_028646595.1 Phalanger gymnotis
GTTTTCTTCAGTATATTTTTCAGTATTTTTTTGGGTCTCCTTTAGCAAGTCATTGACTTGTTTTTCATGGTTTTCTGGCATCCTTCTCATTTCTCTTCCCAATTTTTCCTCTACTTCTCTAACTTGCTTTTCCAAATCCTTTTTGAGCTCTTCCACGGCCTGAGACCAGTTCATATTTTTCTTGGAGGTTTTTGTTTTAGGTTCTATGACTTTGTTGACTTCTTCTGGCTGTATGTTTTGGTCTTCTTTGTCACCAAAGAAGGATTCCAGAGTCCGAGACTGAATCTGGGTGTATTTTCGCTGCCTGGCCATGTTCCCAGCCAACTTACTTGACCCTTGAGTTTTTCAGCAGGGTATGACTGCTTGTAGACTAAAGAGTTCTATGTTTCAAGCTTGGGAGGATGCGCTGCCACACCAGCACTCCTCCTTCCCCAAGAACCCTCAACCATGACTGGACTTAGATCTTCAGCAGGCTCTTCACTCCTGCTCTGATCCACCACTTAATTCCTCCCACCAGGTGTGCCTGGGGCCAGAAGCAACTGCAGCTGTAGTTCTGTAGCTGCCCCACCTCTGCTGCCCCTGGGGTGGTAGCTGAACAGCAAACTCTATCCTAGTCCCCAGCAGCTTTTCCCATTAACCTACTCTGTTGTCTTTGGTGTTTGTGGGTTGAGAGGTCTGGTAACTACTGCAGCTCACTGATTCAGGGCGCTAGGGCATGCTCCACCTGGCTCCTGGTCTGGTTGGTCCCCACCGTCGATGTTGGGCTCTGCTCTGCTCATCTCTGCTCCCCTCCTGTCCCAATTCCATGCAGGATAGACCTTACCCAGAGACCAGCCAGGCTATCCTGGGCTAGAGACACTTTGTGGGTTCTGCAGTTCTAGAATTGGTTCAGAGCCATATTTTATAGGTTTTTGGAGGGACTTGGTGGGGAGCTCACGGTAGTCCCTGCTTTCCAGCCGCCATCTTGGCTCTGCTCCCCTGAATTGTCTTTATCTCATTACAAAAGTTATCAATAAAAGAAGGCTTTATCTCGAATCCCTTGCTAATTTCTAATGATGAGTCCATCAATGTGTTGCTACCTTGACATAGTTTTAAATACATTCTTTTTGATTCTTCTTTTCCTAAGTTTTGCCTTAGTAGTCAGGACAAAAGCTGGAACAAAGAATTTTCCTTTTAACAGGTGTGAGCTTAAGGATCATCATTCCATTGTGTTTTCGGCATAAATAGCCACTAATGGTTGTCTAGTTATTAAAGGGCTAGTGCATATTGAGACTTTGCATCCCAAATCACACTCAAGTTTCTCATATACTTTGCATGTAATAGGCTACATATAATAATTTGATAGATGTTATATGCATAACTGTAGATAACTATACTTTTCCATCTGGTGTAATTTGCTAACTGGGAGAAGAGGGTAATCAGGGCATATCTTAGTCATGTTTCAGAGTTGCCAGCAGCAGACTCTAGCTTTGTTCCTTCCCCTCTGGTGTTTCTATTCCTTTCCTGAGTCTTCTCTAAGAAGGAGGCCATTTTAAGGGCCAAGTCCAGGTCATTGGAAGACAATTGGGGATTGAAAAAAACAAAAAAAAAGAGGCATAAATATTTACTCCCAATCTCATCAGTAGGCAGTATTGACCATATGCAGATACAACATTTACATTCTAAGGTAGGGAAAAGGTAAATAGAAATCTGTTGTACAAAGTTGGCTAGGAGTTAAGGCTGGCAGCCTTTTGTTGCAAGAGAGTCAGTGTGTTCTGTACAACAGCCTAAGGGGCCTTTTGTATGCAAAGCAGAGCTGGAAGCCTAACTACCAAAAGAGTTAGAAGTATGTTCAGTTGGCCAGAGAGATAGTAACCCTTTGTAACACTACCCTGAGGAAGAAGAAGCAGAGGACAGCAGAAGCCTTGGCAGGGAAGGAGTAGCAGCAGGTCATCAAAGTGCCAAGGCCTCAAAAGAAAAAAGTCACTTTGTCTCCCTGAGCTTCAGTTTCTTTATCTATATCAGGGTTGTCCAAAATACGGTCCGCATGCAGCCTGCAGTGCAATTTTATACGGTCCACCTGTGGGTTTTAATTTTCAGGAGCGAAAAAATAAAATGATAATTTTTATGGTATGCAAATTAAATTTTTTAATTACATCACTAATAAATAATCTCATTTATGTTAATTTTCTTTGGTGTTTTTAAGTAGTATTATGAATGGAATGTATCGCACAAAATTTTCGATCAATCTGTGGGATGTGTTCCGTCTGTACAATGCAGTGTAGTCAGTATTCACCTACGGTTGAGTGTTGGGGAAGAAGTCCAGGAACCCCAAGACTGAAGTTCCTAGACAGGGTAGTTGAGGGGGAGTACCCCTCAAAGACCCAAGTACTGGAGAGGGTCCAGGCTGTCTGGAATGAATTCGCGGACTCAGGCATTCTTTAAGTCAAGGTGGCAAAAATTTATTATGCTTTTCAGTGGGCAAGAGTTCTTAGGGAACCTGCAACCTTAGAGGGGTGCAGTTAATGGTTTTATTAGATATTTTGGGGTGAAACATGCCAAATATGTTAATTAGTTGTTTTGGGGTGGGATTAGGGAGTGGTTAAGGGGTTCTTAAAGGAACATACACTTTTTGTATCTACTGCGCAGGTATTTTATCTGGAATTCACTGGGAAATAGCCCAAGGTGGGGCTACATGGAGGTGTAGTATTAGGCCTGAAATATCACTAAGTCAAATGATGGTCTGGGCCAACTGGAAATAACTGAGCTGCTTCCATCAATGTCTTGTTAGACAAGATGAATGTAAGGGAATATACATTTGACTATGTCTAGGATACATAACAGTAAGTAGTAAATATCGTTATGGCCCAGTGCACAGCCAATTTAACACATACACAGCAAGTAAGACCAATAAATTCCATGGGTGCAGCTGGCCACAGTATCAGGAAGAGAGATAAGTATTGTGTATGCTGCCCTTGAACTGGAGAGAAGCTGCCCGAGACAGTATTTTGAGGCTAGGGAGAGGTGTGATTTTAGAGCTGGATGTGGTTTTGGAATTGGGGTCCAGGCACAGGCACCTAAGCAGAGGCTAAGGGGAAATGTGATGTTAGAATTAGGGTCCAAGAACAGGCACCCAAGCACCCAATCATTACTGTTATACTGTTGTGTTGTCACTTTGTTGTTTTGTGTTTGATTTGGCGCTTCATGCCTCCTCTTGTCTTATTGATGAAGCACGTTCCCCCACTTTCTATTAGTGTACTGTATTTTTTATTCTGGGTGCAACCCTCGAATAATTATTTTATTTTAATGCAGCTCTAAGATAACCTAAGGTTGGACAGCCCTGATCTGTACTATGTGGGGGTTAGAATAAATTGCCCCTAAGATCACCCCCCTCTAGCTCTCAAGGTATGATCCCTCTATTATGTCATCTATGAAAGTCCTTCTTTAATGGTTCTTGAAGGCTATTCCAAAGGAGAGAAAGTTCTGGGAGGTCCTGAGTTTTAAAAACTTTGAGTATGGACTCGATGATGAATAGTGTGTTCATGGTCTAAGGAGCAGCCTAGCTATGATTGGAGAGTGTCATAATTTTGACTGCAAAGTGAGATGAACTTTTGCCACTATTTTTTAAAAATCTCAAATGCCATTTAATTTTTACAGGAATAAAACAAAATGATACATATTATATTAGGAACTGACAATCTTTTTGTAGGTAAGCTCAAAAATGAGTAGTTTGATTATAGAAGTACTGATATAGTAACAGCATATTTCAGATAATGATACAGGAATGCAAATACTTGCAATTCAGAAAACCTTATTCCCCATGAAAATATAGAAATGATCATATGAAACAAAATGTGCATTTTTCACTAAAAACTGTATAAGAAGATAAAATAAGCATAAAACACAACTTAAGACTTTATGGAGATTAACTATATAAAAATAGTCAATTTTTCTTACAAAGGTACCACTTATTATTTCACAAAATATTTTCTACATGAATACTTATTTTAAAATTGCATTGTTTTTAAACTGATCAGCCCTACATTAGATTTCAATTAGAAAAACCCTCTTGGAAAAATACTTCGGTATGTATCTTAATCTAATTTTTAAAAATTCTCTAAAATTGAGGGGCTTGTAAACATATCTTTCCATTAAAACACAACAGAATAAGTAATGCATAACAGCTGCATATAGAATCAACATATGATTTATTATGATACATTTAGAGAAAGTTACCACCCCCCAAGAAGTAAAATCAACACTATTTTTTTTTAAAAACTCTCAAATGTTTATGCTGTTCTATCCAGTGTACTAAAATACTTCTATAAAGTGATTGGAATACTTTGAAAGTTTCATTTTCAGTTCATGCGGCTTGGACATCTTGAAAGACAAAACCTGAAAAATGATTATGCTCTGTTTTTTTCTTTGTTGTTTGTTTTGCTGAACCTCTTGCAAACAAAAATTTTCCAAAAGATCATTTGAAACATTTGGCAGTTGAGCGAAGTACACACAATTTATACGTTTTACAAAATATTAGATTTTTTTAAAATCTGCAGTTTAGAATATTGGCAGACAAAATATTTACATAAACAACTGAAAAGGGCATATTTTAAAACTTGATAAATAATGAAAATCTATACCAATAAAATGTTGGTTACCTCTGCCCTCTAACACAGACACATAGACACACAGACAGACAGACAAGACACACACACACGCACACACACACACACACCCCAAACTTTCATTAATGAATTGTTTCAGTTGCAAAGTTTGTTGATAACTACTATCTGGGAAATTCAAATTGTCAAAAATTCATATTCTATTGGTCAGGTACCATTGTTAATGTTAATTCTAATAGAAGTTCCAATTGTGTCAGGGTCTTGCTTGAAGTCCTCTTATTTCCATTAGGTACTGTCACCAGCATCTTGTAAATAAAATCTTTAGTCTTTATGTTGCAGCTCATACTTTTAAAAGTTTCATTTTTGACCTTTTAGTTTACAAAATTCTATATAAAAAGAAAACCCATTTACTTTTGAGGTAAGTCCATAGAATTTGTCTTCTTCTTAGACACTTTCACAGGAATAGAAATCTTTTAAAGTTTTATTGCAATTTTCCAAGGCTGTAACTCAATTTTCCAGAGACTTATTAACATATTCATTTTTTCTTTCTATGGCATTCCCGAACAGCTTCTCTATTTTTTCATCAATCTTATTTCTCTTTTCAACTGTAGATCTGTTTTGGTTGTCTGAAATGTTATAGTGACTGGAGAGTTCATCACTACTGTCTGCATATCTACTGATGCAGTCTGTACAATCACTTGGTTGCTAGGGACAAGTATCTGCTGTCCAACAGACATCTGTGCACTCTGAAGGATTGTTGTTCCTTGTTGAGTGTTACCTGCATTTGTCATTGTTAATGCCTGCCGTCCCTGCCCTCCATCTGTGCTTGGACAGGCCAGTTGGAATGTTGCATTTGAGGGCAATGGCAATGTAGTCCATTGCTAGTCTGGTAGATGGGAGTTGGGACAGATATAGATGAGGCTGTTGAAACGCCAAGGTTTTCTCCATCTCACTTCTGTCTCTGGTGTCTTCTGAAGAAAGATCGTTAAATATTTTTTGCAAGATGGGCGCCGTACTCTAATCCCCCAAACTTTCTGTGACGAGCCTATGCTACCAGATGAACCCTGAGAACATTCACTATCTAAGCAGGATGATACCTGCACTGTCTGTACCTGAGGGAGGCCAGGGCATTACTGAAGATGACTGAGCAGTCTGGGTGACCCCCTGACTCTATATTTGTTCTCCAGAAAGATGTACAATTGTTATTGATACAACTCCTCTTAGTGACATCTGTTGAGAGACATGAGCACCCTGTACTGTTGGACCTGGTTGTGGTGCTGGCCCTGAACTGTTATTTTTGTGGGAATCTTTGCATAATCAACTGAGGCCACTCCCCTAAGAATCAAGTTCCTAGCCAGGGTCTTTCTACCAGTTGCCTTCCGTCCATTCCTCCTGCGATGGCCGGATCTGGTGCTCTAGTCCTCCAATTATCCTGGTGCAGGCAGGGTGGAATTGGAGCTAGGGGCCACTACTGTGGTGGCCTTGGGGCTGAACTCACCCTCTGCATAGTCCTTTGGGGTCCTGGGCTGGGGGACCCGGGTTGCCACAAATTTCAAAAACTTTTTTAATAAGTTGTAGAAAGCTTATCATCATTCTCAGTGGAGGGAGAAATCATACAGATGGAACTATGTTGTTTTGAAGTGCTGGAGTATCCTTGCTAAAACTCTCCTCTACTAGTGCCTTTTGACCACCTGGAAACCACTTTGAATTTCTTAGAATGTAAGCCCTTCAGAGGATCCATATCTATATCTGTACCTATATCTAAAGCTATTTATCTATATCTTTATCTCTGTTTTTATATCTGTATTTGTATCTATACCTATCAAAAAGAAAATTCTGTGTTCAAGTCTTTTGCCCTGATTAGTCACAACTCAGGATGAGAGAATTAAAAAGAGATTTATTTAAAAATATCAAGGCACATTTTGAGGGACTGGTCATATGGGGACCCAGCCCTGTTGGGGACAACTTTCATAATAAGAGCAAAACCATCCAGATAGGTTTGTTGTTGTTTAGTTTTTTCAGTTGTCTCTGACCCTTCCTGATCCCACTGGGGGTTTTCTTGGCAAAGATCCTGGAGTGGTTTACCATTTCTTTCTCCAGAGCATTTTACAGGTGAGGCAACTGAGGCAAACAGGGTTAAGTGACTTGCTCAGAGTCACACAGCTATTAAGTGCCTTGAGATCAGATCTGAACTCAGGAAGATGAGTCTTCCTAACACCAGATCCAGCATTCTATCCACTGCTCCGCTTAGCTGCCCTTCTTAGTCTTGCCTTAGTCAAACTGAGACAAGTTAAGGCCCTTAGTTTGAAATGGCCAAGGATCCCCATGCATCCTGGGACATCTCCATTTGTTCTCATCTATATCTGATCACTGGACTGACATGGCTCTGGAGGAGAAAGTGAGGCTGGTGGCTTTGCACAACCCTCTCTCACTTAAATCCAATTCACTTGCATGTCATTCATGGTCCTCTTAGAGAAAGGACAAACAGCAGCTCATGTATACTTATTTCACATTACTTTTGCATACACTTTGTGCTCTAGCCAAACCAGCCTAAGCTTCTTCCCAAATGTGGCATTCTTGCAAAGTTCATCCCCCATGTCTGGAATGCATTTTTTTTTCCTCTTCTCTTCTTAGACTCTACAGCTTCCCTCAAGACTCAGTTTTGGTGACATTTCCTATGTGATAGCTCCCTAAAGCCCCCCAACAGCCATAGTAATAATTAATAGCTAGCATTTTTATAGGGTTTTAAGGTTTGCAGAAACTTTATATATGTTTTCTCATTTTATCTTCACAACAACTTTGTGAGGTAGGTGCTATTATTAATTCCATTTTACAGATGAGTAAAGTGAAGTAAAGAGAGGTTAAGTGACTTGCCCAGAATCACATAGCTAGTGACTGTCTGAGGCAGAATTCAAACTCAGGTCTTCCTGACACGAAGTCTAATGTGCTAGCAATTGTGGCATCTAATCATCTCAGCAATTGCAATAAAATAAAAACAATCCTTATAACATAGTCAAGAAATACATAGTCACTATGTCCAACAAATATGTGCCTCATTCTGCACCCTGAGTTTTTGACCTTTCTGCCAGGAGGCTCTGTAGCATGCTTCACTATCAGTACTCTGGAACACTGGAACATTGCACCCATCAGAATTCTTAAGACTTTCAAAGTTATTTGTCCTTACCATGTTGTCATTACTGTATAAATTGTTTGGCTGATTCTGTTTACTCTACTCTGAGTCATTAGTTCATATAAATCTTCCCAGGAAACAATCTACATCATTTCTTACGAGTAATTCTCATGAGTAATTTTATAATGACTGAGGAAACAAAGTCCGAGCTATGTTGTTTTTTAGCAAGGCATGCAACTGCAGAACAAAATGGGTCTACAGCCTCTCGGTAGGCACAAGGATATTGAAGAGAGATTCATAAGGGTTTTTATGGTAAAGTACAGATATTATTTTTAGATTTAGGGACTTCTCGGAGTTCAAAGAGTCTGACTAGTTACATCCATCTGCATCCTTCCAAACAGTTATTGGTACAATAATGAATGACTTCCCTGAAATCATGTAACTTGTAGGAAAATTAAACTTAACTTGGAACAGTGGAGAGTGCCAGGCCTGAAATAGGGAAGACTCATCTTCCTGAGTGCAAATCTGGCCTCAGACACTTAATACTGTGTGACCCTAGGCAAATCATTTGACCCTGTTTGCCTCAGTTTCCTCATCTGTAAAATGAGCTAGAGAAGGAAGTGGCAAGCCTTTCCAGTATCTTTGCCAAGAAAACCCCAAATGGAGTCGTGAAGAGTTGGGCATGACTGAAACAACCGAATAACAACAAAACTTCACTCAGGAAAATAAGAATTAAATCTAGCAGCTGTACAAAAATGTTGGCAATGATACAAAATGGAATCAGTTTGGTTCTCTACTACAATAGCTCTATGATTTGTTTATGGATGCATCCGGGGCCATCTCTAGTGGTCATGGTGAACATCAGGCCACTGGACCCAGATGGCTCTGGAGGAGAAAGGGAGGCTGGTGACCTTGCACCCCTCTCCCCCACTCAAATCAAAGTCAACTGCAAGGCATGCTATCATTTCCCTGATGTCATGGCCTTCTTCAAGAATGAAGGACAAACATAACAATGGTATACCGGTGGCGTGGTACAAAATTCCCACTTGATAGACAACTCCTTTGTTTCCAACTCTTTGCCATCATAAAAAGAGCACTGTTAATATTTTTATACATATGAGTCATTTTCTTCTTTCTTTGATCTCTTAGATTTCAGACCTACTAGCATGACTGCTGTGTCAAAGGGCACATATGGTTTGATCGCTTTGGGGGCATAGTTCCAAATCACTTTCCAGAATGGCTAGGCCAGTTCACAGCTTTACCAAAAGAAAATTAATGTGCCTGGTTTTCCACAGTCCTTCCAACATTTGTTATTTTCCTTATTTGGTCAACTTTACCAATGTAATGGGTGTGAAGAAGAACCTTGGGGTTGCTTTAATTTGCATTTCTCTAATTATTAGAAATTTGGAGCATTTTTTTCATATGGCTATTTACAGTTTTCCTAGAAAAGCTATCTGCTCATATCTTTTTACCATTTATAAGTCGAATTAGTGTATATCTTATGAATAGACTCTTTTCAGAGAAACTTGTTGCAAAGATTTTTACTTCAGTTACCTGCTTTCCTTCTAGTGTTTGATTCATTTGGCTTTGTTTCTGCAAATGCTTTTAAATTGTACGTAATCAAAATTTTCCATTTTATCTTCCGTGGCCTCCTAGTCATCTCATCTGTCTGTTAACAATTGCATTCCCTGACCCTTGTACTATACTCTTGCTGAGCTCAAGCAATTTTTATCAGAGAAAAAAAAAGTTTGCATCCACACACTTTCAAGTTAAATCTTGAGGAAAATGAGTATTATGCTGCATTATTTTATAACCAATATTACTAAGTAATCCATCCTATTCTGTATCTTGTCAATTCCCCACCCTCCACCCCATTTCTCAGTGTAGCTCAAAAGGCACTCAGTTCCAACTGTAGGCGTGGTAGAATAATCACTTCTGGCACTTGCTTGCTAATCTGGGATGCTTGCTTTTATTTACAGATAAACAAGGAACCAGCTTGGGTTGGGCCCCTCCTTGGATATGAATCTCTTGTCCTTCTCTTTCCTTGTCAAATCCTGATGAATACCTGATTGATCATGTCTTTCTCTGTCCTCACTCAGGGTCTTTCATCATTGAAAGAGGACATTGACCCAATTTATTGCTTATTGGTAGCCTAACTAATACATTGATCATACTAACTCAGGTCCCTAGCTGTTTGGTTGAGATGGCCAGTGTGACACATTTTACTCACAGTTGACGCATCACTGTCAATAAAAAGTTATCTTGCCCTGGAGAAAACTGTGTCTCAGACTGCC
Source organism: Phalanger gymnotis (assembly GCA_028646595.1). Taxonomy (NCBI): domain Eukaryota; kingdom Metazoa; phylum Chordata; class Mammalia; order Diprotodontia; family Phalangeridae; genus Phalanger; species Phalanger gymnotis. The sequence goes on from CM053622.1 coordinate 90,300,946, forward strand.
TTTGCTGCAGTTTTAGGTCTAGACAATCGAAACAATAAATCCAGCTCCGATTTATAGCTAATGCCTATTTCTGAAGTGTAAATGCTTACACTGAAAATTTAACAATTGTTTCTCACAAGCTGAGCTACTTAGAACTGGCCCCAGCTCACCCCTGAGTCAGGTGCAGCCAATTATTTGGAGATAGAAACCTGAAAAATGTCTTAGATATAATACAATTCTGGAACTAGAGTGAGTTTTCCTGAAAGTATTTCCTCTCCCATTCTGGGATTGTTTGGACAAAGTAATAATGTGAGAATCAGGATGAATGGATGACATTTGTGAGGAGAAAGATTTTGGCTCTATCGAAAGAAAAAGTCCTTAACAATTAGAACTATCTGAGACAGAATGAGCTGCTGTGAGTGGGAGTGTTTATGCTGACACTGACAATCACTTACTGAGGACATGCAGAGGAGTTGGCGAAGCTGAGATACAATGACCTGTTTTAGGCAAAAGGAGACCATGTGCCTTTAATTTCTCAACTCTAGTGACAGGTTGTAACTTACAAAATGGCACAGTTGTCCTGGGGTGTTAAAGGAGAGCCCTGTGTACCCTTTCTGTTTATAAAAATTTTGGCATAGGGACAGAAAGGAGGAAAATGTGAAGTAGGGAGCCAAAAGATAGGGAAGAGATTTTAATTTGCTTTTTATCAGGAATAGATTCTCCTGGTTTTTTTTTGTTGTTGTTGTTGCTGTTTCCTGATAATTAAACACAATAAAGCTATAGTCATTTATCAGTAATATTTCCTGTTTCTTTTTGTTCTTAGCCTTATTCAGAATGACATATTGCACCCTGTACTTTGCATTCTACAATGAACTACAGAGACAATCAGATCCACTCCAATGACACTTGAGACAATTTGTCCCACTTGTTCTCATTCAGCGACGTCAAGGTCACCATATCCTTTGCCAATTATTTTTAAAAAGTGTAGTCAAGTCCAGGGATAATCTTAGGAACAGGAAGTCCATGAAGAAATGAATTAACTTATGGCTCTGGTGATTTAAAAAAAAAGGAATTTCCTTATTGTTTTGGCAGTATTTTTGTCAGTGAGAGAATGAAACTGATGGGAAGACAAACATGTCAGGAAGTTCACTTACTCATTTTTAACAAAAGTTCCACAAATGTTTGCTATCTGTCTTCCCATCGGCTAGCCTCATTGGCTAGAATATGAGGAATGTAGAGAGATTTCATGGAGTAATCTTGCCATGAAATATCATTTTTGAAAACTCTAATATCTGCTGTCAAAGACTGTCTGCCACTACCAGTACACATTTCCATTCTCCTGGTAGTATATGAGGAGGAGGTCTTTGTGTTCCACATTCATTTTCTGCAAATGCTCTTATAGGTAGGTGCTGCACCAGATAGAGTACTGGACCTGGAGTCAGGAAGACCTGAGTTCAAATTCAGCCTCAGATACTTTCTAGCTGGGTGACCCTGGGCAAGTCACATAATCTTTGCCTGCCTCAGTTTCCTCATTCATTTGTAAAATACCTCTCAGGATTATGAGGATAAAATAATATTTGTACAGCACTTTGTAAACCTTAAAGCATTGTATAAATTTTAGGAAAAACAGAAAACCAAAAGAAACTCCAAACACAATTGACAGCTATGTGAGTCTAGAGGCTCATAGCAAAATGGTTGAGTCAGAAAATGGCAGAACTGAAAACCCAGCAAACAAAAGCAAGATAGAGAGACAGGGACTGCATGCTGCCATCATAAAAAATCAAAGCTTTGGAGAGGCATATTGCATCAGGTGGCGCAACAGATAGAGCACCTGCTCTAGAGTCAGGAGGACCTGAGTTAAAATCTGACCTCAGATACTTACTAGCTGTGTGACCCTGGGCAAGTCACTTAACCCTGACTGTGGAAGGAAGGAAGGAAGGAAGGAAGGAAGGAAGGAAGGAAGGAAGGAAGGAAGGAAGGAAAGAAAAGAAAAGAAAAGAAAGCAAAAAAGAAAGAAAGAAAGAAAGAAAGAAAGAAAGGAAGGAAGAAACAAGAAAGAAAGAAAGAAAGAAAGAAAGAAAGAAAGAAAGAAAGAAAGAAGGAAAGAAGGAAAGAAGAAAAGAAGGAAAGAAAGAAAGAAAGAAGGAAAGAAGGAAAGAAGGTAAGAAAGAAGGAAAGAAGGAAAGAAAGAAGGAAAGAAGAAAAGAAGGAAAGAAGGAAAGAAAGAAGGAAAGAAGAAAAGAAGGAAAGAAGGAAAGAAAGAAGGAAAGAAGAAAAGAAGGAAAGAAAGAAGGAAAGAAGGAAAGAAAGAAGGAAAGAAAGAGAAAAAGGAAGCCTATTTGGGATTGTTGCTCTTTAGGTCCATGTAGAATTTGAGAACTGACTAAGAAGATAAAAGCTCTGCAGATGTTCCAGAAACTTCTGGCCGTAAATCAATTCTTAAGTTTTAAGTGATTCTCCATGGGAGTCTGGGGGAGGGATGTAAAGAAGTAGAGTTAAATTAAAAAAAAAAAAACCCAACCCTTCTTTTCAGAGGAAACTCCTCTAGGATTGAACACAGTCTATGTGCCAGAACCCAAAGAAAGGAGCCCAATAGTGATAGAGGGTGAGTTCTCCAACTCCCCTGAGCACAGCAGGAGTGGTATATTGTTACATCTACCTACACTGATTACATTTTCTGGACAATTAATTACTAGCCGATAATTATTATTTACAAGTCTGACCTTATCATGCAGGGTATACACAAGGAAATTTCAAAAATGCCAGAACATACTCAATGATACTGCTCTCAAGAGTGAAAATGTTTTTTAAACTGCTAATAAATGTTAAATAATTGTTCATTTAATATTGATTTTATCCTTTCACTCCTATTTTGTGTATATTTTATAATTATGCAATAACTTTGTACAAGTATATATGTATATGTATACTTTATAAATATTCACTTTTTGAGTGTGGGCCTTCAGATTTTTTTTAATTGATAGGATGTATAATAATAATAATAATAATAATAATAATAATAAAAAGAGTTGGAGACCACTGGTCTAAATGAAGTAAGGGAGAAAGGAGATTTTATCACTTGTAGCCAAAGATAAAGATATCAGACTGCCCCTAGAGGCTAGATATGTTAGTGTCAGGAAATGTCTTTGGGGCAGAGCCTTTGTATCTGTAATAGAGGTGAAAAACACAAAAGAAGTGGGTCAGGGTGGGAAAATTATGATGATTCCTCTATTTCCATGTGAGGTTTTCCTTCACGGAATGTTTTGCAGTTTTTTAGACCCCTTTGCCTCCCTTATTAAAATTGTGGATTGGATGTCACTGATGTGACCCTTATCCCCTGGAACCATAGAGAGAGGAAAGGATCTGTCATTGAAAGCAGTCAGACTACCCAGAGTTAAACAGGAGTATAAAAGAGCAGGTACCTCCCTGCTTTCCTTCCCCCCACCTTCTTGGATACAAGCACCACAGGACTGGGTAAGATGACTAGAGGATGGGGGAGTGTTTCTTTGTATGTTCTGAAATTTCCTTTGGGTTTGGAACTATCCTTTTCTTTTCCCCTTGGGAACTAGAGGAGTAAGGGTGGGACCCAAAGGACAGGAAGCAGGAAGCTGATTTTTTTTATTATTATTTTTTTTAGAGCTGTTGACACTCAGTTCTAAACTCAAGGAAAAGAGATAAAAGGTGAATTGATGATTTATGAGATTATGAAATGTGGGCAGGCACGCCTGGTACTTTAGGTATTCGCTGTGAAAGAGTCTTGATGGCTGTGTGAATTGAGACTACAATCATACTTTAATGAGGCACAGAGAGTATTGGGGCAAACTATACAGAAAGTGAAGAGAAAAGTGGTGAAAGGAGTGATAGTTTGGGGACAGGGGATGAGATGGGGTGGTGAAGGCAAGTAGGCAGTATGAGGAAGAGGATGGAGAGAGGCAAAGAGTATCACTTAGATGGAAGCACTAGGCAGCATGGACCCAAGGGAGATGGAAGAATGTGGGGGGAGGGTGAGCAGGTATTTGAGGTCTCATTTTTATAGGGTTTTTTTTTTGGTGAACAAATTAAGGTTAACTCATTAACATATCCAAATCCTCTCCAAGTTGTCAGAAAAACATGAAAGATACTAAAGTTAACAAATCCATGTCATGTCAAAATTATCAGCATCTTTTGATGTTCTCCTGGTTTTACTGTGGATATTTGGAACTTGTCTGAGATTTGACCCAAAGGACCCTAACAGCAGCACTTAGATGGCTTCCGCTGATTCAGCACATGCTACCAGGATGTGAATTTTGGTTAACATATGATGCAATTTGTAAATTATGCTTCTTTGATCTTTGGGACAGTTTGTACGTGACTCCTAGTTCTCTCTTAGCAATCTTATTTCCTGCCATTGCTGCTTTATACTGGCTGCTCTTGTTTGCAAGCAAATCTCAAAATCTGAAATAGTTTTAGAAAGAATTTGTTAGGTCATTTGGTAAAGGAGAACCGGTGGGAAGGGAGTTTTGGCTTCTACTCCCCAGGTTCTGGAATTAGATACAGTAGATAGGATTTTGACAAAGGTTTCTGCACAAGGACTCAATCTTCTGATGAAGGCATTGCACAGATCACCTGAAGAGAACCCAAAACACAAGCTTGGGTGGACCCAAAACAAATCCTGGGAATGGTAAACCCAAACAAGAATGCTTTGGATGGATCCAGGACTTGGGGGAACCCAAAATACCTTGTAGCATTGGGGTCAGGTAACATTCCAGTGCAGACAACCTTTAATTACATAGGATTGGATTTAAACAGTATAATAATTTTTTTTTTCCAAATAAAATAACAAATCATTTTCCCCACACTACTTATAAACTGACTAGGCTAACTACAAAATGTGTGGGGGCAGGGAGTGGTGTGGTTAGGGAGGCCAGAACAAGATACAATTTTAACACTAAGTTTTCTTCTAGATTGTTTAGTCCAGTTCCTCAAGATAGGAATGGGGACAAGAATTCAGGAGAAGCTCTCTTTAAGAAAAAGATTTTGTCTTTGGCTGGAGTTATCCTTGTACATATCACCTTCTAGAGGCTCAACCCCAAAATATGTAAAATAAAATTAATGCCACTTACTGCAGGTATATGAAAATTCAATATTCAGAGCAAGTATTGGTGAAATTCCCTTTCTTTCCCGTTATATATACATATTTTCTCATTAAATATATTTTTTCAGACTTCTGATTTTATCAATATAGGAAGCTCTCAGTTATTAAAGCAATCAGCAACTATTCTATAATTCAGAGTCTTGAAATGCTGAGAGATTAAATTGGCTTACTCATGGTCATGCTGCTAGTATCTAGCAGAAGCACTCCAGCCAAAAAGACTGTTTTATGGAGAATTCACACAGGGCAAGCGTTCACATAGTGGTCAGAAAAAGCAATACAAGGACACTCTCAAGGTCTCTCAAGAACTTTGGAGTTGATTGTGTGACATGGGAGACACTGGCACAGGACCTCTCAATATGGCATTCTCCCATCAGAGAAGGTGCTGTGCTCTATAAGCAAAGCAGAATTGAAATAGCTCAAAGGAAACGCTGGATGTGCAAATTTAGAGAATCCACTGCAAATGCTCACGGGGACTACTTGTGCCCAACCTGTGGTGACCTGTGGTAGAGCATTCCGAGCTCCTATTGGTCTGATCAGCCACAGTCAGACACATTGAAAATTAACTCTGGGGGCAGCTAGGTGGTGCAGTGAGTAGAGCACTGGCCCTGGAGTCAGGAGGACCTGAGTTCAAATCTAGCCTCTGACACTTGACACACTAGTTGTGTGACCTTGGGCAAGTCCCTTACCCCTAATTGCCTTACCCTTCCCCCTCTAAAAAAAATAGGAACTGATCTGAATTGGTAGAGAGAGTTTTCTAATTTGTGGTTCACCAAATCAATAAAATACTAGGTATAGTCAAATGTTTGCATTATTTTGAGAAGTGTCATAATAAAGGGCAGCAGCTCTCAAACTTTTTGGTCTCAGCATCCCTTTACACTCTTAAGAATTGGTAAGAACTCCAAAAGCTTTTGTTTATGTGGTTTATATCTATGTTTATCATATTAGAATGTTTTTTAAAATGAAAATTGTAAATATTTATTTTTAATACATCTCTTTGAGAACCAAAGACAACCACCACCAACCAACTAACCAGCCGAAGAAAGACTTGAACCCAGGCCTTTCCATCACAGAGGCCAGCTCTCTACACTCTCCTTTGTGCTTAGCCTTTAGGTGCTTTTACATAGCAATATCAGAATATAGGAAAGATCTTGACTATGATCCATGATCACTGATTCTGGAGCTAAGTGCTCATAAATCATTCACTATGTGGAATACAGAGTACTGGTTTGGGATTCATTCTGAGCCCAAATGGCTTCATGAAGAATAAGTCAAGCCAGCCTCACTCTATTTTTGGGACAGCGATGCCGCTGTCAGTATATGTGAGTTTCAGTAAGACATTTAAGTATATGAGAAAGCATCAGACAGTTGTAAGGAAGCAGTTATATCTAGTGGATTAGGTGGTAGAGAGAACACTAGCCTTGGAGCTGGAAGACCTAGTCTTCACAGGATCATAGATTTATTAGTAATAATAATAGATATATAGCATTTATAAATCTATTTCAAGTTTGTAATACACTTTACAAATATGATCTTGTTTGATTATCACAACAACCCTGGTAGGTAGGGGCTATTATTATTCCAATCTTATAGATGAGGAAACTGACCAAGGCAGATTTAAAGCTGTTATAACCTTCAGAGGTCGTCTAGTCCAAGGCAATTTTGCTGATGAGAAAATTGAAGACCAGAGAGGTCAAGCAATTTGCCCAAGATTACCCAAGTAGCAAATAGTAAAGCTCCTACTACAAGATCCTTTGACACCAAATCCAATGCCTTTTCCACTGAACCATCTTGTGAATTGTAAGCTCCTTGAAGGCAGGGGCTGTGCCTTTGTATTCCCAGTGCTTAGTTAGCACAGTGCCTGGCACATAGTAGATGCTTAATCAATATTGATTGAATTGAATGAACTCTGCCATCTTTTTGGACCTTTCACTTCAACATTTCCAGCCTCAATTTCTTCATCCTATGAAGGATTCAGATTTTTGCACCACCTCACTTCTAGAATGCCTATGAATTGATCATTTTATAAACTATAAATGGCTATAGAATTGTCAACAAGTCAAGTCCACACGGAATATGAGCCAGGCACTGTACTAAGCTTTAGAAATACAAGAAGAAGCAAAAGGAAAGGTAGTCTCTGCCCTCGAAGTGCCTCTAATGAGGAAAGATCACACTTAAAAGGTGGTTAACAGGTTTTTAGTGAGCCAGTCTCTAACCTGAGAATGCTCAGAGCCGCGCAAAGCAGGCCTAGAGATCAGAGTGCCAGTAATCAAGTTGTTTAACTAATTAGTTTCAATGAGGAATGTTCTCATAGCTGAAGTAAAAGCACAGGTTATATACTTAAATCACAAATGGGGAAGAAGAGGGGAAGGTGATTTACAAACAGTCCTTTAGTGGTTTGCTACAAGAAACCCACAAATCTCACAATACAGCAATTCTGGAGTCATATCTTTGGGGGTCATGACCACCTCCCCTAAGGTATAGAACCAGAGTTCTGTGACAGGAACAGGTTCTGCAAGTTTTGATTCAACTCACGTAAGGTCCAGTGATCATGAGCATGTCGGAGTTTTGATTAACCAGTTTAAGGTGCATTGTGAGTTCTGACTCCTCAGTCAGAGAGGCAGCTCTTACGAAAATTAAATTATTAGTATATACATTACACATATCATATTGATTAATATAAAGATTATAATTCCCTTCTCAGGGTTGTGTGTATAAGGTTACCTTGCACAGGGGGCATGGCAGAGAAGTGGCAATGGGTCAACAGTGGGAATTGGAGAGGAACAAAGGCCTAATTGTCCTGGGCTGCCTCCTTAAGTGGAAAGTTCTGGAAATAACCAATCAGAAGGCAAGGACTTAGGGTTAGAGGACACTTCCAAGGTGAGGGGTACAGAAGAGGAGAGAGCTTCCAAGATGAAAAGGGTTTCATGGCATGGTAGACAAAGGCAAGGCAGCAACCCAACCTAATATTGCTGCTTGTCAGTGACCGGATAGGGAATGTTCTTACTGGCTAAGTTTAGGAAAAAATGATTCACAATGAAGAAAAATGACTTCTGTAGAGGAGTTGGGGTTGGGGAGGAGTATGTGGTATGTGCAGAGCAGCTAGGTGGCATGGTACATAGAGTGCTGGGCCTGTAATCAGAAAGACATGAAATTGAATCTGGCCTCAGATACTTACTAGCTGTGTGACCCTGGGCAAGTCACTTAACCCAGTTTGCCTCAGTTTCCTCATCTGTAAAATGAATTGTAGAAGGAAATGGCAAACCACTCCAAGATCTTTGCCAAGAAAACCCCAAATGGGGCCATGAGAGTTAGGAAACCTGAGTTCTCAACTTAGCCCTGTGATCAGCCCATGGGCTAGTCAATCTAATGCTGCAGTCTCTGCTTCCTTACCAGTGAAACAGGGAGTTTGACCTTTGTAGTCTTTTTTGCTCATGTGATTTTTTTTTCCTAGCCTTACTAGGATAAGGACCAGATTGATTTTTTTAAATGACTTTCATTTTACAAAAAACAAACAAACGAACAAAAAACCAAACATTTTTCCTTAAAGGGTATCCAGTCATGGTTGAGCTACACTTTTCAACTGAATTTTCACCAGGTACTGAGGCAGTAGAGTAGAAATATCCTGGTTCCACTGGAGTTGCTAATGCTAATAGATTTCCATGGAAGCACCAGCAGATCAGATCTTGTCTATTTGCTTTATTCCTCGCCTATCAGCACAGAGGTTCTACAGATGCTTTTGCTTGCAGGTGACATTGTGCCTATTACATTGATCTCTGGAACCCTGTAAGATCTTAATGATCTCAAAGAGATCACGGATGGAGAGCACCATTTAAACAGCATCTAGCCTAACCCATTTATTTTACAGAGGAGAAAATTGAAGCTCTCTTAATGAATCTATACTGTTAGTAAGTGTCAGAGCCAGGATCCAAAGCCCATCCATCTGACTCCAAAAGCAGCATACTTTCCCCCTGCATCACTTGCTTTGACAATAAACATTTAGCAAATGTCTAAAATGTGCCAAGGGGCAGATAGGCAGCACAGTAGATAGAGTGCTGGGCTGGGAAATAGGAAGATTCAGACACACTAGCTGTGTAACCTTGGGCAAGTCACTTAACCCCGTTTGCCTCAGTTTCCTTATCCGTAAAATGAGTTGGAGAAGGCAAACCACTCCAGTATCTTTGTGAGGAAAACCTCAAATGGGATCATGAAGAGTCGGACATGACCCAACAATAACAACTATGTGCCAGGTGCCGTGCTAAGCACTGGATACACAAAGGAAAAGACAGTCTGCGTACTGGAGGAGCTCACGTCTAATGGGGGAGACACAAGCAAACAAATATGTACAAACAAACTGCATTTGGAGTAAATAGGAAACGAGAGAGAAATGTCATTGGAATTCAAAAAGGTTGGGAAAGGCTTCCTGTAGAAGATGAGGTTTTGGTTGGAACTTAAAGGCAGCCAGAGAAGGCAGTAGGTAAAGAAGAGGAGAGAGAATGATGTCAGGAACAGAGAGATGGAGAGGTGTTGGTGGAATATCAAGGAGGCCGATGTCACTGAATCAGAGTATGTGAGAGAGCAAGGTGTAACAAGACTGGAAAGGCAGGAGGAGACGAGGGTTTGAAGGGCTTTAAAGGCTGAACAGACCATTTTGCATCTGTTCTTGGAGGTGATTGGGAGCTTATCGTTGAGTAGTTTTAGTTCTGTCTGACTCAATGACATTTGGAGTTTCCTTGACAAAGATACTGGAGTGGTTTGTCATTTCCTCCTGTATTGGTAAGCAAAATGGCCTTTGTTTTGTTTGAGCAATTCAGTGTATTTCATTGAGACTTACTAGGTGCTAAGTCCCAGGCCCAAACCCCTATTAGGTGTAAATCCTATGTGAGTGTGGATTGGCAACTAAGGTGGGGCCCAAGGTAGGGCTAACTTCAGGGAGGGCCTAGTTTACTTGTCTGGGACAGCAGAGGCTCTTAGACCACATGGGTTTAAGTCGCCTCTTTGTGACGATTTTAGGTCATGTGGTTGAGTCGCATGTGTGATGCTGACGAAGATATAAAAACCAGGGGTTGGCCTCCTCTTCCTTGGAGCTCATTCCCACAGCAGTGGTGGCATATGTGACTCTGGGCTAGTCCTCGTTCTGAGCTCCTGGGCTGAACCTAGATGTTGGTAACTATGAATCTGTATTGGGTCTGTCTGTTGATGTTTGTACTTTGTAATTTGCTCTGAAGTTCAGGGTGCTGGCTTTTTTCCCTGAACTAAGTGAATGATATTTCTATGCTGAATTAAAGTAAACTTGTCAAACCCCTTCACCTTGGTTTCCTTAGTTAAGCAGTTCAAAAGAACCCGTGCTTTCTGGGTGCTGGCAGCTTTCTGGGGGCTGGTTGTTGGTGGATCTTGCACCCCCACAGAAACTGCTAGCTGGATTGTGGAAACACCTCCTCCAGCTCATTTTACAGATGAGGAAACTGAGGCAAACAGGGTCAAGTGATTTGCCCAGGGTCACACAACGAGTAAGTGTCTGAGGTCACATTTGAACTCAGGTTCTTTTCACTCCAGGGCCAGCACTCTAACCATAGTACCACCTAGCTGCCCTCCTAGCTGCCCCCTGATAGGGAATTACTGGAGTTAATTGAGTGTGTGTGTGTGTGTGTGTGTGTGTGTGTGTGTGTGTGTGTGTGCGTTCATGTGTGCATGTGACATGGTTGGACAGGCGCTGTAGGAAAATCACTGGTGGTTTAATGGAGTTGTATTAAAGTCAGGAGAGACTTGAGGCAGGCTTACTCACTAGTTGGCCATTGTAACAGTCTAGGCATGAGGTGATGGGGGCTTCCATTAGAGTGGTGGTTGTGTCGGAAGAGAGAAGGGGGTGATTTCAAGAGATGAGGTAAAGGTGAAATTGATGGGCTCTGGCAACAGATGGGATATGGGAGTGTTTCAACAATCAGTCCAGCAGCTGTTGTGGGGGTGAAAGCCCAACAACAAGAACACTACCAGCATGCTGCAAAAGGACAGGTTCTTTTGATCTGCATAATTAAGGAAAGCTACGTGAAGGGGTTGGCAAGCTTACTTTAATTCAGCATAGAAATATCATTCACTTAGTTCAGGTGAAAAAGCCAGCACCCTGAACTTCAGAACAAAACACAAACAAAGTACAAACTTCGACAGACAGACTTTGTCTGATTCAAATGCCAATATATAGTTACCAGAGTTCAACAAAGTCTCAGCATCCGGGTTTATGAGCTGGAGGGCTCCTTAGCTACAGCTGCCCAGAGTCTCTGCATCAGCACCACCACGAATGAGAGCCCTCGCGCAAATGTCTCTGTCCTCTCGTCTTATAGGGCTTCAGACGTCATCGAACGTCATCTGAATGACCAGAACTTAGGCTGCTATGATTGGCTCTTGAGTTAGCCCCTCCCCTTAGGACCCTGGGAGGTTCACATGCACATAGGTTAGGTTAACACCTAATAGGGGTTTGGGCCTGGGGCTTAGCACTTAGTAAGACTCAATGAAATACACTGAGTTACTCAAAAGAAACATAGCCAAACTCTTCAAGGGCACTTGTTGAACTAAGTGGTAAGAGCCCATTTTGCTTACCAACACAGGGAGGTGAGAGAATGAGGACTCTGGGAAGATTGTGTTGTTCTCTTACAGTAATAGGAAAGGTAGGAGTAAGGGAAAGGTTAGGGGCAAAGATAATGAGTTCTGTTTTGGCTATGTCGAATTTGGTTGTTTGGTTGGTTGTCCTTAGTTTTATTCCTCTCCAAGCTGTTTTAGCCTCTCAGGACTTTTCTCCCATGCTCCTGCACTGCTACTCTCTCCTTTTCCTTCCTTCCCGCTTCCTCCTTTGATCTTCCTTTTATGTGTCTTTCCTCATTAGAATGTAAGCTTCCTTGAAGGCAGGGAATCTTTTTTTCTGCTTGTACTTGTGCTCTCCACGCTTAGAACAGCACCTGGCACATAATGACTGCTTAATAAATGTTTGTTGACCTGTCTAGAAGCTACTACTTATTTTTACCCAAGTCACCAATAAATAGGTTGAACAAAACAGGACCAAAGACAGAGCCCTATGGTATTCCAGGCTGACATGAATAATTTCCTCTTCGGATTTGGTTCATCAACCAGATCCATCAAACTGATTACATTTCTGCATCATATCAAAAAGGATTTCTGAAGGACTTTGTCAAAAGCTTTACTAAAATGGACATATTAATTGATCTGCCATATGCTATTCTAAGTCCTCAAATAATCTAATGTGCACAGAATACTTGGCTGACTTCAAAGCATCATATAAATGCCAATTGTCATTATTATTCTTATTTGTTAAGTTGGGAGATAATTCCATGCACAAGAGAAGTCAAATAAAGAAGCTGGAGATTCAGTGAAGAAGGGGTTGGGGAGTAGTGGTTAGGGAAAGCTCTATTGAGAAGGTAGCATCTAAGCAGGGACTTAGGGAAAAGGGAGCATCTCAACGGGCTGAGTTTGAACTAAGGATGGGGTTGTTGAGGGCAAATAGACAGGGTATGAGAAGGCAAGACAAGTTTAAAGAATTAGGGTTTTTTTTGGCTATAAAATACAGTGCATGAAAGGAAGTATGGAAAAAAGTAGAAATGGTAGGCTTTTGTCAGCTTCCAAGTAGCTTTGAATACTAGACTGAGTCTGCATCTCATTCAACAGGCGATAGAAACCACTGTGGAATCTGAGTAAAGGAGGGAGCTTCTTGAGCGCAGGCACCATGGATTTTGCCTTTCTTTGCACTCGCAGCATTTAGCACAGTGCTTAGAAGATAATGAATGTTTTCAATCAACTAACTGGCATATTATCTGTCTTTAAATATCTAAAGCTTTCTGATGCTTTAATAATTTGATGGATTTTTAAAGCTAATTATAGCAAGGTTAATTCCTCCAAATGTATTGATTACCACCAATTCATACCATCATAACCTATATTCTCTTGTAAATTCTCTCATGGGTTCTACCCAATATTCTTGGGGCCGTGTGTTAGACCTCCTCGTGTTACATGGATATACATGCAGTACATGACATACTATTGGCTACTCTTACCCCTTTGTACACTTCCTTCCTTTTCTGGTTATGCATCACTTAGATGATATTCTTTTCTTTTCTTTTTTGGAGGGGTGAAGGCAAGGCAATTGGGGTTAAGTGACTTGCCTGAGGTCCTACAGCTAGTAAGTGTGTCAAGTGTCTGAGGCCGTATTGAACTCAGGTCATCCTGACTCCAGGGCCAGTGCTCTACTCATTGTGCCACTTAGCTGCCCCTAGATGATATTCTTTATATGACTTTTTCTGTACAATTCTTTTTAGTCACAAATTTCAGGCTATTCACACCCACCATAAACCTTTCCTTTTGGTGACCTATCACACAGAAGGAAGATTAGATTTATTTTATTTTGCTTCAGAGGGCAGAACCAGGATCAATGCGAGGAAGTTACAGTATTGGTACTACACATTTTGGATCAACTTAAAGAGAAATGGCCTAACAATCAGAGTTTTTCAGCATTGGAATGGGCCAGAGTTTTTGTCACAGGAAGGAATTTTCAAACAGGCTGAATGGTTACTTGTCTGAGCTGCTAACAAGAAGATTCATGCTTTATATGGTCATTGGACTACATGACCTCTGACATTCCTTCCAGTTCTATAATTCGAAGGTTCTATGGGTCTTATCCTTTAGTGCCCAGTGTAGGCGTTACCTCCTTCACAAAAACTTTCTTGATTTCTGCTCTTCCTCAAAATGAGAAGTAGTCTCTCTTATGTTATTTCTCTCACAATACTTTTTTCCACTATTTCTTTTTATGTCAGAGGGAGAATACACCTACTGGCTGTATGTCCCTGGGAAGGTCAAACTCTCAGTGCCCTAGACAACTCTCTAAAACTATGTGTTACAGGGAAATTTCTGAAGTGCATCGATAGGGGGAAGTTCCTCATCTGGTCACTAACACATTAATAAAATCACAGGGTCATTCCCTATCCCTGTTTCTTTATCATTTATCATGTTCTAAATTGTATTATAGTTTTCTATTTTCCAGTCTTGTTTCCTCTGCTAGACCGTTAGTTCCTGGAGAATTGGTACTGCAGCTTGTTCATCTTTGTATATTCCAGTGCTTTGAACTGTGTATTTTCATATGATAGGTGTTGAATGAATGAATGAATGTCTTTGAAGGATTAGCTTTGGAAAATAGTTGACACTGGCAGATATCAATGATACTCAAACTCAAATATGAGTGTGAACAGAATAGTACAGGAGAAAATACATTGGTGAAAATAGAGAAATTACTGGTCTATTACCTCTGATGACTTACCTCATCAGGTCTGCCACAAAGCTACCTTCCAAAGAGCATTTGACTTAGTGTTAGCCATCTAGGTTCTAGTCTCAGCTCTTCCATTTATTAAGCTGTGTGATCTCATCAGAAAACGGAATCGTAATTAGGTGCTTGCTATGCATCTTACGTATCCTAGGTGCATAAGAGATGTTTGTTGAGTTGAACAAAATCCCCTTCCCCCTCCTAGAGTGGCAAGGCCTATTAAAAATGTGACAATTGTAATTCTTTTCATAGTGTCTGGTTTATAGTTTTATGATCCTATCTCGTTATATGGATAAGGTTATATTTGCTCCTTAGAATTTCATAACTATATTACCTACCCTCTGGGGAATGTAAATAAATCAATACTGCCAGTTCTAGAATATATATGGGTATGCACAATTTATACATAGCTTTATTAATAATTAAGGCTCTCTATTCTCACTTGAGAAAACATCCCAAGGCCATCTTCCTGTCACTTCTCCTGAACTTCCTGGGGAGATGTACACCTATAGTATTTGGTTAGTATCCTATTGGTTTTGTTTCTTGCTTTATTTTATTTTTACTCCTAAGAG
Source organism: Phalanger gymnotis (assembly GCA_028646595.1). Lineage (NCBI taxonomy): Eukaryota > Metazoa > Chordata > Mammalia > Diprotodontia > Phalangeridae > Phalanger > Phalanger gymnotis. The sequence goes on from CM053622.1 coordinate 90,315,947, forward strand.
AATATTTTTCTTTTCCCCAGTTAGAACATTAGAGATGATTCCATGTGGACCCACATAACCACTGGCTTTGTTAGCTAATGCTGAGTAAATGAAGAAACATTTCAGTCTCCTACTTTTATTCCCCTTAACCAGTTATTGTACTCAAAGATCCCAAAGCATAGATATGAAATGGAGGTACCAGATAATAATTTGCTCCTCATCACCTAGAACCTCTGAAAAAGGGGGGCTGTTTCTAATACAAGTAGAATGTGAGATTTCTTATACAATAGAGATAGCTGGAAAGTCATCTTTGAAGTTGCCACACCATCACCACAATATGGACACAAATTTAAAGGTCTATAATATCTCATGCCCATTTCCTGCCAGCCTTAAAGAATGTACAGTCAGTCAATAAAATTTTACTATATTGGGTACTGTGTGCCAGGTACTGCGCTAAGCTCTGGGGAGACAAAGAAAGACAAAAAGATAGTTCTTACCTGCAAAGAGCTTTTTAATGGACGAAGACTGCATACACACACAGAAGGGGAAAAGTAGGGGGATTCAATGGAATCTCAAGGGCATGGTAGAAAGTTGAGGAGACCACAGCCAGGTGGGGAATGAAAAGATTGCTACCATGGATGCTCTTCTGTGAAAATTCTGGGTTCAGGGCTGATGTGAATCTTGCAAGATGAAGAGGTTCCCAGGGCATGAAAGTGGGTAGGAAATGAAAAGGTGGCTAGCTTCTCTTTGAGACATGTATGTTTTATATGGAGGCTTCCTTTTCTGCCTTCTCTAGTGTGAAGGCAGGATCACACCATTAAGCACTTATTGGCAGGAGCATTTGCCATCAACCAGAAGAATTGAAATGTGTAGAAGAAACTTATCAAGCCTCTTCTTTTTTAAACTCTTTGAACCTAAGAGAGTCGTCATTCAAATTGCTGCGATGAGTGGGCCTATTTTACTTGGATAAGGATGTTGTGCGTTGATCCTCCCAGAATCTCCAGTTAAGAAAAGAATCCATGCTAGCCATCTTTTCATTTCCCAGCTGGCTGGGCTGGCCTCTCCACTATGCCCCTGAAAGGAGTCCCTTCCTTTGAATCTCCTTACTTTTCAGCTTCTTTGTGTGTGTTGTCTTCCTCCATTAAAAAAAGAGAAAGACTGGGATTAAGAACTGTCTTTTTCCCTTTCTTTGGCTCCCCAGTATCTGGCACATAGTACAAGGTTCCCCACTAGTATGTCAATTTCCTCCTGTAATTTATTTAACTTTGCCTTCAAGAATTTGGATATTATGCTATTTGGTCATATATGTTCTGTATTGATATTAATTAGTATGTGGAGTGTTATGTCAGCTATTATTTTCATTACTTTGTAACTTTACCTCAATAAATATTTTGTTGTTATTCAGTTGTTTTTCAGTCACGTATGACTCTCTGTGACTCTTTTGGAGTTTTCTTGGCAAAGACACTGAAATAGTTTGCCATTTCCTTCTCCAGCTCATTTCACAGATGAAGAAACTGAGGCAAACAGGGTTAATTGACTTCCTCAGAGTCACATCACTAGTAAGTGTCTGAGACCAGATTTTAGCTCAGGTCTTCCAAATCCCAGGCCAAACGCTCTATCTACTGCACCACCTATCCACTGTGGTTCCTTCCAGCTAACATTCTGTCACTTAACCTCTGTTTGCTTTCATTTTCTCAAGCGTAAAATGGGGGATAATAACAGTACCTAGTTCTCAGGGTTGTTGTGAAGGTAAAATGGGCTAACATTTATAACACACTTGACACAGTGCCTGGCACATAGTAGGTGCTATATGAAAGCTGGCTATTATTATTATTATTGATATTACTGATTGTATGCTATGGGAGGGTCCTCTGATCAGCCTATCAGTTGTCAAGCCTTACTGATTCTATCTCCACAACACCTCGTGCATCCATGCCCTTTTCTGTATCCCCATAGGCATGCAGCTTGTTCAGGCCCTTATTACCTGTATTCTTGACTATTATAACAGCCACCTAAATGGCCTCAGGCCTCTACCATCTAGTTCTACCATACTTTTTCAAACTTAGTTCTTTTTATTTCCATTCATCCATTCTGAATTCCAGCCACTCTGAACTACTAGCTACTCCCCAAACTAGTTATTATATCTACATTCTCTATGCAGTATCACAATCAATTCTCCATGGCTGAAATGAATGAAAGAATGAAAAGCATTTATTAAGTGCATACAATATGCTAAACACCGGGGATATACATAGAAAAAAATAAGACATTCCTTACTCTCAAGGAGCTCACACTCTAATTGAGGGAGGCAACACATAAAAGAATGTTGAACTTTGGGGCAGATGGGTTCTTGGGTTTTATTAGTAATGTCTGTGTGTGTGTATATATATATATATATATATATATATATATATATATATGTGGAAGGGCTGGGGGTGGGGTGGTCTTCAGGGATTAAAAGCAGGGCAGATGGTAAGGCTTGGCAGTCCTCCATCTCACCAAAAGAGTTGGGGATTCCGGTCTCATTCAAGTCATGTGAGTCGTCAGGCTGACTGAATGGAATCTGGAAGACCTAGGCAGGGGAGGGGGCAGAAGAAGAAGGCAAGGGGGGATGGTATCAGCTCCTATATCTATCGTGGGTTCTGAGACGCCTCAGAGAAGTGGCAAGAGGTGAGGGAAAACAAGGTAGGAGGAAGTATGTTCCCAGGATTCTCAAATACATTCCCCCTTTTGAAATCTTTGGAATCGAGTTCCATCCAAGGTGTCACCTCCTCTATGAAACCTTATCACCCCAGTTGTGAGTGGCCTCCATTTCTCCTCAAATCACTTCATATTTATTTGTATACATTTTGTACCCCCAATAGTATGGAAGCTCCTTGAAGGCAAGATCTTGTTTCATTTTTATCCCTGTATCTAGCATACTTTCTTGCATGCAGTAAGTGATTAATAAATGTTTGCTGATTTGAATTTTTGAGCCTCAAGGTCAGTTTCTCTACTCGAATGACAGCTAATTAGGCAAGCTCTAAGATCCCTTTTAGCTTGGTCTGTAAGCATGGTCTCTATTTTCTGACCTGTAAAATAAGGACAGATAATAGTATCTCATGAGGTTATTCAAGGCTTAAACAAGATGTGTAAAAGGCATTATACAAATGTAAAGGATTAATATTTAAGGTAATTGAAGAGAAGAGCTATGCCTTTGATTTCTTCTGTACAGCAGACAGGTCCTCACGGGAGAATGGCTTCATTGCCTTAGGAAGATTATCTTGTCTGCTGTTTGAAGGATGAATTGGAAAGGGTGAGATTGGAAGCTTGGAGACCAATTAAGAGGCTATTACAGTAGAGGGGTAGAGGGGTTACACGTGAGTGGAGGAAAGGGATAGATATTATGGAAGCAGAATAGACAGGATTTAGCTACTGCTGGGTCGACACTGAGAGGCTGTTCTGAAGACCTTACTGACTGAATGAATAATCAATCAAACAGAAAATTTTGGTACAATTGCTTGGGTTAGGCCGCTTCCAGCACACCAGGGGTATGGTCCAGGTAGGGGTAGTACTGCTAATGGCCACTAGAGGGCAGTTAAGGGACAAGGAATGATATTCAACAGCCAAACAAGAGCACAACAAGGAAAGGAATATTTAAGTATTTATATATTATAAGTATGTATGTGTATATATATATATACATATATGCATATATATACTTATGCATATATATGTATTTATATATTATATGTGTATATATATGTATATATGTATTTATATATGAAGTCTTCATTGGGGGGGATCCTCAAAACTGATACCAATGTGAAATTGCGTCCTATCCTTGTATTTCCACTTATATTGATTTATTTTCTTTGCTCATGGCTTGGGGTCTAGAAGAGGTAGCATGGACAGGGTAATGGGCCTGGGTTCAAATCCTCACTCCATGGCTTGTGAGCCCTGTGATTTTGGCTGAGCCAATTTCCCTCGAGGGGCCTCAGCTCCCCCATTTGTAAAATAAGGTCAGCAGAAAAACAAAGCTTTTCTAAACCCATTGTTCTTTTCTCTGGGTTGGAGAACAGGTGGGGTTGTTCTAAGAGTTGTAATCTTAAGGAATGTGTTAAGGCTGTTGAGGGTCCCCTGAACTTGTCTTTTTGAGTTTTATATTTTCCAGAAACACTGGACCCAGAGCATACAGGAGGCCTTGAATGTGTCAAGGAGGAATCTCCCCATGAGGTGACATAATTTGTTGTTGTACCCCAAGCTGGACTCCCTGTGTATCCTTGTGAGTCAAGACAGGCACCAGCCAGTCTGTGCCAGGCTGGGATAATGCTTGTGCAGCTGGGGTCCTTTGCAGATAAGCAGACTCTCCTATCTTTGTAGTCTAGTGGTTGCCATGGGAAAGAATAAGGTTTTTGTCATCACCTTGCTCCTCCTCATGGGGGGGGGGGTCGTCTTTTTTTTTCCCACCTTTGCTGCCCAGTTCCCTCTCCCATGTCACACCCCTTCCCGGTATCCACTCCTCCCTTTGTCCAGCTATTATAAAAATGTAAATTTCTGTAAAGAATGGGAACCTTTTGGGTTCCACATGCGTGTTCATTTCTCTTGTAATAAACTTGGTTTTCATATAAGTCTCTTGATGTCAGGATTGCCTGTTGATGAGTGAGATATGAGATAGCTTATCGATGCAAAGGTGGGGGAATGTGGGTCTCGCAGGTCACAGGAAGGCTAAGGAAACTCATCAGATAGTGTAACTGAAGTGGAGGGGCTTTAAACCTTCACACTGATTTCTGAAACTCATTCTTCCTAAACTTTCACGTAGATCAGAGCAGAGAACCGGAACCCCCACTATGAGAAACAGGGTACTCTGTATCTCTCCTTGGTCTTAATCACATTCTACCTTGTATAATATTTGTTTACATATGTTCCCATCAGATTATAAGAACCCTGAAGAGTGGGGACCATGTCATTTTCACAACTGTACACTTTGTGTCTTATACACAATATGTACTTAATAATCGTGTATGAGTTGTTCAGGGAGGACTAGCACCTTTGCTATGAGGGCTACTCTAATCCTTTTCAGGACTGCTCATCTGCCTGCCACCCAACTTTTCACCTGTAGCTCCAAGAAGCTGTAGCATGTTTAGCGTCCACATACCGGTACAACCATCTCAGCAGATGGGCTAAACCAGGTTGAGGGTAACTGACATGCCTCAAAACTGTTGGTGAGTTAGGGGGATATCTACCTCAAGCATGTGCAGACTTCCCCGATAGAATGGGCAGATAAGAACAAGTCATTCCAATGGCCATGGAGGCTGCTGCGGAGTGCTCAGCGCCAAGGTCATCTAGTGCATCCCAGGCCATAACCTGTCATCCTGACTTTTGTCTTGCCACTGGACATAGATGACTTTGGAAGAGAGAAGCTGATGAGTGCAACTTGGCCTCACTTAAATCCAGTTTACATGCAAGTCATACCACTGATATTATTGGCCCTCTTCCAAACATAGACAACAACAGGTTTTGAGGGAAAGAACACTGGGTTAGGTATGAGAAGTGTGGGTTAAAATCCCAACTCTGAGACTTTTGGCCAGTGAAACCTTGGGGAAATCACTTCCCTTTTTTTGGATCTTAGTTTCCTCCACTATAACATGAGAGAGCTGGACTTAATTTCCAAGGGCTCCTCTCGTTCTTATCTGCTACTAAACAGCCATGTGAACATGAACACTTTTCACATTTATTCATCTGTAAAATGGTGATGTTAATAGTGCCTCATTTGCCATACATCTTATTATTTATAGGAGTTGGTTTCACAGGCCTCCTTAATTTAGCTGGGAACTCTTTTAGGCAAAGGAAGTGGCTTTGGGAAGTCTGAAGAAGGGGACCAAGGAAAGTCGCAGCACCTTGGGGTGGGAAGGAGGTTTTAAGACGATTGAAAAACGGATTCGAGGACCCTTTAGCCTTCGTTTTGGGAGATGTGGTGGTTAAGAGCGGAGCCTTGGGGCCAGGTGGCTCTAATACTTCTGCGGAGGCTACCTGTGTGATCAACCTTATGTGCAAAATAAGGCCGGCTGGACCAGATAAGGGGTTCTGAACCTGGGACCTAGACTGCTTTTGCGGTCTGGTGAAGCCTACGCACCGCATGTTTTTAAATGAATAAAATAAAATACCTAGGTCTACAAAGGAAAACAATTAGTTTTCAAAATATTAAAAAAAAAAGTCCACGCTCTCCAGATTAAGAACACCTGTACCAGATCTCCTGGGGGCCCTTCTTCTACAACACTCAAAAAAATTAATCTAGAATTCCAATTCCAGCTACCTCGCTCCGCCCCCTCCCCCTTTGACTCCTCCCCCCAGCCCTTCTAACTCTAAGAAAATGTGTCCCACGCGAGCGCCGTAGAGTTTGTTGTTTCCATGGTAACGCTCCCATCAGCAAGGAGAAGACTCCTGTGAGTGGAGCTAGCTGGAAGCAGGTGGCGGAGCCGGAGCGGAACCATGGGCCGGAGTAAGCGCTTCCCACGCGTCTTCCCTTCCGGTTCGGCCTCGGCTTTGGGGTCTCAGGTCCTGGGACCCCCTTCCCCTCCATCAGGCTCCTCATTATGGAAGGGACAGCTCCTTAGGGGTGGGGCCAGGAAGGAGTTAAGGCCTCGCCTCCCCCTTCTTTCCCCTCGTCCCTCCCTCCCCCTCCCTCCTCCCTCCTCCCTCCCGTCCTTCCTCCCCTTTTCTCTCTTTCTTCATCCCCTTTCCCATCCCCCTTCCTTCCCTCTTCTCTTCGTCCTCTTCCCTCACTGTTTTCCTCCCTCCCCTTTTATCCCCGCCTCCCTCCCCCCTCCCTCTCTCGCCCTTCCCCTCCTCCCCTTCCCTTCTTTCCTCCCTTCACCATCCTCTCCTCTTCCCTTCATTTTCCCTCTCCCTCTATCCTCCCTTCCTTCCCCTATCTCTGCCTCTCCTTCTCTTCTCCTCTCCTGTGCTCCCTCCTTCCCTTCTCTCTCATCCACTGCCTCACCCCTCCCTAATCCTTTTGAATCTTTACTTCCTCATCAACTCCTCTATTCTCCTCTTCCCCCACCTCCATCCCCTTTCCACCCTTCTTTATTTCTTGTCCCACCCTCCTCCTCCTTCGCTTCCTCCTTTTCCCCCCTTCTCCCTCACCTCTTCTTTCTTCCCCCTCCCCTCTCCTTCCTCTACCAATCTCCCCTTCCCCTCCCCTCCGTTCTCATTGTGTTCCCTCGTCCCTTCTCTCCTCCAGTTCTCACCTTGTTCATCTGCTCCTGCATTTTCCCTAACCCTTTCCCACCTTTCTTCCCTCCTTCCTCCTCTTCTCCTTCTATACACCCTCCTTCCTTCCTCCTTTCCCCTTTTCTTTCCCATCTCCTTTCCTCTGCCCTTTTCCCCTTCCTCCCCTCCCCTTCTCCAGTCCACTCTCCTCCTTACCTCCCTCCCTTTTATCTGTCCCTTCTCCCTCCCCTTCTAAATCTTCATCCCTCTAGGGCAGGGGCTATTTCTTTTTCCCCTTCTGCCACACTACAGGAACTTAATTAATACCTATGGAATTAGAGGTGCTAGCTCAGCAGCTTACTAGTGTGGTGGAAAGAGTGCTGAATTTGGAGGATAGGAGTTCAAGTCCTGGTTTTGCTCCTTACTGCCTGTGTGACCTTGGCCAAGTGGCTTCACCTCTTAGGCATGATGTTGCTCATCTGAAAAATGAGGTGGTCAGACCACAGAACCTCTATGCAGAATCCTAAGATCTCGTAGGGTACTAGAGAGTATGCCATTCAAGGAACTGTGTTTCAAGGAGAGAGCCCCTTCCCTCTGACTCTGTGATAAGTGTCTTCAGGTTCTGAAGGGATGGTGTATGGAAGAGGGGTTAGAATTATTTTGCTTTGTCCCAGAAGGCCGAACGAGGACCATTGTGTAGAAGTTTCAACTCAACCCTTTTGTTATTTCTTTTAGTTCCTTATTTTATTAGGACCTTATGGCACAGTGGATAGAGTATTGGGCCAGGAGTCAGGAAGACTCCCTGAGTTCAGATCCAGCTTCAGATGCTTATTAGCTGTGTGACTCAAGGCAAGTCAGTTAACCCTGTTTGTGTCAGTTTCCTTATCTGTAAAATAAGCTAGAGAAGGAAATGGCAAACAACTCCAGTATCTTTGCCAAGAAAACCCCAAAAAGGGTCATGAAGAGTTGGACAGGACTGAAAAATGACTAAACAACAAATAAAATAGAATACATTTTAGATACCATCTAGGCCAACTTCTACATTTCACAGTGGGAGAAACTGAGACCCCATCTCCTTACTGAATTTTCACTGTCTGGCATGCCTGAAATTCCCTTCCTTTCATGCCCTCTGGCTTTCCTGTCTTCCTTTAAGTCCCCGCTAAAATTCTGCCTTTTTATAAGAAGTCTTTCCTGCCCTCTTAATGCTAGTGCTTTCCCTCTCTGGTTATCTCTAATTTATCCTGCATAAGTATTTTTTTGTACATTGTTGTTGTTTGTCCTTTGTTCTTGAAGAGGACCAATGACATTAGGAGGGTGATGTCTTGATTTGCAAGTGAACTGGATTTCAGTAAGTCAGAGTGTGCAAAGTCATCAGCCTCACTTTCTCCTCCAGAGTCATCGGGAGTCCAGTGGATAACTGGCAATGGCACCCTGTTGTACATAGTTGTTGAGGCTATATTGTCTCCTCCTTTAGACTGTGTGCTCCTTGAGAGCATGGACAGTTGTTTGTTTGCCTTTCTTTGTATCTCTAGTAGTGCATGCAGTAAGGGGCTTGCTCAGTGTTCACCTGTCTACTAAGTCATAGAATCATAGAGTGATCAGAGCTAGAAGAAGCCTCAGCCCTGAGCAGGAATCTCTTCGCAGTATTCCTGGCAAGTGGTCTTTAGACCTCTACTCAAATAACTCTAGTCTTGGGATACTCAGTGCTGTATGAGCAACCATTTCACTTCTTTATATCTCTCATTGTTATATTGAGGTGAAATATGTCTTCTTGCTAACTTTCATCCATTTCTCCTAGTTATATCAGGGCCAAACAAAGTAAGGCTAATGCCCCTGTGACAGCCCTTCACATACTTCAAAAAGGAATAATGTCTTTTTAAGTTTTCTTTGGGTTAAACATATCTAGTCCTTCCCATTGTTCTTCTTATGGTTTTCAGTTCCTTCACTGTCCTGATTGCCTTCCTCAAGATACATTCCAGTTTGCAAGTGCTCTCCTAAAAATGTGGCTCCCCGAGGCAGAGTACCGCAGAACCATAACCTTCCTTGTTCTGGACACTATGCTTCTGCAAATACAATTTAAGATCAGTATTGCTGAGATTACGCCTTCTAGTTTTGGATGAATCTTGGATGCAGAGTTGTGGCTACTAAACACTCCTTGTACCTTAACTGAATAGAAAATCACATGCCCATTAAGTGGTGTACTTGGATTTGGGCCTCCTGATCCCCAGTTCGGTGATTTCTACTATCTGGGTGTCTCTTATTTTCTCCTCTATATATCATTTTTCTATTCAATTCAGCTCCTCTCTGTTTTCCTCTAGCACTGTTAAACCCCTCTTTTCTTTCTCCTTTCCTAACTCATTGTCTTCTAATCACTTACCATTCAGTTCTGCCCCAGGCTTCTCCCTCTATCTCTTGGCCTTGTCACCCTTTCCCTTTCTGTTACAAGGCCCCCTTACACCTTCTGTCTTTGGCAAGGTCAGCTGAATAGCTTTTAGTTAGTTGAATAAGGGAAGGCATCCTTTTCCTCAGCTGGCTCTAGTAGCTGGTTTGGGACTGGTTCCCCTTGGCTTACAGATTGATTTTTCTTTCATGATGAAGGTAGGTCCATCTGATTCAAAACTGTATGCCTCAGTAAATCTTGGAGATTGGACTGAGGAGCCAGCATTCTGCTGTGAACAGGGCTAGACCTTCTGGATTCAAAACTGACCCTTGGTGGCAGAGTTTTGGGTGTAGATAAGATGTTGTCTCAATTTTTGTGGAAAAGTTGAGGAGTTGGGTTTGACTCTAGCACAAGAGCACATGACTAGGAGCATATGATAACCAGCATTAGTCATGGGATGGGGGACGTCAGGCAGTCCTTTTGGGGTCTTTCACATTGATCTTATTCTCCTCTCCTGGTTGGCCACAGTAGATATATACCTTCTTGACTTTTCCCTATCCATACTCTGTGTCTTCTCTGAGAGGTAGTGAGGCATAGTAGAGTGGTCATAGAGCTTAGAGTGAGGAAGAGCCAGGCTCAAATCCCACCTCAGATGCTTACAAGTACAGTGACCAAGGGCAAGTCACTCTCCCTATGCCCCAATTTCTTCATTTATAAAATGGGAGGTTATATTTAATGGATTCTAAGTTATTGTCTACCTCTAAATCCATCATTCTTTCCTCATCTGGAGAAAGGAGCAATGGGGAGAAGAAGTAGCTAGAAGCTCGCCCTTTGGATTGGCATAGGTGGCCAACAGTTCTTTTTCTTTTATAGGGTTTAGAAGTCTGCATGGCTCTGTGTTAGGTATGCTGATTTGATCTAGGAGAGTTAATTTGTTGTTATCCTCCTTTCAGCAATAAAAGTACATCTTATGTTTGCATTATTAAGTATTCTATTTTTATTATATAGGAATCATTTTGAAGGTGCATATTTAGCTAATAATTTCCCCTTGTATTCCATATGCTTGATTACTACCTGAACAGCTCTGTTTTGAACAAGGTTATGTCTACTTTCTGGATTTCTGATTCCAGGTACTCTCATATTCAGTGCCTGCCTAGAAGATCCCAAGAATACTGGCCTTCAGAAGATTTAGGATGCAAGATCTATCTAGAGTAGTAGGAAGTCATCTCTATTCTTTCCCCATCTAATCCCTCATTAGGGTTAATAATTCAGCCTATTCTCTTCCTGCCAAACTTCTCTTACTTTAACCCCATCCTGGCTGTTCTCTCTTTACCTCTTTCCCTAGGACCATTTTCTTTGTTCCCTTTTCTTATCACAGATAGCTCCTAGTCTACCTACCAGTTATCATGTCTCTAGACCTCTCCTTGACATCCTAACAGCCTCAGCCTGTTTTACTTCTTTCCTAGCTCTTTTCTGTCCGTGGCTTCATCCCAGCCTCTCTCCTCCCTCACCAGTCCCTGTTCCAGTCCTTATCTCTACATTCTTCATAATAGAGTTCCTTTAGTCTCTCCTTATAAATTTCCTCGTTACTCTTTTACTTTATTTTGCAGGAAAAGATGTAGAAAATCTTGAATTTTGGGTTTCTGGGAAGGCAGCAGAGAGCGGGAAGGGTAGATTTACTGTTTGCATGCTGTCAGTATTGGCCCAGCCCACAGTGATAGAAACTTGCTGAAGAACTAATTCCTGTGCTCTCCTGTGCTTTTACATATTCCTTTTTAATTTGTTTATTTCAATTCATTGGATTATTTAGTTCTACTCTTATAAAATGAGAATGTTGTTTGCTTTATAAGGCTATTACAGATGGTTGGGAGGGGAGTAATTGATCAGAGAAGCAAGAGTCCTGGAATTCTAGAGCAGGAAGAGATGTTAGAGATCACTAGGAATGAATTCATATCCCACTTCTGATACTTGCTACTTGAGTGACCTTAGGCCTCAGTTTCCTTTCCCATCTACTTGGACTAGATGAACTCTGAGTTCTCTTATAGCTCTAGCTCATAAAGTGACTACACTTCTGTGAGGCTGAGGCCATAAAGAGACTTGCTGTGGTCGCAGAGTGGCAAAGCAGGACCAAATCCTAGGTATCCTAATGTTCTTCACTTTTCTGGTTCTTAGGAGAAATAGGAGAAAGGGAGATGTGAGTCCTTTTCAGCCCATCTTTAAACGCAAGATCGTGAGGGTCACTTATTCCATGTAACACTTCATCTAATGCTTATAAACGAATGAATAGAAAAAAAATTGGCACTTATGTGTAATGTAATGCTTGCTAAGCTCTGGGGCTACGCATGGAAAAGCAAAAGACAATATTCGATCTCAAGGAGCTCTCATATAGGAGATTTCAAATGGAAAGATCCCACGGTCCTGATGAAATAGCGGATGGTAATGCAGCTTTTTGCATTTTCATGGATAAAATACCTGTTTCTGATTTTAAATCATTTGAAAGCACCAAGTACTGTGCTGTTGAGAACTTTTATTTTTTGCCTATCAGTGGTGGCCGAGGAAGTGGGGCCTTCAGCACCTGCAGAAGTGGTTGCCAGCTTGAGCTTCCCTGGAAGATGGCATGGGAAGGGGGCGCTTGTGTTCTAGGGAGTCTAAGGGCTTTCCTGCCCAACAGTGACATGATCAGTAGTTGATGATACTGGTGGGCTCCTACTCCATAATGATTGCTTCCCTCAATTTTAAGATTGCTGCATGAGAATTTTTCATTAACAGAGAATAAGTTTATAAGAAAGACACATTTTCATGTGGCGTATACCAGAAATCTTAGTGCAATTTTATGTTTTAAAAGCTGATAAATTCTCCCCAAGACCTTTGGGACAGCTTGGATATTTAGATAATCTGTTTAGTATATAAACAGAAGTATTACCTAAAGAAAATTATTAATCAGATAAACTTCACTCCACATTTTTGGATTAATAGTCAAATTAGGGTCTTTTAAAAATATTGTCTGGCCCACAAAAATTATTCCTACAGCTTTATGTAATCTTGTTTGCCTTTGTTTTTACTGTGTAACTTTACACTAATACCAAAGACACCTTTTAATTTTAAAATAGCCTCAAAACTGGAAAATTTTTCTTCTGTTTTATAATTTATCTAGTTGTCTAATGAAGCTACTTTAGATATAGTGAGGTTTCCAGCAAAAGAAAACACTTGTTCTCTGTACTAATTTTAAGAAATCAATGTGAGAGGCAAACCAATATTCTCCTGATGATGCTATGTAACTGTGAGTCAGAAAATTCCATGAACTCAGAAAAAAACAAAACAAAATTTCAGGTGGTCCAGAAGGGCAATGGAAAAACACATGGTGGTTATAAAACAGGTTATTACATGAGACATAGGATAAAAGACATCATTAAAGTTTAAGGCAAGAATATATAGGATCAAAATAAGACCTGGGCTAGTCACAAGTTGAGAATTTGGAGACCAACAACCTTCAGAGAGTTAAAGAATCACGTAAAGTTCACCAGCATGGGGAATCTGCTCTGGAAGCTTTATGGCAGGCCATGACTTAGGACCTCTTAGGTGGGAAGGTGGGAAGGGCTTGTCATCTGCTTTTTTGAAGAGGCTTCTTATGCCTTTGGTATCATAGATCCATGCATGTATGTAAGGAAGCCAGAAAGGCAGCCTGGTGAGCCTGGAAAATGCCCAGGACTCAAGCTCTTAGTTCTAATCCTAGCCCTGTCCTCAGGAGCCTGGAGCAGAGAAGGCCCTTCAGCAATGCTTGTTGATTAATATGTGAATTGAAGAAAACCCTCTCACTCCCCCGGGCCCCACTTTTATTCTGTATAAAATGAAGGTGCGTTCCCCGTAGCCCTGGCAGGGTTGGCTCTGAGGATCAAACGAAATTGTATATTTATTTTAATCTACTAGAACAGTGATTTCACCAGGGTGGGGATTCCTGGTATGGAAGCTCCCACTTTGAATGCAGATCACCGACATGTATGTTTTCACTTAGAGTTTTAGAGAATTATTTGGTACTTGGAGACTGTGGATGTCTTTTCTGGGGTCACATAGCCAGTGTGTGTTAGAGGGGGAACTTCAACTCAGGACCTCTTTAATGTGAGGCAGGCCGTTTATCTATTGTACTATGCTGCCTCCTAAGATTATACAAGGTGTCCCGAAGGTTTTAGCGCAGCTCTAAGCTTTCTACTTGATAGATTCTTGTTATTAAATATTCATGTAGTAATATAGATTTTGAGATCTATTCCAATTTAGTAGTGATTCTTATTAACTAGTACAAGTCAGTCTATAAGCATCTACCATGTGTCAAGTACTGTGCTAGGTGCCAGGAATACAAAAGCAAAAGACAATCTCTTGCCCTCAAGGATTTCACAATCTAATGGGGGAGACAACAAGTAAACAAATATGTATAAACTAGATATAAACAGGATGAATAGGAAGTAATCAACCCAGAGAAGAGAGGCAAGACACTGGAATTAAGAGGAATTGGAGAAGGCTTCCTGTAGAAAGTAGGATTTTAGCTGAGACTTGAAGGAAGCCAGGGAAACCAGGAGGCAGAGATGAGGTCGGAGAGCATTCTAAGCAAGGAGAACAGCCAAGAAAAATGCTTGGCATCCAGAAATGGAGTGTCTTATTCTTGGAGCCACAATGAAGCCAGTGTTAATGAATCATAGAGTAGGTTGGTGGTGGGGCAAAGTAAAGTGTAAGAAGACTGGAATGATAATAGGAGGGGGCACTAGTTTATGAAGGGCTTTGAGCATCAAACAGAGGATTTTATATTTGATCCCGGAGGTGAAAGGGTTTGACTTGCATTTTAAGACAATCACTTTGGCATCTGGATGGAGGATGGACTATCATGAGGAGAGACTTGTGTCAGGGAGACTAACCATCAGGCTTTTGAAATAGTCCAGGCATGAGGAGATGAGGATCTGCACCAGGATGGTGGAAATATTAGAGGAGAGAAGGGGATGTGTGCTAGAGATGTGACAAAGGGGAAATCAACAGGCTTTGGCAACAAATTAGATTAGGGAGATGAGAGTGAGGAGTTAAAGATGGCACCTAGTTTATAAGCCTGAGGACTGAGAGGATGGTGTTGTCCTCTACAGTAATTGGGAAGTTTGGAAGGGGGAAGGCTTTGGGGAAAAGATAATAAGTCTAGCTTTGGACATGTTGAGTTTAAGATGTCTATTTTGAAATGTCCTAACAGGCAGTTGGAGATGTGAGATTGGAGGTAAGAAGAGAGATTAGGACTGCATAAGTAAATTTGAAAACCATCAACATAACAATAATTGAGCCCGGGGGAGCTGCTGAGATCACCAAGTGAAATTATATAGAGAGAGCATAGAAGAGGGCCCAGGATAGAGACCCGTGGGACACCAGAGTTAGTAACTCTGATTTAAGAAGGAGATAGAAGATAGGAGTGAAGGCAGTAGATGGTGGGAGTTGGGGGAATGATTCAAGGCTAAGACTTGACATGGGGCAGTCAGGAATGTTAAAGGGGCAATGATTTTAGAAGACTTGAACTAGTTCATTAAGGGGCAAAGATAGGGAGAGAAGTAGAGAATGGCTAGCTCAGAGGTGATGCCCACGGAGAGAATGAAGGGTTGATAGTCGCAGTGTGGATAAAGAGCAAAAGTTCAGTGTTGAAAGGCAGAGGGAGAGGTTGCAAGTCAATAGATTGATCTGTTAAGGGAATTTCAGAGTTCATAAACATGGTGCATTTGTGGGTGGTGGGCAGATCAAGGGTGTGACCCTGTCTGCCTGTGGGTTAGAGGGGGAGGTCATAAGGAATGAGTAAGTTGAGGAACTGGGAAGTTAGTATGTTAGAGTAAGGGAAAGTATGCTGGATTTAGAGTCAGGTGACCCAGGTACGGGCCCTATCTTTGATCCTTAACTACCTGTGACATTTATTCTCTCTGGACTTTTTTTTTCTTTTGGAGGGGTGGGGGTTAAGTGACTTGCCAAAGGTTTCACAGCTAGTAAATGTGTCAGGTGTCTGAGACCGGATTTGAACTCAGGTCCTCCTGACTCCAGGGCCAGTGCTCTACTCACTGCGCCATCTAGCTGCCCCTTTATTTTTTCTTAACCTGTAAAAAGGATGGTGTTGGATTAAGTTACTTCTAGGTCCCCTTCCAGATTTAAATCCTGTATAATCCAATGACCTGGGTTCAAATCTTGGATTCCAAACTTATGAGCTGTGAGCCTCCTTCAGTCCCAGTTTTCTCATGTGTAGAGTGGGGATAATAATATCTGCATCATTTATTTTACACAGTTGTTGTGAAAAGATCACCTTATAAACCTTAAAGTGCTACAGAAATAAATTATTTTTATTAGGAATGATAAAGATAATAAAATTTTCTTCTTTTGATAATATCAAAATATTTATTGGTGCAGAGGATCTAGGTTAAGTTCAGTAGTTTTTCCAAAAGCTAAAAAAATTAAGGATTATTGCAACTGACCTTTGATTTCTAAGACTAGCAATTGACCCTGTTTCAAAAGTACAAGGGACTTTTTAAAAAAATTATTTTTTATTTTTAGTTTATAACACTCAGTTCCACAAGTTTTTGAGTTCCAAATTTTCTCCCCCTCCTTCTCTTCCTCCTTCCCTGCCCCCGCAATGGCTTGTGATCTGATAAAGGTTCGACGTATACCTTCACATTGAATTTATTTTCACAATAGTCAAGTTGTAAAGAAGAATTACAACCAGTGGAATAAACCAAGAGAAAGAAGAAACAAAACCAAAAGAAAAGAGAGAAAGAAAGAGAGCAAATAATTTGCTCCAATCTGCATTCAGACTCCGTAATTCTTACTCTGGATGTGGATAGCTTTTTCTATCACGAGTCTTTTGCAGCTGTCTTAGAGCCTTGCATTGCTGAGAAGAGCCAAGTCTATCAAAGCTAGTCATCACGGATACTATGTGTCTGTAATTGTGTATAATGTTCTCCTAGTTCTGCTCCCCTCACTCAGCATCAGATCACGTTAAGTCTTTCCAAGTTATTATGAAGTCCGTCTACTTCTCATTTCTTACAGCACAATAGTTCCATTACATTCATATACCACAACTTGTTTAGCCATTCCCCCATTGATGGGCATCCCCTTGATTTTCAGTTCTTTGCTGCCACAAAAAGAGCTGCTATTAATATTTTTGTATACACGAGTCCTTTTCCCACTTGTATGATCTCTTTGGGATACAGCCCTAGAAGTGGTATGCACATTTTTCTAGACCTTTGGGCATAATTCCAAATTGCTCTTCAAAACGGTTGTTTCAGTTCACAACTCCATCAACAATGCAATAGTATTCCAATTTTCCCACATCTTCTCCAGCATTTATAATTTTCCTGTTTTGTCATGGTAGCCAATCTGACAGGAGAGATGTGGTAATAAGGGACTTTTGATGCTGATACATTATTATGTAATACAGATCTATCTTGAATGCTGCCTTTGCCTCTACCTTTTGTTTACCAGAACTGATATCTATATTAGGCACTAATATGTATTGCTTTTCAAAGTGGAAACAAAAGCAAAGATTACATTTCTCTAAAAAATTCTTTAATTCATATATTTTCAATAAGTTGTCCTGCCATTATTCTGAAATAGATTTTATGGCTCTAAGTTCATCCTTTTGTTATATTTGTCCTCACATGTTGCCAAATCACTGGACCTTGATAATCTAGTTTATCTGTACATCTGTAAGATATACTATTTCAAAGTATACAAAACAAATTAATGCTGGTAAAGGACTTTGGCATTTTCAATTTTTTTTTAGTCCAGTGATTTCATTCACATGGGGCTCACCTAATAGGGAAATTTCTTGTCAGAGGCAGATTAACAATTCAGCTGTAACTATTAATTCTAAAATTGTCAGGAGGCATTCAGAGGCTGAATTATATGCTCATGGTTAGGCAGTTATTATGTATAAAAGGCAGGAAATATTCTAATTAAAACTAATAATGTCAAATAAGTGTTTCTAAGAACTGTGACGATCCAAATTTACCAGTGGTCATAAATGACAGTTTGAAACGAGAACACAGAAAAAAAATTGAAGACTTAAGGACTCAAAGCACAAAGTAGTCCAAGGTCTTTAATAGAGGAAGAAATAACCCAACATGCTTTGCTAGCTATGAAGTCAATCCCATATTATCCCCACAAGGAAAATTTAAATTTACTTTACTTCAGTATGAGATGTTTAAGAAAGCCAGAAACTATGGGTCACATTTTAGAAAGATTCCTAGGTAAAACTGTTATGATAAAAAGAGTATTAGTTGTCAAAGGACTATGCCTCAGTTATCTAGACAACTTACTCATTTAGGATATCTCATTTGCTAGTGATGCTGAATAAATGAGGTAATAACTATATATCCAGAAGATAAGGCTGAGACAGTCTGCCTGTTCCAATATCCAATATCAAGAACGTTATACATAGCATAAAAAACTCAACAACCTCAAAGCTTTGGCATTCTTCTCTTTCTCCAACATTCCTTGGCTCTTCGTAAAGAAGCACTAGGGATAACTGTTTATGGTACTTAGATTGCCTTTTATTCTATATCTCCCTTGAGTGTAGAGAATAAGAGGGAGTAAACAGTAACCCTCCACTTAGAAGCCACTAGCTCTTTGGCCTGGAAACAGAAACGCTTCTGAAATATGCTAAAACAAGTGCAGCTAGAGTCCAGCCGATACCAAAGAGTGGAAACTGAGAAACTCTCCTTTTCTTCCTATTCATCTTCCTCATCTTTTTTCTCTTTTATACCCTCATGTGTCAGTGGCCTCAATCCCTTTAAGGGACTGAAATAATAACTGAAAATAAGTCTCTTTTAATAAGGTTGGATTGGATTTCTCCATATTACTCTCTACCAAAAGGGCTAAATATTTGGGAAAAGTACCCCTAATATCTCTGTCGTTTATTTAATTAAATCCATGAAAATAAGGAGGATAATGACAGGACAAATCTTCAGTGACTTTATTGGATCCACATGTGACTTGGGGCTTTGATGTTTTGAATAAGAAAAAAGTGAAATTTAGTATTTTTTATGAAATTTTTTCTACACTCTACTTTGTTTTGTCCCTTTCTATTTTGTGCATTAAGCAGTCAAGTTCTATTACCACAGTTCCATGAGGTCAAATTGGGAAGGAGGGAATGTATGATAATTTATGAAAGCCTTTCAAAGTTTTTGTCTTTCTGGTATTGTTATTGTTTATTGTTCAGTTCATGGAAGTCTTCTCAGGGTTCTCTTTTCATCATTTCTTATGGCATAGTAGTATTCCTTTATAGTCATATACTATAATTTGCTCAGTAATTTCCCAAGTGATGAGTGTCCCTTTAGTTTTTAGTCTTCACCTTCACTAAGAGAACTACTGTAAATATTCTTTGTCCATGACCTTTTCCTCTATTTTTGATCTCTCTGGGCTATTGGTCTAGCAGCAGTGTGGTTTTTAGGGAATGGTTCCAAATGCCTTTCCAAACGCCTTTCCAAACCCTTCTGACACAAAGGTGATGAACTCAGGGTGCAGTATAAGACATACATATTTTTAGGCATGTCTAATAAAGCAATTTGTTTTGCTTGATTTCTATATTTGTTACAAGAGTTTTATTTTTTTTTCCAATGGTGGGAGATGGAAGGGAGAAAAAAAGATTTTTAATTGAAAAAATTAAATTAAAAATGGTCTATGAAAACAGTGCTTCTTAAAGAATTCAAACTGATCTCAATTAGATGGATAGAATTATAAAATGCTTTCAGATGAAAACTGTGAACTAATATCATTTTCCAATTCCATGTAGGTATTCAGGCATATTTCTTCTAGCAGAATCTGTTTTTAGAGCTAATGTTTGCCATTACAGAGGAAGCTGTGTTGTGAAACAATTTTCGGAGGTGCTGTAAAATGGTATGCTACAGAAGGCTCTGGCTTAATATAGTATAGTTCAGAACAGAACCACTGGGAAATTCCAGATTTTCACAGTTCTACCTTGCTCTGTGATTTTCCATTTTCTTTTAATCTATTTTAATTATGTATTGCTGCTGCTGTTGGGTAGTCTTTTCCCTGCTGTGCTGAGTGTTTAAAAAAGCCCCACCTTTTGCCTTTGTGAAATCTGCAGTTTGTGCTCTTTTTCTGAGGGGAAGAGGGAATCAGCATGAAGGGGGAGTTCTTTCATATCCTCACTTCCCACAGTCTAGTTTTCTATTCCATCTGAGTTACATACAGATATGGTAATATATTTAGTATTCCTGTTACCCAGAAGTGTTCATTTCCATGTGCATAAACTCTGAAATTATTTTATCGGATCACAATCTTTGATCATTCTATCTTTCCCTCTGCCTTGTGACCACTAAACTTGTTCATCGTCCTCAACGTAATGTCTGGTTTCTCCAGGCCTCAGTTCTTTCCAAAGTGGTCATCCCTGTTCTGACTGTACTCTCTTCTCCATTTTGAATCTGTGGTGAACCAGTTCAACTCTATACCATCTTTTACTCTGGAGTCTCTCGTCCTCTTATCCTGTTCCTGATCCTGTCTTGCCAAGCCCTATCTTTGTATTACACTCATCTTCTTCTTCTATCTTTGCTTCTATTCTTATGTTAGTGAACAAAGCTAGAGAAAACTCACAAAATTGCACTGATTAGATCTACTCCTAATTTATGTTATATAATCTCAACTGAGTCCTCATTGTAATAAGGCAATCCTTTACACCTCCCTAATTTATTCCCTTTCTCACCCACCACAGCAGCTATTCCAAAACTTTTCATCCCACTTCAAGCCTCTCATAGTGTCCCCTTCCACCACTACCTCAGCTGAGGACCTTGCTTAACATCTAATTGAAAATATTGAGACCATTTGCTAAGAACTTCCTCTTCTCTCCTCCTCCTCTTCCATTGCTCAGTTATCTTTTCCCACTATCTCTTCCCACGTCCCTGTCTCACATGAAGAAGTGGCCCTTCTTGCCAAGGCAATCCCGTCTCCATGGATCCTTAACCTCAATCAGGCCTTTCTGTAGCAGCTCGCCCACCCTGCCCCATCATCCCTGTTCTCTCACTAATTTTCACTCTATGGCCTGCTTCCCTATTGCCTACATACACTCTCATCTATCTCTCCTACCCCCCTCCTTAAGAAAAACCTTCACTTGATCCGACCATCTGTACTAGCTCTCATTCTGTATGCCGCCTACCCTTTGTAGTTGCCTGAGAAAGCTGTCTACAATCAATGCCTCCACTTCCTCTCCTCTCATTTTCTTCTAAACTTTCTGCATTTTGGCTCCTGACCTCATCACTCAACTGGACCCTCCTTCCATCCTTTTTGATCTTTCTGTAGCTTTTGACACAGTTGACTGTCCTCCTTTCCTGGATACTCTTTATCTTTTGTTTTTCACAGCTGCTCTCTCCTGGATCTCTTCCTACTTGTCTGACCTCTTCCTTCTCAATTTCATCTCCTAGATCTTCATCTAGGGCATACCCATTAAATGTGGATGTCCCGTAAAGATCTGTCTGTGTCTCTTTTCTCTTCTCCCTTTATTCTATCTCCCTTGGTGATAAATACTTCTAATGATCTAATGTTCATCTCTGTGCAAATGATTCTCAAATCTATTATCCAGCTCTAACCTCTCTCATGACTTCTAGTTTTGCATCACCAATTGCCTAGTGAATATCATGAACTGGATGTCCCATGAATATTTAAAGCTAACTTTGTCCACAGCAAAATTCATTATTTTACCTCCCAAGCCCTCCCCCTTCTGAACGTCCCCATTTCCATGGAAAGCACTGCTATCCTTCTTGTTACCTGAGCTCACAAGCTAAGTGTGATCCTCAGCTTCTCACTTGCACTTACCATACAGATGTTCCCATCATCTCACACCTTGTTTACTTTTCTCTGCCTTTGCCTGATTTCCTTGCCTTGGAATCTCTTCCTACACAAGTTGATCCTCTGCTCAGCTTGCCAAGTGACTTCCCTAAAGTGCAGATCTGGCCATTATCACTCCTCTACTCAGTAAATACCAGTGGCTCCCCATTACTTCCAGGATCAAATATTAAATCCTGTTTAAATCTCTTCACATCCTGGCTCCTTCTACCTTTCCATTCTTCTTACACTTGCTGCTATTCTTCTTATTCAGTGACACTGGTCTTCTTGCTGTTTCTTGCATGGCATTCCATATCCCATCTCCTTGCCTTTCACTGGTTCTCCCCCATGCCTCGAATGCTGTCCTTCCTCACTTGTTTCTCCTGACTTCTTCTCTGGCTTCCTTCAGTACTCATCTCAACTCTCCCTTTATGTAAGAAGCCTTTCCCACATCACCATCTCCCAGCTACTGTTGCTAGTGTCTTTCCTCTGAGATTGCCTCCCATTTACTCTGAATATATCTTTTATGTATGTAGCTGTTTTCCTGTTGGGTCCACCATTGGCATGTGGACTTCTTGAGGACAGGGCCTATGTTTTTGCCTTTCTTTGTATCTGCAGCACTTAGTGCCTCACACTTGGTGCTTAAAAATGCTTGTTGACTCACTGATTGCTAAATCTGTTGGTCTTTTCTTAACCTTCATCTTTCTTGGCCTTTCTTTAAAGCCCTCCATAAGCCGATCTCTTTCACCTTCCCTGTCTTGAACCTTAAACATCCCCTCCTCTCTCACCATGTGTACTCTGCTCTCCAGATACTTTGGCCTCCTTGCTGTTCTTCCTACAAGTTACTCAATCTCTTGACTCCATGATCCTATGACTAGAACTCTCTTTCTCCTCATCACTGTCTCCTGTCTTCCTTCAAGTCTCAGCTCAATTCTCACTTTCTATAAGAAGCCTTTCCTGAATCCCTGTCATAGGGTGTTTTCCCTCTATTGATTGTCTCCAATTTATTCTGCATATTTCTTTTTTGTAAATAGTTATTTGTATGTTGTCTTCCACACAACATTATGAGCTCCTCGAAATCAGGGACTTTCTTTTGCTTTTCTTTGTTTCTCTAGCAAGTGGCACCATGCGTGGTACATAGTAAGTAAGCACTTAATAATTGACTGACTGACTGATGATGATGATGGTATTCACTTGCTCTACAGATCCTAATTTTTCTGTTTCACATAGTGTCTAACAGCAATTGCTGGGCACCTGTACATTAGTGTTATGTGCTTCTATTTGAGGATTTCTTAACGGTAAAGAATTGAATTTTTTTAGTTGAAAAGTAAACTATTCCTTTTACAATTCAGTAAATAGTAAATCATTTTAAATGAAATATGTACAATAATGACAAATTGTTTTTCAGTTACTGAAGATCTTATTAGGCGAAATGCAGAACATAACGACTCTGAAATTTTTTCCTTGGAGGAGCTCTCCTTGCACCAACAAGAAATTCAAAGACTAGAAAATATTGACAAATGGTGTCAAGATTTAAAAATTCTCTACCTTCAAAACAATCTAATTGCAAAAATTGGTAAGTTTTTGATAATTTTGTCTCAATTTCTTTAGCATTTTTGAATTGGAAAGAATCATTCTTTTATATAGAATAAGAAACTACAGCTCAAAGCACAAGCCTAGACAGCTCTTTTATTCAGAGATTGATTACTGAATTTATTATCTCCCTTTGCCATCCATTAATCAGTTCAGCTATGAGTCATATCTTTCATCAGAGAGTTTACAGTGGTAGAAAAAGAATGTGAATCTCATTTGGCCATTTGTAGCCTTGAGTTTTAGATGTGATCTTACTAATATATGGAAGGGGGTAAGTTGTTTGCTTATCTATCTATCTATCTATCTATCTATCTATCTATCTGTCTGTCTGTCTGTCTGTCTGTCTGTCTGTCTGTCTATCTATCTGTCTATCTATCTATCTGTCTATCTATCTATCTATCTATTTGTTTATCTATCTATCTATCTACTTACCAAAGTTGTCATATAAATTATATGTTAGGCACTTGAGGTTATATGAAGATAAGTTAAATAGCTTACTTTCTCTCATGAAGCTTACAGTCCATTATAGGAGGTCAGATAAGTAGCTAAGCTAAGATAAATGAAATCCAAATTAGAATATGCATATGTAATAGATCAGGTGTGCTATTAGAATATAAATGCATATTGTGAGATCAGATGAGAGAAGTCACTTCTAGCTGGTGGGGTTGGGGAAGCCTTCGTGGAGAAAATATTTCATGTGGGTCATGAGTGCTCATTATGTCCAGAGCAAGTCACACTGGTGAATACACACAAAAGAGAGGGTTGCTACTTTCATGGAGCATACAGTTGTGTGTGTTAGATATATACATATGTAATTACACAGAAAAGTTCATTATTAAATTATACTAAGTGACTAATGAAATATTTTGTTAGTCTAGGTGAGGAAGCAAGGATTTCTGTTGAGGTTGAGAACAGGGAAAGCTCAAAATTTCACTTGTGCCACACATGTTAGCAAGTGTGCTGTGGGTTCTGTTAGTATAAATATTGACTTATGAGAAAGGTTTTGGGGTTTGTAGGTTGTGTGTGGGGTACATAAAGTGTGAAATTTTTAAATGTGAACTTTTCCGTTGCTTTTGTTATATATGAATAATTTAGAATTGTTTGATGAAAACTTAGACTTTGCATACCCTTTTACTAGACATTGAAATCTTCCAGATTTCTTTAGATAATTATTTCAAGGATCTTTACTAGAAATTAGAAGTTCTGGCACATAGTTGAGTTCAAAGGCTGTTACATCAAATCACCAACCTTTATGCATTGGGACATTGAAGTTTAGTACTAATTGTACAGATTTAAAATAGTTCCTCGGTTTCTTCATTTCCACAGCTGGTTCTTTTAAAAGTAATAAATGGTAGCGTGCTATACCAAGCCTTTCTAGAATTGTTGAAAAATTTCAAATTTTGCTTTCAAATATTTTTATCTACACAAGTTTTTGTTATTTTTCCTTTGCTTAATGGGGCTCTTTTCTTAACCCTCTGGACTCTGGTTCTGTCCCCTCTATTCCAATAAACTATACATTTAGTGACCATTTCAACACTAAATCCTGTGATAAAGGCCTTTCTAATCACCAGAATAGAGCAGTGGTCTATTATCATTATTCATTTTCTTTTACTGTTCTGTAGCATTGACAAGCCCCTTGGTTTCCAGGATGCCACACCACCTTGGATTTACTTCTACATCTATTATTGTTCCTGTATCCCTAACTCACTCTTCTGACTTTCATACATACCCAGTCCTTCCCCCATTTTGGATATTTTTCTTAGTTCTCTGCATTTTTTTCCACTACATTTTTTACTTAGGTTGATCTCATATAGTTTCCAGCTTTAGCATTCACATGCATGTTGGCAATTCCCACTTTTTGTTCTACAACCCTAATTTATCTCCTGAGTTCTTGTTTTAATTTCCAACAGCCTACTTGGCATTTCAACTTTAGTATTCCATAGTAACTCAACATGTCTGGAAGTCTAACCCCTCATCTTGCTTCCCAAACTGTTTCCCCTTCTTAACTTTCCTATTTCTGTTAATTTCCCCTGTTACCCAGGATCAAAACTTGAGTTACTTATGACTTTACCCTGCATTTCCTTCCATATCCACTCAATCATTACATTCAATCCAATTACTCCACCCCACCCCACTCCTAATGCATCTTCTATCTATTTCTTTTCTATTTTCACTTTCAGAGTCTAAGTTGAGACCCTTATCACCTTATTGTTCAAAGACAGGGGTTAGAATTCTTTATCTGTAATAACCTGTTTGATCTTTGGCAAATCATGTGCATTTGCAGGGTTTCAGTTTTCTCATCTATAAAATGAAAGGATTAGACTAGATGACTTCTAAGGGCTCTCTCAGTTCTACATCTTATGTCAAAATAGCCCAGTAGTTGGTCTCTTTTATATCTGTCATACTTGGATTATCTCATGTTCTTCAGGACCCTTCAATGACACTGTCACCTAGAGAGCAGATTCTTAAATTCTTTTTATTGTTCAGGCTAACTTCAGAGCAGAACTAAGGTACAGTTTAAAAAACAGCTTTTCTTTCCATTAAGTGACAAAATATTGTTCATTTTGCTTTTTATGAGATATCTTACTTTACAAAAATAATACCGTCGTTTGAAAAATAATGTTCAAACCTGCATTAAGTTATTGTTATAGAATAACTTATTATTATTTCTCATTATTATATTACTAAATGAGGACATTTGTTTAAATCACCATGATAATGAGGCACCCACTGAGGGTCAAATCCCTCTGCAGACTATCTTCTTTGCTCTGTCCAACTGCCAGAGCTTATAGTCAAAACTCAGTCAACTATTGAAAATGTTTGGTATCTCTTAACAGTGAGAGGAAATAGAGCATGTGGAGGTGGAACACCCGCCCACTGTATTTATTCAAAACCAATTTAAAGCCTGTGCACTACTGTCATCAAGTTAGTAACTTTAGTTTTGTGTACAAAAAAAATAAAAAAACAGTATCTGTTTCCTACCTTGGTGAAGTGAATCTTCCTAAAACATCTAAACCCACATTTTCATTTTGAAGTTATCACATGCTTGCAAGTGCTTAATGAATGTCATAATATTACTTTTTATAGCTATTTATGTATTCATTAGGGAAAATTATGTATGGCTATAGGTACAAATATATAACTAGTGATATATGTACACTTATGATCTAAAAATGTAGAATCACAGACTCTTGGTATTGAAAGGGACCTCAGAGACCATCTAATCCCACCCTTAGCCAAATTATTAACTCTTCCTAGCCATTGGAGTATAGCCTTCACTTGATGATCTGTGATAACTAGGAATTCCTAATGTCTCAGGAAGTCTATGTGTTTTTCTAACATTTTTATACTTTATTAAAGTGCTTTCACATGATACTTCATTTGAGGAAGTATTCCAACGAATCTTTTATGTTTATCTTTTGGTAGAATTTTCTAGCTTTATATTGTCATGTTAAGTAAAACCTGAAAAGCTCTTGGTATAAATACTAACTGATACTTTTTAATTATGGATAGAGACAGCATGATGTCATAGAGACAGTTCTGCATGTGCAATCAGGAAGACATGGGTTCAAATCCCACCTTAGAGACTTCCTAGCTCTGTGATCTTGGGCAAAGTCGCGTAACTTCTAAAATAAAGGGGTTGGACTTGGTGGACCCAAATCTATGATCTTAGGACCTAGCTACGGGTTGGAGTCCCTTGTGACAAGGAATCATGACTCAGCCCCCATCCTTCAGCACTTCTCATGCTGGCTGCAGTGACTTCAGAGATTGCTTGATTTGGCCTGTCTGTGTGCACCATTTGATGTGTACAAAAAGTTGTTTTATAATAAAAACTAATTTAATTCTTGATTTATTTCAGAAAATATTAGCAGACTAAAGAAATTACAGTACCTGAATTTAGCTTTGAACAACATTGAAAAAATTGAAAATCTAGAAGGTAAGATTTTTCTCTCCAATGTTGAAAATAAACTAGAAGCATAAAGAAATTTGGTTACTAATAAAATTTTAGTTATTTTGTTAATAATAAATTTTTTCACCATAAAGTATTTTTTTACTAACATTTCAGTCATGAACCATTACTTTTCATTACATCTAAGATTTGATGGAGTCTTTCTTGAGCTCCCAGGTTTTTTAAGTTGTTAGGGGCTCAGTATCAGTTGTAGGACAGATCTAAAGCATGGCTTCTTGATCTCTTTCATGTCATGAAACCTTTTGAGAGTTTGGTGAAGCCTAGGCACCCTTTCTTAGAATTATGTTTTTAAATGCTTAAAATAAAGCACATAAGATTACCGAAGAAACTAATTGTGTTGAAATACAGTTACCAAAATGTAAAAAAAAGGCAATTAGTTGGTGCTGTATATAGAACGCTAGGCCTGGAGTCTTGAAGACCTGAGTTCAAATCCAAACTCAGATACTTACTAGCTGAGTATATCACTTAACTGCTATCTGCCTCATTTTTCTTAGTTGTAAAATGGGGATTACAATAGCACCTACTCCTAGTGGGGAGGATCAGACACAGTAATATATGTAAGTGCTAAGCACAGCGCCTGGCACATAGTAGGCACAATATAGATGCTTGCTATTCTTATTTTAAGAATTGTACACCTCTGGTTTAGAATCCCTAGAGTCTGTTGTTGTATTTTTAAAAACTGTACTGAAAATTCAAGCTTGCTGAGTAGAATTGTGATAAAACTATGGATGTGAAAAATAACTCAATATAATTGTAAATTTAAAAATACAGGGTTGTTTTTTTAATTTAGTGTTGGGGAGGAATGGATTTGATCAAGATATGATTTTATAGGATCATAAGATTGTAGATTTAGAGCTGCAAGGGACCAAACTCCTCATTTTACAAATAAGGAAACTGAGACCCAGGAAGGTTAAGGGACTTACCTGAGGTCAGACTAATAGTATCTCCCTTACCACTACAGATCAGAAAATGTTTGGTGACATATCATCTTAGTTGCTTCAGGTGCTGAGAGGTTAAGAGACTTACACACTGTCACACAGTCAATGTTATCAGATGTGGACTGGATTCCAAGTTTTCTGGACTCAGTCTAGCTCTCTCACTATGTCATGCTTCCTTTCAATATTGATATACTTACCTTTTTCTAATTATATTTCAAGAGAAATATAATACTAAAAGGGCTTAAATCATAAATAACTTAAAAAGGACCATCTAGAAGACTAGAACTTCTCTTTCTGTTATGCTATCATTGCTTTATCTCTTTGCCCCCCAACTTGCACAGTCCCCAGTCTTTGCTCTGTACTTTTCCCTGAAGCCTGTGCAAGGTGAGGACTTTGATGGCAGAAATAACATTAACTGGTATGTTTAAGTCCTATTTACAACTGGTAGGTAGTATATTGATGCATCATTTTCTGTTGTAGCCTGTCTCATGTAAATTGCCTGTTGTCCCCTGTGAGATTATAAATTCACTTATGGCCAATTCTATTCATATATTAGTAACATGTCATTTACCCTGCATTATCTGGTAATGAAGTCTATCACTTTGGGCAAATCACTTTACCTTTGAACCTTAGTTTTCTTCAGTAAATGTAAAATGGACAAAATAATATCAATATCTCTACCTAATAATTTTGTCATGAATAAGACATTAAACAGTTTACAGGAAGCACCATAAATGTGAGATACTTTGGTGGGTGCTTGCTGGTGGATTAGTGATTTCTTGATACGGATTCTCTCTCCGTTAACACAGATCTCATGTCTATATCTTTGTGTAATTTCTATCAGTATCATTCTATAAGTCTTCCATGGAGTATATATGTGATGTGCTGGAGGCCTTCCACTAATTCTCTTAGCATTTTTTAGAGTACCTGCGTACTTGGGCTTGTCTTGGGCTTGTCATCTATTTTTTTTCCTGATAAGCTCCAGGTTATATACATGCCTTGCATCAGTAAAATACTTTATTCCACTTCCTGCATACAGGAAATTGTTGATAACATGTTGCAGCCTACTCATATCCATACTACATCTTTTAATTACTATTTTAGTCATTTGTTATTTTTCCCTAAGATCCTGTTTTTTTTAAATGATTTTCTAGCTATATAGCATCACTAAAAGAATTTTGGATGTTAAAAATATATGTTTTGTTTGTTTTGTGTCAGTGAACAATTGGAATCATTGAAAGTAGTGTACAATTTTCTTAGTGAAGTCCTGTTCCATCTCCTTCTCCTATTCAATTGTGGGTACTCTTTACTATCCATGTAAATTGTTTGACTACCACATAGATTTTGGTGGACTAACATGCCATAAGCTGGACAAATGCATGTTTGTTGACTTTGGTTGTCATTCATACAGTACATAGATAAATCTCTTTATTATTGTTGCAGATTTTATTGAAGAATCTTTGTATCATTCTTGTTTGCCACACAGTTTATCATTTTAAAATTTATGTTTACATCCCAATATTTGGCTTCCAGGTGTTTGGGGGATTTCTAAGTTGTTAGTCTATCAAGATGATGCAAAATAATTGTGGTTACTATTATTTGTAACAATAGTGTTGCTAGCAGCTACTTGACTGTGTAAGACCAATAACACCAGCACACATAAGGGCTGCCAACATAGATTCTTTGATCTGTTTTTCTAAGGAAAGCAACTTTAAGGGGTTAACAAATAATAGTTTAATTAAACATACATATATCCTTCACTTAGTTCAGGGGGAAAACCCAGCACCCTGAACTTCAGAGCAAATACCAACAGAAATTATAAACAGAGACAATATAAACAGAGAAAACACACACAGTTATCAACAGACAGGCCTCTAGCTGCCTGACCGAAGAATTACATCATCACCAGAGAGAAAGGCACCAACATCTACTTGTTCAAAGCCGAGGGGCTCCAGCGGCTACCCAGGGTCTCATCTGGTCAAATCACAGGATATTCTTCCAGTGAGTGAGAGCGCCAAAACAACAATGCCAACCTCAGAGCTATTATACCTTGTTCAGGACCTTAAGGGCTGGGGCCAACTTAGCATTTAGGATGTGGGAAAGTTCTTCTTTCACTAGCACCATATAATATACATTGTTTCAAATCAATGACTCCTGATTGCCTTTGTGCTGAGGAGCACTCCAAAACAAAAAGATCCCACTATACCTGCCCCATTCAAACAAAGGCCAGACTCATTAAAGGTCTGTGATAGCCTTAGTATCCCAAAAGAAAAGAACAGCAAAAAATCCTGCCTTGATTACCATTACATTATTCCCTCAACAATGACAATTGGTAGGGTTAAGACACAAGAAGCTTTCAACAGCCAAGAACACTGGACTGAGTCTACTAAAGTGAAGTTTCATAGGGACAAGTGTAAAAAATCTGTACTTGGAGTCAAATAATCAGCCTCCTAAGAAGTGTGAAGAAGTTAGACAAAAATTTGGAAAAAAAAACTTGGGGTTTTAGTGGACTGCAAGCCCGATTTGAGTCAGGAATTTTGACTTTATGAAATTTAAAGGTTTTTTTTGTTAGAATGAAAGCAGTGCAGATAGAATTAAAAAAGAAGCTGTTGAATGATAAGATTATTTTCATTAAAAATCTGTGATGAAATAATATACAAGATATGTATAGAGAATTGATAAAAATAGAAGACAAAGAGCCCCTCCCTAATGGATCAGCAAGTAAAGGATATGAATAAGGAGTTTTCAAAAGAAGAAATATAATTAACAACCCTATCATAAAATGATCCTCATTACTAATAATAGAAATAAATGCAGTGGTTTCATTTCATACCTGTCAAATTGGCAAAAATGATAAAAGACGTAAGGAAACAATATGAGCAGGGCTTTGAGACAATAGCCACAGTAATACATTGTTGGTGAAGCTGTAACTTCTAATATATACTTTAGAATTATTTGAGAAAGTTAAAGAACTTTATTTCTATCCTTTGAATTACTAAACCTGTTACTGGATTTGTACCTCAAGGAGATCAGTGAGAGAATATTCCCACATATAACAAGGTGTTTATAGTGGTGCTTTTTATAGCAGGAAAAAAAATTCTTGAAAAATAAACAAACAAAACTGGAAATAAAGTGGGTTCCCCTGAGCAAATTGTTGTCTATGAGAATAAGGGAATTTTAACATGTTATAACAAATGTCAATAATGATTAAATCAGAGAAATGGTACTATAATTAGCACAGCTCCTAGCACAAGTAGATGCTTAATAAATGTTTATTGATTGATGCAAAACTAGGTGAATGATGATACACAATGACAACACTAATGTAAAGGAAAATAACATTAAGAAATTTCAGAATTCATATTAAATATAATGACCAATGTTGGTCTCAGAGAATGAATTGGTTTCATAATTATGAAACATCTGTCGTCACTGTAGGGAAGCAGTGAATTATAGATATGGAAAGTTACTATCCTTCCAGACATGGCTACTGTGCCTACTTCTTCTTATTTTATATAAGGAAGGATTCTATAGTGGGGTAGGGGTAAGAGGATTCTTTAGGAAATGCACATGGTATAACAAAACTAAATGCATCAATAAAATGCTAACATTTTAAAAAAAACACGTTTCCAGGGTTTTGTTCCATTTTACCAGTTGAACCCGTCATAACTGTCCTTTGTATGAAATACAGTCAAGAAACTGGGTAATGAATAATTAATGGAAAAATACAAGGAAAAATAAAAGACAAAGGATAACATCAGTATATCAACTTACTGAATAGTCAGCAATTTTTTGACAAAAATTTGAAAATTGTATACAGAATAGTCTATCATCTGTCAGAATTTTATTGTAAGTCGAGCACAGAGAAAACTTTTTATATAAGTTTGGTACTTTAAATGTCTGCTAAATCATGTTTATTTCTTTTTAAGCATAGTGAAGTAAGTCCTAGAATTCTCAATAAAGATTTAACTTTTTGATCACTTGATGATTTATACAAAGTTTAGGATAAAAACATCTGTAAGAAAATTTTGTTCTTCAGTGAAGAGTAGTTACCTCATACATAGGAACCCATTGCAATATGCACTTCCTAAGAACAAGGTATTTCTACTGGGTGATTAAAACAATAAAATATGTATGGAACATTAAAATTAAATAGAGATGTAGCAGTTGAGCACTGAAATACCAGATATGAGGACCTACTTACTCTCCTATTATACCTGAGATTTATTACCTCTGTTACTTTGTTACCCTTTCCTAGAAAATATTTCCTTCTCCTCTTTGCACATTGAATTTCTACTCATTCTTTAAAGTCAACTCAAAAGCTATGTTCTCTATGAAGTTTTCCCTTCTCCCACCCAGTTAGAAAATTGGTTAGTTTTCCTGAAGTAATTTATTTATTTTTGTTTTCTTCTAAAATCTTTGTTGTAAAGGATTGCTTGCTGGGTAGGGTTAGAGGGATGGACACACACATATTGTACACACACACACACACACACACACACATATACTCATATATAAATAATATGTGTCTATATATACATATATATGTATATATGAATGTAGTGTGAATATGCTATAGCAAGAAAAGGTGGCAATAGCAATAAGATGAAATTAAAAATAAAATGTACCTATAATGAAGGTACTATTGCTTGGAATTATTGACACAACTCATTCTTTTGTGAAACTCCCTTTAAGCAACAGTAATGAATAACAATAATGTGTGATGCTAGAAGATAAGCATATTCTAATAGTCCCAATCAATAATTGTCAAATCTAGTTTTTCCAACTTTCTGTTCAAAATCATAGAACTGTCACATATTAGTTGTATGAGGGCCTCTTCATTCTTTTAAAGGCTTTTAAAGGCATTATACTGGGGTTTTTTTCTGTGATGTTTTTCTTATGAACTCTTTCTCCTCCTCCTCTTTCTCTTTCTTTTCCATCTGTATCTCAGGAACCCTCTGGGCTCAAATGGAGCAGGGTTTGGAGGAGGGATATATATGAAGGGATATGTACAAGTGAATGTAATATGAAAATGATGTAAAAAGGGCCTACTGGTTGGCTGACCCCTAAAGGTGTCAAACCCCAACCCTAGAAACTTTGAAAAAAATCTTCTAAATAAATTTTAGGTATAGCTCATGTCTGGGTTTCACCAGAAATGGGTTATGTGTACCCCAGACTCCTGCATAGACAACTATTGTACGTTCCTGGTAACTGGCAGAGGGCAGCCTGTGACTTTCCTGACAAAGTACTTCTTCCTGGCCACTATTACTATATAGATGTTCTTCTATTAGACTGCAAACACCTTGAAGCTAGCTGCGTTTTTTATCCTCAACACTTAGCAGAATACCTGGCAGATACTTTTACATTCATTCATTTTCTCCACTCTTTCTCCTGGCTTCATCAGCTTGAGTGGGTTCAATTATCATCTCTATACCATTCCCAATAATAATATCAATTTTAGTCTTACCCTCTTAAGACAGTGCATTGAAATCCTTTTTTTTAGTAGCAAGCTGATGCAGGGAAGTTTCATCATTCTTCTTCAGCATTGTAGTTTAGTGTTTGATTTTTAAATCAGAGCGATATAATTACATAGCATAATTTATATTGAAATAAATGTGGCCTATCAAATAAAAAACAAAATAAACCACAAAGCCATAATACATAGCTGCAAAATAATATCCAACATTAGTCATGCCCCAATTGCATTTTAAATTCGTCAACTTTCTGTCAGGAGGTGTGGGGGCACCGTTCCTCTTTATTCCTTTAGATTCATGGTTTATCATTGCATTGATCAGAGTTCTGAAGTCTCTCAAAGCTGTTTTTCTCTGACCTCCAGATATGACTCTCCAAGTTTTGAATATCCTACTGGCACCTCAGACTCAAGCTCCTCAAAACTGAACTGAACTTTCTCCCTAAGCCTACTTTTTCTTCTGTATTGATTACGTCTGGGGTTCCATTGTTCATACTTTCCGTCATGTTTGTAAACCCAAGGTTCTTGTTGACCCCTTTTCCCCTCACCTTTAATGGCCAGTCAGTTGCAGAATCCAGTCATTTGCATCTATTCTGTCTGTCTCTCCTCTGGATTCCCACTGAAAAGATTATAAGACTCATGATTCTTACTGCAGTAGCCTTTTAACACATCTTTCAATACTCTTCTTCACGATCTTGCCAGAATAATTTTTCTTATTCATAGGTCTGGGAAACAACTGGCTCTTTGTTACAAAATCACTGCCTGTGCTCCAAAGGAACCATCACTATAATGTATGCAACATGTAGTCATCCATTAGTAACCAAGTGAAGCAAGTTCATCTTCTTTTACCTGCCATTCAAGGCCCTTGGCAGTCTTATACCAGCCTTCCTTTTCACATTATCTCCTCTTAATCTTCTCCATGTTGTCTATATTCCAGTCAAATTGGACTACTCTCTTTCCTCTGAATGTGCCTGGCATTCTTCTGTCTCTGTGTCTTTGTTTAGAATTTTCCCTCTGCCTGGAATGTCCTTCCTCCTCTACTGAATTCCTACTCATTCTTTAAAATCTGTCTCAAATGCCATCCCTTCCATGAAGCCTGCCCTACATCTTCTAACTTCCTGTTAGGACCTCATAGAAATTTGTTTCCCAACTTTCTCTGTACTTATGTGGTGCCTTTTTAAGGACAGTTGAAGAGGGAGCCTCAGATCAATTGGGTAAGTTTTTTAATCAGTTCAGTGAGATAACAGAGAATGACCCTTTGTTGGAAGGTATCTGAAGGTGATTCCAGCGAAGCATGAGCACTTGTGCCTTGCTCTTGTTCTTCAGTCCTTTTTCAGTCATATTTGACTCTTCATGACCCTGTTTGGGGTTGTCTTGACAAAGATACTAGAGTGGTTTGCCATTTCCTTATTCAACTCATTTTAAAGATGAGGAAACAGGCAAATAGGGTTACTCGACTTGCCCAGGGTCACATAGCGAGTAAGTTTCTGAGGCTGGATTTGAACTCAGGTCTTTTTGACTCCAGGTGTTCGATCCACTGCACCACCAAGCTGCTTCCTTACCTTGCTCTGGGGACCTAGGTAATTCCTTTGATTGTCTTTTAGTTAATGGGGCTGCTTCAAAGATAACTAGTGAATGAAATTCAGGAGGGCTGTCCCACCTGACACTGATATTGTCCTTGGAGTGTTTGTATAGGAATTGGGGATCCTATTACCCACATTTGGGAAAAGCTATATGTAACAAGTGCTTAAAATTTATTTTAGAGATTTCCCTGGAGTTATGCTCTTAGGTGGGGACATTGAATCTAAAGACCTGCTCTGGGTAAAACTTGGGTTGACTTGGTCTGTGTTATGCCAGATTTCTTGCAGGACCCTGGGCCATGGATTATTTGGGGTGTTATAGTTATATGTGTTCATATTCTGACCCTGTTGGGTGGTGATTTCAGTGAAGGTAGGAACTATATCTTAACAGTGTTCTGCACATAAAAGACACTGCTTGTTAAAAGAATGGATGACTTTTCACTCTTATACCTCACAAATTACTTTGTTTTGCAGCACTCTAATGCATTTATCATATGTTATGGTGTAGTATGGTTATCTGTGTTTTTTTAATCTCCCTCCTGGTCTGTGAGCTCTTTGAGGTCAGTGATTGTGACTTCTCTATTTCCTCTAGCACTTAGTCTAATGGCCTGCTCAAAGGAGATGCTTAATAAATTTAGAAAGTTAACCAGTAGGTAAGCAGTGTCTTATAAGTGTTATGGCTGTTACTGCCGTTACACTCAAGTGCATGCATTCTTTGCTACTTACATTCTTTCCTTACCACTTAGTATTGTTTCATCATTTCTTCCCCTCAGGATGTGAAGGATTGGAAAAACTTGATCTGACAGTAAATTTTGTTGGAGAATTGAGCAGCATTAAAATTCTTCAGAATAATATACATCTTAAAGAAATTTTTCTTATGGGTAATCCATGTGCAGACTTTGAAGGATACAGAGAGTTTGTGGTTGCTACTCTTCAACAACTGCAAGTATGAATATTTTAATGGTTCTAAATACTTCAGTGCATTGCCTTAAGCAGAGCTCATTGTCTTTCTCCCCAAACCTTCCCATCTTCCAAACTTTCCTAATGCTGTCCAGGACACCACCGTCTTCCTCGTCCATTCATCTTTGACTCCTCCCCCTCACCCCACACATCCAATCCGTTGCCAAGGCCTATTGATTTTGCTCTTGTCATATCCCTCAGACATACCCCCTTTTCTGCTTTGATACTGCCACTGCCCTGGTATAGGCCTTCATCACCTCACAGACAGGACTGCTAGTGCATCTGTCTGCCACGTGTCTCTCTCCTTCAAGTCCAGATTCTATTCATCAGTCTAAGTGATTTTCCTAAAATGCAAGTCAGACCACGTCT
Source organism: Phalanger gymnotis (assembly GCA_028646595.1). Taxonomy (NCBI): domain Eukaryota; kingdom Metazoa; phylum Chordata; class Mammalia; order Diprotodontia; family Phalangeridae; genus Phalanger; species Phalanger gymnotis. The sequence goes on from CM053622.1 coordinate 90,352,218, forward strand.
CTCCCCTGGACTGAATAACCAAGGCACCAGTGTCTCTCAGTCACCTCTGAAATCAAATACAAAATCCTCAGACATTCAAAGCTCCTCCTGACCCAGATTCCTTCCTGTCCCCTGCTCCACTTTTCAAGTCTTATTATACCTTAAACCTTCTTATACCTCCCTTGCCCTACACCACCATGTACCCTTTGATCCAATGACACTGGCTTCTTGGCTGTTCCCTGAATGAGACACTCCACCTTTTGACTCTGGGTATTCTCTCTGGCTGGCCTCCATACCTGGAATGCTTTCATTCCTTATCTCTGTTGCTGGCTTCCCTGGCTTCCTTTAAGTCCCAGCCAAAATCCAATCTTCTACATAAAGCCTTTCCAAGTCCCTCTTATATCTGGTGCCTTCCCTCTCCTAGTTATTTCCTATTTATATAGTTTGTACATATTTATTTGCTTGTTGTCTCTCTGATTTGTTTGCATGATACTTGAAGGCAGGAATTGACCTTTGCCTTTATTTTATTTTATATTTTTAGTATCCCCACCACTTAGCATAGTACCTTGCAAATAGTAGGTACTTAATACTTTGTTATTGACTGACAATCACATAAAAATTCTAAAATTTAAAAATTAGAGTAATGCTAAATTTGTTTAGTCTTTGTCAGTGGATAAGATCTTCTGCATAGGTGGGTCATATAGATAAGTGAAGTTTATTACCTTTGGGGATTGAAACTTTTTTGTATTTTGATAGTTTTTATGGAAACCATTCTAAAGGCAGTATATATTTCCCTGCTTTATTAAACATAATATAATAAACATAATTTGGCCTTTTCTTAATGACATAGCATCATTATCATGTATGTAAATTATTACACTATATTGTTCTAAGAGATTATTGAAATTTTCAAGATTTTTTAATTTGCATACTAAATGGGGCCAGACTATTATAAATTTATAGATCTTGTTTGTCTTTTATGCTCAAATTGAAAGAGGACCAAAATAACGTCACATTGTCAGGGTCAACGTACAATGTGTTTGGCTGTGGCTGATCATACCAATACTAGCTTGGAAAGCTCTACCAAAGGTTGGGCACAAATAGTCTGTATGACCATTTGGGAGGGAGATGTCTGTAAATTTGGGAGGCAGATGTCTCTAAATGCATTTGTAGATGGAATCATGCTGTGTCTTTCAGTAATAGTTCCACCTTTATGAATATTCCTCTAGAGTGGGTTTCTTTTTAATTTTTAATTTATTTTTTAATATTCATTTTTTAAAATTCTGAGTTCCAAATTTTCTCTTTCCTTCCTGCCACCCCCCATCCATTGAAAAGACAAGTGAAGTCATGCAAAAAATATTTCCATATTAGCCATGTTGCAAAAACAAACAAACAGAACAAGAAAAATGAAATGAGAAAAGAATGGTTTGATCTGCATTCAGTTCATCAGTTCTCTCTCTGGATGTGGTTAGCATTTTTTGTCATGATTTCTTTGGAATTGCCTTGGAGCATTGTCTTGATCAGAGTAGCTATGTCATTCACAGTTGATCATCCATATAATATTACTGTTATTGTGTACAATGTTCTCTTGGTTCTGCTCACTTCATATTGGATCACTTCATATAAATCTTCCAGGTTTTTCTGAAACCATCCTCCTCATCATTTCTTCTTTTTTTTAAATTTGTTTTTAGTATGTTTAGTTTTCAGCATTGATTTTCACAGGCGTTTGAATTACAAATTTTCTCCCCATTTCTACCCCCCCCCCACTCCAAGATGGCATACACTCTGGTTGCCCTGTTCCCCATTCTGCCCTCCCCTCCATCACCCCATTCCCCTCCCATCCCCCTTTCCCTTCCTTTCTTGTAGGGCAAGATAAATCTCTATGCCCCATTGCCTGCGCATCTTATTTTCTAGTTGCATGAAAAAAAAAACAACTCTTTTTTTTACTTTTGAGCATCTATTTTTTTAAAACCTTGAGTTCCAAATTCTCTCCCTTCTTCCCTTCCCATCCACCCTCCCTAAGAAGTCAAGCAATTTGACATGGGCCACATGCGTATCATTATGTATAA